>CM037074.1:69621893-70221893 GCA_020882685.1 Aphelinus atriplicis | reverse complement strand
TTTGCGCATTTTTGGGGAAAAAATCTAAAATGCATGATTTGCAAGGTGTCCTATAGTGTCTTTGGAACGTTCCAACGAAGCTTTTCAAGAACCACGCCCAGCCACGAATGGGCCGCGAGCCCTTTCATTATAGTCCAGCGATCAATGTCATTAGGATAAGTGTCAAATTGACGATGCATAAATATATAGTAAGCAGCGTGTATTCGTCATCCCGAGCGATACATCGATGAAATTACTCGACGAAACTGCACCAAAGCTGCAGATTCGAGCTATAGCTGAGCGTTAAACAGCCTATTCATATCCATAGCTCGCGATCGCGATTCCAACTGTGTGCCATACTCGCTTATTACATAAACATAACGAGCAGCAGCAGCACGTAGATAGAATCGTTGCGCGGATCGGGTAATATACAAGGGTGATAGTGCAGGCGATGGCGAGCGGCTGACCAAAGCGGCTCTGACACTACTTGCGCGCCGGACCTCCGTATGTACAGGCTGCAGCGTGCGCGCGCGATGAGAATAGGGCGGAACTGGTGCGCGCACGCGGAATCGACCCAATCCGGGTAGGCAGCCGAGCTGAGCCGCGCGCGCGCGCACCTATATATAGTATAACGCACCTATACACACGATCAGCTGCTGCTCGAGGCGGCCGGGTGTGCCCCGGCAGCGGCCTTGAACCTCCGCCGCGCCAGCTCGACTCATTATTCCATTATACGTGCATACCTACCCCTATTATATATTGCACACCAAAGCGTTTCGGCTATTGATGATTATTCGGGTATACAGTATAGGATTAAAAAGTTGCCGCTATTGACCATCAGCTGATTCGACCTATATTATTCCCGTATTCAGCTCTTGCCCGCGTCATTGTAAGCTCGGTTGCGCGAGCTCGCGCGAAAATTAATCGCAATACGTGTTTTTTCCTATTACGGGAGCGTCCGGTGTCATCGGCTCTCGCATGTCAACCTCGATGCATCCGGGCGAGCTGCATTCACGGAATAATGTGCTGTCCGACTGGGAGCTGCATAAGCAAGCCGTATGCCTGACGTGATTTCGATACCCCTCATTTATTTGCTCGCAATAATTTCTAATTTGTGTATATGCCGGCTATCTCGAATCTCGTACCGAAGAAAAGCACACGTCGTGAAAAATCGTAATTACTTACGTCGTATTGAAAAATTCATAACATTGAACGGATCGAGAATTTGAAGATTTGATCTACATTTGAAATAGTAAAAATTTCATAACTGATAAATATTAGTAAAATTTCCCGGTGAATATTTACTCTTATTCATCAGTAATAATGAATAGTAGTTTTTTTACTACTTCAAATTTAGAGAGTTTAAGAACATTTCATATTCAACATTATTCAATTTGTCAAAGAAAAATTATTTCAATGTAAAAGGCTTTTCTGTTTTTTTTTTTTGCGAAAAATCGTACACCTATTTTACGAGAAACGTACGGCTAGGTGACCAACATATACGCTCTGTATGGGGTTGGCTATTTATGAGATCTACATATATGTGATGGCTGGTGATGAATAGAGGCAAGCGTTTATCACGCAGCGAGCTCAAGAAACGACCCCCGTCAAATGTGCAGCTTTTGTTCGCACCAGAAATTCGTCTTATCTTATTCGGGAGATTCGGAAATGTGCTTTCATCTGTAGGCGGCGCATAGGTGTATTCACTGATAAAGTGTATCGATCGACTTGGAAACGAGAATAATTCAAGGGAACGTACATGGCGCAAAGTTTCGATATTAATAGTGAGCTCAAAGTTGACAAGATGTCCAAGTAGCTTTTGTCAGAGTGCTGAATATATTTCTCACTTTCCTCCTCTCTCCCCAAGCGAATTGAGTTTTTTAGTTTTTATCACACACTATAGCTACTACGTGCGAATGCATCTTAAGAGTCGATGCTCGACGGAGAGAGAGAGAGAGAGAGAGAGAAAAAAAAAAATTCACCTAAAGTGATTCTCCTGGCATGTACTGGACCACGACAACTGTTGCCAAGTGATTTGACGGATGAAAGCTTACAGCTTCAACGATGTGTTCAACGATAAATAATGCCGAGTCTTTGCTAAAATTAATAGGCTCATCCAGAGAGAAAGAGAAAAGATAAAAAAACGAATTGTGAGTATGAATCTCTTCATCTTTTAAAGCCACTCAATGATTAAAACTAAATTATTTCTGATCAATTAATTAATTTAACTATTAATTAAAGTTTGGAAGCTTAGTTTCATCGTTCATCATTGGGGCACGTGAGACAAATTAATTATTTTTGTCACAGCTAACAAACTGAATAATTCAACAGAGTCTATACACATTCGCGCAATCTCGCGAATCATTAATGAGCTACAAATCATATGCAGCCGCCTCGCAACTTGATTGGCGCGAGCGCGGGATTAGTCGAAATTTCCGAGATCAAAGTCGAGCGGATATTGGGTGGGAGTAACTGGCAAATATACAACGAGCGAATAGAACAGTCGGTGCAGGGTAGTACACGTAATACCAATCCGTGTAAAATCATAATTCCATGATGTTGAAAATTTCATAACTTTATAAGGGCCGCGAGGATTTGGAAATTATTCAAATTCCCAGGAAATCCAATTTTTTTTTAGAAAAACATCGCAGTTTACGGAGAACGTACGACTTTAGCCGATTCGTAGAACATCGTATTCAGATTCTAAATGTTTTGAGCTTGTGAATGGTGAGCTCAGAAGAATCCTCGTAAAATGTGCTTCCTCCGATAGCAGGTTCTAGCATATGCTCTTCTTCTTTGGGAGATTATGGAAGCTTCTGCTCATCAGGGGATTGTGAAATGCATTTTTCTTTGTAGTAGGTATCCAAGGGAGAATGGAGGAGAAAATAAGGCTAGAGGATCAATTGCTATACATATAGGATTAAATAAAATAGATCATATGTACAAGCTAAATGTTTGAGAAGGTGCGTTTTCATGGAAGCTGTTGCTATAATCAGTATGCAACGTGCATCATTTTTCTCCAGCTGCGAGAATAGCTGACGGAGAGCCGATATTTTTTTTCTAGCACACACACTCGAGAGACCTTCGTATACTTGCACTTGCCCGCCCAATACATCTTACACATATTATCAACATGTGTGGCAGCTGCTCGGTTGATTACCACCGTATTAGCGGGATTCAGGATTGGATACGTACGCTGACCAACATTTTTCATTCATTGCTCGCATGTTAAATCGGGATAAAGTGACAACTATTTCAAATACCGTTTCCTCCTTTGTCCATTGGATGACTCTGATTATTGTTCATGAATAAAACTTCCAATAAGAATTATATATAATGTACCAGTTTAACTTCCACATTTCTCCTGATTGTACAAATAAGTACTTATACTTAGTCTTCTCGAATCAATCGCGATTAATACGATTAGGATTTTCAAGTTGGTATATTCAATAATCGACGTTGATATTTAACGGGAAGAAATTCATTGCATCGCCAAACTTAAGAGGTCAAGGTTATTCGCTACGTCTATTCATATGTTTTGTCCTTTCTTTTACAACGCGAATTTGGTGAGGTGACGCATTATACAATCCACTTTTTGATAGCAATTCAACAACGACTTGATACTGAAATTATATATGGTATGTGTCGCGTAAACGAGAACATGGTTGGACTAACCCATTTCATCCCACACGATTCCAGGATTTCGACGTAGAAAAATTTCGAAGAAGTATAGCATTTGCGATACAGTTTCGAATGGGGGCGCTGTCAGATTATCAGCCGGCTGTACGGCCACACGCCGAAGAGAGAGAGTATATTGCATAATTCTTGACTTTGAATCTTCTTGTCGCGCATCGACTTTCAAACGCTCTCCACAAAAGTGTATACGCTCATGGGCGAATCAAAATCAAGGTTGATGCATCGAGAAGTTTCGCTCTCAAAATCCAACATCCAACAGAATTTACAAAACGCTGCAAAGTCACACTTAAAACATAATCAGCAATGCAGTCGGTACATACACGCAATCGACGAATCCATCTGATTCGGATGCGATACAATACGCCAAGTTTTGTTTATAGTCGAAATCAATTAGGTCGTAGTTTTTTCTGTTTCATTTACGTATAGCTTACGATAAAATTGACATCGTTAGTAACTTGTATGTGACACATATATAGAAATTACGGAAGCTACTTCTAACATGTATGACTATATATGACATCGAGTTGGGAAGAAAATATAGAAAAATACGATCCAGTAGGACCTTTTGACTCTAACTGGTGTATGGTTTGTTCGATTATACCAATTGTGGAGTTTCAATGAATTTTCGCGGAATTTCCAGCAACGTAGAAGATTAAACGTCAAGTGATATGCAATTTTTCATACTCGATTGATAATAATGAGTGCGAGTGGGATCGGTGTGGCGATTATGCGTGCGATTCTCGGAAGAGACGATATTATAACGTGTGAGGAAAAAAGTCGGGTGAAAAATGTAACACGTGGCCGATAGTTGATACCCCGACGACACGGCATAGATGGAGGGTCGCATTGAAATTGAATGGACTATGATAATGTGTGGGATGAAATCGGGGTTGGTCGATGGAGTGCATCGCGTCACGCCACTACTGGGACGCGGTTTGCGATTTTGGAACAGCATTTGCTTGGTAAGTGCACGAGCGTCGTGTAAGACATGATTTGCCAAACGGTACGCAGCCGCGGCTATACTTGTCGTTAAAGCCAGCTGCAGAGCAGCAGGAAAATGTCTCCTACTCACGGGCAGCTAAATTAACCGGGTTAGTTCACTTTGAACATTTTTGTTCCAACTTTTTTTTCAACTTTTTTGCATTAGCTCAACCCTTTTACAGGCAAATTTTTCTAGAAAATGAACAACGCGATTCATGATCGTTCTATATAGGTTTTGGGGGTCACTATTTGAAAATCTCACATCAGCTTTTGGAAATTCGGATTTTTCTTCAAATTTCCATCCTCTACATTGAATTTTCTAGAATTGATGCTGGTTTCGTAATCAGCGATGTCAAAAACTGTTGAATACCCAATTCTAAAAAAATTCTTTCAAAAGTGATTTCACAGCTGTATTTTCCCTGAACAATCAAAAGTTTTTCACTGCAAATAGTTTGTAAATGATTTTTAATCGTTCCACGTACTGCTTGGAAATGGCTATTCTGCACATCGTTTACCTCCTCAGAAAAGAGAGATCGTCCGATTGAGCCGCTGTCACGACGTCACTTTGTAATCTATATGAAAATAAATGATAAAGGAAACATCGCCCTTTAAAACATATTCAATAAACCCTTGGAAATTTCAATCCAATTGCTTCATCAGTTGATAAGAAAAAAAAATCTATGACGAAACATCTTATTTTTCAACTGTATAATCGGTTAACAGCAGTATGCTGTTTCTCACCTACATTCTGTCGGTTAACCATCTACGATCGAATCGTTGCGCGCTGAACTTTCACCTATTATTGTTTGTTGTTAGAAGGCGATAACAAGACTCGAATCAACAATGGTGAATTGCGATTCGTAAAGGGAGCCGCGCGCGCGCGCGCGGGGGTGAAAAGGGGAAATGCAGGCGCGCGGAACAGAGCAGAGAGGAGGGGACGCGCGCGACAGTAAGCCCCCCGGCGATCGATTCGCGTATATACGTATATGTATACAGGTACATACGAGTATATATGCAGACACCGCACGTGGTCCCGGCGCGCTTTTAGCATTTCCGGCAGCAGCAGCGGCGGCGGCGACCTTGAGCTTTGATTGGGACGTGCACCCACGTTCGATTTTTCATAACATACCCGCGCTCGCCCCCATACGATTTTCCAACTTGCACAAGCAGCAGTGCTCGGGCTACTTTTACTTCCGTCACTAATTTATATCCGTTCTTGCAACGATCAGCAATTACCCGGCTCGTTCTTCTCCGACGCAGCTTCCATCAAGAGCGTGCTTTCACTCGCATGAAAATTAGTCAAAATCATTCGCGTATAATTCCGACCGAACTTCAGTGCCATTATTCACGCGGCCCGCTAGTCGTAAATACAGGGCAAGTAAAAATAGTTCCGCGCGCGCGACTATTCAAACTTCCAAATAAATAATACGTATACGCAAATATATGTATACATACATCTGACAGAGGGCGATAGACCTTAGGCTACTGAATAAATGCATTTTCGAGCCAGAGGCGCGTGGACGAAGGTCGCGCGCGATCCAGCCTTCGCTCGCGATCACCTCTTCGATTGACTTCGATATCGCACAGCTGAACTTATTTATTTTCGGGCCAACCTTGCCCGCACGAATAATGCTAATCAGGTGCATGACTCCCGTCCACCACCTCCCCCCTTTGGCCTTCACTCGAGCGCGACATGCAAATTCGAACATTTCTAATCAGCATTATATTAATATTTCAAATCATTTTAACGTTATATGGCAAATCTGCATGTGCGACACTCACGCGTCGATCCACGTTAGTTTTTTTGTATTGTCGGGAAAACCCATACCGAAGGGTTGACCTAAGCTATAAAAATGAACAATATTGACCGCAAACGCGATATCGATTCAATCTGCAAAAACAATTCACGCGGCACAATTCAGATGTAAGTATCATTAGCGATCCAATTAACTTTACACGATCTAACGTAAATTGAGACAACGGCTGACGGGAATTACAACGTTCTTTACTATTGTTCACGAAAGGTAAGTCTATCCAATATGGCATTTTTCGCCATTTTGGCTACGATAAAATTTGAACTTCATAATTTTGCGATCTGAATAATGGAGGGTGGTTCAAGAGCTATCAGAAACCACCTTTGTATCCATAATTTATGTATTTTAAACCATTATTTCCCAACCGACTATTTTATTACTTTTGACCTAGAAAATTCAGTGTCCGAGCCCAGAACATATTGAAATCGAGTATAATTCTCTAAGGAAATCCAATAAGGTAAAAAGTCAGTGACTTCGTGTATCTAAATAATTTTCAAGGCAATGTCCCAATATGGAACTTGCGAGATGTCTCCCAAAAGTGATACATCCACAAACAAAAGATAGGAATCCTGTACTTATGGCAATCGTTACTTTTGTAAATTTATCATTTTGGACCTAAATCTGGAAAAATGGCAGAAGTAGGAAACTTGAGCTTCTGGTTTGAGAGCCAAAAAAAGTCTGAAAAAAATGCTCGACTATCCAATATGCGCCATCTTACGGATTTCATATATATACGGGCGTCTAGAGCAGAGCCGCGGCACGAGATCTTGTCAGCAATACAAAATAATGAGGAAAGAAAACATTTTGACCGGTCTCGAACGCTTACACCAACTTCATCTCAATTCCTGCTCATTTTTGCATAGTAAATTTTACTAGTATCACCTATCCGTGATCACATTCAACTAGAAAAACAGAGTATAAAAATGTAATGACCGTTACAATATTTTGCTTTCTCGCGAACAGAGTCACCAGAGCTTCGAGTCTCGGATCTCGCTGAAACTTTGCGAGGCGGTTTTAAGATGTACCTTTCGATTTCCTCGAGATATTCACTAATCAATCGTGGTTTCGCGCACAGGTACAGTACGTCTACATCTACGGGTACAATCGTATGGTTCTACTGTATACTGTAGACGGATAAAATCGAAAATCATTGAGGGAACACGAGCTGCCCTCGAAAAAACTGACCTGGGACCAGTCGATCGGCGGCGGGTCGGTCGGCTCGTCCTCGTCGGCACCGTAGCGGCGGCGACGGCGACGGCGGCGCATTGCCAGTCGCGCGCGTTGCCAGCTGGACCGGCTGGACTTGACTGCGGCCCGCCGATAATCCCACCGCTGCTCGACCCATGACGATTGACACTGCTCGCGTAATCTCATTTGCAGCCGACGGCTTCCGTACGTCAAGCCGCAGCCGCGCGTCCAATTGCGTAACCCTCGCCTCCCTCCACATATTTCGATTTTGCAACCCCCCCACGGTCAAGCGCGCGCAATTCATTCTTCTTATTGCCGTCGTATATACCGGAAAAACCCACCCGAATCTCTTCCGATCACACCTCGATGTGTGAGACTTGAGCGTCGCGCGACCACCTGCAGTGTATGTGTATGATATGTACACCGGTGTACCGATAGCGCAAAAGTCTTTTTGCCCAGAAAAACTCCTGGGCAGCTCATGATTGAACTACGGGCCGCTCCGCAGTTCAATTATCACTGCTTACGTCTCATACCTGTCGCATTTAATACTGCTCATCGAGTTAAATCAAGTTCAAGGAACAATTATCGAGTGACAAGATCAATTCGCTCCCGCGAGGATCGTACGTTCGGCATCAATTTCGTAACGTCCCGCAGTAGTTTACCATTCGAAATACACGAATTTATGGCACAATTTTAATTTATATCTGATGGGCTCGGCAGTATATATGCCCAAAAAACATGAACTGAACTGACTATGAATCGACAAACAACTGAGACCCTTTTCCGAGAGAATATCAGTTTTGACGGAGTTGTACAGGCTTCTTTCTTAATTTGACATGTTTTTGCGCAGTTTCATTATTAGGGAGCATTGATGAACCAAGTTTTGCTACCCTTCCAAGTTATCCGACGTAGCTTTTCATCCGATGGATAGTAGGACCGATTTTCTCTACCTTATAGGAAAAATGTACAAATTTCAAAATCAAAGCCATAAAAACCGGAGGATAAAGATAAAGATCGTAGTT
Source organism: Aphelinus atriplicis (assembly GCA_020882685.1). Classification (NCBI taxonomy): domain Eukaryota; kingdom Metazoa; phylum Arthropoda; class Insecta; order Hymenoptera; family Aphelinidae; genus Aphelinus; species Aphelinus atriplicis. The sequence continues at coordinate 70,213,213 of CM037074.1, read as the reverse complement.
GTCAGTCTAGTCAAACCAGTTTAGGATTTTTTCAGGCACATACCGAGCACAGGGGTGAATCGATCTCCTAAACATCGTATCGGAAAAACACGGGTATTTCAGATAAGAGATTGCAAGTGGCGAGGGGAGCTAACTCACGACGGAATGAAAATCTGTAATAAAAGCGGCTGCTTCCACTGCCGAACTTTATATTATGATTCTATTCAAAACTGCCTGATGAGGCCAGTGAACCTTACTGGCGAAACGTTGCATAAATTAAATATATGGTGGATTTTGTCATTTTTTCCTTTTCCATTTCACTCTGGATTGGTCCTCAAAGATCGACCATTTACACGATATTTGAATTATCGAGGGTGCACACTAGAAGAGATCAGTAAAACAGAGACAAGAGATCTGTAAAAAAATACTTGGCTTGGTTTTTGAATTATTTCAAAAGCGTTCTTTCACTGTGGAACTTAATTTGCGACAAAAGCTTGAATTATCATCGGCGACTATAAGATACGTCTTTCACACTTGCAGATGGCCAAAATTGACATCTTTTGTCAATAACGCCGAAGATAACATACAGTTTGAAGCGAACGACATTACCGGTGTAGCTTTGTGTTGGACGTGACCAGTCTGCGACATATTTCGATTAATGTACAGTCAATGGATGGTACACTCTCAATATAAATTTTTTAAAAATATCATTTTAATAAGTTCACAAAATCAGCGGTTCCAAGTAAAATTAACTTTTTATCCTCAACGTAACACTCGATTTGACATTGGTCATACGAAGAAAAGCACATCTCATAATCTCTGGGGGGGGGGGGAGCGTGTCTCATACAATTTCGTGGCGAAGAAAAAGCATTCCACTGTATATCATCAATCCATAGATGCATTGAAAAATTAATGACCTACATGAATTTCGCATATCTCAGAAGGCTAATGTGCTTGATCTAGATCCGGATTATATGGGATATATGGGGATATACGGAATATATGGGACCATTCTTGTAAGAACTTCCGTTTTAATTTAGAAGATTAAATTGAAATAAAATGTTCGACTCGCATCCTCTCTTACAAAATACTTCCAGAAGATAGAAGTCATATTAGCTAAAGTATACTAAGGTAACTGCAGGCAATTTGGCATTTTTGTTAGATTTCGTATTTTCGGGTGGCCCTTTATGCGTTTTTAAATGGAAAGACTGAGTAAAATCGTTGAATATTTGTATAGACATATTACGGTGATTTAGACGCGTATTTTTTGAGTTGAATGTCAAAAGTTTTGTATAAATATCAATGGGAACATGATGGCGATGCTAATTTGATGGTCCCTGTAGGCCTATATAGGCTGTAACAAATGATTAAGAAATCGTGCCAAATTGACTGCAGCAATACGCCCGCAAGATTGCGCAGGGCTTACTGAAAAAGGGCGAGTAAGTATAGGAAATTGGAGTACTCACGGATTTTCGTCGAGCGAAGCTGAGGAAGGAGAGTTTCCTCTTTGTGGCGGGGGTGGATCGCATGTCTGCCTTGTTCGACATCGTTGACTTCTTCATCGGTGCGGTTGCGCGCGGTCCGCTCTACGGGCTGAGCTTTTTCCTTGGTGCCCGTCCGATCCTCAGCTGCGACGGCGATGTCCACATGTGGAGGAGTCGCTCCGATGGCAGCTCCGTCCTGCTGGTTACTGCAGGCACGCAACACACGTTAAAACCTTACTTCCTTACAATTTTCATTCGACTCTACTCTATGCTCTCTACTCTACTCTCCCCCATCTCTACTCTATATCGTGGCATCAGCACCGAGATGATTTCGACTGGGCGGGACGTGTTTGGGAGCTACCTCGGGTCAGCCCAGCCGGTCGTACGGGATCGGTTGCATCACCATGCCAACAAATTTCGCAAGTGTTCCGCGGCCACAGACGCGATCGTTTGTCGAACACTGCACGCTCGCGCAATTCGTCCGCTGGCGTTTCTTTTCCCCTTCCAATTTTCAAAGTTGCGGTACTACAGGTACAGTCCGGGAGGAAATTAAAAGAGAAAAAAAAGCAGCCCATGGATCCGCTACCATCTACGGCCTCGCAACAATTTATTGTCCACAATAAAAGTTGTTTGCAGCGAGTACACATTTTCATCATTCATGAAAAACAGCGATTCTTTTCTTCGAGAAGAAAAAAAAAATTACGCATTCAAATTAATTCGGCTAATTTGTGTTTTTTATTAATTCGAACGATCGCGCAGGCTCGAGCTGTATACACATACAAACGAGAGAGATGCATTTGACGATTTTTGTCGTGTCGACTGGTCTGGTTGCCAGGTTGGAGGAGCGATCCCGCAATCCCGCGCTAATATGCGGCGTAAACAGGCTTGATGAAGAAAGATGCAGATCGGGCTGGTGTGTAAGAAAATAGGAAAAATCGCCAATCGAGAGGTGGGGAAAAAAGTTGTTCCTGATCCAGATGGATATGTTGTATCCTCGATCGCGTTGGGTCCCACCGCGGCAAATCGGCCCGGCCGACGATCATTATCGAGTAAGTGTGATTTAGATCGAATAACGTGCAGCTCCCGCTGAGCGAAGCCGCGGGACAGGCTTTATTGCCGTGTCGATTCGAGCGACTCGCCCGAGCTCAACATCGAATAAGCGATCTCGACTCGTGAAAGTATACATTCGATGGTAACGAACAATTGACGATGTTTAATGCTAAACACATTCGTAGTGCTGGCTTTAGGATCAGTGTGGCTACATACTCCCATCCTTTTCAACTCTATCCATTTATTTGAAAGCTTTAATTTGATTAGTTGTGCAATTCAATAAATTCTTAGAGAATAATAACTATTCTAATAGATGTTATTCTCTATTAATAATTATTATAACATTCTAATAGTACTACGTATGATAATATTCTATTATATAATTATTTACGTAGGAAAATACTATATACTAGAGTAGACCTACGTACTATTATTATTATTATTATTATTATTATTATTATCATTATTCTCTGAGAATTAATTGAATTGTGCAACTGATCAAATTGAAGCCTTTAAATAAATTGATAGACTCGAAAAGACAAGGGAGTATCTAGCCGCATCGAAAAGTTGTCTGTCTCAAAACCAATACTAGGGATGTGCCTCGGTTGTTCGTTACTATAAAATCTACATTCACGAGACAGCACATGATTTCAGCATCATCGAGCTAATGAAATATTAGAATAATTATTGTTCATCTTTGACAACTTCAACTATTATGCGTATTTACTGGGGTAATTGGGAAATTCAAATACTCGTCTCTTTCATTCGTATCATCCTAATAATACTTGTCTCAGCAGTTGATATTTTAGTAATTGCAGGGCGATCAACAATAAATTAAATAAATCAACATTTAATGTAAAGTGGACGGAACAGGACTTGCACAATATGTATATCTCTGATGGTCTTGGGTGTTGAAAACTCCTGAGACACGTATCAAGGTAAACACAACCAATTTGCCCTCCTCTCCGGTACTCCGTACTTTAGCTGCTTTCTGGGCATCATTCCATTGTGCTCGGCCGACTTATGTTGCCAGTATTAAATCAACACCCCCCCCCACTCGCCTCCCCGCTAACACAATACTTTTACTCCCTACCTTCTTCCTCATTTTCTTATATCCCTCTGCGGCAACTAAATTACCTCGAATCAAGACTAATCGAATTTTTATTTCGCTGCACATGTGTGACTACCGTCTCATGAAAAAACATGTCACGCATCTTTCGTGTGGTAGTATAACGTCTATTTTCCCCAAACTATTTCCTATCTCGAACTTAAATTTCTGTTTTTCGTGGAAGCAATAAAAGTGAGTTGCCAATATGTGCCTCGCGTACGGCTAATCATGTGGAAATACTCGGAAATACCTCGGAAAAATGCGCAATTGCCATGAATTCTGCACGCTTGTCAGATGGGGAAAATATGTGAATTCATGAAAGGGAGGCATGAACTGGAACAACAAACAGGAGGAATAATAAGCTTGACTCGTGGACTAATCAAATTTCAAAATGTCCTATTGGTGCGTATTAATTGACTAATCCTGGATGGGTTCCAATGGGTAAAAGATAGTTATAGCGGTGCTTCCTGATAGCACTACTCGTCAATATATCCAGTCAAATATGCGAAAAACCGCGAGAGGGGGGGAAGGGAGTTACAAAAAGACAGAAGAGACCATAATGATCTTTTATTAGCTCGATGATTACTCGAATGACTAGTTGATTTGAAAAGGGTGGCAGCACGTTGCCACCAAAATGTTGCCTGTCTAAAACCACTCTATATAGGATCACATGATTTTTTGGGGGAATTTGTTGTGTTCGATTAATGGAAATAATAGTTCGTGGTCAAAATATTATTTTGAATTTCGAATAAAACACCTAGAGCCATGAAGATTGATTGATCGCGTAAAATCTTTGTTTCAATAATAATCTGGAGAAATATGAAATGAGCTTGAAAGAAAACATGATTCAACTTCCCGCTGATATTTTGAAGCGCGAGTTTTAAATATTCCTCGCCATCCCTAAGCTTTGTGGTAATCATCTTGAAGTTATTTTTAAAATCTTGTTCTTCCTGTATATGTGATTTTGCATTTGAGTAAATTGCTTTATCATCACAACAAATACGAGTGTTATAATCGGACCACTCCATTGCATATTTCCAGATGTTATCTAATCGGCGCTTTTGTGTGTAAAGAATGCTTGCGTTATTATTCAAACATTTAAATAAGTGTTGACTAACGAAATTTTTCAGCTCACGATTTGCGTACGTGCAATGCTTTCACAAAAATAAATCCGTGGACAATTGATCGTCGTGGAAGCGTGAAAAGTCAATTGAACGTTTGCGAACAGATGAACTAGTATAACGAATCACAATTTCAATCGAATTGGAGAAAATAAATGGCAATATTCTCGAAGCAGCATATGATTGAATGGCACGCTTGCGGTTCGAATGGTCTGTATCGGACAAACAAACTATTACAAATTAGAACAATTAGTGAATTGCATAATGAAATTGTTGAATATTACAATAGCAAAACGTGTTACTACATCAAATTAGCTATGATAATACTACACAATCATGTTTTGTGCATGAATGAAAACACCAGAAAGACCTTGTCTTGTGTTTTCGATTATACACAGAGGCATTTTCATTTTTTCCTGTACGCATCTGAAAAGCCACATGTTACTTTTCAAGTACTATCGGCTCGCAAAAATTCTTCATTTTCGTTAGCCATTATAGTTTGGTTAAAGTTCTTATTAGTATTCTAAAATTTTCTTAGGAAAAGTATAAAAAAAAGAGCCAACTATTTGAAAATATATATTAAAATTTAATTTTTTTCCATTTTCTAGATCAGTCGCATTTCGAATCATGAGATTTCATCAATTAAATTATGTGTTTTTTTCAAATTTTTTAAATCATTTTGTTGAACTAATGTTTGGCGTTATTTAGAAGTGTTTTCAAAGTCTCCTAGTTCAACGTCGATTTAATTTTCTCAGAGCTTGAATTGTATTTGAAGCAGAGCTTGGTTAGGACTGAGATTATTTAGGCGTACAATAAAACAGTATGTTATAATATAAACGCTATTTTATTATTTCTGTTACAATAAAAGACTACTAATTGCAACGAATTAAAGTTCACTAGTTCAACTCTCACAGCGAAGGTGGATGAATGATGAGTAGTATGCTGTTATTTTCTTATGTAATACCAGTGAATTTTCATCATTTTTGTTACATGAGTTTTTATAGCAACAATTTTAAAATCAAATTTGCAGTAAATCTTTCACTGTAAGGTTTCAAGAGAGTACTTTTAGCGTCCAGCAATTTTATTGATTAATAGTCTGAAAATATTTCTGATATCCGTTGCAGCTTACTGCATGTAAAAATCGATAAATTGACAATCAAAATATCGATCTGTCTCCTCTTCCGAAAATGACAATGAAAATTGACTCAAGTCCCGAGAGAGAATTCGATTTGAGAGTAGGTAGTAAGGAAGTAGTAAAATATGATTGATGCTGGGTGAACGGTAGTTCAGGCGAGTATCACATGTATTTCTAATCGATTTACCGACCGCACGTCCTGCTGTTGGTATACAGCTAGTGAAAATACACAGCCAACGACACACCCCGGCTGTTCTGCGAAGCTTCACAAGATGCGCCGCGAGTGTGCTGTCTCACTGCTGACGTGTCGACGGAATCACGCGAAAAGGAAGTTTTCGACATTGCCCGTCAGACAGAGGCCAATACGAGAGCTCCTGTACCACCGAGATATTACCCCCATACATTCCTTTACATTTCAAAATAATCGAGAATGTTAGTCAAAATTTGTCAAAAGTCAAAATGCTATTTTTCGCAGAAAATGCAAAAAATACATTTTTTTACCTTGAAAGAATTGTTCCTAGAAAATTCAAATAATTTTTAATGGAAGTTTTTATATTAATCATTTCATTCTCGGTCCTTTCAATTGCATTCATTTTTCAACCTTACGGAATTATGATTTTTCAGCAATTAAGCATTCATCTTTTACTTATATTGTTTTTCCAGAGAACAAATAAATTTCCACTGACAAGTACAGTTATTCATTTGTTTAGAAAAGTATTGCTCCAACATCGCAAGTGGAGAAACCTATCATGTCACATTTTAAGTTTGAATTTCCGCATTTTCACAGTTTTTTAGGTAATATTCTGACTTGCATTTAGTATTGTTGGTACATAATGCTTCTTTGTCAAAATGTAATTGAGACATAAAATGTGCTTTTCTTCGTAGGAGGCATCGATATACATATATATATATTCTTCGTAACTCACGGGAGAAAGGTGGCGCATTGTTTGCGAACATCAGGACGTGAAAACACTTAGCACTCACCGAAACGAAAAATGTATTTCAAATTATAGACAATTACATATTTCAAAGAACGGAATTTTTAAAGAATAATCACATTTCGACAGGGAAACATTATATACTAACAACATACTAGAAGTAATTAAAAATATTATCTAAAAAAGTTTATCTGTGAAAGTTGGAAAACATAAAATATGCCATGATATATTTTTTCACTTGCAATGTTGGATCAGTACTTTTCCAAACAATTAAGTAACTGTACTTTTCTGTGAGAATTGGCTTGTTCTCTGTAAATACAGTATAAGTGAAAAATTGCGTTTATCTTCCAAGTCGTAAGTACTTATCAGTGTATTTTAACATAACGCAAATTGCAAAGCACAGGTAGCGGTCGGCGTATCACTAGATGAACCGGTACAATTTGCTTTTTTGTACGATTGAGAATTGGATACGATTGTAAAGACATTTCAAATGTGTCAAAGCTACGGTCTACTGGAAGTTCGGATGCTCGCTCCCAACCAGTCGGTTATTCTGATCGGATTTTTTTCATATACGCTTTAATTGAACCTCATCTCCGTGCCTGTCTGACCGTTTGTTTGTCAGCGGGGGATAGGTGGAAATTCGAGACAGAATTTCAACAGCTACTTCTACAGTTGATGAAAATTTGAAATTTTGTGCGTGTACTCATTGTCCAAAAACATTCTATGCTTTGCTAAAACATTCCCCGACAAAAATTTCTTTTTAAAAAATTAGTCACTTGAAAAATGTAGAATTGCTGAGATTAGCGAACAGTAGAGGATTCCCAAAGCATCTTTTTCTCGGCATATGCAGCTGTTACGTATAAGCATGTACGCATGTACACAATAGCTGGTCAGATCATAAGCTATCATTATAACACGTTGCTTTGTAAGCCTTTGAATCTCTTTATCTCTCCTTCTCTCAGTTGGAGAGCCTGAGGCCCAAGTGTCTAGATGTGACACCGCCCCAAAAGAGGAAGGTCCTAAGTAATTAAGAGACCTGCCTCGATACGTTGTGTGCATGTTCCAATCTATATCCTAGCATTCAATAAAGGCACTCATCAAACGATTGGTGGTTATTCCACCTATTCATGTAGTGCACGTATCAATCAAATTCACATAACTCGCAGTTATAGGTGGTCCAAAATAAAAAATGAGTTTGATCGGATTTCTTGAAACTCATGACGAAACTTGATCAACAGTAGGGAAGATAGGGGCAGATAGGCAGAGTTTTTACAAAATATCGTTTTTTTTTTACAAGAAATTTAAAATATAGCGAATATCAAAGTTTTCTTTATGAAAAATTCACTTTAGTTACATTAAAAATTAACTGCAATTCCAGTGAATAATTCATCCACCTTCTTACAGTGATTTTTCACTGTGAGTGTTTGAGATAGTATTTTTTACTATTTATTTGTAGAAAATATCATATACTCGCGCACTGTATATCACTATAGGTTAGCTGCCTATATAGAACTGCAATCGAATCACGAGTTAATGCGGCAATTCACTCTGCAGCTGCCATAACTCTTCATATATACGTACATGGTAGAAAGAAGTGTTGTGGTGTTGGGGGGCGATAATTGGCGCGACTCAACTGGTACTGTCAGTTGTCACAAAACAATAGCTTGCGCACAGTGACAACTTTCCTATGACGCAATCGCGCGCTCGTCAAGCGGTTAGATATAAAAACGGACCTGATCAATTTAAAGTCAACTGCGCGCAAGTTGATGTCAATGGAATATTGCCTGCCACTCGCCTGCCTCAATTTACTCCCGCGTAAAGATATAATCAAGATCTCGGTAAGATCTATTTTTTAGCAATGACTCAAAAGTCAATTCACTTTTCGGACGCAATTGAAGCGACCTGCTTTCAAGATCTCAGTGAGATTACAATACGATTTCACTCGACAAACTATCATAAGATCGAAAAATTGAAATGTCGGTGAGATATTGAATTGTGATGTACTCGTATGTCAAAGGCCAAGTGTGTTGCTCTTCAAATTTCAAATCTAGTTTGAGCTTTTCCAAACTATTGGCTTCAAAGTATTATTAATAAATAAATATCATTATTAAAATTACTATTTATAAGTATTGTTTGTCTTACTTTGGAACATCTTAAATTTGAAAAGCAATACATTTGGCTTTTGACGCATACACCGCAATCTGATATCTCATCGACATTTACAATTGTTGATAGTTGCATAGTGAGATCTTGAAGCTCCATAGCTTTTTAAAATGCCTCAAACGCGTCTATAAAAACGTACACATTTTGAGACATTCTTAAAAAGATCCTTATTGAGATTTTAATTATTTTTACGCTCTTCTGCTCTGCAGTGGCTCTTGGCTCACAACTAACACGCTCGATAATTTGACTCTCGGGCACTGAACGAGCGCTCGTAACTTAGGACTAAAAAATTTGCTCCGCGCACGCGCGCATTGCACGAATCATGCACGCATCATCAACTTTGAAAAGATTTAAAAGAAAAAAAAAAAGAAAAATTCCATCGATATTTTCCAGATACACAATGCGCGCGTAAGCATATGATGAATCATCGCCGGCGGGACAAAGTCCGCTGGTTCCTTTCGACGAGGCTAATTGCTAAATCTGGATATGGGTATACGTATATATAGATTACCATGGCGACGTTATGAAAAGTTATACAATGGGGTCTGAGGGAACAACAACGCATGGGAGGATGGCCCAAGGAGTACATGCGACGTTGGGTGGCGCTCGCTCGCGCACCCCACGTTGATCGAGCATGCGTATATATGTAAAAATAGAAGAAAGCACGAACGAGGCTTCGGGTCGAGGAAAAAAAAAAAGACAGTTTCCCGACACTCGCGGCAGCTACTGAACCGCCTGCTGGGCGCCGGGTGTGTGTTTACGCGCGCCTCTTAATTATTATAATCATTAATCGCTCCGCGGATCAGCCATTGATTGGGTGGATTGTGCGGGTTGAATGAAGCGCGACGCGCTCGCATTAGTGCACGTCTATATAAGTTGAGAATCAAGTTGACACAGCAAGCACGGACTTGATTGATTGCCATTTGAGTGTACATATGTGAAGTAAACACACACCGCGAGTGCTTGTGCAGCTGCGACACATGTAATGTACGAGTGAAGCTGTAGCCGGGACAATCTTGCTCTCGAGCACGCGATGCTCTTTCTCTTTTTCGGACTTAATTATCCGTGAATTTGTGAATCCTTCATCAGTATCATCACCTGCTTATTCCTAATATATTTTACAACCATCAGCTGTTTACGACATAATTATAGTTTTGACACTAGTTTGGTCGGGGGGTAGGGAGTTTGCACTTTTTCCACGCGACGAAGTAGCAGGGCAAAGTGGAGAAAAAGTACGGTCGACAAGATGAATTCTCTGGGATAATTCCACATGTACATATATATCATACAATATATTATATCTTGAGAGATTTTTGACACTCGAGCCGTCGTCTCGTGCGCTGGCTCGTGCTCCCGGTCGCAGAGGAGCGCACAGCAGTTCATGAAAGCGCGCGCGCTCGTGCGCAGCTTTTATTATTCCACAACAATCATCAATTAACACCGAGACTAGCTCGTCTCTCTTCACATTCCTCGCTAGTCCATTTTCTCACGCTCATCTCTCTCTCCCTCTCTCACTCATCTATACGTATATAAATGACCTTTTTATTCAACTTTCTCCCGCGAGTCGATATAGATACAACTTCTATCAGCCAAGCCGATGTCGGCTTCAAATTTCGCCTCCAGCTACACTCGCACACATACACGAACTATATATATGCTTTGGTAGTGGGCCGCACAATGCGCATTGTCAAGTCCAAAAATATACATTTTTTACTCACCGCAACACGTCAAACCTCGATGATTAAATTTATGTGGCTGATTGATTCTATAAGGATTGATCCACAGGTAGTTGCTATTTTTAGTTGATTTTCTTGATAGTCAAACTAATTTGCTCTCAAAAGTTTCGATCGCAATGTATATCTGGACTAAGAAGGGGATACTACAGTCTCCGGGGGACAATTCGCGATAAAACTTTATGAGATTATAGTTTTTGGCTACCCAAAAAGCTTATATCTTTAGTTATTTAGGCCAAAGCCTCGATTTCCCGAAGATATTCTCTGAATGATTCTCGATTTTATGCATGTACAGTATGTCTGATGTACGAATGTCCGCAAATGATTAAGTTTCATCGCGATGGGTCGCGATAGTAAATATGTAATTGTTTGTGAATGTATGATTAACTCGTACGATGTGTATGTTATGATTGTGTCTACGTATATGTCAGTTGGTTTTTGAATGTTACACGCGCGTCTTCCTCTTATCTCGTGACAAATTTTTTATACGTATGAAAGAAAAAAATCGTTCTTCTCGTATGTATTATGTTTTGTTCTCCTCTTTTGTTATTCCGTTGTGTGCCGTCCATAAAATATACTTATATAATGTTGTTTATTACTTTAAAATGAACAAATTATTGGCCAGTAAAAATTGAAAACGAAATATTCATTGTTAGGCATGAGATAGAGAGAAATAATGTTTATCCCCGGATCGACCGTAAAATTGCTATCAATTACCGTAATTTCAATGTAAAACTAATCGTTTGGATTACCGATGAGTCAACTATCTGGTGGATCTACGACAAAACGGTTGCAGTTCTTCCTATCTACCATAATATTTTTCGAAATATATCACTAATAGTATAATATGCAACTAGTATCGTGTGAACGTGTGACAGCTTCGCCGCGACCAATCGTTTCTTTAAATTTTAACGCTCCAGTCGCGGATATAAGAAATATCTCATGTCATGAGTGCTCATTTAAAGACCATTCAAAGACCGAATAGCACGAGGTTCGTGAAATACAGCGTTTCACCAAACGACATAAAATGTAATTTATTATATACCATATTAACACTTATCGATGCATCACACACGTTTAGAAGCAATGAAAAATTGACCATGCCGTTACACACTGCTGGGGATATAGTTGTTGGGAAATATTGACATGTGGCTTGATTACGTGAGTGTATTGCGATTGGCACTCAACACCAAGTTAGATTGATTATTCAAAATCAACTGAAAATTGCAATCAACAGCTTTTGGATACTGTTATTTATTTTTTAATTGCCTGACGGTGAATTGATTGGGTATAATTTCTGAAAGTGTTAATTGTGATATCCATTGAGTACTTATACTCAATAATTAAAACACAGTTTTATTCAATCTATTCGTATATTCAAACTCAGCACGTTTGCGTGATGCTAATACATTTTTATTGTTGTTGACATTACAATTTCATGGATTGTAAGAACAATTTTTATTAACGTGAGAAAACGTTAACTCAAAATATCTTATCATGTTTCAATGTATACTGGTGTGTTTTTCATACCCCACCAATGTACGGTATTTCGACAGTTTGCGTCAGAGCAGTGTTGCGCGATAGGCCCGACTAAGAACAGTTGTGTTGTGTATTATAAGTTGAAACAGTAAGCAGTCGTGGGTTATTTGGGGAAGAATTTAGCATCGTGCGAATCGACCGTGGTGTACACGGAATTCGTTTAAAACAAATTCTTTTTACTGTGATAATTCTACCACTGCTGTTGCAGTGAGCTTTGCAGTGTTGATCTCAACGCCAGACTTTCAGTCTTGAATTTTTAATAAAATCGGTGAGAAAATGATGCGCACTCGATTGTGCGATGAAAATTATTTTCTTCTTCATGACCATATTATGTATAAAATCGTGTATTGAATAAGAATGGTTTTTCTTATCTATTTTTCTTTTTTCATAGATGATCGCTGAACATGCAAAGCGTGACAATATTCATACTATGATCAGGAACTGCCGCATGGTATTTGGAAACTTTTGCAGGTGTTGTAGTTTTATTTACCAGCTAAGCTGATTCAATTTCTCCAAGATACTGTCATATTTTTATGGAGAGAATGTATGTATATGCGTAAGACCGGAGCTTCTAAGAAGCTACAGAATTCATTTGAAATTCTAAATGAATCAGGTTAAGCGAGATACGGTGTACGCCAATTTTCGTCCTTGGCAAAAACGAGCTACCTAGTGCCAGAATCCATTTCGTACCCAATTAAATTTTAATACAAAATATTTTCATACACCTTTTAATACACATTGAAGAAAATCTCTAAACTTTATTTTGATTCATTGCTCAGTGACCGAGCGAAAAAATTCCTCAAAAAAGTGTTTCGTTCTCGAGTGCGCCTTGGATAGTATAACTGCTGAATGAGCCGAAGTGAAGTGATTTCAACGGGTATAAAAACTTGTCGCGGAATAAGAATTAAGCAGGAAGTTCAAGGATCCTTGTATAATGTAAGATTTGAATCTAACCAAAAGTGGCGAATTTGAATGGGCTTTGTGTGGACGAATCAGATAACGTGCGATAAAAAAAAAAACCATGTGTACTTAACTGCTGCAGCGCACAAGAATAAAAGATAAAAGCCGACCGGTACATATTACATTTAGCACAAATTATATTGTAGTGGTTATTATATTTTTAATGTCTCATTGAGTAAACAATATGGTTATAGCTAGGCGATATTATTATACTTTACAATTAAAGTCATATAGAAATCTACACACTTAAAATATAAAATAGGAAAAAACTACTATTATTAGCAAAAATGGCATAACTGATAAAAATGGTAAATATTCAACTGAATAATTTTACTAATTTTGAGTTGAATGTTTACTGTCTTTATCAGTTATGTAATTTCTACCATCTCAACCTTAGAGAACACGTTTATGGTCAAGTATCATAATACCATTTACTATATTTTTAGTAAAATTGATGGCAAAGAGTTCAAGTTGAATCCAATAATCACGCTTCTTCTCAAATGCTCGTAAGATTTTGGAGAAAAATATTTTGACTCGTAACAATTTTCAATGAATAATTATTGCAGGGGAAATGGAGTAGTTTGACTGGTAAAATCTGGTAACGACTAGTTACTATGTTCTCTCTTACTATACGTTGAAATAGTAAACTCTTACAATCATATATTAGAGTTAAGACGTTAGCGATCGTGAAGCCACGCTCGAGAATAAATAGGTCAAATATATACCAGCTGCCGATTTAATAAATATCAACCGCAGCCAAATGAATGTATGTAGCCCATCGATATATATATATGGGACGTTCCACGTCAAGTGAGCATGGTCAAAATTTTGTTCGCAATTCTGAATTGACAAATTGATTGGTATCCATCCCCAGAATACTCAAAATTTTTTTCAGATTTTTAGGTGCATGTATGTGAAAGTTAGTCTATGCACTCAAAACTTGAATTATTCAAAATTTAACTTTTTTCTCAATTTTGAGAGCCCAAATAATCTTGTATATGTGTGGAAATGAAAAAAAGTTGAGGACAAAAATTATGCTGGATACTACAAAGATTATGAAAAAAAATTGTTTGACACCAGAATCCTCCATCCGGATGGGCTACTCTATTCATTAAACATGTTTCAACCAGTTTGGCTATGTTCGCCCACTTATTTTTGACCTTTCAAGTTATACGTACAAACCTTTGTTCGATAGCTTGAAAATGGTCTCATACATTTTTTGGAGAAATTCCAATATCTCCTGCAATTAATTGTTTAAATCTGCAATATCAGCATCCCCTTCTTGTTAGTTTCAACATATCAGGTCCACGATGAAGCTCACAGTGAGGATATCATGCCTTCGGGTCATCAATCTCAGCCAAACTCTACAGATATGTTCCCTGACACTGGATCAAGCTACCGGTAGAGTTTGGAGTTCCAGCGCTGCCTTGTTATAGAACTTTTTATGACTTTAGACTGAGGCAGCTATATATAGATATACATATCTGCCTTGATTTGTCTAAAATCCACATAATATTCATAATTTCATCAAGAAAATAATGTATTTCACCTTGTTTGGTACTATGAATGAATATTATAACTTATGGTTTCACTTATATTGTGTGAACTGCAAGGCTAAGGTTGGAAAAGCTATTGACCGGTTGTCTCAAATCACATTCCTGGTTAATGTTTATAATTTCATGTGTAAATAACTTGCATGTGATTTGAGACCACCCGTCAACAGCTGTTCACACAATATAAGTGAAACCATAAGTTAATATTCATTCATAGTACCAAACAAGATGAAATACATCATTTTCTTGATGAAATTATGAAAATTATGTGAATTTTAGACAAATCAAGACAGATATGTATATCTATATATAGCTGCCTCAGTCTAAAGTCATAAAAAGTTCTATAACAAGGCAGCGCTGGAACTCCAAACTCTACCGGTAGCTTGATCTAGTGTCAGGGAACATATCTGTAGAGTTTGGCTGAGATTGATGACCCGAAGGCATGATATCCTCACTGTGAGCTTCATCGTGGACCTGATATGTTGAAACTAACAAGAAGGGGATTGTGATATTGCAGATTTAAACAATTAATTGCAGGAGATATTGGAATTTCTCCAAAAAATGTATGAGACCATTTTCAAGCTATCGAACAAAGGTTTGTACGTATAACTTGAAAGGTCAAAAATAAGTGGGCGAACATTGCCAAACTGGTTGAAACATGTTTAATTAATAGAGTAGCCTATCCGGATGGAGGATTCTGGTGTCAAACAATTTTTTTTTATAATCTTTGTAGTATTCATCGTAATTTTTGTTCTCAACTTTTTTTCATTTTCACACATATACAACATTATTTGGGCTCTCAAAATTGAGAAAAAAGTTAAATTTTGAATAATTCAGGTTTTGAGTGCATAGACTAACTTTCACATACATGCACCTAAAAATCTGAAAAAAATGTTGAGTATTCTGGGGATGGATACCAATCAATTTGTCAATTCAGAATTGCGAACAAAATTTTGACCATGCTCACTTGACGTGGAACGTCCCATATATATGCGGGGTCTAAAATCTGGTGTTGCGTAGAAAAAAGGCCGTGCGAGTGTTAATTGTAACGAGTGTCCTCGTGGTTGAAGCCATTCTAGGCGTTTGCAGTGACTGTCTAAAAAGCCTCGGACCAAACGGGTGAATCACAAATATATACTTGAATAATGAACGTAAGTAAACGTCGCGGATACGTGAGCGGGCGCTGGATACACATCACGCAGGGCCAGCTACTTTTCCCTCTCTCTCTGTCTTTCAATAAATTAGTTGAATCACGCGACGTCTCGTGATGCTGAATCAGCTCCGAGGGGCGTTTTTTCGTCGCCGCCGGCGAAAATTCAATTCATTCTTCCATATACGAATCTGCGCGTGTGTCTGAGCATGTGTTCGTGCCTCTTCGGCTCGACTTTCACATGTTCTCGCGAGCGAGCGATCATCAGCGGGACATCAGTGGGAGTATGTTATATAGTCGCCCCGCGCGGCCACTGCTCCGCAGCCGAATTATAATTGATGAATCGCGCCCGATTTGCTCCGACAATTCGGGCTTGGCGCGACCCAAATTATCGGCCGACCTCGAAAAAAAAAAAAAAAAACAACACACGTCCATGTGTGTACCCCGAATTGGAGTTAATACTGCTGGTTTGCAGCGTTAAGCTAATACTAGTGTGATGGAAAGAACCAACGGTTCGCGCTCGGCCCACTTGTATGTACACTGAGAAAAAATCTATATATTTTAGTGCCGATTGGGATGGGCCCATTGAAGCGAATACGATTGCAGCTAATGGATTTCCACTACCCCAGAGTAAAAGGAGATTGGTTCAATCGTGTCGATGGTACATCGTCTCCGGAGGAAAATATATTCGCATCGATCCGATATCGAATCTACCGATAGTGGAACCAATATCAAGCCGCGATTTATGGGGGTATTTTAACGGACGACGATCGCGAATACTCGAATTATGTTTTTGAATAAGAAAATTAGCTCGTGAATTAATTAATTTTTATGAGAATAATTTTTCCACCCATTTATTTTTTGGAGTAAAACAAAAACCGTACAGAGATCGAGTTTTAAATAGAGTTTCTTGTTTTTTGAACTCGATTCTGAATACCGGGAATGGCTAACAAATTTTTCAGAAGACTGTTTTCTTCAAATAACGAAAAACTATAGCTACAATCGAGAAATGTTCAGCTCAATCTATATCGACCGCGACGATTGACCCAAACAAGATATGTCAACTTGGATGTGCTCACATAGCATATATGGATTTAATCAAAATCAATATAGAATTTTCAAGAATAAACATCAGTTTGACGCTGTATTTAATTGATTCTCAACGCTTATCGAATTCTTTATATATTTGTTTAGGATGAATAAAAGAGTTTTGAGGGGTTACTGATTTATTCTCAGCGCTAATTTAATCCGATATATATTTGTTTAGGATGAACAAAAGAGTCTTGAGGGGTGACTTGATTTTAAACATTTTTTTTCGAAATTTTTATTGCTTGAAATATACCTGAGGATGATATTCTAGGGTCCTTACAAGTAAGGAATACTTATTTTTGAAAATTCTGACGGCCTCTCTTCCGAAGACCCTCCAGTTGGTCTAAACGTAAAAATAAAACTTTAAACGTGATCTCCTCGAAACTTCATACTTCAAACCGGTGCGCGGTGCATAACTCGGTCATTTTTCATCTGATTGACTTGTAGATTGTCAGATATATGGAATAATTATCGATTTTTTGCGATGAATAAATAATTACTTTTTTCATAAATAATTTTTAACTGATTTTTTTTTTGAAAAAATAATCACTCAAATGTGAGCCGCAGATTTGAAAAAATAAATACTCTTACGAAAGTTGAGATGAATACATTTGAAACTTCAAGTGAATCGTGTAAAAAATTAGAGAGTTATGAAAATAAAAAATATATATGCCTCGAAACATGTTGAATAAACTTTGGAAATGTCATTTGAATAACACATTATTAGTTGCGATCAAGCAGTCCCTCCAACCTAGAGCGCAAATCTCGATTTATCCTGCAATAAACTGATTTTTTATCTTCAAGCGAGATTTCATTTTTGCTTGCGCGGGCGCGCGTGTGCCGCTTGGTAGTGTTTTATGGCGCATACGCGCAAGTGCGCGCAGTGTTGAATTGAATTATTATTGAATCGATAGACGGGGCGAGTCACACGCTGCAGAAGATGATTGTATATTTCCACAGTTGGATTTTCCCTCGATAATTCTGATGATCTGAATCGGACTGATGGGCGGATATAGACCGATCGCTGCGTGCAGTCGGGTTCGTTATTCAACTGCAGGGTCCAGTCGCGAAATAATAGTTGGCACGTGATTGAAACAATTTGAAACTTTGTGCACAGTTGGAGACAGCTGCAGCGGAGCTCGGAGTAAATACATAAAAGCGCAGACGCACGTGCGAGCGCGCGAGATAGCTGTGGCTCACATGGTGGCCGGTATAGGTATAGCAATTCCCAGAAAATCGACAGTTGGATCATATCTTTTTCTCATATTATTCTATGCAGTGCGATACCTCCGAGAACATTTAATTACTGCACCCACACTGAGAGACCTTTTCGGTAATGATTAGTGTATACACCTATAAAAATTACCGTTCTATCGGTAAACGCATATCCGATTGACATTATCCGACTATTTGCAGGTGGCGCAGAAATAGTATCGGTGCACGAATAATTTTTAAGGTTTCTCCGGTAAATTTGTTAGTGACCACGTGTGTTACATTGTTTACATTTGATTAACCTAGCTGTCAACGCGGTTCAAAACATGCATTCAAAATCGTATTTGAGTGGATTTATCGGCAAATTAAGAGCAATATTGTACTGCATAATATCACCTAATCTATCATTTTTAGTCTTTATGCAGAATATTAGTTCCTTTTTACTCTTTCAATTAGCCTAACCTACAACTCAACTGCAGCAGACACAACGAAAACAATTCTATAATGTCACGTGGTCTCTATAAGATTTACCGTAAAACCTTAAAAATTATCGTATCACCGATATTTTTTCAGACGTCACCTGTAAATAGTCTGGTTATGTCAACCAGATACGCGCTTACCGATGGAACGGTAATTTTTATAGGTGTATACACTAATCATTACCGAAAAGGTCTCTCAGTGCACGAGCCAGTAAGTAAAACACGCCTGCTTCAGTGCTCCCCCTCCCCCTCGTCCAGCTGTATCAATCTTACATGTTTCAGTAACATATTTCGTTCCGATACATGCCCGAGAGGCGATAATCGGTAAAATTGGAGAAAAAAAACATATTTTGTTGCCCACTGTCTTGAAAACTTACGGTAAAAAACTGCTGTATTAAAGAGAAAAATCACTGTATGAGGGTAAATGAATTATTGACTGGTAATTTTCGGTATCAAAACTCTCATGGAAATAAAGTAAAAACAAACTTTTATTACATGGGAAATTCACTGCAATCCAGTCAATAATTCATTCAGCTTCATACAGTGATTTTTCACTTTAATACAGTGGTTTTTCACTGTAAGCTTCTCCCAAATACATTCAATGTCTAGTCGGTCGCGCATTCCTCAGCTAACGTAATATTCGACTTCCTCCCAATATATTCGCCCAACTTTTTATATAACTCAATGTACGTATTGCTATACGCATGTCAGATTTTCACTGCACACATATATACATCGCATGCTTGCATCAAACGAGCAATGATCAGTGGTATAATATGACAGCGGCGAATCGAATCACGATAGGTGACGAACGAATGCAGTTTCATGTCACGTGCATGTTTAGGTGAATCAACAAATTACCTCTATACAAATCGTTTCAGTCGCGCTAATTGGCGATCCGAATGTGAGCTGTGGTCCCGGCTCGTCAGTCGAATAAAAGCGTTGGATTGTAGGACTACGCAGTTGTTTCATTTCCAAAAGTTTCAGTCGCCAATTGGAGTCACCCAAATCCCAAGCGGCAGCTCCTCGTTTATCGAAATAATCTCCAAACTTGTAAAATATCGCTTAGATCATCGGATATAGTTATCATTATCTTGCTATTCCAGAATCTTGCAATTTTGAAGTTGTAAAAATACTAAACAAAGCCATTGAATGATTTATTAATGATATGAAATATATAAAATGGATGATATTAATATGAAATAAATAAAGGAGGTATATCGAGCAAAATGATCGTCCAATCATCAGGCTTATTGCTCGTGAGCTCGCATTACTATTTCGCGCTCACACCCATTTCAGAATACTCGCAGCGGCACAACTCTATTTAGATTTGAACGGGTTTCGTTTATTCTCCGCATTACTTTTGATTAGAGCACGCTACAAGCGAGCAAGCGAGCAAGGTTAAAATTCGCTCCGAAAAAAAATGCTTAGACACGTAGTACCTTATCACGAGAATACTTGTGCTATAGCCTGCAGTCTCACGTATGCCTCCTTTCAACGGTGTCTTTTTTCTGTTTTCTTTTTTCTCTTCACTTCAATGAAATTCGCTTTCTTTGCGGGATTCAATCTCATACGCGTGTATTAGAAAATTCGATGAGTTGGATTAGTCAGTCGAGTTGCGAATAAAAATACCAACATTAACTCCGTGGCAATGAACTTCGAAAATCAGATCATCAGACGACTTGGCAAACTATCGCACCGCTGTACATGTGCATCGAATTTATCAATCATATTCTTAATGTGCGATCGTAAAGCCAAATGATCCTCCCTATGCGTAGTTTTATTTAATGATTACCAGAAGCCCAGAATTTAACGATCTCAACGTGTGTAGCAAAGAGAACAATGAAGAAGAACGATTCAATTTTATGTGTCATTAATTCGGGAAAGTGCATTCCTCTGAAGTGTATAGAATATTGCGATATATTAAGTTGTCGGATGCGTATGACCGATTTTCATTGGGTGCTTTGAAGAAATTTCGGCTGGGGTCGGATACCCAAAAATCTCGGCAAAAGTTGGAATCTCGAAAATTTCGGGTACCCGACAATACTTTTCTGTAAATAATTTACGCGAGTTCCTCAATCGTATAGATTACAGAATATTATTTTTTCGATTCTACTCCGAGTCATGATGGAAAAATATGAAAAATTAGCCAAATCTTTATACTGTTTTACTGATGATAATAATATTGTATATCACGTCGCTCACACAACTCGATCCCAAAGAAAACACACGGAATTTCGCTATACTGCACCTCTTCCTCTACTTCCATTCGATTCATTAAAGTCCAGTCCTCACCGGCTACCAATTTATTTTTATGTCTGCGCGTAAAATCCGTTAAATTTATTGGACAATTAATTGGCGTCACAAAAAAAGCTTAGAAATCAAAGGTGTATTATCTATTATCGCTGGAATAAGTAAGCTTTCAACAGACCTTCGTAGCCGCACATATGTTGTAATTTTATGCACTCGAATTCGGAGATCCAGGGACAATACATCGTGTAGTGTATATGGCCATAACAAGTTCAGCCATATGCGCGTGTGTATGAATTATCGCTCGTAAAAAGCTTGCTTGCATTGTGTTATGAACGGAATGAAAAGAGTAGCTTAGCGCTGTTCGTAATGTTTTTCCACTGAAACTCGTAAAATAATCAGTGTAACCGGGAAGGGGCGGTTATTAAAATGCATTCTTCTAAATGCATTTTAATAACCGCCGCACCTTTGATGTATCGTGCAGTTTATCAAGCTCGATGAGTGATTGAACGGAACTGTACAGTGAGTCTTTTATTTCATGTAATACAAGTTACCACTCCAGTTATGTCCAGTGAAAATTCACTTTGCGAACGAAATGAATATATTACACGAAAAAAGGTATTACAGTATCTATATATCAAAGGATTACAAGCTGACACGAGTGATTCTCCGTGATGGGTATTTATATATACACATATAATGGGCTGATCAACGTCTACTCAGCAAGTCGACATTTTTTTTCAAATTGTTCTTCTGGAGAAATTTACTCGTTTAGAGCACTCGTTTATTAAATTTAAAATTTTTTTTATTCTTCATCTACTTTCATTGTGTCCGATTCATCACGAAAACATTCAAAAATACAAAAGTCGTTTTGTGCAATCAATTCTTGATGAATTGTGTGATGTGTGACGCCCCCATTGATGGTTACATCTAATAAGTATATCGATTGTCGCGTGTATTGCAAGCATATCGACTCGCGCGATGCTCGCCGGATGAGATACATACATGTTGCTCTCGCACACATATGCTGTTCAGTCCATATCAGTTGAACGCGCGCGCGTCGCTTACTTTGACTTGTTGGACACCTCGGGCCGCTCGGGCGCGACCCTAACTCGGGCCAACCTGCCCCTTTGGCACATAGTGCATTATAATTTTATTCAGTAGCAGACCGGAACCAAGCGAAGCGTATACAAGAGTTGGTTAATAGTTTTCCATATATCATATTCAACAGTTTTTTTGGATCGCGCGCGGCTCAAGCCAGGTGCAGCCCACTCCGCTAGTCTAACGCACTCACGTTATTTGGTCGGAACTTTGATCATCAAACCAATATAGCCGTTCTATCTACTAGACACACCCACCCACACGCACCCACGCACAAGATCGAAGTCAAAGTAACCCTAGTAGGTTAGACGGAGGGATTAGACTGGGGGTTAGACTGGGTAAATTTTACTCGGAACATTATACTGACTCGACGTGTTACTCAACAACTTTTCGGATGTTTTACAATCGATTGAAACAATGAATTCCGGTTCAGAAGACTGCGAGAACTTCTTCTGCGACCCTCGAATCATGACTAGATTTTTTTTTTTACATTTTTGGTAATGCCGGGTGGCTTGGCCCAAATCAACATAGCCGGCCTCTCGAGCATTTCGTCGCGATCCATCCTTCGAATATCAGCCTCGCAACATAACTCGGCTCCTCTATCACAACCACTCATACACATACACATACGTACACACTTCGATACTAAATTTATCTTCAGCTCGCTTGCCGCGACTTAGATCAACTCGTACTCCGCGTAATTTGCCAATCTTCAAAAATACAAAAAATGATCGGTAACTTTTTGAAACGAGTATTAATCATTCCGGAGATATAGAGATGGAAAACGCGGGAAGTATAGATATCATACTGTTTGATAAACGCGTTTATCAAACACTGCAAGTATTGGTAAACATCTGTAATACTTTTTGCGTTTTTCATTTCTATATCTCGGGATTAATACTTGATTCGTATCGTGCTGTGGAATTTAAAGGAACTTTAAAGGAACTGCAAAGGCAATTTGGGCAAAATAATCCATTGAAATCTCTTTTACAAGCTCAACTCTAAAATAGCATGGCTATCGAAGGATTTTTTGTGTAACGGCATTTATTTCCAATGAGGAAATTATAAATTGTTGAAAACATAGGAAATTCATGATTTTTGCGTTATACAAGGAGGGAACAATTTTTGTTTTAAGAAAATCTGCAAAACTCTTTTGTATTCCAAATATTACGTATATTACGATAATTTATAACGACAGATTTGTAATAAGTTACTTCAAAAATACTAAATACTGTCAGTAGGGTCGTTTGCCATATTGGATCCGCCTATTTTAATTTCGCACAGGTGACTACGGATTTATGATCAGTCGCAATAACAAACCAAAGAACCGTATGAATTAAAAAAAGTCGTCTTCCAGAAAATGTATGTCACGAAGGTTTAATGATGGTTTTGAAAAAACATTTTATAAAGAATTCCATAGCGAACAGCGATATCGTTGTTTGGAATTCGGCGGTAAAATTCAATGTTTATCGAGATAATGATGAAATACACGAGAGAAATTCTAATTTTCCCATGTTTTACACTCTGCCTCCTTACGAATTCGTCAGTAAATACGAGTACGACAGACCCGCATATCTGCCAGCTTCATCAATATCTTTCCTAATGGCAATCACGAATATGCGATATGCAGAGAGTATCCATGGTAAGTTTGACAGGTCTCATTCCTACTAGAGTTTGGCGCGGGAACTCGGCTCGAAAGTTGATCCTCCATGTACTGTACCACACAGCCGTCTTTTCGATAAAAAGACAATGATAAAAATGGCCTCTGCCAAACCACACACGTAGTGGTCGCGCATACGCTAAATTCAACTTCCTTTTACTACTAAACTTCCGTCCGATAACACTGTGGCGAATTAACATTGTTCGTGTTTAGACAGACTTTTCTCATCTGCGCGTTTGGCTGCATGCGAAAAACAGTATACATTTCGTCGGCTGCTGCTTAGTTGGTCGAAACAACGTCAAAAAATAATACTCGGGAATTTTTTTCAGAAAAACGTAAGTCTGAAAAATTGAATTCGACGTAAAAATCTGTAATCAACGTACAAAAGTTTTTACTTGACCAAATCAAAAGGTTGAGGCAACCTCCGATTAATCCGACGAAAAATATTGTTTGCAAAACGGGGGAGGTAGCGCGCGTCACAAATCGTAAAATGAAGATTACTGCGATGTAAACAGAAGAAGTGAGGAGCTTTGTCGAGAGCTAACCGCACATGGCGCGCACTGTTACTTTAACCGTGATGTATATCATCGTAGGAGACCGACAGTAGCGTACGAGTATACATATAGGGTCGCGGGCGCGGGCGCAGTTAAAAATACCATTTCACGATAAAATCACACGCGCCTACATATATATATATATCCTCTTCGGGCAAACACTATATATACTCGTCGTTCGCGCTCGAGTGACTCGCGCTCGTAAAACAATGCTGCATTAGCGTGTCGCCCAACTTGTGAGCCTATCCGCGTGAGAAAAAAAAACGATATTCGCATTTTAAATCGTGCCAAACAATTGGAGGACTGGCATTTCTTACACTGTATACGCGCGCGGCTCTTTTTTCACCCCATTATCCCACAAGCTCTATTACGCTGATCGATCATCGTTCGGTGTCTGTTATACAGAAGAAAAAAATGTAGACAATTATAAATGTAAACAATGGCCGTTTGATTCGCCATTGGCTCGGCTTCAGTGAGGTCAGATCATTTTTTTCGTTATCAATGGATTTGGACATGGTTCGCTGCGCATTTTTTATCCGTATGTGGGCTAATGTGTTGTTGTGGGCTGCGGACTGCGGAGTAAGTCAGAAGCGGGAATACGCGCGCGAGACTATAGCCAAATCGGCTTATCCGCCATACTCCCGCGCACCCACGTGAAGCTTGCAAGGGTGTATAGACGTATACATATGTAACAGCTCGACCATATCGATTTCGCTTCAGTCGCGAAATTGCCCCGCGAAAACTCACGTACAGAATTAGCTGGTGTATATATCCTCTGTTGAATCTTTACGGTGAAAATATACTGTGTGCTGGTAGAATATAGCGTGTTTGAATGGAACTAGAGTGACATTTGCACTGTAATATAAAATTGTATAAAGTATCTCATTAAAATCAAGTGACAATTAATTCACTTGTATTACAGTGTAAACGTCAATGCAGCTCCATTCAATCACTCTTCCATCGTCATACGCTGGTTATCCACTGTACGGATTCATACATTGAATGTGATTTTTCTGAGTTTGCTCTTTCAGTCCATTTTCGATTAGCCATCGGTATTCCTTTTGAATCAGTAGTTAACACAGGATCAATTTGAGCTTATTAATTGATTCCTCAGTCGTATTCGAAATAAATCCCCGAACAAACCTTCCTGACTCCCAACTCGTCCAAGCTATATGGTTCAGAAAATTATCAGCCCCCAGATTTTATGTATTGTTACGCGCAGTGTCAACAGAATACGATTACATCATTATATACTCATTAGAAGCCAGTTCAGCGAGGAAAAACCCTACGAATTCTTGAGGACTTGTGCGGATATCCACAACGAGATATTGATCACGTGGCATGGGACATGTTTTTAAATTTCGCATCGTTGATAGTCAACGAAGTTTCGGGAATCGGCGGATTAGATTTTTTTAAGTTATATCATTGATCCACGTTTCTCGCGCGCAGGCCAGACATGACGTAAAGGATGAAAACAATCCTAACAATCACCAAACCACCCTTACACATGATTGTGTAACTTGACCGATCAGGATCGTCAGGAGTTTGTCGTGCAGTGATAGAGTTTAAATATTTCCATTTCAAATAAATATGTATTTTAATACTGTGTTCAAATATGATTTGTTCAAATGCTTTCCAATCAAATTCAAATTCCTGCTTGGTGTTGTCGAACTCAATTAAACATACACTGGCCGGTTATTTGGCCCATGTCTGGTCGTTTGGGAGAGTGTGTGTGTGTGTGTGTGTGTGTGTAAGAGCGTGAGGGAGTAAAATAGTAAGGGAGGGAGGTGGCATCGCAGGTGCAATGTTACACGGGGGGTGTCGTCGCGGCCGGGGCAAATTGACGCCGCTCCGGGTTGATAGATACATGAACGTGATAAGGCGCGCGCGGGCGTGAGTCTGCAGGGCGACTGATCGATGTTCGCGCGCAACATAAAACAGGGAGCAGCAGCAGCAGCAGCAGCAGCAACGGCAACGGCAGGTTGTACGAGTTATATATATACAATATAAGCGCCGCGGGCTTGGAGCAGTCACTGACCCTCGCGCGCGCGCGAGCCGGCCGCTCTCAGCTGTGCGTGCTGGCGCGCATGCGCCCATGTATATATACCGTTGATCAACGTCTTCCGCGCGGGGCACGTCTCCGCGGCGCGCTTGTTTAGCTTTGATCCTCTTCGAAACCGCGAGCAAGACTATCGTGCGCGTTAAACATGAATGAATTGCCGCGTGCGCGTGAGCTATTGCATGCACGTCCGACACAACGCGATTCGCGTCGCGCGCTCCCGACTCTGGCACGCGAAGCTATTGCTGCTGCCGCTGGCACTTTTATCTGTCCCACATGCACGTACTCCACGTCGAATGACTTCTCGTACGTTAAATACAGTAATTAAGTAAGGGGTAGGTGTACCCAATATGCGCGCCACCCTCCCAACTCATTGATTATTGATATTTATGTCAATTTTACGCGTCTAATGAACGAAATGGAACATTTCTTGAAAATGCCGTTGTTCAGAAAAAATGTATTTCCTGGGTCACGCATATCGGGTCTAGTCGGGTTCACACCTCGATATTCATTTCGTCATGTTAATGGTTAAAATTCACATTTCACGCGATGAAGTGATCTTTCTCGCTTAGGTAGCGGATATTGGGTACACGTACCTTACATACATTCAATTACTTAATTACAAACACACATTAAATTAGATATCTGTATTTTGATATTTTTATTTACTAATTTTTGTTTTCAATTGATGCCCATCACTGCACACGTGCGCGCGTGTCGTGTACCGCGAGCGCGCGAAGCGCACGCTTCAATTAAAATGCTTCATCAGCAGCGTAGAACACAGTTCATGCTAGGCTCACGTGACCCCATATGAATTACAACAACGATAATTCATCATTCTATCAGGATGAATCCAGAGACACGTAACCAATACCATGTCTAAATTTTCAACAACCGCACCATTTCCCCGGCTCAGTGCAATGGCATCGTCGATTTTCAATTATTTGCGAATGATGAATTATGTTTGCGGAGTATAAGTGTATATTGTATTACCAATTCATGTACTTAGTGAATTTTGAAAGAATATTGATAAATAGGAATTGTTGGTTATAAATAGGAACAAATGTCACAGCATTATTCTACACATATTCTGTTCAATTCTTGACTTTATCCATGGATAACGTAATTTTAGTGCGAGACACTCGATCAAATTAGGATATGAAACATTTTGGATATTGTTATTTATATTTGATCCGAGTGACTAGGATAATTGAAAAAACCGCGGCTTCGAAGTGATAATGTTGATAGTCTCGCGCGAAGGATACTGTTGCACGCGCGCGCTTTGGTATTTGCGCCGAGGGGAGTCAAACCAAAGGGCCAACGTAAGCTATAAGAAATTGGTGGTAAGATGACAATTGTATGTGTACAATCGAAAGTATTCGGGCACGTGGCAATTCGGCTATTATACAATTATCAACCGAGGTATTAACTTTCAAAGCGCAGTGCCGATTCAACGTGAATCGAGATAACGGCCGACGGGAATCACGGGGGTTTTCCCTCTTGACGACATAGTTCATGTTACTCCTTTGGCTGCAGGGCCCATCAATATCTACGCGATTGTATTCATTCCTTTTCAAAATAATATTCATATGTATATCCGAGAGAGGATATGAATGATTTCAAAAGTGTGTAAATGGGTCGCGTGAATCCGAGCGAGGCATAATTGTGCGATTGGATTTTGGTAAACACTGATTTGCGCTGCGTATATATTTATCGGTATCCGACGTTCACCGGCTCGGCTCGCTCAACTTTGTTTAGATTCTCAAAAATAACCAGCGCGATCGGATTTAATTCGCGTTCGGACGGAAACTCGAATAATGGACAACGGCCTCGTCGTCTCGTGTGAAATTGTATACTAATGAAAAATATTTGGGAAGCATGTGCGCGGGCCCAAAATCACACGTACACGTCGAAAAATGATCTCAGCGGAATTTACGTTGCTGTGTCGGCTAGTCTACGGTTTTCCTGGGACCCCTTTTTTAAGGTGTTTTTTAATAGCCAATTTCATCAGGATTATGGGAAAAATGGTGAAAAAATTCCAATCGATGCGCAAGTTTGAGGAAAATTGAGTTTTCCGGCTCGATAATTATGTATGGGATGCCGTGATCTGAGTATATGGATTCTCATACAATCGACCTCAGAAAGTCTAGGAAAAATAATGAAAAACTTCCAACACACCCACGCTTTGAGATATCGAAGGTCGAAAATCGAAAAATGAAAACCACTTTGGGTTATTTGTCACTAGATGGCCAGCACCGTGTATAGCGTGTATGAATTTATGTGTGAATGCAAAGGATGCTAGATATAAGACCTCCACGTGGTGCATCCTGGGTAAAGCTGAGATTATATCATAAAGAAGTTCAATTTCTGTTAAAACAATAACCCAAATAACCCAAATAACCCAAAGTAGATTTCATTTTTCGATTTTCGACCTTCGATATCTCGAAGCGTGGGCGTGTTGGAATTTTTTCATTATTTTTCCCAGACTCTCTGAGGTCGATTGTATGAGAATCCATATACTCAGATCACGGCATCCCATACATAATTATCGAGCCGGAAATAGTATATTATGCACCCGAGCGAGGTTAGCTGCGATTTCGGCACGAAAAACGTTTGCGATCCGAGCGCAGCGAGGATTGCAAGTTTGCGCGTGCCGAAATAGCCTAGATGAGCGAGGTGCATATACTATTTTTCGTACCCCGCGGCAGAAAAGTGCCATTCTTTGCAAACGCCAGGACGTAAAGTAGGCACTTTACTGCCGCTGGGACGAAAACTCAATTTTCCTCAAACTTTCGCATCGATTGGAATTTTTTCACTATTTTTCCCATAATCCTGATGAAATTTGCTATTAAAAAACACCTTAAAAAAGGGGTTCCAGGGAAACCGTAGAATCCCCGCTATGTCGAATTGCCGATGTCGTAGCTTATCGCGACGTGGGCGTGATTTTTATTTTGAATTTGTACATTTTCAAGATACCCTGCGGCTAGGTATAGTGGACTGACAAGTTTAAACGATGGGGGGAAAGAGAGCGGAGTAGAGTAGAATATTGCGATGAAGATGATTGATTTCGGCGCGGGAAGAGGCGAGGCGCGTGATGATTACGCGCGTATAGGGATTTTGAAAAGAAAAGTTGTGGGCTGGGTATATATAATATAGGAATGTAAGAGACGAGCACGTGACGCGAAAGATTGAGTGGTGTGTTGATGCGCAGATATGATTGATTGTGAACGTAATTACACTCACAAAAATCTGACTATGACAGTTTATTATTTGAATATAAGATTTTTTACTGGATCGCAACATTCAAGCCACTCTAAAATTTGATGACACCGCTTATTATGGGGATTATTGTAAAGTATTTTTTAGCTTTTAACTACAATTCCTCACTTGTTTGTAAACTATTCATAAAACGTTATTACGAATCAATTTTGATCAATCGTATTCTACCTCACCTAAGGTGTGTCGCTGTACCATGCAATACAGTTCAAAAAAATCCAAACTCCAATTGGTCCGTCCATTCAATTCGTACTAACTTCACCATATACCTTTCACTAAAGTAACATAGTGAATTGTCTGTACACGTGCAAAATGGATTGTATCAATATCCAATAATGTACCGTTATTTGTTGGCAGTAATGATTAGTGTTTTGATTTTGACAATAAAGTTGACGAACATCACGTAGTACAGCATATTTGACTAAAAAAAACACTGTAAAAATATATTTCTGTCTCCCGGAATACACCGAACACGCGCTGTAGAGGTACCCCCGCTTGAACACTCGAGTCGTTGCAAATCAGCTGTTGGTCACGGGGGGGGGGGGCTTTTGGTCGGACACTCGGGGCAAAGTGCAACCTGTTGATCGCCAGATGGCACTGCGATTGCTGATCGGGGTTGCAATGTGCAAATATCGGAGCAGATTGGCCCGCGGCCGGGCTGAGCAGCGCTGCGCTATTCCATGCCGGCGCGCAAGAACGCGAGGTGGTTGCTGGGCGCGAATAGCGGCCCGCGGACAAGACAGAAGAGGCTTAACGCGAGTGTGTGCGTGCGGAGAGTCGGAGAGTCGGTGCGTAAGGGTATACTCACAGAGGTGAGTGGGCTGGAGGGGTCAGCTCGCGCGACGACCTCGACGACCAAGCGCTGGTGCAACACTGTATGTCACCACTGGCGCACGGATCAAACTCGAATCGAATGCGAATCCGCGGCGAGCGGACCGTTTGCGCGGTGACTTTTCGGCGGCCGCAGCGGCCCGGCACCAGTGTCAGAGAGCACCGAAGCCAGCACACTGCGCGCGCGAGACCCGCGAGAGACTATACAGCACTGGCCCTGCCGCGCGAGCGAGTAGCGCGCGCGCGGTTCAACGGCTCTCCCCCCACCCGACCGCGTGTCCAATCTCTCTCCGCATCCACTGTACTATCCCAACTGCCGCGCGCGACCCGCCGCGCTCCATCGGTGGCCCCCCGATCCATCAAACCCATTCGACCATCGGTTTGTAAATCATTTTTAATGACGATTGTGCGACAATCGAGAGCCGATATATTCAGTTTTGAAAATAAATAAATTACCACGCTCTCGCGCGCGCGCGCGGTTTGGCTGTTATTATCCTTTATACTGTAAACTTCCTTGAGAAGCGAAAAATTCATCCGGAAAAATGTGTTTTCTACCGTTTCAAAACGATAATTGTGCGCTTTCCTATTTTTTCATACGCAATAGATGTTGCGTTGCAATTTCACCTAGGATCAACATTGATTCCATATTAATAGTTTAAACAGGGGGTGGATAGAAAAATAATGTCGAATATCAACAAGTACTCTCAGAGCGCAAACAGCTCCGTTTTTCGTTGATACGCTATACAGACGCATTTTGTGGCTGCGCGAATTAAAAGATACGCACAAAAAAAGCTACAGGATAAAACGCGCAGTCCGCCTTGCATACGTATATATATGAGCAAAAAAATATCCAAGTAAAATTGTCGAGCGCTAGCGACAATAGTCGCGCGAGTGAGCGAACGAACGAACGAGGCGCGAGTGTCAATCAATACTTTATGTCGAGCCAATTCTTGCGAGCTGTCGCGAGCGCGCGATCTGAGCGTACACAAGTGTGACATGATAATATACCGAAAAAAATGTACACCCGTCTATGAGCCATGCGACGAAAGCATGCCATACCACACGCACGCGCGCACTTTGTATTTACTACTCCTAACATTTTCCCACCCAAATTTATACTATAGCTCTCGAAATATCTAACCGCCCCCGCATTTTCTTCATGATAATCTTGCAAAATAAGTTAATTCCTTATCACAACTTCAGCTCATACTTCAACTCAACTACTATAATGTATACTGCCGAAATGATGTTTAATTATCAAGTACGGCGTGTAACTCAATTGAATTAAAATACAGTGAAATTTGTTCAAAAGTTAATAAGCAACAGGTGCTTGAAGATGCGACCATCGCTCTCGAAGATTGCACACACACACACACGCGCACACAGACATGCTGCAGCTCATTGCACAAACGAAACCAAACAATTCGAGGTTTTTGACCGTAATTATTGTTGAAAACTCGCGGGTAATAGTTAGAATAATCAAGTAGAGAGCGACAATATACGCATGGCAAGTGTATGCAGCTCCCTCGCTCGTTCGCTCGCGTCGCCGCCCATCTATATATTGTACAAGCAACAAGTTAAACATACGCGCGCATGTACGATCGCACGCATGGCAAATGGATTAAGAAGTGCCAACGTTCGCACGTCCCGTCAATCAATCCAATTCGAACGCGTGCACGAATTATTTAACCTCATCGAATCCCCCCAAGAACCAAACCGAGTTCGTTATTGCAGAAATAAAACGAGTCGCGCGCGCGCGGCTACTCTAACTAATCAGACTAGGGAATGGTTTAGTGCGCCACCAATCGGACGAATCATCTCTGTATGTCCACAAGGCTATACTTACACACCCTCCGTTTTTTAATCAAGTACGGCCGCTGAGACGGATGGTTGAGAATTGATATAATTAAAAATCCGCGAGTTACTGTGCAACGTTTCGACACAACTATGCCCTCAACTCGGTCTGTTTTTATATCAAACAAGAGCATTTTCAACATGACAACATTATTATAATATCACTGAATTAACAACGCTATGAATTGGGAGCAGTGACAAAAGTAACCACTTTCCACCTGCACAGTTTATAAATGCGACAATTGAGTGATATTATAATTAATTAAGTGAGAAGATAATTATGTGGTTCTGTTGAAAGTAAACACTATTTATTAATTTTCTTATTTGTTTTGTGATAAAAACAGAAGCTGATGAGCTGCCAGTCAACGCACAGTGTGTTTTAATAAATACTTCAATTCTCCAAAGCAATAGCCGTCAAACATCGTTAAAACGGTGTCTGTACCTATTTACACTTAGTGCCCAGTTGTCACACAACGAAAATGAGTTGGTTTCCGAGTCGCATCCCAAAGACGAGGGAAATGATTGGCAACAAAGAGAAATATTAACGTGGTTGATTGAGTTTTCGACGGTAAACTATATCGCCTTTTGACTGAGCACAATAAAGTCGATCGACAAATGCAATGTATACACTCCAAACGTGCGCGCACGAACATGATATGTCGATTTTTTTAAAGATTCCTCGTCTTTACTATACGCAAATATTAATTTTCCAGCTTGTAACAAGAGTCTAGTTACATCTTGACACAAGTTTAATTATTCAAGTGCTCACTATAATTGTACAGGACTGAGCAGAAAGTGAAAATCCTCTGCTCGTTATCCTACTTACGTAACTTCAAATATATTTTGATTTTACGATGTGCAAATTACTCATCCAGCCAACACACGAGTAATCTCGCTTACGAGTTAGCTCATTCGCTTTGATATTATAACGAGTGACGGATTTTTCGATGGTACTTTGATAAATATGCATATTATGTATATGAGTTCGCGTCGGTCGACGCGTCGCTACAAAGGATCGGCATGTTAGGAATGTCGGGCGATCAATAAGTAATCGCGATCCGAGCGGTGTCGTTCATTCGACGAATAAAATCGGCAAGCCTACTACCCGACAAGCGTATATAACATTGTGAAAATTCGCGCGCTCCAAAGCGCGTCCCGGAAACAGAAAATAAATTCGGCCCGCCTGACTTTTACCGCGGATCGTGCACGCACGGCCATTCGCATTACACATTCAAAATTCAAAATTCAATACAGTCAGCTGGCCGGCCGGTTAACGTACCGTATATAAATCTGATCGATTATATGGATCCTATTGAAATTCGTCGGCTCCGAATCCGACGACTCGCTCATGTTTTTCTCTCATATTTTTTATTCACTATTGGGTTGAAACTTTCCTCGGCAACATTATAATGCCCGCATATTCTTGAGCTTGGTGGAAGGGGGGAATGGGGGGGGGGTTAGCTCATCAATATTTAACCCGAGCACAACTAACTCGCGCGGCTCGTTCGGATATATGCATGCGTCAGCTGTCCGAACTGTCACTTTTAAGACGCTGTCGCGATTAGACTTGTTAGTGATTCAATCGATTTATCTGGGAATTTTTTTCAAGCTTATACCAATATAGTATTCCAGGTTAAAATCAATAATCTCCAAATTTTTCCAAATTTCATTGTAGATTTTGCTTTTTTTGTAGAGAAAGACATGTGACGGGGCAAAAATCGACCCATCGAATCAGACTTCTAAGAAATGATACCGAATCAATTCACCGTCAGTCAATTCAAACACGAGTAATTATATCCAAAAGCTGCCTATTCTTTAGTATGATTGACAATTCATCTGGCTGATTGATTCTCCCCGATTAATCCACAGACAAGTGTACAATTCTCCACACACACTCACACACACACACACACACACACACACACACACACACACACACACATTGGCAAACAATTACAAATTGACCATGTAATTAAACTGACCAGGAGACAGACACCACTGCTGACAAGCTTTGGTCCATGCTCCAATCGATCATGATCATAAACCTTGTTCGAGATGGCTTGTGCGTATATCTACATGAAGCCTAACGTGTATTTCTTTTCTCCTCGCAGATAGTCCGTCAATTTATTCGATCTTATTCAGCGCGCGATTTGATCGGCTTCTATTGTATGTACATACCATCCCTGACAAAATAAGAGCCATACTTGCACATATATATTCGCAGCTGCGCCATAAGCTCACTTGGCGAATTCGGACTGGATCAGTTATTTTTCCCAAGTGTTTTTTTCCAAAAAAATGAGCTGACCAACTGCCGAAAATTTTCGAGTTTTGCATAAGTATGATTATTTGAAAATTGGCCATTAAGAAGAACAACTTCTCTATTTGATCTTTTCCTAAATTCCATAGCTCTTCAGGTGATTGCTGTAAATCTGAATATACAAATTTTCGTTATCTATTCTATTTTATTTCTATTCCTACTTCATCAAGTGCTTTATCATTTTTTTTTCTACGTGGGTCGAAGATTTCACCAATTTTTCGAATGGATTGATCATAAAACAAGGCTACTATTAGGAGCCTCTCTGAATTCCAAGATTAAAAATCTCTTTAAAATGTAGTGGATTTTAAAATGAAAAATTGTTTGTTCAGCTTTTAGACTAGAGGTGCGATTAAATGGGTGTGACTTGAGATCGTAAAATGAGAAAAATGGCCGAAATATAGCTACTTTTGACCACTAAATTTGATATTCTAAATTTTTTCATTTTACTTATATACCGAAAATCAGCATCATCTAATAAATGAATACGACGACTCATTTCGATATTGGCACTGTAATACAAAAATATGTAGATAGAGTAGAGGATACATCGAGGAATAGAAAGGAGCTCATAACAAAGCAACAACCAACATGTGAAAAATTTACAATACGTTTATTAATAATAAATCAGTGTCTCGGTCCATACGACGTCTTTTTTGTAAATATCAAATGGATTACAAATTGTGACTTGTACGTGCACATACTCGCGTATGTGTGTTCATGTGGTAAACATGTGTATGTTCACCCGCAGTTCTCTCTATGTATTCACGTTCTTCTTCACTATTTTATGAATATTTTTTTATATATATATTTATATAACGCAGTCATTGTGCCGGCGTGTGAATGTGTTAGGGCATGGCGATTGATGGGGCAATCGGTTTTGTTAATTAGAAAAAAGCGCTACGAAATATAACTGCTACGACAGTCTTTTTTTCCGTCAATTGCTCCTTGTTATTCTCTTTTGGGCACAAGAGGTTTTCCTTGAAAAGTCTTCCGTTTACATTTTCGGACGAATGAGGCTGGGAATACGTTAGTGTATGCGTGACATGTCGGCTCTTTTTTTTTTCCATTTCACTCTTTGTGTTTTTGACATTTTTAGCCAAGAAGACTCGTTAGAAAGTATAAAATATTGTCGAACGTCTGAAGGGGAAAAAAATTATAAACCGCTGACAATACAATGTACATATTCGGCTTATTGTTCGTCCACTTTCCTAAAGGGAATCATTACGTTTGCGGTTATTTTTCATCCATCAATTAATTAAATTGGCGAGAAGAATGATGGAATAAGCACCAATCAACTTCAGCCGGTTATTATGGCTATGCGATGAGTGACATTCAATCAATAACCCAAATAACTTTTTCGCATAGTATGCTTAGTGCGAACGCTCGAAATACAATCTATAAACGTACCTTAATCTAAAAACAATATATCTCTACGACTCGAATAATCTTATAATATATACACGGCACTTGGCTCTCGTTATCTCGTTTTCATTCATTTCCCTTTGATTCAATATTCCTTCAATAAGTGAAATCATTGTGAGAAACTTGTGATGAAGATGACGAATTCCTCTCTCTTTTTCACTCTTTGTCTATCTGTCCCCTCATTTGCTCCACCTGTCTCGGACTGTGACAGCAGCCAGACCTTCAGTTAAATTTAATAACGTAATCGGTATGACAAGTGTTCCACATATTATTATTATTATTGATATTATTATAATGTTACTGTTATTATCATAATTATTATTTTCACTACTACCACTAGTATCAACATTTATACAGTATAAAACCAAATGCAAAGGCGCACCCGGTAGCAAGAGAAAACAACGGGCGCGCTTCGATGATTCATTCATGAGTCACCCTACGTTAAATCGATTACAAGCTTCATCCAGATCCCCTGCTTTTGTTTCTTTTTCTTTTGCCATTATAAAGCTTTATATACTTGACCGACATACCTTTAAAAAAAACCTAAGCTGGCTATCTCGTCTTCGATTATTATGCCGTGCTTTTTTTCTAGATCAGTGCAGCCTCGTATCGTTCAATTTGATGGATTATTTTATTTTCTACTAAATCAAAGAAACTATGAATGTTATGGAATTCAACGTAAAATGTTTCTCACGGGTACTCGGTCTTAGCGGAGGTAAGACATTGTTTAAATATAATCTCCGAATCAATCGAGCGTTTTATCAAAGTATCATATACCCATATATATATAATGACTTTGATCTATAAAATCGTCGTCATCATTATAAAATCTACCGATATCCCGATAAAATCGTTTTCTATATGCTTTGGAGTTGAGTCTCTGTTCATGCGAACTGTGAGATCAAGGCGATTTTAAAAAAGGAGGGAGCTACTTAAGCTACATTCGAATAGTTTCTTTCATACTTTTCTCCGGGTAACTAACGTGCATACCCTAAACCTTCAAAAATCGTATAAAATTTGAGTTGCTTTAGTGATACTTGATTCTTTGACTTGAATCGCAAAACTTTATAGTGCTTTTTTTTTATATGAGTAGAAAAAATTGAGTGATGTTATAGTGAAGTGAACTCATTTCAGTGAGTTCTAGTATATATTCTTCGAAAAATTTCTTTTCGCTCCCTTGGGATTTGCTCAACATTCTTGTATACATTATTTCAGTTATCAAAATAACTTATTCAGAAGTTCTTAGAAAAATTAAGATAGTTTCCTTCACACGATGTAGAAGGTACATTTTCATCAACTTGTTTGTTTTTTTAGGACACCTTTTTACAGCAGTCACGTAGATCTATGAGAAAATAGTTTGCGAATTGACATAAAAGCCTGCGTATAAACAAAAAACGTAATTCACGATTGCGCCGGGTACATAGACATGATGGCACGGTTGCGTACAAGAGAACAAAAAATTAAGAGTGTAATTAATCGTAATCATAACGCTATTAGTATATACAAAGTTTGTAGTCATAATTTTCTTAAGACTGCAAACTACCGAATCGAGACTTGGAATACAAAAATTGCACGTCGACGGAGAACAAACAAATAATGCGAAGCTGTAGGAACTCATCCATTGCCGCTAAGGCAGGAGTTCCTATGCTCTTCTCTACATAAAATAAAATTAGTTTATAAAATTATAAACGTATCAACAAATGTACATCCCATTAAAAAACAATCACATGTTTACACGTTCTAAAAAGTGAAATATGTTTCAGAGTCATATTTTGCTGACAATTGGAAATATTTGAATAAATCCACACGATATAATGTAATAGTCCGAAAAGCGGATTATAGTGAGAATCCGTAGTACCGTCTGGAACCCCTCGGAGTATAGAGGATGTATAAAAATGTGCGAGTCGACTGTAAATATCACGAACGCGCAATTTCGGTATATTATTGTTTTGAAAAAACTTGTAATTCTAGTAGCGCGTAGTCAAATGATCGGATCACACATGCTTCGTCGGATATTCCTTGCCGGAAACATTGAATCCTATCGCAGCGACGAACTCGAGTCATTCGTTCATTTTGAAAAACGCTTCGCAGTTAAGCTCTTGGTTCTCTATCACTTATAGTCTTAATTTGTTTCTGCAACATCAGAAAAATGCAAAATTTGCCGTGTGCACTGGTCGAAGAGTGAAAAGCGCACGCGTCTTTATTGAAAATGAGCGTCGTTCAATTGACGAATTCGCGCGACAATACTGCACGAGAGAAAAATAGAGAAAGAGAGAAAGAGAGAGACGCGTAGCAGCCCCGAACGAGCGCGCTTGTGATTGTTGCAAAGTAATAAGCAAAGAGGGAAACAAATAAAGCAGCACGTTGGTGTTATTGTTTTAGCGCATATAATCGAGAGAAACGAGGACGCGGCACAAGCGATAAGCCGGACGAGCGGAACTATAGCGCGTATCGAGACTCGAACTCGATATTGAAATGGAGCAGAGCGGCGCGAGAGCTCTTGCTCAATTTGCAGTTGGCCGAGTGTTTACATGTTGTACGCGACATATATGGGGTCGAGCTGGTCGGCGAGGAAGCCGTCGCGCAGGTGCATGCGCTGCTTCTCGCCGCGCGAGTTGATCGGCACGACGCCCGGATCGACGACGACGACGACACCGACGACGAGGTGGTGCTCCTCGAGGACGGCGCTGGTTACGAGGGCGACGAGGTCGAGCGCTTCGCTCTCGCTGCCGTCGAGCTCCACCACCACCACCAGCAGATTCGTCCACGTGAACACGGCGCTGAAACAGTGAACAACAGGGATGTGAGGGGCGGTTGTTTGGTCGGGTAGGTGAATCTTTCGGGTATACTGACCACTCGGCAATCTTCTTGTGGCACCTCATCACGCTGTTCTCGATGTCGATCGGGTGGTACCTCATGCCCCTCAGCTGGATCGCCTCGTCGAGGGCGCCCACGACGAACACGGCGTCGTGCAGCTCCGAGTCGGTGGGCGGCTGGTCGAGCTCCGAGTTGGAGCTGGAGTTGAGGGATGTGTCGGGTGGGGCGATGGGCGGAGCAACGTCGCCCGGCTGCGGCTGCTGCTGTTGCTGCACAGCCTCGGTGCGCCTGAGGAAGCCGAGGTAGCCGGTGCGCGCGTACACCTCGCCGGTGTTGCCGGTGACGAGGCGCGCGCTGAAGTGGTCCGCGTAGTCCGACTCGTCGCCGTAGATGGTGAAGTAGCCGCTGGCGTTGTGCGACGACTGCACCCAGATTTCGCCAAGGTGCGAGTCGCCGCACTGGCCCTTGGTCTCGGGGTTGGCGATTATCACCTTGACGCCCGGCAGCAGCTTGCCCGACTCCATCAGGCAGAGCGAGTGCGGCGAGCCCCGCTCGACCAGAGACACACGGTCGTTCCTCAGGGCTCGCAGGTCGACGTAGACGGTCGAGGGCTCGGGACTCGAAGCGCCCTGCAAATCAAATGGGCAGAGTGAGTATCGGGCTGTCGGGGAGGAGAAGAGGACGAGGGAGATATAGAGTCGGGGCCGACCTGCAGGCAGATGGCAGTGTTGACCCGGCAGCCGAACGACGTGGATACGGCTCGAGGCGATAGGCCCAGCGCGGAGAACAGCTTGCTGAAGCTCGACGTTAGGGCTATCCTGGGCCGCTCCTCGGCGACAACTACGCACGTCCTGACGCACGCGAGGCTCACTCCCCGGGCCTTGAGCGCCTGCACCGACGAGCCGAGGCCCTTTGTGCACAGCTCCATCACCCCGTACGAGCAGAACGTGTCGCGGACCCGCGAATGGCTGACGGCCGACAGCCACAGGGCAGGGTTCGCCTCGACCTGCGCATACACATAGACGAATCAGTTGGTTGAACGTAAAAGGGAAGAAGAAAATAGGAGCTCGGGGCTTGTCGGACCTCGGAAGGCGGTATGAGGATCGAGTGGTGGCCACTGTAGATGCTGCTGAGGCACCAGAGGGCGAAGCCGAGGCCGGAGTAGGGGTCGAGGCAGAGGGCTATGTGGCGCGAGGGGTACAGTTCGCATGCGAGTTTCATCGCCCGGCACAGCGACGTCACTGCCGCGTGGGACATCTTTATGCCGGCGAGCATGCCCGTGGTGGACACGCTAAAGTCGAGGTAGGCCAGCATCTCGGCGGTAGGCGCTCTGTACAGCACGGGCAGCTTCTTCTTCGGCATGTCGTCCATGTCGAGGATCGCCGGCCAGCTCTTCACCTCCACCACGTTGTTAGCCTCCTGCAATGTGCAACGTTCGAAAATCATTAGTTTCAAGAATGTAAATCGAGTCGTACGGTCGCCGTGTACTACCTTTGACAAATTGCAATTTCCTTGGCAGTGAAAATGTTGATAGTATAAAGAATGAACGAACATAAAAAGTAGGGCCAGACGGATGAGCCAAATGCGATTACAGGGTGGGTATATATGTGTACGCATAGACGACACGATACCTTTGACTTGAGCAACTTCATGATGGTCTGGTTGGTGAGGACGAGGACCGACTTGCTGACGTCGGCGATCATGCGGACGGTGGGCAAGGTAGTCTGGAGGTTGTGCGGGTGGGGCGGCCGGATGGTAACGGGCACCGCGCCGACGTACAGGCAGCCGTAGAACGCGCAGATGAGGTCGGTCCCCGGTGGGAACAGCAGCGCCACGTGGTCGCCCGTGTTGATCCGGCCCTTGTCCAGCAGCAGGTTGCCGATGCGCTCGGCCTTCTTGTGCAGCTGCGAGCAGGACAGGGTCGCCGCGGCGCCCCCCTTCGAGTTGAGCGACGTGAAGATGACGTGGTCCGACGTGCACACCGCTCGCCACCGCAGGATCTCCGAGATGAACTGATACTGCAACAATGCAAGAACAACAACAAAAGCTCCGTTAACAAATTTGCCCTTTGTTTGTTTGCTGGCTGTGGCTGGGAGAAACTGACCTTTTTCGCGGTATCGCTGTCCTCGTCGAGCACCCCGAGGTCCCTGCCCTGAGCCGAGGCGAGCCTGTTGCCCTGGACGATGTTGCCCACCATCACGCTAGCCGGGCCGACGTCTGAAACAGAATCCCCCGCTACACCCCACCGAAGACCTCGACGTTAGTAAACCAACGCAAACGCTCAAAACTCATCTAACCCGAGAGACTAGCTCCTTCCCCCGTTTCTCTCTAGGAAAACACCAGCTGCACGCGCAGACTCTCCCTTGACTGAGGCGAACACCGCGACACCAACACGGCACTCGTCAACTTCACAGCAGTTTATCCATCATGACCACCGTTCGCCGTCTGTTTCCAGTTGAACAATTCGGATACAACGAGTATCGAAGTCAAAACAATAATGGATATCTTTTTTTTTCTCGCACGGACAAGTTGATTTGATTCGACGCAAACGTACCAGCCGATTGCGAGCTTCGAGAGACTCGCGGGGTTTTCACGAACTCAGCCAAAAGAAAGATGAGCAACCGAAGGATGACAGATTGGCTGTCAGTACTATAGTAAGAACACAAATAACAACGAGAGTATGCAAGTCTCGATGGTCTATGGAACAGCAAGGATGTCGAAGTTGCGGTTGAAAAAAAAAAACTAGCGGAACATAAAGTAGCAGTAGAGAAGGTGAAAACAGTGAGAGTTACTACGGAATCGCCCGCACGATCGCCTAAGGCCATCGTCCTCGCACTAGCATCGTTTAGGCTATACAACGTCTCGCGGCTATGTGAAGGAAATGCTCTACTCAGTTAAGGAAGTCTGCTCTATTTTAGCCAATCAAACTCGATACACTTGAAGAGAGTAAGCCAGCGCCATTTGCGTTCCACAAGCTTAACCACTACGACTACTTCAACACCAACAGTTTTAAACGTCAATTAGATAATTCGATCAAACTACTTTGTGAGAAAACGTATCGGAAGATAAATCTTACATACGTGTAGCGTTTATCAAATCATTCGAACTTTTATTAATCTACAGTCTATAATCGACCCTTGGTCGTCAACGATTACATCAAGACTATATGACGTTCGAAAGATGTCGTGTCTTCTCATATACGTTTTTTCACTTCACGATGAGTAATATTTTCAAAATCACACTTAAATTCAACGAGTGCTTTATTACATCCATACACATATCAATAAAAATAGTACTTCGGCGGATTTGAAGTGATTAACAAGTTTTTATATTTCAAGTCAACTAATACTTTTTGAGACTTTCAATCGAATTTCCCTCCCGATCTAATTCGTACCCGAGTTGAATACTGACAAATAATGTTTACTTCAGCACGGACACGAAATTTTGGAAAAAGAATAAAAAAAAATATCGCAAGGTATCGAACGATATGATTAAAATATGTTAAATCATGCATTGATCAGTTGGAACAATGAAAATCGCGGCTTCGTCCTTGACAATGTTACGCGAACACACAAAAAACAAATGAAAAAAGTTGAACTCGTGAATTGTTGGAGGCCGACTCCCGCGAATGAAAAGAAAAAAAAGTAGTGTTGTCGTCGATGAAAGCTTGCGGAACGCGCGTGGCTACTGGTTTTCACAAAAAGACGCGAGTAGCTGGATTCACGGCTCGATCTCGAGGCTGTTGACCGTCACTTGATTTGAGCTTTGGCGTTGGTCGACTTACCCGAATGAATCTCACGTGGCTTTGGCAGATTGGTGACGCAGGTGTGCGGGCAGAGGAGCACGTTGGCCGGGTGGAGTGTGCCCTCGAGGAAGCGGCGCTTCGTCTCGGACAAGTGGATGCCGCCGAGGGGCGTCTTGGGCAGGTAGTTTGGCGGTACGAGGGCCAGGCAGTAGATGCCGACCGCGTGGATCGAGTCGACCGCCTGCAACACCCTCGACATCCACTGGAAGCTCTGGAACGTGGTGGAGAAAAGCCGGTTAAACAGTCCGAGGTAGAGAGGGCATGAGAGAGAGAGAGAGAGAGAGCAAGTAGGGGGCATACCTCCTCCTCGGAACAGTCGGGCCGCTGCTCGGCAACGACGCAAATCCTCTCGTCCCTGAGGACCCGCACGCTGAACACGGCGATCCTGCCCCTGTAGATGAACTTCATCGGCTCGACCGCGAGCACCGTGGCTATGATGTCGTCGGCGTTGTGCTTCCTGCCGGTGACTGTCATGAGGCCGTCCCGCGAGCCGCAAACGAACACGAGGTTGCCCGGGCCGAGGAAGCCGAGCAGGCCCGAGCGGGTGTACTCGGCCCCGTCGCCCAGCAGCTGGCCCTCCGCCTGCAGCGGTACCACTTTGAACGTGTTGTTGGTGAGGCCCTGCAGACCCCAGTACTGGCTGCCCGTCGCCGCGCTGTTGACGCAGATCTCACCGACCTCGTCCGTCTTGCACACCATCGCCGGCCCGTCCATCTTCACCACCGTCACCACGCCTGTGCAACAATATAGTAATCAGTCGCGGCTAACACACTTACGATTCAACAATGTCCTCGTATGATTATAATATCCATCACTCAATCAAAAGTTGAATCGTCGATTATTCTATACGAACTATACGTGGCTTGACGCCACCTATCGGTTGTTCTGGACTAGCAAACCAATATTGAAGCGAAGGATCCGCGAAAACTTCCTGTCATGCTCTCTTCTCTAGTGAATAGTGAGTATACAACTGATTTGACATTTTGGATTCAAAAATCATACAGTTTCACTGATCAGTTCTTACAAATATGAGAAAGCAGTTTCAATCATTAACGACAAAAAATTATGTTGCTATTTTGAAGCAGTATTTCTATGTTGGTTAAAAACAATCAGCTGATTATCTCAACATAACGCGAGTTGTCGACACATGACTGGATTGTATTGACAAGACGAAGCAGGTTGATCACCAACACTCGAGTCTCGCTGGATCTAAACGATCGACTGGACAAACATTTTTTGACCGAACGAATCAATATAATAAATTGAGTGGGCGACGTTACGATCATACGACAAATATCGTTGAACCAAGTAGATATTGTGGATTATGTCAAAGAGGACGACTTACTGCCAGGCATGACCTGACCGCAGTCCTGCAGGGTGAGCGAGGTGAGTGAGTTCTCCTGGTCGACCCGGACGACGCCGTAGCTGAGGCCGGACATGCTGAGGACGCCTCGGCCGGTGGCGTTGACCCCGGCCCTGCCGGGCCTGCGCACCGAAACGGTCAGCGCCTCGCTGGACGAGGCGCACGGGCACACGGCGTCGGGCCTGAGGCCCTTGGGCTGGAACACGGAGAGGAACTGGTCGCAGGAGGAGAGCGACCAGGGGTTGGCCCCGTCCGCCACCAGCAGCAGCCTCAGCGTCGCCAGGGATATGTCCTTGTGGTCCTTGGTGGCGAGCAGGCCCCAGTGGAGGTCGCGCGACTTGACCACCGCCACGCTCGCCCGGTGCTTCGTTATCATCTGCATCCAGCTCGCGGGGTTGACCTTCATCAGCGCGTACGGGATGAAGATGACGTGCATCCCGTTGAGGATCGAGCTGAGGGTCGAGTGCCACAGGCCGACCTCGCGCTTAAAGTCCAGCACGCACACGGCGTTCTCCCCCTCCGTGTAGCCGCACGCCTACGTCAAACAATTTACCGAATTATGTTTTTTCTCTGCCAATTTTTTTTTGTGCTGCTGCAGGTGGGGGTGAGTCTGACGTACCTGAGTGAGGGCCCGGCAGTGGGCGAGCATGGCCTGGCGGGTGACGGTGACGCCCATGACGGAGCCGTCCCGGTCGGTGGTGTACTCGATGTAGGCGGGCGTGTCGTCGGTGAGCCGGGTCGGGGGCATCCAGT
This sequence comes from Aphelinus atriplicis, assembly GCA_020882685.1. Classification (NCBI taxonomy): domain Eukaryota; kingdom Metazoa; phylum Arthropoda; class Insecta; order Hymenoptera; family Aphelinidae; genus Aphelinus; species Aphelinus atriplicis. The sequence continues at coordinate 70,168,458 of CM037074.1, read as the reverse complement.
CCTTGGGCGTCTTGGCGAGGTGCTCGGTGACGAACCAGTGCAGCTTGGGCCAGCCCTTGAACGCGACGACCTCGCCGGCGGCGGTCTTGGGCAGGCCCTTGAGGCAGGCCTCGCTGGTGAGGGCGACCTGGATGCCGCAGCTGCCGAGGAGGAAGCCGATCTGCTGGGAGCCGGCGTCGCGCCTCGTGAGCGGCACCTCGATCGGCACCGGCACCACGCCCGCCTGCAGGCACCCGTAGAACGCGCAGATGAAGTTTATCGGGTCGTCGTTGGGGTAGACGAGGGCCAGCCGGTCGCCGGGCTTGAGGCAGCACTCGCCGACGGGCCGGGTCAGCGGTCGGTTCAGCAGCGTGTACGCTATCTTGTTGCTGCGGCTCAGCAGCTTGCCGTACGTCAGGGTGACGCACAGCTTGCCGTGGGGGTCGAGCACCGTCGCCGCGGGCGCCTTGTACGACGCCGATCCGTACCTGCAATTCAACACACAATTTAACACTCTCGTATACTTAATCAACTCGACGCAATACACACAACGCCGCCCCACTACTCGTGTGGATTTTTTGTCTCGAGGGAGCTACATATGGCACACACTCCTATCTCTGCTGACCAGTTACCTGCTGTCGCGATTCTTTCTCAAACATCTACCGATCAACCTACGACACAAACTGTCTTTTCGTTTGCCAACGTCAAACTCAACGGCCCTGCAAAGTCGAAAACAAAGCGGATTTTCACATGGGCTTCAAAATTCTTTATTTTCTCCACACACTGAGCGGTCGATCGAATGATGCACGGCTATATACGTTGAAATGCGACAATGAGAGAATGGCGAGTAGGTCTGGTGCGGGTTGGGATACGAACCTCTGAATGGAGGCCTCGACGGAGCGAGGCAGGCCCGAGGGGACGGAGAGCTGCTCGCCGAGGGCCGGGCTCATGGTGCCGCCCTCGGGCTTGGGCGCGTTCGGGTCCTTGGGGTTGGCCGCGATCTCCAGCTCGATGTCGTCGTCCTCGTAGAACTCGGGCAGGGGCCGTCGCTTCGGCCGCTTCAGCGTGTTGAGCAGCTGCTGGATCTTGGCCGAGACCTTCCACCGGCCGGTCGTGCCGGTGCCGGTGCCCGTTCCCGTCATCCCCGACATGCCCGTCATGCCCGTCGTCGTGCCCGTCGTCCCCGTGTTGCTCTCGTTCTCGTCCACCACGTGGTACCTGTTCACCCGGTCTGCGCCTGATCAACAACAACAACAACATCTCAAACGTCAATAAAACCGTCTCGCGTTAGCCGCATTACACATCTGTTTACGAATGGTATGATCGCTGATGTGACATTTCGGAAATCGTATATGGCGGTTGTCCGAATGGAAAAATCACTATTTTTTTATTTGGATTCATGGATTATATCCAAAAGAGGCTGGAGAGCCTTTTCAACTGGAATTTTCTGCACGACACAGCTATAACCGTACTTCACGATACTCGGATTTTTCTGTACTCTCTTAAATCCTTACAGTGAAAAACCACTGTAAAAAGGTGGATGAAAAATTCACTGGTTTGCAGTGAACAAAAATGAATTTTCAGTTTAGTTATGCATGAGTTTTGATAGAAAACATTTTCACATAAAATTCGTAGTAACTAAAGTGTAAATTCACTTCACACCCTACTTACGAGTAATGTGATGAAGTGCACTGCGAATTGTGATGTTAAAATGTGTTGCTATCAAAACTCATGGAACTGAAGTGAAAATTCACTTTTGTTCACTGCAAATCAGTGAATTTTTCATCCACCTTCTTATAGTGATTTTTCACTGCATTGCAGTAGTTTTTCACTACAAAGATTTAATTGAGTACCAACCATCCACCGTATTATTTCCAACATCTTGAATTTTTTTTGAAATCCGAATAGAGATCTATGCTGAGCGACTTCCAGAATCATTAGCATAAAGAAGAAGTGTGCATAACGAGGCTCATGCTTCCCCCCATGTGAAAGCAAAACCAAGCCCGGGCACGATTGAGTCGGTCGGGTAGGAGGAGGATATGTATAATAGTGAGGTGGCGGGGTATTACCTGCAGGTCTGCGGGCGTGTCCGGTGGTGTGGGTGACGTCGGGCGGCTGCACGAGGTTGCAGTAGGAGTGGGGCGAGTACTCGGAGCCGAGGTCGGTGAGGTCGGCGGGTATGAGGGCGGGCGGCCTGCGGGCCGGGGGCCGGGGCGGGGGCGGCGTGTCCCGGGGCGAGCCGGTGCTGCTGGTGTCGGAGAGGCCGCCGGTGGGGCCGCCCGCGCCGGGGCTCTCCTCCGTCGCGACGCTGTCCTCGTCGCTGCTCGAGTCCGCCGCGGCGGCGCTCGGCTGGCGGTGCTGCTGGTTCTGCTGCTGGTGGTGCTGGTGGTGGTGGGGAGGCTGCTGCGGCTGGTGGCCCGGCCGCTCGGGGCTCCGCGCCATTACGCTCGTCCGCTTCGACGGCATCGGCAGCGAGGGCTTGGGTCGGCTCTGCATCGCCGCCAGCGCCTGCTGCACCGCCTCCTGGCGCACCTCTGTTCACACAACCATGACGGTCTCCCGGTTAGTCATACCCATCTCATCGTCTCCCAAATCCCCAATTTTACCCCCCCATTGAGTGTGATATACGTGTCACACGTGCACGTACGCTCCCCGGCCTACCTCGAGCTACATATACTTGCTTCTCGTCCTGACCCGCGACTGAAGTTTTGCCTCCGAAAAAAAAAAGATCATACGCCCACTGGGTGGCCCTGCCTTCTACATCTTTACCCGAGTTGGACAACCACGAGGCTAACATTATTCAAAGAGAGTATCGCGACCCGTCCGCGAGTGTTTTGGTAGAGCCATCGAACTCTTTCAATACCTTACAATGAAAAAACACTTATGGAATTAAAAAATCACTGTAATGCAGTGGAAAAACCATGGTTCTTCCACTGCATTACAGTGATTTTTCACTTGCACGAGTGATTTTTCACGATAAGGATTCAAGAGAAAACAAAGGATCGCGACTCTGGTAAATAACGCTGGTTTCATAAAGTGCGCCCGTACATATGTAGAGAGAATATTCGTCGGGTATATATCGATACGAGACACGTGGACGACGTGCGCGATAGAATCGAATAGGGTATTTAAGTGTGTGCGGTGTGTAGTGTCGGCGGTGGTGCGCGGGTGAGCCGCTCACTGGGCGCGAAATGCGCGCGGCCAATGCGGCGAAACGGAACGCTGCGCGCGTGTCTGTGTGTGCGTGTGGGAGCAGTGGCCGGCCGGCCCCCTCGATACTGGTATAGATATATGCCGATATATCGAGTCGTGCTGCACCACACGAGCGGACACGTACGCACACACATATACGCGGAGCGGCGCAGCATCTGACCTTTCGCTCGCTATCTGTCGCTCGCTCGCTTGCTCGCTCGCTCGCGCGACTTTCGCCGCGCGTATACGAGCCCCGCTGTATAAAACGTGCGCGCCCCGGCCCTGCGCGCGACGCTGACGTAAGTAACGTGGCTCGCGCGCGCTCGGGCCCACGCACTTTGAGCCTCGGCTGCAATCCACACTGCACTAGTTGCGCGTTCCGTTCCGTTCCACGTCATTTCCACTCTCTCTCTCTCTCTCTCGCTCTCTCAGGTGTGCCTCGTCGTAGTGATAATTGATTCATCCTCACCACGCCCGTCCTCGCTTACGAGCTTACAATTGACCTTCGGGTGTGACGGCTGCGCCAATTGTCCGCACGACGAGACTTTAAACGATTGAATACCTCTGAATCTCGCTGAGATATTCGTCAATCGTTATTGATTTCGTCCGCGAGTGATCTCTCGAATATTTAAAGTGATTTTTCACTTTCATCAAGTGGTTTTTCATTGTAAGGATTTTAGAGTTGCATGAATATACTGTGAATGCGAGTGTAAAATGAATAATGAATCTCGGATATATCTCGGTGGCAAATGGAGCTGGTAACTCGTATTGGGAAACCCGAAAACTACCTCGAAAAGATTGGTCGCACCCGCGGATCTGCTTGTCAGTCGATCGTTCGCCACTGCAGCGCGGAGCCTATATTAATACTAATCAAGACTGGCTCGAGTTGAAAACTGAGTTGAAAAAAGGAAAAAAGGTGCTTTTACAGCTGAGCAGTTGGATAGACGTTGCGCGCGCGAGCTCACCAAAGACCAACAGCGAATTGTCCAAGTGGCGAAAATACGTGGGCGGCTCTATCTCTCTATCCTGCGCGCGAGTTACACTCTCGAGGCGAGCCGGTTGTCCAACGTGCCATGCCGCGTGTATCTGTATGTATATATCTGCTCAACCTATACCCGCGCCCGTCGCGCCATTGAAATTCCACACACTCACACACCCAGCGAGCAACTTGGGGCCGCGATATAATATATTTGTGTCGTTCCGAAAGTTCTATCGATCCACTATATTCTCTTTCTCCCTCGACCCAACGGTCCAGCTGAATTTTTGCCAGCTCCTGCGTTCGTCTATCCGTCAGCTTCCCAACGTATTACCCTCCCGCGGAATTCGAGCTTCTTATTCAGTGCGTACGTCGGCAATTTGGGGTTACGCAACGGGATTAATCAGCCAATGCGTTTGGAATATCTCGTATGAGTTGATTATAATCAAAGGCAAAATACATAAACCAAAACGGCCTTTTTTTCGATCAATAGCACACAATGAGGATCATCAGCGTCCGGAGTAGAGCTGATTGGCAGATGACCGGTTAAGGCTGCGGTCAAAATCAAAGCGTCAATCGAGTTAATTCAGCGAGTGTGGACGTTTTATGGGCACGACAGCCGGTTGATTATAATAAAGTTTGGCGCTCGCGCGTCTTTCGACACGCGAATGAGGCAACGAACGCGCGCGTAACGCCAGTGACGAGTGTTGGTCAAGCAGTCAAGACCAGAATCGAATGTGATTCCGCGGTGCAGTAGATGCGTTTCCCCCCCGTGCGATCCCAACATCTCTCGGTATGAAAAGCCGCTTGTTTTTCCACCTCATTATTGCTTTTGTCTGTGCCACACTCAAAATATACTGCCCTCTCTCTCTCTCTCTCTCTCTCTTTCTCTCTAGGCCACATTACGCGTGCGAGTCTCTGTGTTACATTGTATGTGTATACACACAAGCGAATCGTCGGGTCCTTCAAACCCACGTATAAACTGTCAAAGACATTACGCAATCCAAACTAACGCGTTCCTCGCGCGTCCGAGATTTCATTAGATTTGAAAAATAATCACGTAGTACGATCGATCACTCGATGAAACAACATTTTTCTCTCTCTCCAAAGCGCGCTTCCAATTTATTCTCTGTGCAGTTCGTTCGTTAGTTCGTTCGTTTGCAATAGCAAGGAAAATAATCTGTTGATCGGTTTCGATTAGCGAGCAAGTATATATGAATAGATAACGCAGTTTCCATTGACTTGTTCGAATAACGTGAGCAATTTTTAGTTTTGGTATACACACAGGATTACTCATTGTTGTATCATGTTGAATATTATACGAGTAAACTTGTACGATACGAGTTGGCATATTGTATACCCCAAAAACCACTTCACGACATAACATAGCAGCCTTGGATATCATACTCAAGCCTATGACGACCATTATATACTAATATATATACTGATATATAATTCTACGGTTGAGAGATGATCAAATCAATCAAAGACAACTACAGATACTGGAATAAACACATATATATGGCACTGCGAGCATACACATAATAATACATGGTGAACGCACAACGGTATAGAGCGAAAGTAAACTAACGTACATACGTTTGAGGAAAGAAAAAAAAAACAACAAAAATTGGATGCTTGTCGGTAGGTGTAGCTGGTAGGGCCCTGATGCAATTGTGTCGACGGGTGAGACGGACAAGCGAGGGGCAAAAGATGTTGGGTTAATGTACCTATAATATTATATAGCGCACGAGTGTAAAGTGGTGTCCGATCGTGAAGACGTGTCGGGTCGCGAATGCTGTCCTACAGTCAAATCTCACACGCTTATCTGCATGACTCTTCCGATCATCTCTTCCGATTTGCTTGAAAAATTTATTTTACACTTCTTCCGGTCTAATTTCAATCTTTTTGAATATCTTTGACACTTTTTTAGCTTATGAGATAGATTAGCTTAAGGTTTGTCATATCATTTTTGAAAAAACTTCCGACTTCTACCCGTTTTGAATGCATGCATATTTTGTAAGGAATCAGAATCGATCGGAACTAATCCTTATTTTATTTTTATAACAATTCTCGAAATAGTACATTTCAACACTTTTTATATTACTCGATGCGTGAAACAGCATTTTTCGCAACGCGTGCGATTCTTGAAAGGTCGTTTTGCGGCCTAATAAATTATGCGATTATTTTCGTTTTTATAAGATAATGAGGAAACAAAAAAAAATTTAAAAATAAATAGGTGTCATTGATTTAAAAAAAAAATATGCTTCGAATTAGACCAAAAAGCGTCTGAGAACAATTAGTCAAACAAATCCGAAGAGATGAGCAGCGGCAGGTCGATGCGTGATGTGACCCAGAATATAATCCCCACATACAAGTCCCTATAGAAGTGTGTTGGTGTTGGTGTTGGCGTGTGCGTGTCGTACCCGTATGGGGGGGCTGAAACAGCCAGAGAGATGCGTATATACTCACCGGAATGATATCGGCTCTCATTGCGCGTGAGTCTGCGGTTGCCGCGCCTCGTAGCAGCCGAATTCGTGTTGTTGTTGTTGTTGTTGTTGTTGTTGTTGTTGGCTGTGGAGCCTTGAGAGTTGGGGGGAGTGGTGACGCCACTAGACGCGAGTCGGCCGCCTGTTGTGCATGCAACACCAACCACAACAAACTTCACTCTCGTCCATTCTATTATTTGCCCACCCAGACATGGTTTTTTTCCTCCCGATCTTAGACATTCGTTACTCCTAACTTCCTAAGTCTCTCTCTCTCTCGCACTCTTTTCTTTCTGTTTATTCCACTCTATCATTCCACCTGTGACTCGCAAATAATACAGCGAATTCGCCAAGGAAATTTTCATGTTAAGGAATGAAATTTTCATCGTCTCTATTGTTATACCGTAGACTTGTAAAATCATTTAAAAAAAAAATGGTAAAAAATTGAACGCGACGAGATGATACAACTGTCACTTTGCCACACAGAAAAGCAACTCTAGTGGATGTCAGTCTGTCCCCGAAAGCAGCTTTCTGTCAGCCTATGAAAACTCTATATCTGTCCAAACGAAATTTTTAATATTCCAGTGAGATAATTCACACGTATAAACGATTGCCTCGGATCATTTTCTTTTCATCCACCCTATCATGTATTAATCTAGTATATCATGTGACGAATTTGAGTAACGAATGTCTTTAAAAAACCAAATGGAAAAAATCAATAATAAATAGAGAAAATTGGAATAAAAAATGTGGATAATTTGATAAAAGAAAATATTGAGAAGATTATACTTAATTAAGATTGACCATGCGGCTTTAATCTAATGAGAAATATTGCAAGGCATTGGAGCTTGCAATAAGAAAAGCGCTGGATGAACAAATGAAGTCAAAGAAATAAAGCAAAGAAAAGGGAATAGAAAAAAGCAAATCTTTAAGTATAAACATCCTAGAAAGAGAAAGTAAGAGAGAATGCAAAAGCAGTGACTACAGTAAGGAAAACTATAACCAATGTTAAAATATATATTTAGCAATATACGTCAAAATTTACAAGCTCTACTTCTCATGCTAACCGAGATCAGTTATCAGTTGAAGAAGGCTTATTTTGATAACCTGAGCTGGAGTTGGCTTGGCTTGGCGCATAAGTTAAACTGAATGTCCAAGTTGCATCCAAAGATTAATTTAAAATGTATATCAATATTCGACATTTATCTTTAGAAGCTTAAAAAAAACAACCGAAAAATTAAATATTTCACATTTGGTCCTAGTGTGAGATTCACAGCTCAGCCAACAATCGTGATTCGATCGTACAGTCTTAGCTGTAGCATAACCTCTAAATAATACCATAAATTGGTTCATCGTTTACGACTGATTATTCTAGAGCCCGAAATGATTGCTTACGTGTGACTAATCTTACATCGCCGAATCTAAACAACTCTCTTTAATTTTATATATTTTCAATGAGTATTCTTATTCATGAAAACCAATCACTGTTACTCTTTTACAGTAACATTGATACAACCCATGAATAACAATATTCATCAGTGAGTGATTCTGTTTCGTGTCGTTTCATTCCATCTCATTTGATTGTGAGCTGAGAAATTGAGGAGCTAAATGTGAATTTCGACGTGCCGCGGTGAGGTCAAGTGAACCGGGAGAGAATGTTTGCAGAGAACAGTAATTTCCATGACAGATAAACCCTTCATTTTCAGCTGAAACTGCAGTAACCAAAACTAATTCCAATTAATCTAATCTAATCTAATCTAACAATGAATTATGAAATTTGACAATAAAGTTAAAAAGACAAAGTCTAATGTATGTACCATCGGATTGAGCTAATGTGATAAATTTACTGCGAGTAAATAACATCAAATGGATTTCATGCAACACAAATGTACAGGAGGTGTACGTGTTTCATATATTTTACACGCGCCGTTAGTTTTGCAAGAGAGGGCCGCAGTTGCAGTTGAGCTGAATTATTGTGGAGACTTGAGGAAGAGAGAAATAGTGAATCGATCGGTTAATGAAATGCAACTGGTGCTGCCCCCCTTGGAAAGTGTCAGCAGCGCAGCCAGAATATACACACATACACACGCACCCGTACCCACACACATACATTTAGATGTATATAAAATATATAAGACAAGCATTAGGGGTGAGAGAGATATGCGAGAGAGACCTGAGTGATATCGCTTTTCCGAGTGGGTGACACGGCGCTGTGTTCGCCGGGCGCGGGGCTGGGGCCGGTTGCCACCACCTCCACCACCGCCACCACTGCCGACGCCACCGCCTCCGCTGCCGAAACTCGTCCTCTCGTTACCACCACCACCACCACCTCCTCCTCCGGTGCTCCCATTATTACTACTGGCTGCTCGGACCCAACGCACAACAGACAAGCCAGCTTCTTTTTAACCATACACAACGATTTTCACATACACACGCACATATTTTACCGGATGAGATAAAATCTAGGAAAAATTACTATAGTCCAGAGTCGACAATAATGTGAAAAACTAGTGAAATTTCATTGGAACTTCCAGATAACAAAATAACACATTAGATGGTCCAAAAGTTCGGATAATATCTGCTCATTTTTACTACACGGAAAATTATAGTCATTTTTCACACAAACATAACACCAAAAATGCACTATTCTATCCATCTTTTAGCTACTCTAGAATACCCTTGAAATAGTTCATTTGATTTATTCACGAGTAATATATTTCCGTAGATTACAACATTATAATAATGAAAAATATTAAAATAAAAATATTATACATAATTCCATATGAAAATAACATATTTTTACCCAAGCTATGTAAAATCAACAATGTACTTGTGTGAATTAAATGTATGTGTGTGTTGACTGTTGAGTCGTTCGAACACTACAAGGGCTGTTGATAAAATAAAAATTTTCCAATTTCTAGTCAGTCAGAGTGTGTGAGTAAAATTTCAGATATCCTATAGTGAAAATTACTTTCTCGTTCGCTTTTTTATTGCTAGCCCTCTAACTCAGCTCCTGAACAAGACCTTCTATACCTCGACCAATCTCCTTGTGTGCACCACCCCCGACACTGTTTACAATTTCACGCGCAAAACAGTCACACTGTGTGCAAATTACTATTTTTCTTAGTAACCTTGTGGTGATTATGACGATTTGAACTTGACAATGAAATTTGGGAAAAATTGCGAAAAAAATGTTGAAATTATATCATTGTTTATTTGTAATTTTGTCCGAACGTTACTGTCAACATCGTCATATCGGCTATCTGCCACGGCGTTTCTAGAACGCAATAGTTATTTTTACAATATGATTCCTAACCGTTTTATTTCCTCAATAATCATTCAAGTTTCGCAACGAAAACAACAATTTGTCACATTGACGCGACGAAAGCTTGAGACTGATTTTGAAAGTTTGCGCGTAAGGAAATGCGAGCGATCCACGTGCTCTCTCTGATTTCTACAGCGATGAACTTTTCCCCGGATGAGTTGGACAAAGTTAATATGCGACTCTCTACAGCTACATGCCAACTACGCATTGGAAAAACACCAGAGGAAAAACGTTTAGGTTCAATTAAGAAAAGTCAAGCTCGTTTATTCGTACGTACTGTTGGAAAAGGCAATTGGAAAATCGAGTTCGATAGATATTGGAAGATTTTCGAAGTAGTCTCCAGTGGCGAAGATACTCGAACGTGCGACTTTGAGAATTATATGTTTTTTTTTGCAATCCCGTGGGAAATAAATACTCACAATAGGTAGAGTGAAACTAATGATAAATAATTGGATGCGCATCGTTGCGTAACCTACGCCACGTGTACTTGCAGGCAAATATTTTGAGTGCACAGATGTAAATCACACGCATGTTATATAAGCGCAAGTTGAATGTGGTCTGTATAAAGCACGAAAGATTTAGCCCTTGCACCCAACACATTTTGCGTCAAATTCGTTCGTTAGATAAGCATTTATTAGTATTTTTTATTATTTTTCTTTCGACAAAAAACAAAACAACCAAAGCAGCTACGAAACACAGAGGAAAAGTGAGATGTGTGTAGGATGTGGCGGAGCACGCGGTGCTAAGTGCTTACTTTCGGCTCTCAATATCTGGTTCATGATATCCCGCACGTCGAAATTCCAACCGCGAACGACCCGACCAATAGTATCGTCGGGTGAAAATATTCGCAACGCTTTCGTCCATTGTCAAAGCGTAAATTCGTGTTCTTTTTCCACAATGGATCTTTTGGAGAACTGTGTGTGTATGCGTGCGTGTCGCGAAAGTGGCAGTCACAGTTACAAAAGCGTTCATTCTTGTGGGAGTATTTAAAAAGATGTTTCCTTCGCGACAAGTGTCAAAGCGAGAGGAGTAATGAACGGAGCATTAGATTGCCGCTAACAACGCGAGTGCGAAATCTGATCTGTCTCTTCTCTCCACACACAACAGAGCCTACCCGCGAGTGCAGCTCTCTACACGAGATATACGTCCTTGGAAGAAAAATAAATAAATTAGATCTGGCTGGGCTGCAGTCGCGTCGGTTGGCAAAGCTGCCGTCGTCGCGACGATTCAATTTGCTCTCGCGCGGGATAATCGTAAACGCTCCAAGTGCGGCTCTTGTATATATTCTCGGCTTGGCTTTTAGCTTCGAACGATTTGGATCGAGTCGATTCGCGATCGTCAATTTGTTTTTGTCCCCTGCACCAACCGACCAAGCGCGGCCGCGTCGAGCGCATTTTTATCAGACGCCCGCGTGCGCTCGTTTGTCGCGCGGCACTTTTGAACAGGCGCAGCGGCTCGTTATACATACCCACCGCGGGTTAGCTATAGATATGGCCGCAATCATTATTCCGCTTGTCCGTGAATGAAATCAAGACGGCGGCGCGGCGAGCCAGCGGAGGGAGGGAGAATAAAATAAGGATGGAAAGGAGGAGGATATATACCCGGAAGTGGCCGCACGCGATGTGCAGTTACGCGCCGCGCGGCTACACACTCTATACACACGTGAGCCTGTATGTGTGTCCTGTGCTCGCGCGCGCACGCATATACCCGCGCGGTTCGATCGGCGCCCCCCTCCTCCTTCTTTACCCATCGCGTCTCATCTTCATTTCCATCCAATCTAGCGTACGACCGAGAAATTCGCAGACGGGCCGAGTTTACCTGCTACCCTCCCGACTGGCGAGAAAGAATCACGGGAGACAATTGGCGCGATCGAGTGCGTGCGGCCACGGAATATTCGACGGGGGCTGCGCGCGACACACTCGGAAAGTCGGGCACAGCGCGATTGATCATACGGACCGAGAGGCAAACGTGTATTTTGTATGTGTGTATGTACGCGATCGGGAGGCCGTCGATACACGGCGGAGCAGTTGGTGCGCGGGCGCAGTGAAAGGCATGGGAAGAGCAAGAGGCGCGCATAGATGCAGGCGAGGCGTGCGCGGCTTATGTAAACGCGCAAGAGACTCTTCCGCGTGCTCGCAAGCGCGCGCGAGCAGGCAAGCGAGCATATAGGTGCAGTTACTCGAGCCACACTCGCGCGGGGCTGTATCCCGCCGCTATTAATCAATGCCCGAAAAACATCGGCCGAGAGTCTCGCCAGCTGGACGACGCGCACGTATATACTGGGTCGCGAGCGCGCTCCATCCGACGGACAGCTGAGCTCGTTACGCTCTTCCCAAAATCAATCCAACGATGAATCATGTGATCCGTTGTATATATATTTTCGCAAAATTAATCGATACTGACAAGAATCTAATCATGAGAGTCTGCTGAATTATTCTCATCGATTAATTTTATTTTATGATTCTCGTATTCATATGTTGCCTGGAACGTATACTTGAAACTCTGATATCTTTAATTGGTACTAACTATACCACATATTACTCTGATACCAAGCGATCACTTGGGATTTGGCCAGCTTCAATCCTGCTGAAAGTTTTGCAGGTGGTTTCTAGTTACCAATAAATAGATGCAATATATGCATTTATCAGCTAACGTGATTCGATTTCCCACCGAGATATCATCTATCCATACCGAGAATGTATATAGATCTATACGCAAATGACATATATAGAGATGTACATTACATGCATAATCGGTAATGATTGATTAGTATCTCAGGAGAATCAAATCACGTTAGCCGATGAACGAATGCAAATATCACCTGTTTGGGGGAGTATGTCAAAAAACTGTCAAAATCTCCAAAAGTTTCAGTAGCATTGCGTAGCTGCCCAAATAACAAAAGTGGTCAGTGTATTATCACGGAAAGGGTTCCGCGACACAGTTGGAACAGCATCGACAAGTTTTACACAGACGCGGAAAGAATGAGGAATCGATTTACTCAATATCGCGTACAAGACGTATTATTGTATATTCTGAAGCGATCCAGCAACCTAAGCCAGCTCAACAATACTTGGCTGACCTTTTGTCAAACAGATAGTCTCTTCCATCATGCATACTCCCGCTTAGATCATTACTGCGTTAGAATCCACTGGATGATAGTGAAGTATTTAACCGTAAATTTTCGAGTGGATTAAAGATTTTCACTCTAATACATATATTAAGTCACAGGAATTCCAGTGAGAATTTACTTTGGGTTGCATTATGAAATCTGATGCGAGTTCCACTGGTATATCAGAGCGAACATGTTCCCTGTAATCCACTCGAAAATTCGTCGAAATAATTTACTTTCAAGCTGAATGAGTTTCCACGCTGTAAAGATTTAAGAGAGTACGGAACAAACGTTACGAAATCAAGTTTACTGTCGTCACATATATACACACATACATACCCACGCGTGGGGGGCGCGCGCGCGACATTCTTGCGCGCCTGCTCTGTTGCAAAGCTTTCGAATATGACGTTTCATTAAAAATGGCAAAATTCGATCGATCCTTTCCAATTTAGATAAATTAATCCTTAACTGCATCTACACTGGGGTGACAACAGAGGCTTATTTTTTTTTTTTTTTTTTGTCAAATGCTACCAATTTTTTGGTGGATCGAATCAGTATGCTGGTGAAATTTCGAGTTGCCGATGTCTCGAGGGACACGTAAGTAACACACAAACTCTGATTGTGAATGAGGTGATAACGAGAAAGACGCGCATCAGGTATGCATATATCGCATGACGACGGGGCTGGAATGCAATGGTGCGAGTCTCGGACAATGGGATTGAAAAGTGACGCTGGTGTCGCGCGCGCGCCACGATAGACTAATCATTTGCTTCGCTGTAACCCATTCGCTTATGGATCGTAATGCTATGTCTTAGTTTGATCGTTGGCAATTGAATATCAATAATCCGCGCGCGAGTGCGTAATTGCAGGTGCGCGAGGTTGGATCTGTCGAATCTCGAGCCGAATAAAACAAGCTGGATATTCAGTCGCGCGATATAAGCTGGTATTTTCAACTATTTTCCGGCTTTTCTAATTTTCAAAGAACAAACTTACATTCTGTGTGGATTTTTATTCTCTACAATTCGTATCAGTAGAGTAACAAGATGACTGTACCGAGATGAATTTTTGGAAAACATTAAGGAATGTAACTACGGCCAGTTCTCAGCTAGTACCTTTGCCTATTGGCTAAACTAATAGTCGATTGAAGCCGCGCGTCCGGACGTTTTCTGCATCATTTAATCTCCTAATCTAATCGCATCAGCTCGAGCTCCTTTGCGCTATTTCTAACCACGCAATCATAACATTGAAATCAACTTTTATTTCTTCCCGGGTTTGAAACGCGACGCGCATACAAAAAGCTGCGTCGAAACGTGAGCAGTACGTCTCTACTGTCCAGAGGTAAATAAGGCTCATTCGTACACGTTATCCGTTTGGGTAATACTGTCGTCAATTCGTCGAGCTCGGCCCCAGTTCGTCTGACGTGTATTGTATTTAGGAAATTCCCGGTTCGCGGCGACTCAATTCAGCATCGCTTGGGCGGATCTGAGGCGATAAGCAACTACAACGCGCGACCGGCAGCTCGAATATTGAAGTAATCGTTGTAATCTCAGCTTGAATGTGTATAAGCTTCGGAATTAATTTTTCCATTGCGTTATGCAAAAGTTTGAGAGATATTTGGGAAAATGTAAATTGTCGAAAGACAAGTTTCGTACGTTATTGTACCATAATGCAGTAGAGTTATGGAAATAGTTTGATAAACCTATCGTTATATTATTCGAGAAGTTATCGAGGGGTTTGAAACAATCAATGTGTTGTCTCGTGCGTATCGAATTACGAAGAACAAAAAAAAAATTGATGAAAAAATGATCGTAATTGCGCGCGCGCGTGCACGTACGTTACGTTGGCGAAAAAAAGGCGAAAATGAATGAATGTCATGTAAAACGTCCACACTATTATCAGCGAGCGGTATTAACGATACACATATACACACAAATACCAACGGGGGGGGGGGCGGCTCTATCAACAGTCGTAACTGTACAGAGTGAAACGTTTGGCGCGCGCGTGCATTATTCGAGGCTTTGCACTTTTTTGCGCTGATTCGAACCGAGTCACGCTGCACTGCGCAATGTCCTCATCACACTCTGTCACACGCTCAACGCGCCAACGGCCAGATCGACACAGCTGGCAGCTACACAGCTGCGACCAACCGACCGCGCTTCGTTCCGGCCGCCCGAGAGACAAACTCCTGCGGATATCTCTAATCCTTCATATTCGCAATAACCGAACAATGTGGCGGGTGGTTTGGTCTGGCCTCAAACCGAACAACCAAACTTCCCTGAAGCAACGGGACAGGATTTATTATACGCGGAGAGAAATATAAGCGTAGAATCTAATGTTATTTAAAGTAACGCAGCGATATAGGGATATTAAGACACTTTCAACAGTAACATTTGGAGCAGATTTTTAAAAAACTTGGTAAAAAAGTTACCATGATTCTTGTGATTCTAACCAATTCTTTTCTAATTCTTTTCAAATTTCATTGTTCAAAGTGTCGCAACGCCTCTCCGTGCTTGAAGAAAATATTCCTCTCGAATATAATGTCAAGCTCGCGCAACTTATTCCTGACTAAATTCGTCACTTTATCCCAAACCAACCCTCTGATACCTACTGCATTACCCGAGAGATACGAGCCGTACTTTCGACGAAATTCCGATTTGGACGGTTTTATCCGGTCGTCGATGAATCAAACAATAAACGACGCGCCAAAAAATACCGAATCGTGACGTGGTTCGAGTATCGCAACTTTTTGACGTGCAGTAGCGTAGGTGAGTTTGACGCTTTTGAGCGGCGCCGAGAATAGCCGCGTGGCACACGAGCGAGAGAGAGAGAGGGAGACAGTATAAGAAGAGACAAGAAAAGGTAGATACATTACGCAAGTCGCGTATACGTATAATGTCGTGAGAATCAGTGACGTGTGTGTTGTTTGTTCTATATATGTAGCCACTTTTAAATGCCGTAGCTGTTTTTGCTGCAATCATCCAACTCGCATTTCAATTATCCCTATTTCATTAGAATCTACTTTTTTCGAGAGAGGCACAAGCCGTATGGTTTGAAAAACTCGATGTTAATGCATTGTCCGGTTGATTATACACGCGTCCCTCGGAGTTACGTCGCTGCTACTGCTATACTTTCGTTGCATGTTGTGTGGCTAAACCCGCAAACAAAACATAGACGCCGGCTAAACAATTTCGAATTGAGTTGAGAAACAAATGAGACTTGAGGGGACGTTGCAGGTTAATTTGGCGCGAGTTGAGGTGAGCTGTTGAAACGCTTCACTCATCAGATGCGTAACTGTGTGTGTATTATCTCTGCCAGTATTTCAGTATTTAATTGCGATACAAGGTGTACCGAATGTTTATATTCGATTGACGTATTTGGACAACTCGTGGTTAAACGGAAAATGTATTTGAATACTCAAATATAGTATGTGTATTTACTAAATAATTGTATATTTAATTACTGCCCATGACTGACACCGAGCAACATACTGTACGTGAGAGCGAGCGAGCGAGCAATTTTATCCAAGACGTTGCTTTAGATCTCGGCTCCGTGGCCCGTGTGGCTCGCCCAATCGCCGCCGTTACGACACGCCACACGTCGTCGCACGAGCGCGAGTAAAAAAATAACATCCTGGCTATATATGCAGTATATCGCGAGTGCGCGCGAGCAGCTCCGATACTACACGGCACAAATACGCGCGCACCAACGTGGAAAAACAACGCGCGGGAAAAATGCGAGCGAGAGAGAGAGAGCGCGATACGGGCCGAGGACGAGCCAGACACGCACGCGCACGCATAACAAAGCAATTTCAACTTTCGCGCCGCGCCGCGCGCACGTTCCCTTCGTCTGATGTTCCCCTCTGATCTGATGATCAGATCTGATTTCGACACGACATGCGCGCCCGCGCGCGCCTCATTGACGTTTCGCCATTTATGTATGGGGCGCATATTCTCAGTCGCATATCGCATAGCACCCACACAGCTGTCTAACCCCTTCGGATTCGACAGTTTTTCATGCACTTCGGGTGGTCTAATTTCGAGCTTATCATTTTTTTGTTTTTTTTTTTTACTGTTACTGTTTTTTATCTGTGAAGATTGAGCTTTAGCAAATACTTTTCTCATAGTTTCGATTCCAAAATTGTTTATAGAAAAAGACGTCTAAAAATTACTACGTGACTCCGAAAATGCCCCATATTTAAGTAATATACCGCCGTTGCAATCCGTAAGCACGTATAGCTTGTCGATGGTTTTCGATATTGGTCAGCAAACAGATACGCGCGATATTGATTTTCTTTCCGATCGATCGTAGATAAAAGGTGGTATACTAAATATAATGAGCGTAATTGAAGAGCAGCCGGATATCGGAGGCGTCGCCCGCGTTTGTTAACATATTAATTGCGGCGCGGTCGGTTGCGCAGGAATAACGGGATGCCGCGCCCAATGTTTTTAATAAACAACTCTTACAACTGTTTATACAAATTTGGTTGTTCACACGACGAGTCCGAGACTAGCGCGATTCAGCTCGATCCGTTACTATGCGTATACAAATGCCTATACAAAAAAATTCAACGACTATTCAATATCCGAGAAATGTGCGAAATCCTATACAAATATATGACTCGCTATTTGCTTGTTCAATGAGCTGCGATCCAGCCGATAATCATATACGTTGCCAGTCGGAATTACTCGTGTCTTCGCGGAGGAATAGCCCCAAAGACGAATCAGTTTTTAGCCTCGCATGATTCATTCGGTATTTTTTCCCCTCCCGTGCGTATACTTATGTACAATTGTTCACTGGGTCGACTGTAGCGCGGAATAACTCGCGCGTTCTTCCAAGGATACGGCCGCGATATTACATAAAGCCGCATATAATTGCATTTTAATTAGCTCACCTGTACATATATATATTGAACGAAATAACATTCATCGAGTCAAATGGCGAAACAGTAGCGATTCGAATATAATCGACGGAGCGACGGGAAAAAATGTCGACACGCACGGCGAATCTTTTCGTACGGCACGTGCTTGGCGTTACAGAGCAATTTCAAGCCAATCTGTAGAATCTTTCAAGATGGACCGAAAGCGCGGACGAACGACTGGCTCCAGTCGATTTTTATTCCAGCCTAATATAGTATGTCCCGTCAAGCTACTTATGCCCTGTCCGTAATACACATACCCTCGAGTATGTCTCCTGAGTAATTCATCCACATATCCCGGCGGTATATATATCTTGAGATAATTATATAGATATCTCAAGGCAATCGCGGCTGTAATGTGTAACCGCGAGTATCGCTCAATTGTCGGGCTTTTTCGTGCGCGAGAGGAGAGAAAAGTGAATATTGCGAAAAGTCCCGAGAGCGAGCTGCAGGCTGCTCCTTATATGTGCATGTGTGGTGGCGCGTGTATACGCGGTGCGCGATCCTCGCGACTAATTGACACACGACCGATCGATGCGCGCGTGCGCTCGCTCGAGTGCGATACGAAGCTGTTTCACCCAAACCTGCTCTTTTGACCATTTGACGTGGGCGTGATTTATCAAAAAATTTATCAAAGCACCGAGCGGCGTCGCACCAGCGCCAAAACGAGCTCCTACAATGTCTTGCCACACTCGCAAACATTTGATTACGAGAGTTTACTACTCCAACATAGTAGAAAAAAAAAACATTGCAATCGTTACTTGATTTTACAAGTCAAACTACTCTATTTCCACTGAAACTTACAATTACTCCATAGATATCCCATATTTAATGGAATGACCCTTTGCTGAGTGAATTATTGTAAATTGTACTATTTTATCAGCTTTTTATGAGGAATAATGACAATATTGTTTCTAGTATTTACCCTCCAAGTATAGCTATTGATTTTATAATATAATATCGAAAAGATGACAAATATCACCTGACCCTGACAATATTGTACTATAACCATAGTAAAAATATAGCAAAAGCAAAATAATTTTTTTTCCCCAGTATAGCATCTAGTCGAGAGTGTTTTTCGGGTTAATTTAATTCAAGGCGGCAGTGTAGAGGAAGATGAGTATCAAGGGCTGGGGGAAGAAGAGAAGCTGCCGCACGAACCAGACACCGAGAGATGTATATATGCAGATTGAGCAGAATAGCTTGGATATATATATGTAGATATGCGGATGGGCGGGAGAGAGCAGACAAAGATTGAGAAGTAGGGCAAACAGACGGACAGACAGACAGACAGACAGATGTATATGTATTGGTGTGGGAGCCAACTTACCAAGCTGCTTCGAGGCATACTGCTGCAGCAGACGCGTCCGCTTCTTCTCGTAGCCCTTTTGCGTGATGTCCCCTGCAACAGACAAGCGCAAAAATACAATCAATTCGAGTGCGACGGATTCGTTGAGTTTACTTTTCAACAAGTCGCTTATCGCTCGTCGTATAAACAATTTGGCGTGTCTCGTTGGGGAGAAATGCACGCGAGCGGCAACTGTTGGAATTTCGTAAGCACGTACGTGCCACTGGGACAACCCGGCGGTAGATAAACTGCCGGTGTCGCTCGCTTATCGCGCGCAAATTCCGTCTGATTGTCTCGCGAGCGAGCGAGTAATTTGTTATTATCCAAGCCTCGGGGAGAATTGAAATTCCGGCAGCAATCAAGTTTCGCTGAGGTATAGCACTTAGAGATAGAGAAATCGCTAGTGTTCGAGCGAGCCAGTGCAGTCGCGTAGAGCTGCCGATGCACTGGCGCCCAACGAGATTTGAGATTATGTTGGGCGCCAGTGCTTTTTGCCCTGCCCGTCAGCGATCAAAAGCCTAATCTGAAAGACGAATATAGCTGTATGACTTGATATAGTAATTTTACGTTATATACTTTTATATTACTAATTAATTGTACGTACAGTAGTAGGTATGTTATAGTTAAAATTCTATATGAACCCTCTGTCTGCAATTAGGGTTGAGTCGTTTGGCCACACGTTTTACAGTGAAAAATTTTACTTTTTCAAGGCGATATATACTTAGATCATTCACACAAAATTCTATCTGTGTACTCTCTTAAATCCTTACAGTGAAAACCCGCTGTAATGAAGTGAAAAATCACTGTAAGGTGTTTGAATTATTCACCGAAACTGTAGTGAATTTTCACTTTAGTTTCATGCGTTTTGATAGCAAACATTTTCACATTAAATTTACGGTAAGTAAGGTGTGAAGTGAATTTCACTTCAGTTATTGTAAATTTTATGTAAAAATGTTAGCTATCAAAACAAATGGGACTAAAGTAAAAATTCACTTCCAGTGAATAATACCTCTACCTCTTTACAGTGATTTTCACTGTACAGAAGAAAATTATTTTCAATACATTAGGATCCAAATATGCGTACAGAGTATTAATAATTCAGCTTGTGCTCAGTGCACTAGCGGCAACTGGACACCATCGCAATTCGAAGCAAAGCCGACACTGCTGGGGGAAAGGAAGTGATAACGATTGTTCGGCAAACAGATGACGCCTGAACACCTCCCGAGAGCGATATACTCGACTGCACGCAGTATTATATACGACTAGAGTGCCGAAGAGCCGAATTGCTTTCTCGCTATTTTCCTCATACCAAACTCAAGTGAAACTCGCCTTGCGCGCGACTCGGTGTGTCGATCGATCTCCACCGCGGCTGATAAGACTTTTCCGACACGCGGATTGAGCGAGCCGCGCGTGTGTATCTTAATCGAACGCTCATACGTAATCAACACTATGCCAGAGCCGGGCTATGTGGAAAAATCCTCGTGGCAGGCGCGGTCTCTTGCAAGTTTTAGGATATAAATATCCATGCATAGTCCGATCGTAAATTACAGGGAGTCGTGCTCGGTAAGCCGGCGAATGCACGCGCGTCTATCCGTTGCGGGGAAAGGAAACGCAGCTAACTCATGACTCGTCACTTTGACTTGACTTTGACTTGAGAAAAATTAGCGGAACATTTTTTTTGCACCCACGTTCTACACGCTCTAGTCGAGGCTTGTATCGTGTTTATATTGTCAACGTAGTCATTCTCAATCAGGGCATGAATTAGCGGGTCGACATACCGTCATTTAATGCAACTCGACCGTCGTCGAATATTTTAGACTATCTTTTCCGACGTATGCGCTTCCGCTGTACTGCCGTGTTTCGAAATGTTCTCGTGCTATTTGACGTATCAGGTCTAATTTTGCGGGCAAAGTGCTGTTTGACAAGAAATAACGAAGATTTGGGATTTTTCGATTTGTAAGAATGTGAAAATTGATGCGAATCAAGTTGTATCACGGGAAATTTCGAAAACACGATTGCCATCAAGTTCGAATGCAGTGGAGTCCCCGACAACCACTATCAACCTGTACGGTACAGTAAGTTCTTCGAATTTTCACTATAATAAGTTTTGTAGCAACAACCGGCAACGGGATCAGCGGCTAATTATAAAATAACAGTTGCACCAGAGCCGAGGTAATAGATTAACGATCTGATAAATTTTAATAATGGTACAACGAGTGCGAGATTGGCGAGGCTTGAAACGGCTGCGCGCGAGCGCGGATTCCTGTGAGCACAAGAAATTTAACTTGGAAATCAATACGGAAATGCTTATTATCATTTTATTATTAATCCAAGCAAGATGATTTTGTGTTTCAGTTATCCGATTAACATAAAAACGGCTCCGACGGAAGGAAAGAAAAGAATTGAACATTGCGCGAGTCCCTTGGCACTTTCCATTTCATCGCGCGAGCGCCCGCTCGCGCTCACGGGAAAGCCTCGCGCACAATTACAATTACAGCGATCGCAACCTGAGAACTGCGGAGCGGGTGAAAAACATCCACGACACACACGCGCGCACGTCACGTGACACGACAATTTTCGACTTTCTTCCGGCTGCAGCTCGCTCGCTCGCAGTTTGGAGCAACGGCACGCGCCAAATGTTCACAAGTCGAACGGCAGAATTGGCTTCTCGTGCATGTACAGCAAATGGAAAGAGAGCAAATTACTTAGACAAACCCAGCGAGCAGCAAGACTGCACAAATTGAGCGTCGTGTTTATTATGGTCGATGCGCGCGAGCGGAACGACGGCCGCGGCGAGGCGTCGCGCATCACGGAACCCGCGCGAAACGCGAAATTTCGCGCGCGATAGCAGAATATGAAATCGCAGCAGCAGCAGCAACAGCAGAGTAGCAGCAGAATTTGATTCGCGCTTCCTTACGAAAACGCAAAAGAGCTGCAAGTTACGAGCCAGCTGTGAACGAGCGATGCGCACGAGATGGCCGTTACGCAGCGCGTTTTTGTGGAAATTTTGCGAAACTAGCGGCTGTGCGCAAGCAAGCGAGCAAGCAAGCGCAGGCGGCTTTTGTACTCGGACTCTCAGATGCTTTTGTAACCGACAAGTGCGCTCGCGCGCGCACGCGGCTAATGAGATGCCGGGATGCTTCATAAATTCGCCCCAACGCCGCTCCAGTCGGCTAGCCGGATGTTTGTTAATAACTTTCCGAGTGTAATTTTTTTCCAATAATGATAAGGACGATAATAGTAACTAATAAAAAATAGTGCTCAAATCGAGTGTGATACCAGCTAACAATATGTTCAATTGTAAAAAATAATGAGAGGCGGGCCTTACTGCAGGGTCTCCTCCTGAGGGAAGAGCGCCTCCTGGCGAGGAACACCGGCTGCCCGGCCTTTCTCAGCTGAGATTTTCTGCGCAATGGTCGCCTCTTCGGCCCAGCTACGGCCACTTGCTGCTTGGCGCTCGGTCTCTGGCTCTCCAGCACAAGTACCACAGAGCAGTTCCTCCTCTCTCCAATTTCGGTGTCCTTCTTGTTCACTACCAGCAACACCCTTCGTTCCTGTTGTTCCTCCGACGAGCAGGACGAGCTGCTGCTGCTGCTGCAATCGCAGTGACCTTCACGATTGGCCGGCCCAGCACTTTTTGCCACAAAACCCAAGAACTGACTGCTAGCGAAGTAATTGCACTCAAGGGCTTTGATGGGTTTGCGCTTGTCACCCCGGTACTCTTCGAAAAAGATCTTGTCCTCGTTGAAGTCGCTAATTTTCGGCTTCAAACAGCTGGAACTGGCGATGCTCGAGATCAGGGAGGAAGAGTCGAGGGTGGATGCCGCAGAGTCGGTTAGCTTCCTACTGCAACCTTCTTCCAATGCTTTTTCTTCAAAATCACCCGATAGCAGGAGTTTCTTGTCATCAAACTCGTCAGAGAGGGTGGAATCGTTGGAACAGTCGTTGCTTTTGTTGTCCGCGTTGTCGGCATCCAACTTGTTGTCTTCCTGGGGCATGTAGCGGACTTCTTGCCAGACTCTGCCGCGCTGACGATTCGACCTCCGTCTTTCTGGAGGAACGAACCACACCGGACTGGGAGGCTTGGGACTAGCTTTACTCGCAATGATTTTGCGCCTTCTCGACGCATACGACGCTCTCCGCCTGGCACTTCCTAGCTCGCTTCTCCTCGATCTTCTGGTGGATGAAACTGCAGCGGCTGTTCTTTCAAAGTATCCTTCCGCACTGACGCTAGGTGACGGTTTCATAGGCGAGGTTCTCTTGCGCCTTCTGAACAATCCATTCTTCGTAGTGACAGCAGCAGCCCTCAAATCGGTTGTCAAACGTGAGAATGACAAAGACAAACTGAATCCAGAAGCCCTGGTTGAGCTCGTGTCTGTTTTACTGGTCTGCTTATCAGGAGCCGATACCGTTCTACAAATGGCACTCTTTTCATTGAACCTTTCTTCCAAGCTGCTTTCCACGCCTGGATTTGACGACAGAGAATAGTTACTGCTGGTTGGGGGAATGATAGGCGAGTCTTTCCAGCTGCGAGGGCCTGAATTTATTGAGGTGACTCCACAATTACAATCTTTAACTAGACTGCGAGAATCATTATCTTCTATCAGCTCGATACTATCTGTTTCTTCTCGCTCCGTGATCCTAGACTGAGACCTTGGCAGATGCGGAGACTTGTCCAACTCAATCAAGACTGATGAGACTTTGCGGCAATGGTCACCATCGTGGATCTTTCTTATTGGTGGGAGGGCGTAATTGCGTTTGGCAAAAGGTCGATTCTCTTGAGTAGTACATAGCTTTTCTCTAGAAGAATCGATATTAAACTTCGAGTCTCTGGATGAGTAAGAATCCAGTGCGTATTTCCTGTCTTTGGATGAATACGAAGAATCAACATCATTTATCCATTGGCCATAAACAATAGTTCCAGAAGGAGTTTCTCTATCAACTTCTTTAACATCTTCGTCATCCTCTTCTTCTATTCCTTCTCGAACCTTGACATCTTCCCGGATTATTCTTTCT
This sequence comes from Aphelinus atriplicis, assembly GCA_020882685.1. Lineage (NCBI taxonomy): Eukaryota > Metazoa > Arthropoda > Insecta > Hymenoptera > Aphelinidae > Aphelinus > Aphelinus atriplicis. The sequence goes on along the minus strand of CM037074.1, from coordinate 70,144,112 downwards.
TTTTTCTCGTCAAACTCAAAGTCGTCCGATATGTAGCCACCCCCTCGAACTTGGACGATAGTCGGACCAATCACTTTCTTGGTCCTGGTATGTGACGATAGCTCGACTGTGACCAGCGGAGCTGCGGCAGTATTATCGACTGATTCGTTAGTTTTCTGTAGTCTAGTCCGCCTTTTGCCTCGATCTAAGTAACTTTTCCTGATGGAGATACGTTTGAACGACTCACTTCGTTCAAAGGAAGGCTCGTCTCGGTCTTTCTTGCGACCGACGAGCCTTTTGAGGTTCTCGAATGATAGTGTCCTCATGATCTCTGATCTAGTATATATCTACCGCACTAACACTTAGAAACTAACGCAACAAAGCGACACACTTCAATCACCTTGTTTGAACACTCGAATGCGGATATTGTTTCACGAACAAACAGCCACATTACCACGGTTATTACACTCACTAGCTAGAAAGCTAGCTACAATTAGACTATAATGATTTTCCACTAGACTTGCGTTTCTTTTACACTTTCGATCATTGCCGAATAACCGAAACCAAAACTACTAGGACTAAGGGTTCGTCCTTCGTTTTTAACTCTTATCTTACAAGGGAGGAAGACTGTGACTGAAAGAAAAATTTTTTTTCCAACAAGTCGATGGGATATTCAGAGATTCTTAGATCATTATCGATATTTTACACTTTGGCAAACACCAATCTATTGGATTGGTTACATAAGTATCTGTGCACACTTCACAGCTAATTTTATCCACTCTGAACAAACTCCCCCTTATCTGTGTCGGCCTCCCCTCTACCTTCCCATATTTCCTGCCTTGCCGATCATTCTCGTCCTTGGCCTCTCGCGTGTTTCCAAATCGCCGAGAAGCAAAACGTGATGGAACAGCGATCATTTCATTATTTCAATTTCTTCCCTGCTAAAGCTGGACCTGTGCCTTTAATTTAACTCAGCGCATCGTGTGCAGCCTGCAATTTTCAATGATGCTCAGTGCATTGGTGAAAACACGATTCTTCAATGTTCTCTCCTCCTCCTCCTCCCACAGAAAATTCTTGAGCCTCGGGATCGAATCGCTCGATGGAGCTGCTCATATTATCCCTATGGCGAGGAAAAATCCACGGAACGCGCTTGTCTTGTGCACTTCACCTTCACTCTCATCAGATTGTTCGTTGGGCGTTCGCTGTTCGTTTTTCACGAAGATTACCGTCACGGCTCAAGATCATTATCGATCTCGCGCATCTCAAACGAAGCCGTTTAGTTTGGCGATTTATGTTGTTTTGCCTTTTTGGCAGGCAAGTTGATATACTCAAGTGGCTGGAACTCCTCGAACGCGATCCATCCTCCGTACAGATCTGGGTTGTTGGTCGCTAGTGTTGGCTCACGCAGATATGTCTGGGTCATGCAAGCACCGCGGCGCTGCAACTCGGAGCGGCTGTTGCCTTTAAAGGCGTAAGCCAAGGGACAACGAGTTCTTTGGAGTCACTGCTGTTTGTTTTTATTTCCCAACGCCACTCGCGCGCATCCCAAACGAGCGGCGCGCTACTCTTTCACTTTCTTCTGTCCCCCCTCGGACAACTTCGCCCACGTACTTTGGGTCGTTTCTTGAGCAGCTTCGCCGCTGGTGGTCACGTGTCAACAACGTCTCCAATCTTCGGTTTCACTCTTTCGCGCGCGAGTACAGTACTCTCAAGCTGGTGCTGGAGCCACAGTCAAGCCAATCAAGCCGGTTGCACAATGATTAGGGGTCTGGAGAATCGCGCGCGCTCGATCCGCTCTCAGCGGTAGGAAGAGAAGCGAGAGCGGCGCTGCTCTGCAGACCACGTTCGACTGCACTTGGCTGCTCAGGACACCTTCCACATCTTCATCCTGTGTGCGAAACTCACTGGACGGTTTGCACAACTCACGGAGTGGAATGATCCACACGGAGGTCTGGTGGTTGGAGTCCAGGTAGTGCTGCACGCCGAGCGAGTGCCTAGTGGTGCGCGCACGCGAGCAAGACCGTACGAGGTGCGCCAGTCGACTGGCTGGCTGGCTTGCTGCAACCACACTGGAGGTAACTAACTCGCTGAGCCAGCAAGCGAGCGAGCGAGCGCGCCCGCGGCGAATAAAAGTCGTGACACAGGAGTAAAGGAGCAGGAGGTGGTTGAGGAGGAGGAGGAGGAGGAGGAGGGGAGGAGGGGGAGGAGGACGAGTAGTAGTGGAGGAGGCACGCGGTCCGTCCACTCTCGCTCGCAGCTCTCAGCATCCCACTCTGCGCGCTCTCAGCGTACTATCATTTTCTTTCTTCGCTCTTTCTCTCTCTCTCTCTCTCTCTCTCTCTCTCTCTCTCTCTCTCTCTCTCTCTCTCTCTCTCTGTCCCTTGGATATACGGTATAATAGTACAGAGCAACGCGCGTACGGACATTAGACCATGAGAATGTCGATCTCGATCGTAGCCACACGCGGCTTATTCAATTACTCGATGACGGTTTATTATCCGAGCGATCGACCGAAAATCGCTGGCTCGCTCTCTGCGTGTGCCTGCCTTGGCTGCCCGCCTGTCTGTCCGTGTCTGTCTGCGAGCGAGAGCAGCATGGGGCCACTACGGGGGGAGGAGGCCCGCTGCATTCCTCCGCTATTTTTCTCCGCTTTCCTCTTCCTGCTCGATTCGTGCGGCTCTATCTTCTCTCTGTACGCTCCTCTTCTCCTCTCTATACACAGAGTTCCCTTAAAATCCCTCCTCGCTCGCCTCTCTGCACGGCGCTGCTGCTTTATCATTCGCTTCTCGCGTCTTTCTCCACATTTCTCTCTCTCTCTCTCTCTCTCTCTCTCCCTCTTTATCTCCCCGCGGGCACATGCATACATCGTCTCTCCCTCACCTCCTCTTCTTCTTGCCACTGACACTGCACCTATGTACGAGTTTGTTGCTTGTGCTCTAGCGCTCGCTCCACCGTAGCCAGCGAACGCATATACTCACACTCGCTTTTTCACTAACCAAAACGGGATAACGATAGACATTTTGGTTCATTCATATCATCGCCTCAGTCTTTTTAATATGGTACTCGCCTCTTCATTGATTCTTTCATCCCGAGTTTCATGAAGATATGATGATGAATTATTTGAATAGTTCCGACAGCTTCAAAATTGATGAGATACTTTTATTAGATTTCTATACTTCGGGCTATAATGAATCAATTGTGAAGATAAATATCGAAAGAACCCTTTTTGTATAGATCAATGACACGAATGTTTCTCTGCATGACTAGAATATTTTACGGGAAGTAACTGGCTACGAATATAGTCATGAAAGTATGCTTGTTTCATCGTGCATTCGGGAGTCCAATTTCGAAAATAAATATTGCACGTTAAAATTGGTAATTCGATTGTTAGGAAATGATACGGTGAGAAGAGAGGAGCCAAGAAAGGATGCGCACTACTCGAAAGACGAGAATATATCCAAATGGATCATGCGGCTTGTGCAGCCAAACTAACGAGGTGTTTCAAATAGTAAACTGATACTGCTGGTGCCCAAGCGAAGAGGAAAAAAGCAAAAAGTAGGAGGGGCTCGCAGTATAGGAGCAGAATTCACAAATATCATGGGAAGAGTTTGAATAGGCCAATTAAGATATTTGTTTGTACGGCATAGGGTTATTTACGATAATCTCTGGGAGAGTCGAACACTTGCGCCACAAATTCATCGAGTTGTGCTTCCACAAATGTATATATATACACACAGATACTAATAGGCCGGGCAAGCTGGCGATAAGGGCAAAAATGAATAGGCCAACGGCAGCACGCAGAGCTGTTGATAATGGGATTGAAAAACAAGGAGCCATGGATATACGTATAAAGAGGAGGAAAAAGCTCCTCTCGCTCGACGAATATTTCCTCGCTCGCTCACTCGCGGTCTCTCTCTCTCTCTCTCTCGCGGGCGCGCGTGCATATCTCGTTCTCGCAGCGTGTCGCTGGTGCTGCTCTCCTCCAGCCTCTGCTTGTTTTTTTACCCCTGTCCGGCCTTGTTCCTCCTTGTGTATATTCTTCGCTATTAGAGGCTGTCTCTCTCTCTCCCTCTGCGTGCGGCGTTTACGTGCGGCATTCTCCGCGCCTTTGCTGCTCCTTTTTATCCCCATCCCTCCCACTGCTGCATCCTCTCAGCTTCTTCTTGTTTCAACCTCCCCCACTTCAGCCGCGCGAAGCCTCGTTGTTTTCCTCCTTATACTCTATCTCTCTAGCTCGAGCTACCTGCGCCTTCGCCGTGCTCGCTTTACTCGCGGCGCGGATCATCACGACACGACCCATTGCACCCAGTGCTCAATTGATTTTTTGTATACATTTTCATACATTTTACACTGGATACATTTTTGCCAATCGGATCTGCTTTTGCATCCGCCAACAGGGATTTGCTTCGAGATCTGATCTTGCTGAAACTTTTCGATATAGTTTTTGATACCGAAGTGATATAGGATTAGTACAGTTATTCCCTCTAACGATTCGGTTTTCCGGTGACATTGTCGTCTTTTCGTGAAAAGAATGTATACATGTACGAGAATGACGTTTTGCATGTATGGAGATGTGCAATGTCCAGTTGATACGAATCACGTTGATAGAACGTATGACTGCAAATCAAGTATCAAAAAACTACCTGCGAAGTAATCAGTGGAATTGGCGACCCTAGACAGTGAGCTTTAGCCTATTCAGCAACACAAATCCAAAGTTTGCATCTTTATTTTCTACCTGTACACCGCATTTCTCCGTCTGTTCTACAATCTTTTCCAACATACGCAATCGAGCTATCGAGAAATTTAGATAAAGCGACTATACACCACAAAGTTTAGCCGACACTAATTTCAATTTTGATAATGTCGTATTAACCCGGGTTGTGTTTCTTCCTGTCCAATAATTGGTGGTCATTTTTTCTGAACCTTTGCGTGTATCGAATCAAATATTTCAAGCGAATGAGATATGTAGATTATAATATTGACTTAGTGGTGGTGGAAGAGTGGAACGAAACAATCTTGCAACAGCATCTTGGTGCAGGTCAACGATCTCATCACCAGCCATCTTCGATTCTCAAAATATAAGCTACAAGTAATAATGTATAGCATTCGTCGGACTAGGTGTATTTGAAAAATTTTCTTCGCCATTTCACCGCTTTACTGCACTCGCTCGACTGGCTCTGGCCGCCGTGCGCGATGCATCAGCCGCTATATCTGCGTGTGCATATCCTCTCCCTCCACATCGGCATCTCGCGAGCGAGGCGTCGAATAAGCGAAACGAGAGGAAAGAGAGGTGATAGCACTGGTGCACGATGAGCCGTTACGACGCAGCTGACACTGTGCGTGCGTATAGCCGTTGTTGCTTTCGAGCCTTTGTATATAGATTATATATTGCAATGTGTATGTACACACACACACACACACACACACACACGAATAGCTTTCATAAACGCTCGATTCAAGGTGTTTTGGCCCCGCTGGCCCCGGCCTTGGCAATTTGAATAAAATATCGTCGATCCGGACAATGATTGCTGCTGCCGCTGCTGCGCGATTATTATGTACGATAAGATCGCTTTTAAGCTCATCTTACTGGTGGACCTCACTCTGCAGCTTCAATAAGTCTCGGCGAGCGCGCAAGCGAGTACACACTTGCTGAATATTAAAATTTTCCCATCCGTTCAATATATGCATAGCAAGTGTGGCTATGCCGCGTTACGAGCGAGTAATTTTACTTATATCAAATGAATTCTTCGACAATCTTTAGGGCAAGTTTGAGAGAAAATGAAAAAGCTCGAAAAGAGTTTTTCAAAAAAGCGAATATTAGCAATGAGAAAGGCACTCTGTTGTCTGGAATTTACACGTGAACATTATAATTCATCCACGCCTTTACCAAAATAATTGACCAATAAATCTTCAGTCTCGGTGAAGCAAATTTGGTCAATTTGCGATAACGAGTTAAACTTCGATTAACATTACTTTTATCAAATAGAAAAATCAGAGCATGAAAACGAACCGATCAATCTTTGATGATTAGATGAATAATGGGTCCGTGATTTCGTCCACTTGCCCGTTCGGTCTTCAGGGGTATATCGCGTCTGAACGAGTCGCTGAATAATTACCCGGCAGAAAATTACACACTCGTGAGTGTTGAAGTACGGGGAATTTGAATGGAAATAAACAGGTTTCGTTCGATGTAATTGGGTGAAATTTGAATGAAACAACGCCAAGACGATGCCGAGATCGTTCGGCGATCGATCTGGCATCGATTTACAGCTCAACAATTCACGGGCGCCATCCGTACGCCCCATATAAAAATAATATACTATATTCCATTGGTATATTGTTTTTTGCACTACACGTCGTATACACTCTCACTTGGGCAAAAGTCAATTTCGCGCGAATAATTGGCCTGCCGAGTGCAGGGTGGGTGGAGGGGGGCACTTATCACACGCGTCTCTCTCTATTTTATCGAAGACGCTTCCGGGGTAGGTAGCGAGAGAAAAGAATGACTCGTCGGCTCTCGTGTCTATATATCTACAATGCGTATCTCGTTCTCACCGTAGGGATAGCTGCTGTTCAGGCTATAACGGAGTCGCTGATGCTGCTGCTGCTGCTGCTGCTATAAGCATAAATGCGGCCGCAAGCGTTCAATTATTGCACCGGGGCTGCGTGCGCGCGCGCGAGCGAGCATTTTCAACCTTTCCGCATTCATTTGCCACTGACGCGCGCTGCACTCTGCCCCCTGTGCGCACCTTTCCTCCGACCGTTCCTCCTCGTATTTTTTTCACGATTCAGCAGTGTTACTTTGTAGATTTTAATACAGGATTGATATTCTGTTGCGAGGGTAGTGGCCCACGAGGCTAGTATACAGCACACTCGAGGGCAGTCATACCAAAAAAGGATAATATAAGAAATTTTCAAGTGCAGACCCGAGTCACTCGACCGTAAGCTGTTGAGTCTCAATTCGTGTTCAATCATCAATGCGTGTTGAAAGTTAATCCTATTGGTAATCAATTTTGGGAAATATTTCGAGCGGCTCTGAACTGGCGCAGCCCGCGAGAAGTGCCGAACCGCCAGGGTTGATACAAACACATATATTTTCAATGAGTAATAAAATTGATTGTCACGAGCAGTTGGCAAATGCAGTCTCTTCAACTGCTGATAGTTGCAATTACACGAATGATACAAATATACTTTATGGGGTTGAGACTGAAAGGCAAGGCTAGACTATTGTTGCCACCCAGAGCGCACCCCTGCTCAGGCTAGTCGGCGCGTATACTTTGAATTGCACTCGCAAGGAGAGTCGACACAGGCTTTTGGGTCTTTGATCTTTAGGACATGTGTGCTGCAGCCATACAGGCAGCTAACGTTTCGTTTCACTCCCGAGATATTCGTGAATCATTCTTGACTTTATATTCATGTTTATAAAGTGTACCTGTATATATCACCGCACAATTGTACCCATATAGACATAAATTTTGTGCATGCGCCTAAAACCAAGTATATGGTTCGTGAATATATCCAACAAAGCGAATCGTTAGTTGCCTCGTGGCTGTGCGCATTCGCCTGTTTGGGCTATTAGGGTCATTCTCTCAATAAGGAGCTTGCGCGCATTAAACAAATTCTATTCGGTTGTTCTCGTTGAACTTGCTGAAACGTAATAGACACGTGTTTTTGTTGGTTCTCGGTTTGACCAAAATTACACAATAAATATACAGCTCGGGTTGACGCGTTGAAATTCCTTATCATTTCAATTTTCATGTCGATTATATTAAAAAGCGTACGCCAAAACCAACCAAATGGACCTTTCATCGCACTCTGTTAGTCTTTGTCCATCAGAAGTCATATCTGAATCACAACAAACTGTTCTTTTTTTTCTGTTCTCGATTCATATCAACCGTTGCTCGATGGACGTGACGCGCAGTCAATATTTATCGGTCACCAATTAGCCGGGCCGATGAATAATTCAACGCGCGCCTAAACTAGTCGAATAATTATTGCGTCACAGAGGCGCATCATTGTCGACGGGTCAACGGACACACACACACACAGGTTTATTGTTTCTGAACAATGTGTCAACGGCCGCGCGAGATTTTCCCCAACGCCTCTGCGGCGAACCGACACAGCTGCAGCTGTACAGGGGCTCTCGCACATAGGTGCGCGCATACCAACCAAGTACAGGTACATGTATAGCTACGGTCGACAAGGTAGAATCCGTCCGGGCGCGGCCCGCTCGAGTGAAAGCTTGCGCACATTATCAGTATATAATACACACATGCATACACATTGGAAAGTTCGTTGGAAAAACGAGTCTATTATCCGCGAGGCAAAGGCGCTTAAGACACATAAAATATTGGCGCGCGCGCGCGCACTGTCAGGGCAACTTTTATACCCCCGATCAAATGTCTCAACAACGTCTCAGCTTTATCTGCATAACGACGCTTCTGGGGGACACTGACAAAACGCGCTTTCGATCACGCGGCGTTTCCCAACCGCGATAAACGCGTGGGCAACGGATAAAGTACGCGCGCGCCGCCGGCCGTATCAAACGCTCTTTGGTTTGTCGTTGAAAAATCTCGGCGCCCACGTTGACGGCCGCTGCCTATTGCTTGTGTGCAGCAGCGACCAGCGGGTTATGATATTTGGGTCAGAAGGAAGACGGAGAGGAGAGAAACAAAAAATCGAGCCGAGGCAGCAGCTGGAGAGGTTTACGAAACGCACACAGGTGCGGCCTTGGTCGATGAGAAAAATCAACGCCGCCCCGTGCGTAACCGGTCCTCTCCGCGTAACCACCTCCCCCCGCCAACTACAATCCAACGACTCACCGCTGCACCGATTCGCATTATTCTCACGTGGCGCGCGCGTCTGATTACGCGCATTTAGAGCGCGTGCAGAGGCCCCCCTTAGACTCGGCTGCCTAATTGTCACACGCGTGACCAAAGGCGCTCGCGCGCACATATTAATCAAACCAAGTGTTTCGGAAGCAGCCTCGGCTTCGACGATTCGAGTCAACCGTTTCTGACTGTATTGCTCGTTAAGGGGAGGCGGGAGGGTCATGCGAACGAGCTGCCGAGACACCTTCCCAATAGTTGAGGTTCCGCTGTCTCGATTCACGTTAGATCGTCGATGCGTCGCTAGCAATTTCGGTTGATAATTGTTAGTATGAATTGCCGCGAATACTTTTATTAGTGGAAATTCGATCGATTATTGATGTAATTTGGACGATTGGAGTTTGTATGTATAAACAATCGTCACCCACGATGTAATGAATCGAGTATGAATTAACCAGGCTTAATTATTACGGGACAATTTACATTTCTTGCCAAACGGCTATGCCCGAATATACATTGATTAAGTTAAGATTCAAACTTCATGTTTAATTGATTAAAAGCACACAACGTACCAGTCAGCTCAAAGCAAATGCCGTGGATATTATTGACAACAAAGACTTTCAAAATGGCGGAAGGAAATTGATGAGTAGCGGATAGCAGGCTGTAATCTATCATAAACTAGCATTACAACTTGTTACTTCATCAACCTCTTTAGGCCTCATGACCAACTCATGAAAAAAATTTTTCAAAAATACACTCACACGTGAGGGACTATGAGAAATAGTCCTTTCTTTATGATTTCTTGTGAAATAATTGAGTATTTATTCGAAATATCGTTCGAATACAATTTAATGGGATAAAAATAATGTTTCGATTAGTACACTCTATCAAATTTTTATTGCCATAAACAATTATATTTTTCAACAATTTATCCGATCAGTCAATAATTCAAGATTAAATTATATGGAAATGAAAAGGAAAAGGTATTTTTAATGCATCGAACAGTTGACAAAGCCAACCGTTACGGTCAGCTGTCCATGTATTACCCTATAATCGCGGGAGGGAGAGAGAGAGAGAGAGGGAAAGAGAAAGAGAGAGTGAGGGAATACGATGACAGATTAATCCAACAATGCGCCCAGTCGAGTTTCTTTCTCTTTTTGCCTGTTTCGTATTTCGTCACTGGGCTCTACTGAGCCGCGAGACGTTCCGTCTCTTCAATTCCCTTCACCCATTGCCTTCAATGCTATGCAGTTTCGTCTATCAGCGTGTTTGTTCGGTTCTCCTTTTCTATTCGTTTCCTTATCCCATTCCAGCATGATTATTTTTCAAGCTCGTTTATTTGCATTGTCCGATTGAAAGGAATCTTGATCGGTACCAAATAGAACTCAATTGAATCATCCCATTTAAGAATTTTCATGTAATTATAGTTAATAGTATTAGAATCGATGATCACGCGACACAAAAGTAGCACATTCATAGTAACAGATTCTATTTTTAGTCTTTTCTTTTTTAAATAACATGGATGTTGGAAAACCTATTAAATTTTTAATATTGTTGTGTTCACATTGGCACCAAGTGCCGCATTCGCGGCCGGCATGCCTCTATCGTAACAACTCGGAACTAGAGCCTCGCAAGGTGAATAGCAACGTCATTAGTCCTTTTTTAAAGAGTGGATTAGCCGATGTTGAGAGTAACTCCATTTGACGGTAATCTGACTACTCTAAATATTCTTGTTATTCATAGATAGAAGGTTGTCAGCTAGTATTGTTGTCCAACTAATTAAACGTGTATTTTGAAATCAACAGTAGGGATTATTATCAAAGGGCTGCCATTGACTCTGTTGTATTATGAAACGATAAGTTGCATCGTTAAAGATTACCGACAACCGAATACTATATAATTTTCAGCAATCGAAAAAAAATCGCTGATTTCATAAATTTCACACTTTCAATTCATTCGAATATTTTGAAGTCGGGTGAAAAAGAACCAGATAGCAGTGCGAATCGAGAGATGATTGTTGAGTTTCCGGTAAGACACGAATAAGAGTGCGTGAGAGAGGGGGGGTTTGAAAGAGAGTAAAAGTAGAACACGACTACGGGCTCGTGTTTGGTGGATCTAAAAAAGGAATCGGCGCGAATTGCGCACCCGCGACTTCCGACGGAATTAGTGTCGCGCGCTGAGTGAGCCCCTTCCCCCTCCCTATTTATCCCGCCCCTCGCTCGCTATGTGCTTGACCGTCAGTTGAGTTCGAGAGCGCCGCACTCGATGGGAGCAAGCGGATTGACATAGATCGTCTTGCCGGCTCGCGAAAAATCGTTTCATTTGCCGACGTTAGACGAAATATTTCGTTTTTGTATACAGCGGACGAAAATATTTCGCGATTCAATAGGATGTACGAATGATTTCTGCTAGATAGTCAGGATGGGGTCGAAACACATAACGTAACACCAGTTGTGAGAGATTTGATGCACAATATCTTGAATTATTTAATAAATCAAAATTATTTTGTTGGCAGTTTCTAAATTAGATCTACTTTTTTTTTTAATGAAAATTTGGTTACTTTAATTTTTTTATCCAACCCTATTCTATTCAGTACGACACAATAACGGAATATTAATCACTCGGGTTCATCTGTTGCAAAGTTTCAAATATCCACTGGTCATTGATCGTGAAATTCAACGAACAATATTATCAAATTGAATCCAACGCTGAAAGTAATGATTATCTGTGGCGACAAGAAGTATAATATTGAGCTCAATGACTATTCAATATTTCTTGTGATGATAGAAAAAAACGTTGTCACGATCGAGAGAATCAAGTGAAGAGACAAACTGAACGAGGCATGCGTGAGTATACATCCTTTCGCACGTGATCCCGTGTATAACGACGAGAAATTCCTACCTTATCAACGAACAATTCGTCATCGATCAGTAATCACACAAAACTCCTTCAACGCATTGTCTTATGCGTCCACGAACGAACAACGAGTTTTGAAGAATTTGAATTCTAGGGATAAATTAGGCGGAAAATGAAATTCCGTGTGGATCGACCGGCTTGTTGGTTATACCATTGGAAAACTCACGCAACTTCTCATTGTTCGAGAGGAAGTCATTTAATATAATTTATACGTTTTGAATAGCGTACACCAAGGTACATTCAACTGCCGATAGCATTCGGGACAAAAAAGGTCTTCACATCTGTTGGATACCTTTCGGATCGTCTACTCAATACGAGAAAACGATATACAGTCTGACAAGAAGAAAAAAAGGCATCGCCAACAAAGACAGCCGTACGTTAAGGACATCGAAACGAGAGTCAGAAGAGAGAGAGAAAGGGAGTGATGCTTATGGAACATCTGTTGGTCGCCGTCCAGTGCCAATGACGTCATGCGGGCCGCGCGTGAGAGGCAGCGAGACGAGCATACGGCCGAACCGCGAGAGCCTTTCGTCCAAATTTGCATTGGTCTGACTCTCGGCGATAAAAAAAAAACATATTTTTCTATCCCGGATTATTCGTATTTTGCTGCCTCTCTCTCTCTGGCCAGAGCTTCTTAAGTACTTGATTCATTGCTCTACCCGGGCTTTATACATTTTAGGCCACGTCATGTCTCGGGCGTTGTCAATTAATCAAACTGGACGCTTGTATTTCCCGGTAGTTCGCATTACGATCGATAATCGGTTTTTTATTCTGCTTCGATTTGATATACCAAAGTGATTATCATTGAAAAACAATATTTCACGAATAGATTTTTACGTATACACGTGTTGTCGATCTTGTATCGAACTTGGCCGTAAAGAATGTGTTTTCTCTAATAATTTTCAATCGGTATACTTGCAGGAAAAAATTGTTTTCTCGTTGAAAATCTTGACACGGTGTTAATTTTTTTTACGTGCGAATTGCGATTGAAACTTGAGAGCAAGTTAGTACAAGATTGATTATTAAGAATAGCAACTAAAAATGGCAACTGTATGTAAATTAATACTGATGACCATAATGAAGAATAGGTAATCAAACATTTGTTGATACATCGCTTTGTACACTTAATTGTATTGACATTATTGGATTTTGGATGATTAAAATTCACTCCGAATGATGACATTCGTATACATGGAATATCCATGTATACGAGTAGCGATATTCATTAGACACACACGAAATCGAATAAAATTGGATGATGAAAATGTAAAGTACAGTTAGACGGGGGGGGGAGGATCGTGTATAATGTAAGTATAGAGGCGGGTATGTAGCCGCGCGCGTGCGATCGTAAAACAGCGGTCGGCGATATATTCCGTCCGAGCAGCTGATTATGAGTGATTATCGCTAGGGCCAACAGCCGTCGTATACGTGCGCGCGTAACGTAGCTGGCATTCAACCGAGTGCCGAGAGAATTGCTCGCTGTGGCTTTCTTCGAGCGACGGCTCGTTGCTGATGCAGCAGCAGCAGCAGTAGCAGCAGCAGCGAGCAGAGAGTTTCCCCGTATATACAGGGAGTTTCGAAATCGATGAGCGCGAGCCAGACCTCCTCCCCCCACCCCCATCCTATATAGCACTCGTGCCAGCGGCGAATCGTTAGACGGACCAAGAATAAGCCGGGCGCGCGGCGAATAAACGTTTGCCAACCGCCGCACCGCCAGCACCGCCGCTCTAGTGTTATCAGTTTCATTGGCGTATCGATAGCGCCCCTTTACACCGTTCCACTCGATCCCCCGTGCGGTCGCATCTGTAGAATCTCGCGTGCAACGCAACTCCAAAGAGTCGACCGATTTGTCACGCGAGCCGCAAAACCATCGATATGTTCACAATAACGACAGTCTGAATGTTTCATCGCGAGGATTTGCTCGATCAAGTTGAACTGGTTTGAAAATGATTTGATAGCTTAGTATGTACTTCAAAGTTCATGAAGTTTTGAGGAATCATCATATTTTGAGCCATGGGAAGTATTTTTCATTTTTATTCCGAATAAAAAGTAACGTCGTGCAGCGGTTCTATCGAGGGCGTCTCTTTTATTGCGTAAATTAAAACGGTGTGCAGGGTGGCTATTGCCACATAACATCTGGAACGAATGAAAAAAGACATTTTCACATTTTATATGAGTTTAGCCAAAGTAGTTTATCGCACTACTTTGATTCTTAGAAAAGTAATCATTATGGATCCGAGAAGCAACAGTTACAATTTCAAGTCTATAGTTTAAAAAATGACCAAGTTATGCGCTGCTCATCAGTTTGAATGACGAAGTTCCGAGATAATCGCGTTTGAAGTTTTATTTTAACACAGACCACTGGAAGGGTTCTTAGAAAATGAACTGTAAGAATTTCTGAGAATGTTTCCCCCTCATAAGATGATGGAATATCATTTTTAGGTATTATACATGTTTTAGCCAATAAAGCTGACAAAATCTTCCGGATAAAACTTGTACGAACGAATTCTAATGTTATTCAATAACACGCCATTAAATAGCTCTTATGCTGACCCTGTTTCGCATAAACACTCTCCACAATATTGTGATCCTCTATTCTTTCCCTTTATCAATGTACCACCGTCTAGAAATAATTTATTAAATTCCTTCCAAATCACTTCCAAATGCTCGAGAAAAAAAACAATACGTTACACGCAATGTTCGTGACTATTGCTTGAAAGGAAAATTTGTCGCTCGGAGAATATTTGAATAATTACATCTCTTGGAGGAAGATTTTCAGAGTTTCTCGGCTAGGTTTTTTTTTCGATCATACGTATATATGTCTTGTCAAATTTTTTCTACATGAGTCAAGAAATTTACAAAAATCTTCAAAATTTGCAGAGGCTATAATAAAAGATCAATGGAAAAATATTAGAAAATGCTCTATATGATTGTCATTTTCGGTCGTCGAACTAATTTTTTATCCAAGTGGCAGCCTCTAGAATGTAAAATAAGTTGTCAGCCAGATCAAATTGTTCAATGTTCGATTTAACAATGTATAATATGCTTCGAGTAGACAGTATAGCGACCCTATAGCAGAGAGTTTTGTCGAAGCAACATAATGCGGGAACTGTGGGCGTTATTTCATGTTCATTTTTTCGCGCAAAGAAGAGCCGCGGACAATCGGACAACGGAGCCGTGTGTCTCGAGCGTGGGGTTCGATTTATTTTTACCGACCCAGGCTATGCCGGCCGAGGTGTGCCACCTGCAAGGCGCGCACCCGAACCCGATACCCGCGCACACTGCCACCTCGGAAAGCCAGAGGAATTCGGGAACCCGCCTCTTGTCCTTTTCACTCTCTATACGTTTGCACAATAGAGTAGAATTTCTCCGATCTATCTTTTTTCTTCACGTGCACGTTATTTTTGTTCGGATTCATTTTCTTTAAAAGATATAAACATTGAGATTTAGCGTTTTCAATATATACAAATACATATACGTCAAATGCAAATGACAAGTTACATCGTTACGAAGGATGTATGTCGTCACGAGGATTTCATCCGTTCGTATTATCTCTAATTTCGATTGGATTGAAGAAAAAAGAATACAATCTGATTATTTTTTAAAAATTTCCAGATTTTCAGACAAATTTGCTGAGATTTCATTGTTATTCCAGGGTCTCACGCATTTCAAGTTTTCAATGATTCCATGATTTTCCAGATGCAGTATAAATACCCTATTACGGGTACCCAAATAGAAAAAGTGAGTCGTGCGAGCGGCTGCTGACTCATGGTCTATTTTGTTGTCCAAAAAACAATTTACAAAGTTTCAGAAAGATCCAAAACTCGCAACTTTTAAATTTCAACTTCTAAATTTTCGCGGATCCAACATTTTATGCTATGAGTGATCGTTCGAATAAGATTTAAAAAATGTCATAATACGCATCGTAAATCACGCACCGGATAAACACAAAATTACGGATGAGTGTTGGGTAATAATTGTTTTTCCCGCGACCGATGAAACTCAATCCAATCGCAGAGAGACAATCAGCGCAATGCCGGTGGCTCGCGTCAATCTGCGACAAATCAACTATCCTCGCAGGCGAAATTTGCTCTTTGGATTTGAACATTGGCACCTGTTCATATGAGTGTATAGGTGTGAGCTTCCAGCGGATGGCGGCATTGCCTATACAGCAAGGAGTGCAATAACAACAAGCCTATTGGCAAGTGAAAAGGGTGATAACTGGTATAGAAGATGTACTGAAGCCAACATAGCGTCGTTGGTGCACTTATTGGCTTTTATGTTCAGTAATAATCAATCAGTAATAATCAATATTGTATCAAATCTATGGAGACTGCTGGAGTTTGCTCCAGATCGAAATGGAAATTTAGCCCGAGAGATAGAATAGAGTGAATCGTGATTGTGGCGGCGGACATTGTGGTACACTTATCAATCTACTCTCCGAAAAGTGGGATCTGTTGCGAGACTACGCTTTGTTTACTCAAAGATCGATAAGTTTGAAGCTGGGAATAGAGTCGCAAATGTAACAACAATGAAGCACTTGCAACAACTGCCTCTTCGAAGCGTAGATTGACAGGTGCACATGAGCTTTGCGGTGCCACAATCTTCCACTCGCTATTATATTTCTCGGCTCAGTTCTTCGGCAAAACTCGTCAGACTCCAAGGTTTCGATTAAATTGATAATTACTCAACGGCTCCCATAAGAGTTAATGTATACTCGCGGCAGCCGGATCACCATATTGGTCCGAGCACCCTCTCTTTACCACCCATTGCACTTCTCAATAGTCAGTTGCTGGCGTATGATGTGGATTATAATAACACGTAATAATTCCGATCGAATGAGTACTTTGGTTGATCCTAAGCGTACAATCAAAACTGCACGCAATGCGATTGAACGCGCGCATAATGAACAGTTAATCGCGAGTATTAAACAGCGATTATGCGCAGTGACTATTGTTATTATCATCATGCTCCAATTGCCGACAAATCTTCCCAAGGGTCAATTATTTTAACGGATCACAACTGTTTGCATGTTCTCTCGCATATAGAGTTATTTTGCAATCGCGGAGTGACAAAATTGGAGTGTCTCGGAGGGCAGGCGCCTCGCGAGCCATACTGCAACAAACGGCTACCATGACTTAATCGAGCTCGAGCGATGAAAACGGTTGGAAAAAAATGGAAGATCGAGTGGTTTACAGTCGTTGGTTCGCTCCGCTCGAGCGACAGGTGACTGTCCGCCGTTTGCGCGCGATTGTATGCACCTATATGTATATACGATTCAAGTGAGTTTTCCGTTGAGCGATTAAACAAAGTGTGGCGGGGTGGGGGGATCCCCTTACGCTCTACGAGCGTTGCACACAGTGCGCTTGGCGGCTCTCTAAAGCCGGGAAAACCCATAGTTTGTCCGCGCTTTTGTCGACGCTCTTAATTTTTTGGTCGCGACGCCGCTTACTACGCCGACCTCGGAATCGATGCGCGGCCCATCCTTCCCCTCGGCAGCTCTTTGCTCTTTCCTCGGTGCAGTATCTGTGTCTCTCCCTTCAAGCCGGATATGCGAAATCGAAACCCCGTCGCGTCGCGCACTGGTGCGATTTTTTTCCGACGCTGTAGGTCGACCTGTTCTCTCGGAGCTCCACCCTTGCTGAATTGGCTTGGGAATATTGCGTGCCTCCACGTTTGACGTTCGCTAGCGACACTCGTATACACTTTTTCAGCGCTAGCATTTCAATTACCATTTACACACAGAGACAAATCGTATTGTGAAAATTACTATTTTTCCAGTGAGCCATAGGGATATGGACATTGTGACAATTTTGACAATAGCATTTAGAAAAAATGGTCAATTCTTTTCTTAAATAAGTCATATAGGGCGCGCTTGTTGGATCGTGCGCCAGATAACTATGCAGTGACTTTAGAAAGGTATGAGGGTTGCGGAGGCATATACGAAATATTTTACCTTGACTATCTAGAATTTAGACAAACAATTGTTCGCCGGTCAAACATTTATTTGTTTGTATTTTTATAAAATATCGCTTTCAATTAATATTATCGCACCCCATGCTTACAGTATAGGTAGCAGCAACACCAAATTCGGGCCGACGGACCGGAATACATGAGAACGAACACGTGTTTCCAGCAGGTGTGCTTGGAAAGCGCGAGCGGTAGTGTAGCCCACTCACCACCGCTTGTGTATCAAGTAATTGGATGATTGCAATTGTGTATTGAAAATCGGCAGGGTCATTTTGATGAATTGAATTATTTAAACCCAATTCACGTATAGACTCACCTGACAGTATTGGTTAGGCCAATTGCCCAGATAACACGCATTGCTGATAGAAATATTGGATATACGGTCGGATTCTCTAGGATAATGGAAATATGTGAATGAAAATATATTTTTAAATAATCATTTGATTCCACTGAGAGTATTGGTGTCGACAGAGACGCGCAGATGCATGATCCTCAAATTGTTCATTCAAATGGATCATTTATTACCCTTTGTATAAAACTACGTTTTCTAATGACGATCTTCATAGATTAATTATTATTTCTCAATTATTGATGTTGCAGGTGACGTTGGTTAGGAACATATGAAATTGATATCCATCGGGAAATATCAAGAAGAAAAATTCACGCAGATTCTTCCGGTCTCTTAGAGCCTATTGTATATCTCATATTGTTATCTTCTTATCTTCTTATTATATGAAGAGAGAACGTTTGTTGGTAAGTTCCAAGCAAAAATCTCGAAAATTGTTTTGATTTATCGTTACTTATTATAATCTATAGAGCGAGCGGGGATCTTAGTTTTTGTATGAGTAGAAATAAGTAACCCTGACTTCGATAACAACTCACGCGAAATCATTTATGATGATAACGGAATGTATTATTTTCATTATTTTGCTGTTAATCGTCATTTCAACAAAAGTTAACGAGTAGATATAGCTAACACAATTCATAAATTAGCTTTTTAAACGATGTGCGCAAATTTCGCTTTTGCAATTGGTGATGATTACACTTGTGGCACAATGCTCTCGATTTAAAATACATCATACGTTGTATTATTCGTAATAATAGTTTGATGCAATAATTTTTGGAGCTTCATATAGTCTATCGAAAATCATCAGGTATACAGAAATGTTTAGTTTGATGCCTCGTACACTGGTGACAATTCACCAACGAGTTCATGGGTTCAAGGGACAGCTATTGGCTTGTTATTATATTATAGTTTTTAGTCGGATTGCGAAGTCGAGCTAGTATATAATGTTTCAGCGCTCGGATGAAAAGTTCATTGGCACTGTTACATTTATACACTCGTTAATCTCGAGTCAGAGCAAGTTCAAAACACAAATGCACTTATTCATGCACGTGCGCGGGAACGAGTGAGATGACGCGTGCGTGTATCAATTGAAACACATTTATTTTTTCCTCGTCTTTCTAATCTCGCTCAGGTCGAGCGATTTCAAAAGTCGCGTGCGCCAAATGTCCTATCAAACGCGCTGGAATCCGGATACGAGTATTATTTTTTGCCTTGGATCATAGACGAGCACACGAAGGAAAGCAAAAAGCGACAAAAGTGATAAAAGTAAGTATACACGGAGCTCTCGGCCGGCAGATAAGTGAGTCGGTGGCAGTGGGGAGAAGGCAGGTGTGTAACGCCGAGATGAATTACGGTTAATGAACGGATGAGAGACGAGTGGCGACGGTGTGTATGCATGTGTATGCGTGTGGGGGGGGGGGGGGAGTAGCTTCGGTGTGTGTTGATTTTGGGCCGTGGAACGGCGATGAGAGACGAGATGAGAGAGAGAAAGAGAACCGGTCGGTTCGGTTATACGATATGTTAACGGGGAAAAGGCAGTTGGGGCGATGCCGCGCAAGAGTTAGGTATACACACGCGCGGGCCGTCAGAGCGATGATTAGACTATATAGGTACACGCGTATATGCGGGTTGGCGGCGCGAGGCAAACTCTCAAAACGCGGAGGGCAAACGCATAGGGATTCGGTCGCGGGTGTAAGCAGAGGGGCTGCAGCAGCAGCAGCATCCCGTTATTGGAGAGCTGCAGGGGGGGCAGCGCGCGCGCGCGATCGATGGGGGGCGCACAGCAACGCCACGACGACGAGACGCGAAAACGCAGCCCCGCGCGACTAAGTTAATATACTGCAAGACAGCGGAGAATTGGGCAGGGAGAATATGTATCGGTGCAGTTGCATATACACGTCCTTTTGGGGAAGATACAATGTCCGATTAATGCAGAGGAGCCGGGGTTGGGGGGAGGGTGGCGCGACGCCGGGGGGGTTGGGACACGCTGCACGCAGTGGCGGTGCGCGGCGAGCAATCGATAGCTGGGCCGGGCCGCATGACAACGGTTGCTCGCCTGCAATGAGTCACATGCGCGCACGCCACACACACACACACACACACACGTCGACTCTCTCTCTTTCTCTCCCGAGCGCGCTGCCGAGAGAGCGAGAGAGGGACAAAGATGGAAGAGAGGACGGTGTTACAGAGAAAAGCAACTCACCCTCGGACAGCTCGAGGTCGAGCTCGGCGAGCTTCTCGCGGACATCCTCGGGCAGCTTCGCCACCTCGACGCTGCTCAGCTCGTTCATGTCGCCCTGCAGTCAGTGGGCCGCCGTCGTCGTCGTCGTCGTCGTCGTCTTCGTCGCCGCCACCACCGCCGTCACCGCCACCGCTGCCATGTTGCCTCTCCGCCGCCGCTCTGCCGCGCAGCAGACCACACGCACAAGTAGTATCACCGCCTGACGAATCTTGCGTATGGATGTGTGTATATGTATATATAAATGTGTCGAGCTGCACACTCGGGGGCAGACTGGCACTAACTGACTGGTGTGCTGGGGCTGGTGCAGAGGCGCGCACAGAGGCGCCGCCACTCTCCCGAAGCGCGACACACACCGCACCCGATCACACCACACGGCTCTCGAGAGACTCTGCACTGCAGCAGCAGCAACTCGTTTTCCAAACGAGCCGCGCGCGCTGCCACCGACGCCCAGTATATAATACTTGCAGCTATTCTCCCTCTCTCTCACTCGAGCTGCTGCAGTATAAGGATGTGTAATACCTGCGCGCACGGCTGCAGCCTATTTATCCATTAGCGCCTGGATATGTGTGCGGATCTCTCGCGCGAGCGATGCTATGCACTAATATATGCGTGCAGCTGCAGCCGCACGGGCCGCGGTGTGCTTCTGATGGGCTGCACGAGTCGGCGACGATTGTACACTATGCACTCGACCGACTGGCTGCACACAGCTGCACCAGCAGCAGCACACACCAGCCCCAATTGTTGTTTGTCGCCTGCTCGTGACTAAGCCCGCGAGGTAGCAGCACCGTACGCTCGTGAGCGCGCGCGCATATGGTACCCGCTCCCTTTTCAACATTTTTACAAGCAAACCGCGCACGGCAACTTTATGCGTCACTCGCAGCTCGAATCATTTACCTAAATACTGCATTTCCCTCGATCCCCTGCCGTACCCGACTCGATCCGCACCACGACGTGGCCGATGATTCGGCCATTGACCCAAGTTTTTCATTTCGACCCTTTTTTACATTTTTTCTATTCCATCAACTTTATTCCTATTAACGACTGCGGCACTCATTCTTAATTATTGTGTGACACAAACTGCAGCCGTCATTTACTTTGCAACTTCTTCTACTCGTTATTAGTCGTGGGTTCCTTGAGCTCACGGCGGAGCGAGATTTATCGTTTTTGTACCTCAAACGCGTCATGTGTGACCCGTATTCGACGTATTGGCCCTAATATACAGTTTCAGGTGGTTTCCAAGAACCACCCAGGACCACCGAGCCACCGTCAGTAAAGTACAATATTTACTCAAAGAAATAATCAGAGGTGCGCACGAGCCGGGATTGGAACCCCTGACCCCTCAGGGCAAGGAGCTTTACATACCAACTGCATTTTTTGTGATAGCGCTCGGCTGAAAAAGATGAACAACGCGCAAAGCAGAAGAATCTTTTTAGATTTCATCCCACGCAGCAGAACAAATGACAAGAGAAAACATATTTCGACATATTTTTTAAAAAATGATGATGATGATGATGCTGATTAGCGTGGATTTTCCGTACTCAATTATTTCAGCTACGAAGCCGCGCTCGTAGTTATATCATTATAGCCGATAACGTGTACATACATATAAATATATGCGTGTACAGCATGTGTGCAGTCGGTGCAGCGCGACTCTCCAGCCCACACGGTACGGTGCAGTGTGTGTTGGGCTGCCAGACTCAAGGTGCAGCAGTGACTTGGTGACTCGCAAGTCGCGAGACACTGCAGCTCTGCAGCACTCTGCAGCCCGCGAATATATATATATGTATATATAATACATATACATATACATATATCAGGACTTGGTGCCTTGGTGTGGACTGGACGATGGTATAGTGTGCAGTAGTGTGTGCCGACTGCCGGGGCCTCATAATGGATTGCTGCACACACTGCACTTGACGCGCGCAGACACAGGATTTCCCAGTACTTCTTTGATCGCGTGACTCTGAGACACCGGCCCCCGACGCACCAATTTGCAGTCTAGCTCAATTCTCGTTAGTTTCGCACCTATACATAATAGCTGCAAACGATCCGCACAATGTACCCAGTTTGAGGTTAGACACTTTGGCAATTGCAACTTTCAAGGCCGCCGCCGCCGCCACTTCTCTATACGTGAGTGTGTGTGCAGTGTACCTAGTGCTACTCTTCAACTCCAACTCAAACAGTGCATCTGTTCTTTTGTCCGCGCACTGGAGCTCTGACGAACGTGAGTACCACGCGATTTCTTCGTAATGTATACTCTCAATGTGCAGCCCCAAGTTTATGAGGTGAGCGATTGTTGATAATCATGCATTGCTATTTGGATTTTGTAGAATTGTCCGACTGCTAAACTGCCATGGCTCACTCGATAGACAGTCTGGTTGACTTTGACGGGGATCCACCTGTCAGGACGGCAGACAGACTTGACAATGAGCTTGAACTTTTTGTTACTATTGACGAAGCAACAAAGTCTTGGCTCAATTCTCTACACCACGTTTGGTCTTTGTGTGAGTTGCAAACCCTTTCAATTTTTGGTCCTTTCACTACTCGGTCAAGTCTTCGTTTCCTCAACTTGCCTACTCAATTCCAGGGAAAAAGAGCGCTGGTGTTACAAAAACTCTAACTGACTATTTTGAGACAGCGCCAAATCCCTATCTCAGCACCCTAAGGATCTTGGTCAACACCAACGACTTTTATTTTGTCAAACTCAAATCATCTTTGGCACTCACAGGTTTGACTATTTCATGCTTTGTTAATCTGATTTTGTGTGTTCCAATACTCATTCACATTTCATCTTTTTGTAGTGGTTGAGGAATTTCAAAACTGGATTACTCCTCGGAAAAATGACTTTGTCGATTGTCTAGTCCTCGACTTGAAGATTGCTGCCTTTCGTTTGGTCAGCAAACAGAGGAGTGCACAGTTGCTGAAGAATGTTGTAAAAGTTTATGAAATTCAAGAAGACAGGGTGTTTTTCATTCCTTATATACAAGTAAGGAACTACATTTTTTTCTCTGTTACTCAAAAATCTTATCAATTGCAAGTGCTTATTTATTTGAGTTTTTTTTTTATTACAGGACATGATTAAAAACAAGAAGTACAAAGAGGCTGGTCAGTATGTTGAAATGTTAGAACTCCAAAGTTCATTCTCCGATCCAGAAGTTTTATTGCTGCCTTTGATTTTACAAAGTAAAAATACTGTAGTGGACGATGTTTTGAAAGGACATCCAGATATCCAACGAAAATTAGTGACTTATTTGGATAATTTATTGGCTCCAAATACAAATTCACAACAAATTCTTGATGATTATGCTAGGTATGATTTTTTGAAATATCATCTATTCTTTGTATATAAAATTCTCGAAATCTCTAATTCTCTTCATTTCCATACTAGGAATCAAAAAATCCCAGATACAAAACTATTGAATTTACAAAGCAAATCTTTATGCAAATTGGTAGCTCGGTTAGCCAAGCAGTATAATCTTCCACCAGAAACCTGTCCATTTTTGCATAAAAAACGAGGTGAAGGAGCACTCCAATTCCTAGTCCATAAACGTTATATTGATGGAAGTTTGAGTAAGTATCTCAATTATACCTCGAATTGAATTTTTCATAAAATTTTATCATTTCAATATCTTTGTAGTATAAGTATTTTGATTAGTAGATCATAGACTTTTATAAGTAAATTAGTATTTTATATATAACTTTATCAATTCTGGAATGTCATCTATTTGCGCCCCTACATTCTATCCCCCTAAGAATCGTGTTTATCAAATTTTTCCTCCCTAGGTTTTGAGAGTTTTAGAGAGATGGCTAGAGAAGCAGTTGGGAATGACCCAAGGTTGCAAATTGAAATTTTAAAGTCACTCGTCAATGTTAATGATGCAGCAGAAGCATTATATTTTGCAAAAACATATAATGTACCCATAGAAGAATGGCCTTGGCATTTATCTAATTATGCCAATGACAATCCAGAGTGTAAGGTTTTTTTCTTATTGTACTCCTACTATGATTTCAATTTGAATTAATCCAGGTGATTCGTTTTTTGAAGGTTTAAATAATAGTAAGGTAGATACTAATGATCAAAACTGGGATACAGACGACGACATAATTTATCATAGTCTGAAGCTGCCACGAGATTGTATACACATAATCGACGACGAAAAGTCATTCAAAAATTTTCTAGATTATGGTCTTAGAAATGTTGATCTTGTTGGTATTGACTCTGAATGGAAACCAAGTTTCAGTGAGTATTTTTAACTGACATCTATTTGTTGAATTATCATACACATTCTGCACAATTCCAACCCAAACAAATTTAGTTTTTAATGCTTTTAATGTATAATTCAGGTATTAGAAAATCCGAGCTAGCGACCATCCAGATTGCAACAGAGTCTAATGTATATATATTGGATGTGACTACATTGGGGAAAGATGTCCAGCACCTTTGGGCTGACCTAGGCACAGTCCTCTTCAATAATAGAAATATATTAAAATTAGGTAAGCGATGTATATATACCCACTCGAATTTTCCTTCATTACCTAATGATAATCTTCATGGGACTGACAAATCAATATTTTTAAGGAGTAGTTGAGAGAGATAAAGTTCATCACTCTTGGGTGAATATGAATCAGCATTCTATGAACTTTGGTCAGTTGCGCTCTATCTACTGCCCAACTGAGAAGTGCAAATTTTAATCTCTCTCAACTTCTCTGGATTTCAGTTTGAATGATCTCTATACATTCGTCATTAATTCTATTAAATTGTAGGTTTTGGCATGAGTCAAGATATCGCCGTTCTTCGAGAATCTTTGCCTCCACTCTCCAACATTCGAACAAGTGGCGAAGGATATTTGGAACTCAGCAGGTTGTGGAAGGAACTTTTGAAAGAGGATAATTTTGTATTTCCGTTCAAGGGCGATGAATGTTTCTCAAACGAGGGCTTGAGTAAATTAGTGGAATTGTGCCTAGGCAACAGGCTCAATAAATCTGATCAATTTTCCAACTGGGAGAAAAGGCCTCTACGGGAAAATCAGATTATATATGCATCTCTGGATGCTTACTGTCTACTAGAAATCTACTATGCTCTGGCTGCCCAGTGCGAGCGATTAGGAGTTCCTTTTCATGATCTATGTAACAATATAAATCATCCATCCAAGTCATCTACAGTAAATATTGACAAAGGTCAGAAATCTTCTAAAAGTCGTTCCAAAAAGACAAAGGTACGTAATTAATAAAAATCTTCTTTTTTTTCATATCAATGTAGGAAAAATCATTTTTTTTTTCGCTTTTTTTTTATCAACAGGTTACCAACATCACCGCTGACATGTTTCTTGATTAAAATGTTGGCAATGAATGTGATATATGATCAATATGAGTCATTTTAAAAAATAGAAATTAGTATATTTACGTAATAGATATTTAGATCTGAATTATGATAAGCATAATTTATACAAAGTACAAGAAAAATTTATTTTACTTTAACTATTTCCTTTTTTTTTGTGATAGAAAGTGATTCTTTTTTACTATTTTCTACTAGTTCGAATGAATTAGAGATTTGTTTTGTGTAGAACAAAATCGATAATAAGTATTGTATGATTTATATTTTGTTTTATTTTATAAAAAGTGGCTGATACAAATTGCATATTTAGTCCAATTTAAAATTTAATCAGTTTTTGTTAGTGTAGGGAAATTTTTTGGAATTTCAAAGAAATGTACTATGAGTGTAAATGGGCATTGATAAAAGAAATTGCTTGGCACGCGTGCCCTACAATAAAAACAAAATTTCAATAATGTTTCATATGTAAATATTGTACAATGAAATAAAAATGTTCAAGAGCTAAATATAGTTATAGTCAAATGAAGGCATTGGAGTATTTGGTTGAGAAGTTTTTTGATGATGATTATTTATGATCCCCATGATGAGTTACTTTGTAATTGATGCAGAAAGCGAATTCTTTGGGGAAATTCAACTGTTCACGTGAAGAGTCGGCAGAAGCTGAGGCGCGACAATTTCAACGCGGTCCTGCACCAGTAGGCAATAACCCCTACGAGACATCATGCAGTTATAACATGCCAAACAGACGAGCCAAGGTTCGTGAAAATGATGAGCAATATTTTTGAAACTCCAGTGAGAAAAGAGACTTTAGACTAAGGATTCACCCGGGCATGTATTGCAATTTCCAAACTGTCTTTCCCAGGCGCAAGAGCCGATATACGAGAAGAACCACAACGGCCCGCCGCATCAAACGCCGCCGTATCAAGAAAGCTCGCCGCAACCTATGGTTGCCTTCGTCTGTGACTCGATGCTTGCCAACTTGGCCCGAGAACTTCGCAGGCAAGGTTTAAACTGCGTATTAGCGCCACACGATCCAAAGGGCGAACAGGCCGTTCGCATCGCCATCAACGAGGGCAGGATACTTCTCAGCCGGCACAAGAAAATCGATCAGGTAAATTTTGTGAAAATGCTAATCCTACATAAAAATACAGCGCTGTCAATTGATTTAGTCGTTGAGATGACACTCCAGACAAAATTATCTTCTGATTCTCAAATCAATAAGTCTAGCATGATGCATCCAATCTGGAAGTCCAGAAAGATTAAATTTTTCGAAAATTCAAAACTGTTTGTTGTAGTTCCAGCGCCAATTGCCGCCAGGATACTACTACCGGGTGATGGAGCATAGGCCAGATTATCAGCTAGCTGAAGTTATGAATCGATTTAATATTCAAGTGAATGAAGCAGATTTTCTCAAAAGATGTCAGATTTGCAATGTAAATGAGTTCACATTTGTCTCTAAAGATACTATGATACAATTATTTAATCGGTGAGTTTTATCACACATGCGTTTTCTAATATTTCTCAATAGTTTTTCAATCAAATTTGAATAAGGTATTCCATTCTATCTTCAAATTTTACCTCATATCGTTGTAGATACCAAAGCAACCCTTACTACTTTCCTCCATCATCCACAAGTCGAGGCTACGACCGGTGTAATTTTTGGTCGACGAAAGAAGCAGCCGTTCCCAGAGGCAACGATCTGCCCCAAACACCATCCGGTTCTATTTATGGCCTTTACAATCATTTTTCTCTATTCTGCGATTAATTGTCTTCCATTTGAGACCTCATTGTTTTGAATTGGACTTTTCACTGGTACACTGGATAATTTTGACACGGAAATGCTCGAAATCGCCCACTTTGCGCCCCGACAAATTTTCTTCTTTCCACCATAACTTTGGTAGTTTTTGTCCGATCGATCTGAAATTTGGTTTACGAATTCTTTGAATGTAAATAAACAACTTTGTCGCGAGAAGTTTTCTGTGGTTCGACTTTCCTCACACAGTTTTTTTCGTCAAAGTTGAAAAACAAATGATTTGATACCATTTAATTTTTTTCTCCCAAAAAATTTGAAATTTTTGTCAGAGGGACTTACATTGTCAGCATTGCATTGAGTGTTCCCACATATTGCTAAAAAATTCTCAAAGTGATTCTGGGCAATAGCAGCTGAGATAATGCGATTTGCGTTTTTCCGGACGGGCCGTTTCGACTTGCACTCTGCCTGTGTTGCGCGTACGTTATATATACGCGCTATATATATTTAGGTATACCAACGCATTTGCCGCGTTAGTTTTGTTCACGGCTGAGCTGCCCAACCCGGAAAAATCGGTGATGGGTGTCCCCACGGAAGAGAAACAGTGGCCCGCCCACTGATTTTTTATAGTGGCGAGAACCCACCGCTTTTTGCAGGCGGGGCGCCACTGTTTTCTACAGTGGCGACGTTTTCTCCGTGTGGGCAGCACCAGCCGGTTGACAGTACGTGGCGACTTTCACATGGCACTCTGAATCTGTCTAATTGTACGACTAAGCATAACGCTAAAGTACAAATAGACAAGGTGTCGCCCAACATCTTGCAGTGTGTGAATGAATTCTACGTATGCGAGGGCTGTGGACAGGTATATTGGTAAAGAATATTAGCTTAAGATTTGTAACTCATCCGGAGTACGATGCGGATGGAAAAAGACGCGGATTTTTCAAATCATTTTGATCATTTTAATCTTTACAATCAACTGTAATTGTTCAAGCGTTGATTATTTTATTTATATTTTATTTGATTAATTGATTAATATTATATTTTTTCAATTAATGATAGTGCAATAATCTAACATTGGTTGATTAGTATTTTGATTTGTGTTCAGATCAAAATGAGGTTTGATTATAATTTTATACTCTTGATAACTCATGTAGTTAAAAAGTCCCTTATGTTCAATAATGGAACGTGTGTTTATGGAGCAGTGATCAATGTAATTGTAAATTAGAAAATAATGTGATTTACTTCGTTTTGTTGCTGTTTGCATTAGTCAGAGATTTATTGATTCATTAATTAATTGAATTAATTATGAATTAATACCCGATGCTCGTCTCATAAAATGAGTTTTTCCCATTGGCATTCCTCATTTTTTAAATGAAGACATAATTTCCTAATTGAGTTCCTATCGATTTCAATGAATGATTCATGGAAGCAAACAATGTCACGTGGAAAAACTGAAGTGTAGTGCCACTTATTCAAAAATAACATTTTTTCATTTTCCCACGTTGTTCTCTTAGCTTTTGCCATATTCGTTCTCTTGGAAATTAAGAGAATAATATTCGTCAGAAATACTCTGTGTCTTAACAATGAACATTCACTATCAATTGCACCCCAAATATATAAATATTTTCCCTATTTGCTGTTACTGTATTGTGATCGTCTAAAACTTAGATTGAAAATGTCTTTCTCTTTTGATTTATAGTTTTTACTTATGCCTCATCAGAAGTAGGAGTAATTGCGATAATATAGGCGACGAGAATGTATTAATTTGATAATATTACAATAGTATATCCAATCGTAAATCTGAACGTAATAGTACAAGTATATGAAACGTTGATAAGCGCCCGTGATATGAAAATGATGTAACTTGATGATGATGACGATGATGATGATGATTATGATGATGATGATAATGATAATGATGATAATCATAATGATAATGATGATAATCATAATGATAATGATGATAATCATAATGATAATGATGATAATCATAATGATGATGTAACTTTAATACTTGATAATATTGCCTTTTGAAAATTCAAACAAACATTCAAGATATCAATGCATCAATTTCTTTTAGACGTATTTATCTCAGAAAATTTATGGTTATTTGAGAAAATTCTCAAATTAGATCTTTGCATACATCATAGTTACGTTATAGGAATCTGTTACTGCCAGACTTTGAAATTTTATCGCATGTAGCAAATTACAATAGCACGAAATCTTTTCTAGGTGTATTGTATTATGTGTTCCTGTCATAAGTCATTCATACATACAAATATTAAGAATCGTAGTAATTGAAAATGGATAAAGAAACCTCTACGTTCACAGGGTTCTTTGCTATATATTGAATTAGTTTGTTACATAGTTGTGTAAGATCGGTCCATTTACCAAGTAGCTATTCAGCGTCGTTGATCACCCATGAGTGTAAGCAGTGTGAGCTGCACCATACGCCCGTGGTGCGAACATAATTTTTGTCATAAAGTAAGCGTCAAGTGTGCTTTTCGTGACTTGTTTTTGCTTTCTCAAAGAGAAAGCTTTGTAATGGGGCAAAAATCGACCCACCGAATCGGACCTCGGGACCTCGATTTTCGTAATCTACGGGTCGAAAAACATGGAAATCCAAAAGTGTCTGTATGTATGTGTGTATGTATGTATGTATGTATGTATGTATGTGTGTAACGTTTTTTTTTCGTCCACGATAACTCTCGAAGAAATGGTCCGATCTTCTTGAAATTTCGCACACCGGTTAGTTGTGGCAAGATCTATCACGAGTTCAATTTTCAGCAAAATCCGTTGGTTATTTCCCTAGCAACCGTTTCTAACATGTTTTCTCACAAATCCTTATGAGTGCTCATTGGAACAAGCCGGAAAATCAGTTTTAAGTCACACTCGATGGCCAAGGACACTGAATTGTTCTATTTTCTTCATAGCAACCGTTGTTTACTTCCCTAGCAACCGTTATGAAGGTTGGAAATTAATAATTTAAGACCTATTTCCATCATTTTCGACGGCAAAGAACAAAATCTTCCCAATTAGCTCCTTAGCAACCGTTGTTCACCGCCCTAGCAACCGTTGCTAACGGGGAAAAAAATTGATGTGAATTTCGTTTCCAGTATTTTCAACGTACTATAGAGAAAATTGGGAAAATTTGGTGTCTTTTGCCGTCGAAAATGATCAAAATGAGTCTTCAAGTGTGCTAAATACGGACTCAAGGGCAGTGCGGATCGATTTTGACCACCATTTAACCGTATGACAGTCACAAGATGAACTGATCGAAAAATTATGCAGGTCCAAATGTCTCGCATCGTGTAGAACTTAGAACAGTTTGCTTTGTTGCATTTGATCAAATAATAAGAGAGCCCGGGCAGACATCAACTCTCGCAACATAGTTTGGTCAATTGAAAAAGAACGACACTTTACACAGTCACAAAGATACGAATTGAATTGATTAAATAATTTTTTTGTAATTTTTGAAAAATAGATGATAGTATCTACGCTAGTGGAAAGGTGAAAATACAGGTTTGGGACGCGTTTGTGGGTGATGTTGAAGCCTCTTTGAGAAAGCATACTGCTAAGGCACTTGGCAGCGGTTTTTTTTCGGCGTCAAGAGTTCGCACACCATAGGCCGCATCCGCTACGCCGATCACGCAAAAAGCAAAGATGAAAAACTCGTACCTTATGCCTATAGTATGACAAAAAGTATATCTTCCGAGGGGAATGTGACCTGACGTAATAGTACAAGATAATTGTTATGTTAATTGGACGCATTATTAAAATATATTTTATTTACGCGTGTAGAGAATGAGAAATGGTATAGTTCGCGTATAGTTCATAGAGGTTCAATGTGCTATTTTTCATGAATGGATTGAGAGATAAACAAAATGACACGATAACAGCTTTCGAGCTGTCATGTAAAAATTTTGATTCAATAAGGTATTGATGTGAATTCTCGTTTGGATTTCAAATTTCATGTCGAATTCAAGTTTCGATTAAAATTTATATGTAAAGCTTAGACTAAAAAGATTTGATGCTATCCTAATGAACTTTTGTCGCCACTATCTAGGGTTTACGTATTATTATAATTATCTAACTATTAGAAATAAAACCTTCCATTTTTCGAATATATTCAGTGTCGATTTATTTCTATTTAAAACACTATATTACAAAATTCATCTGCAGTTTGAGTGTATATTACATTAAAGCAGCGACAGTACTGCGAGGCACGCGGGAAAAAGCTGCACCTGGCAAAACCTCTCAACATTAAATAACATGATATATGAGAATTAGGCTGTCGTAGGTTGAGGAGGCGACGACTCGTCGGGTATTGGTATCGGACTCTCAAATTCAACCGATTCTACGAGGTTCTTCTTGCCGAACGGCGGTGGTCCAACAAGTTTCTCAACTTCTTCAAACGTGAGCGTCTCTTTTTGTATGAGTGCCTCGGCCAGCTAAGCAAAGAAAATATTATTAATGTGACTATATGGGTGGGAAAATACAAGTACCTAGTCTCCGACTGATAAGGATGTGTGAGAGTACCGTTTGGAGTTTTTGATTATTCTCGATTAGGAGCTTCTCAGTCCTCTTGTAGGCGCGAGTGATGATGTTTCGGACTTCGATGTCCATCAAATTGGCCAGTTTCTTGCTGTATGGTTTTTTTGTTTTCTGCAAAGAGAATCAAGAGATAACATGGAGGATCTAACTAATTTTTCGCATTTATTCTAATTGATTTCCATTAAGTTTGTAGCCCCCATTGAACTGTAAGATTTATTCGGATAGTTAATAAAGTCTTGTTTGAAAAGTAACTTTTAAATTTTGAATGCCATTCGTGCATGAATCAATTAAAAGTTTAACCGGTTGAGTATCATGTCAGTTATGAAAATTATATTATCTCTAAATATGTAATGAAGTGTCACTCTTTCGTTATAATTACTTCTATTTAAATTCATAGTACGAAATATATTTTTTCTCTTGTTATAGTTCTGTAAACTCCGTTAATGTGGAGTAATCTTCGCTAGCTTGCTATATTAATTGCGAAGCGTTTTAAATACAATGAACGTAAAATCACATACAGAAAAGGCTCCACACGCTTGGGATGAAAGCTAATGGTGGATAAAAACCGAAAGTACTAAAATATTTGCGAGGAAAGAATATAAAACGAAATGGTTGTATATCACGTCGAGGCTATACGGACCGTGTCGGTCTGCTCGGGGAGGAAGGCCAAGGGCCCAATGACGCTGTTCATGCCGAAGTGCTGGACCTGTGCGTAGGCCATTTTGGTGACCTTGTCGAGGTCGTTCTGGGCGCCGGTGGTGATCCTGTTGAAGGTGAGGCTCTCGGCGACCCGGCCCCCCAGGGTCATGCACATGCGCTCGAACAGCTGCTCGGTGGTGTAGAGCTTCTGGTCGGTGGGGGTGAACTGGGCGAAGCCGAGGGCCCGGTTGGTCCGCGGCACTATCGTCACCTTCAGCAGCGCGTCCGTGTGCTCGAGGAGCCAGCCGACTAGCGCGTGGCCGGCCTCGTGGTACGCGACGACCCGCTTCTCCGACGGGGCGATAGTGTTGTCGCGCTTCTCGATACCCGCGATCAGCCGGTCCACAGCGTACAGCAGGTCCTCGCCGCCCACTATCTTCTTGCTCAGCCGGGCCGCGTGCAGGGCTGCCTCGTTGCACACGTTCGCTATGTCCGCCCCTTAACAACAACAACATTCCCCATCAATCGAGCGCTTGCAATTTATTGCTCCTGGCCACCTACAAGCCATGTCTCATATCTACAGCCACACTTATGCAAAACTCTAATCAAATAAACATATTTATTACTGCCCGTATCCTGAATTTTAAACATGACTACAGTATATACATATCTCTATGTTCAATAAGCCAATGATATACATACTTTGAAAGCATAAAATTGGATTATAAATTTACAGAATATCTTGGCGAGAGACAAAACAGTTAGACTACGTGGCTATCGTATATGAGCCATTATGGCTGATCGCGAGACCCAAAGCATTTTCGACGGCCACTCTCTTAGTCTCAGCCCTAGTAAAATAACAAATACACATAAATGTACAAAAACGTACAGAAATGTAAATGAATATGTTTCTACTTTTTCTAAATTGCCACACTTATGCACGTTTTCTACGTTAATTATTTTGATGAGTATGGAGACTATGAAAAACTAGTGGGAAGGTGGAGAACGTACCACTGAATCCGGGAGTTAGGAAGGCCAATCGACTCGAGTAGCTCGACGGCTTGTTTTCCAGCGTGATCCCCTTGAGATGCTGCTCGAAAATTTGCCTCCTTTCGATCAACGTCGGCAAATCGATCAGTATGTGCCGGTCGAATCTGCCAGGACGCAGCAGGGCTTTGTCGAGGACCTCGGCTCTGTTTGTCGAAGCCAAAACAATCACTTCTTCATTTGACACCATGCCATCCATTTCGGTGAGCAGTTGGTTCAGCGTCTGGTCGCTTTCGCTGTTGGTCTTGTCCGCGCCAGATTCCGTACGTTTCTTACCGATTGCGTCTATCTCGTCTATGTAAATTATACTCGGAGATCTGCAACATGTTTTATAGCGAATATCATTGAAAATTATTCAAAGCTCGAGATGTGCCTGTGTAAGTATGTGAATGTATATACCTTTTCTTGCCCTCGCTGAACAAGTCTCGGACTCGAGCGGCTCCGAGTCCTCCAATCATTTCAATGAATTCAGAGCCGTTCATCGACAAGAACGGAACATTCGCTTCTGTCGCAACTGCTTTTGCTAGAAGAGTTTTGCCACATCCAGGTGGACCCAACAGCAACGCCCCTGCGATACAATGAATCATAAGTTATAGTAAGATGAAGAGGTCACACATTAATGATTGCCATTGAATAATCAATCTTGTTCATCTTCCATACCTCTTGGAACTTTGGCCCCAAGTGTCTTGTATCGGTCGGGGCTCTTGAGGTAATCGACAAATTCCATGATTTCAGTCTTTGCCTCTTGTAATCCAGCTACATCAGAGAATTTAACTCCTTTGCCAACTCCAGTTATGGGGTCGACAAGAGTAAACTTTGCCCGACTCATTTGAGATAGCATATTGGGGAAATTCATAGACAGCCCTGTTACTCGGGGCAAAATTGCAAAGAACAATAGAGTGAGGAGAACTGTGAAAGCAAGGTGAGCATAGTGAGAGTTGGGACGATCGTATATGACTGGGACTCCCATATCTGAAAAAATCACGAAAAAGTATCGTCAACACGGCAAATTGTGGGCGATATTTACGGAAAATGTCACTGTTATCATTGCAAAATCGGTTTCACACTCAATTTTTTCATTTTATATTTCTTGTTTTGACAAACGTTTTTGCAATGATAATATTTTCCTATGCATCATGACTATCTGCTGTGTTCTAACCAGGCTTTATTCCCAAGTTCATTTCTGCTTCTCGTACTTTTTCCTCTAGTTTTGACACGTTTGGCATCATCATGTGATAAGTTTTGTACCTAGATCGCTTGCCCTTGACAACAGCCCCATCGTGGAGCACAATAGTCACCATATCCATTTCCGGCCTGACAATTAACTGTTTCACTTCTCCTTTAGCCAACATTTGATGGACAAATTCGTTCCACGACACAAACGCAGTTGTCTAAGAGACATCGAGTATTATTAGAGATTCTGGGAGAAAATAAATATGTCTTGCTTGCAAACCAATGTGACTCTCACCTCATTTTGATTAGGTTCATTAGACGAGAAGAAATATAGTAACCACAAAACTGAAACGTAGCTGAACATTGTAAATACGGCCAGCTTCAATAACATTGCCTTCATTTTTTCATCATTACTCTTCTTTGAATCCTTATCTCTGGAAGGGTCTTGGGACGAACCTGAATCATTCTGATTTGACTTAAAACTAGTACTCAAAAACCTATACTGTCCAAGAGCGTTTGTGGCCTTCAAATCAGATAGGCCGCTCCTGAGCAGTATTGAGTGCATTGCTTTGTACTCCTTCTGGATATGACGTAGAGCCTGGAAAAGTATCAACCATAAAATTACCACTAGGGTAAAATTGTCAGCAAATGAAACTGCTGCTGAAAAAGGACTTACTTTGTGAGACATAGATCCAAATAAGCGAGAAATCTGATGGTGATTTTGACATGATCGATAATTTTCGTTACTCCTCTTGGAATGTCGATACAAAAAACTCATGTAACTCGTGGTGTAGCGGAGCATGTTTCTATTTGGTGAATTCAATACAGTCTGCATCTTGATTGTATTACCTTCACTTCACTGTGGTTGTAAATTTCTGTATGCGTCTCCCCAATTATCGCTACGAAATACACAATATTGAGATACAAACTTTGAGGTTAAAAGCGTTGCAAGCACAGAAATCACTTGAAATAAATACTTGAGTTTGATGAGTTTGTGACGACTGAGTCGTGCATTGGGTTACTTGATCAACATCTTGTCATTTTTCCATATCGTAAAGTCACACAATAAGTTCTAACACAAAAACACGAGTAGCAGACGGAACATTGCCGGATCCTTCATAATCTTGGGCTATCTTGAGCAAGAACTATTTTCAATTTTTCAACACACACCTTACGCTTCCTGGCGCCGCATGTGGATAAGGTGAAATTCATCATCAGACGATAATATACCTTACACGACATGGAACGTCTGACAAATAGCTACAGCAGGTAAGGTAGAGATTTCAACAAGTTATTCGTTTTGACTAATACTTTTATCACACAATCAGAAATATCGAAAATCCAAAATATTTCATTTTGATTGTGATCAATAAATTTCGTTTTCAAGATGTTGCAACTTGGAATCATCCGTTCTAAAAAACGACAATCTTATCATAAGTTAAATTTGGTTCATCTTAAGTTCTGGTTTTGGTGTAGGTTTCGTATTCATTTTCATAATTGCACACACCCAAGGCCCAGCTCACAAACTTATGTATATTGAAATCTCCCGACGAAGATGAGTTTCCCTCACAATCTCGGGGCGGAAAACAATCTGCCTACGAAGAAAAGCACACCTCACAATTTCTCTCCGACGAAGCCTCTTAATTAAAACTACCGCGAAAAAGATCATATCACACAATCAGCCGACAGAGAATTGAGCACATTTGACAGGGGTCGTTTCCTCAGCTCTCTATTATATATTCGGCTGTAATAAATCCGTGCTCTATTGATTCACAAGCCACAGTCGCATCTGGTGTCTTTTTTATTGTATATAATATAATCAAAATGTGCTGTTTTCTCCCTGAGTTTTGAAAGTGCTTTTCTACGTAGTATAGTCATCGATTTCAACGAGCACATCTAACAGTCGGAAAACTTTATTTTTCTCGAAAGATTTTTATCATAAATTGTTTATTGGTAATATTTATAGCCGATCGAAAAATCACAGAACAATACCAATTGGTATTCAGATACGTATGAATAAATAATTATTATATCTCGAAACATCAAACTAAGTCGTCGACCATTGCTGGAATGCAAAAATCCAAAAGTGCTTGTTACATAC
This sequence comes from Aphelinus atriplicis, assembly GCA_020882685.1. NCBI lineage: Eukaryota > Metazoa > Arthropoda > Insecta > Hymenoptera > Aphelinidae > Aphelinus > Aphelinus atriplicis. The sequence continues at coordinate 70,107,235 of CM037074.1, read as the reverse complement.
GATCGATGGGCTGTTTTTGATGCTTTTAATTTGCGGACACGTGTGTTTCTAATGGACGCGTTCGGCACGCAAGTGTGCAGTATATGCATGTACAACATACAAGCGGATTAACCTTGTTGTATTTGTCCAAGAGATCACATGGACACGATATAAAATAATGTATAAACTGCGTTTGACCAAATGGAATACGTAATAAAGCACAAGCAGCCAATATTATTTAGAAAATTATGCCAAAGACGTAAGAATAATTATCACAATTCACGAAAAATGTTCAAGTTTTCGTGCAACCATCCGTACTCGACATCAAATTAAAGCAAGAATAAGCCTGCGTGGCGTTTGCCGCTCGAACTGGTAATCACGCGAGCCACAACTGTGCGATTATATTTCAACACTGCGCGTCCCTGTTTCTAGACCATCACGATCATATTATGATTCAAAACATGACATTTTTACCCCAATTTGACCTTTCTTACAAACACGGGAATTTCCGCAACTAATGTGAACCGAATTCCGCTTAATCAACCTGCGAGAATTGATCACGTAAGTTCATGTCAAATAAAACATTATTTGTTTCAAGAAAAGTTTAATGGAGCTCATAGACTTTAACTGTGAATAAAAAATAAATACATGTACTCACTGCGATTGTCACATCAAACGTGAGTCAAAGTTTCATCAATTCAATTGACAAAATGAGAGAATGTAAGTAATCCTACGAAATGGCATCGAAAAATCGTTTTTCATATTGGCTAAACAGCGAGCGTATATAATATATATATATATACAGTGAAACAAGACCGAATGATCTGGAGCAATGTTATTCATCTACATTTGCTCATAACAAATAATGGAAAAATAATTGATCAATCGGAGGACAAACAAATGGGTGCAATGTTGAATTTGTCGAGCAAATACTCGCTGACTTGAGGTGCAGCGCCGACCGATTAAACTGAGAATGACAGAAAAAAAAATTGGATCGTTTACGAATGGTGGCTATATAGTCGTTTATCTTCCTGTATCTGGGCAAGAACGCGTATATATAAGGCTCGCTCCGACTTTGCCGCACAAGCATCGCTGCACACCTATTGTCCTGTTGGTATAAGTTTCGCGTTCGAACGTTGGACGTTGGAATTTTCGTCGCGAATCAAACATGAAGTTGAGTATTTTTATGCTGGTCGTCGTGGCGCTAGTCATGGCTGCCGCTCAAGGTAAGTTGCACTCAATATTCATCATTCTCCCAGAAGCAAATTATTTGAAAATCAATCGTATCGTACACTGAAAAAAATTTCTGGTAAACCCTACTATATTTTTACTATATTATATGAAGGAAAAATGCGACAGCCATACTTTTTTGGTGAATCCTACTATACAAAATTTAGGACGTCTTGCCAGATTAATATGGTTCAGATTACCTGAAAATATGTTAAAATTTACTTTACGAATGGCAAATTATTAAGAAAAAAAAAAGATTTTTTCAGATTTTCGAACCCTTAATCCGTTAAAACCCACTGAGAATGTGGGCGAGCTAAATTCAAAGTAATTTTCGGAAATAGAATAAAACCGTGGAAGATGTCAGATGACAAAACTTCGATCAACGACATAATTTCATGATTGTTTAAACAATAATTGTTCAAACAAATTATTAAAAAGTGATTTTTTTCCAACTCTGATGCCGACAATCGATTGTACGAGAAATATCACTTACAGAACATACTTTGAAAAGTTCATTTTTTATTCCTTGAAATGCTCATGAACAAATATATTTTTACTTCGGATTCATAGTTCATATATCAAAACTATCTTGTTAGTAGATTTATAGTGCCGGTAACTATACGTACATGGTTGTTTACTATATATTAGTAAGATGTACTATATACTAGTGAAATCTTGTAAAAATATAGTTACAGACATTATATATATATATATATATATATATATATTTTGTATAGTGATAACGTTTACTGAATTTAACTATAGATGGATAGTATAATTTCCTATAAGATAGTGAATTTCATGTATAAATATTGTATGGTTCACTATATTTTTCTTTACTATACGGTATAGTAGGATTCACAAACCAAATTTTTCTCAGTGTACTGTCTATGACCATTGAAAAAAGAATTTGAGTCGCGTGCATGTAATATAACTATAATACGGTGTCCGACGTATTTTCAATTTTATTTACCACGTTTATTCTGTCAATTATTGTTGGTATACGGTGTATGCGTGCATGTTATCCTTTGTTATACACTATTATACACTTCACACGTATTTATTTGTAAAATCGGTGGTGCGACTCTCCCGAATATCTGCGCAAATCCAAGCATTAAAATTTTGTCGCTCCCAATTGGATATTATAAAAATGTATATAACGAGAAGATACGCTCTATTGACGAGTTTCTATCCCTCAAATTCGAAGTATGAATTGAGTGCAGTACTCGATTGATTCAAGGGAAATGTGTGCGCGTGTGTGTATAGGTTGCGGTGCTGATAAATATTTGCTTTGGATTCATTGGGCTTAGCTATGATATACTAGCACGTGTCCCCGTCACGGCTCCGCCCGCCAATAACTGTATTCAACTTTGTATTTTAAGATTTTCACGTTCATATTTTGAAAATTATTATGATACAGATTTATCAAGTGATAAAGTGGGTGGTTTAAGATCTTGATTAATTTCAATGCTTCTGAAGCTTTGCTGTTGATATTTATACATATTACATTCTGTGAGAATTAGAAATTTATAAAACTCGTCGATGGACAAGTTCTTACGGTATTTGAACTTTGAAAAATAATCCCTTTGAGAACTGAAAAGTATGTCCTTCAGTTTCGTTGATTGACTTCACCTGGCCGTGACCGTGAAAATTTTTCGTACTAAAAAACATATTAAATTAACATATTATTATTCGATTGCAATATGACGTTACGTATATAATGTGTGTTGTGATTATTTAGAAACCGGGGAAGAGGGGCCAAACGAAGAAGCAAAGAAGTCTTGCAATCGCCTGGAATCTCTGCTGTGCCACGTTAAGTGTGGAGTGGAAGGTAAACGCCCGGCCAAGTGCATCGCGTCGGCCAAACTGTACTCGTGCATCTGCGGAGATGATATTGATAGAGATAACAAAGTGTAACAAAATGCGCGAAGTACCTAATAAATGCCCGCTCGTCTGAGCCTATGAAAAAAAAAGATTTGTTGTTTTTAGTGTTTGTCTTATGAATATCACTATTTGAACATCCAACGTTATCAAATTCAATTATATAATACCCTTTCGACAACGTCAGTCGAATCAATGACGAATAACAATATCTAAAAATTGCCGTGACTCTACTTTCCACTATGATTAACGAATCATACGGCTGATTGATTCTGTCGTCATTAATCCAGGAACGCAGTTGCAATTTTTAATTGAACTAGTTTGCCCATGAGTTTCTCCCACTACAACGAAGTAATCAAGACAAAGTACGGATTATCTGAAGGGATATTTACTTCTCCCATCAGCTGTGTACGTGAAAAATGTGACAAGGTGAATTTGTAAGTGTTTGTGTATTTAGTAATAATCCAGAAAAAGGCAAGATTAGATGGATAAATAATCTAAACGTACCATCCTATGCATCCGCCAGATAGTCGACTCATCGGTGAAGTTTCTCTCAGGTGCAGGATCCAACCAAACACGCAAATGCCAGAATGAATAATATACCAATAATATCTGAGGAATAGGAGGGGATTCTTTTTCAAAATCTTGACTTTGTCTTGATTAAGCTCGCGTACCTCGACGAAGCCCGATTGATAATAATCAGCCAAGAATATTGTAAAAGAATCGTGTATCATACTATATAGTCTAGCTGCCTGCGATTGGATTTGGACGAGGGGAATCCCGAGGTAGATAATTCCGAGGTATATAGGGGCGCGTGTCGAGTGCGTGAATATTTTTATCCGTACGGTGTGTATGGATGTGGGGCGGGGGGCTGGGCTCTGATGGGCGTCGACTCGCGGGCGCGCGCGAGAGGGCTCGTAGCTGTTGTTGTATCTCATGCGCGTATGGGCTTTTTCCCCGGGCCCCGCTCCGAGCTCCGCAATATATATAAGTTTTAACGCGTGTTTTCATAGCGTCACGCCGCTGCTCTCGCGCGCGCACGTCAGCCATCATCAGCTGTGCGCAGGCCGGCAGCCGCACACTCGATGCATCTCCCCATAAACTCTCACGTATACTTATATTCTCAAGCGCGCAAAGGACGGAAAATTATGAGGCGTATTATAGCGTCAGAGGAATATTGACAAATCAATCGACCAATCCCTCGCTAAACCCGCCAGATTCGTCGAGTCTACTCTATGCGGCCGTGGATCGGCTCTAGAGCCATGCAGTGGTGAGCAGTAATTAAAATCAATTATACTTATTTAGGAAGGCGAGTGCAACCAATGTGTCATTTAGCACTTCACAACCGCTGTCAACTTTTACTCCCTCAATTTTTCTAGCTCATTTTCTTGTACCTCGATCTGAGGCAACTAGAATACAATAAACAAGTTTAAGCGCATTCTCACTTCGTCTCACGTGCAGCTCAAGAGAAGTCGAACGGCTAATCATATGAGAATACCTCGAAAATATTCACAATCGCTATGAATAATCACCAGATAAATGTGAAAATATTAAGGTAAATCGATTTTGCACTCCAGATGTTGAAAATACGCGTGGATTGAATATTGAGACTACGCAAATTGTACAATCTCCGATTTGTGTGACTTTGGTTAATTGATTGATATTGAATGGGTTAAAATGGACAAATGATGGTTATAGAGTAGCGGTTTCCGATAGCTCTTGAACATACCTTTCAGCATGCCGTTCACGGAGTCATCAAATTCTGATATCATCCTAGCCAAATTTGTGAAAAAAACCTTTAGGGTGTGGCTCATTAGCTACATTTGCACTAAAAGCAAATTTAGTAGTTTATTACTCTGATTTTATGAGGCGATCCATTTTTCTCAATTGATTTAGAAATAAAGTACTTTGCCCGTTAGCTGTGCAAAACACATTTCACACCTGAGCGCATGTTATACAAGATAGGTAGAAGAATCGCGTGGATATCCGGCTCAACGCGCGATCAATTGTACGCTACAGGTAACTTACACTCAAATCTAAAATAGTATAAAAAAATAATTTACCTATAGTAAATGGTATTATTGGGTTGACGGAAAGCTATATCGGTAAAAGTGTAGTAACGACGAGACTATGTTGACACAGAAAACTGTCATAATGAGATTTTCGTCGGTCTAGGGGCTCAAGTCGGAGACACTATTTTATTGGTGTTTTGTTTTGCAGCCTTTTCGCGCGCGAGCTTTCCAAGTATACATATAAGAGTATATATCCGGCGCGAGTGCGAGAAACGAGGCGCGCAGCCATGTTGTATACACAAGGGTGTATATAGGTACGTAGGTGTATTGTGCGCTGGGCGTGAGAAGGCTCGCGCGGCTTGATCGGGAAAGAAAATTGAGCGGTCGGCTGTCGCGAGTAGGGGGAGGACGGAAGGAAAAAAGCGAGCGGGCTGCAGAGAATGTACCATCAAGGGAACAATTGGCTCGTCACTCGTCACTCTCTCGTCACTCGTCACGCGCTATATAACTGCCCTCAATATCAGCTGAGCCCGTGCACCAGTCCGCGCGCACCGCACGCGAGAGACGAGGCGACAAAATCATTTATTTTGTTAAACAACAAGCCGTGTTATGTTAGGTTTGGCAAAATAACCAAAACAATGGGGCCGCGCCGCGCCACGCTCCTCTCTCGCGCATCCATTCATGCCGAGCTGCTCTGCTCTGCGGCTTCTGCTGCTGCCGATTCGATTCGCCCCCGAAGCCCCCGCTCTCTCGTCCGTATACACACACACACACACACACACGTATTCCTCCCTCTCTCTATTCAACTTTCAACTCGCTTCAACGTGGGGGTATACTCATATGTATAGCCTTCTTATTATACGCATTTTATCTCCGTGAATCGGGAGAGGAAAAAACAACATGTCAAATGTATATACCAGTATAGGGGATAATAATATTATCCTCGCGCCCCGCGCGACACACACTGTTTTGCCTTTGACATATCCGCGCGGGCGCGAGCCAAGTTTATCCGTTAATCGCGGGATTCCCGCGATTCCAGCAACCAGCTGCACGAAACGTCTCGATCGTGTTGTTCGGATTTCGCTGAAACTTTGCAAGGTGTTGCCGCTCGTACAGCTGTACACTCGCGTTCGTTGGCTGACGAGTGTCGAATAATTTATTCCCCGTCATGTTTTTACGCTTAAAGAATTGCTATATGCCCGCAAACGCGATATTTTTCTTGGTAACAACGAGACAGCAGTCGCTGTAAAGTCGAGAGGAATAGGAGTTACGTGGAAGCCGTATTCCGCGTGGCGTGACGTCATACGGAGACGGCCGAAGCCAATTCGGCCACTGGCCGAGCGCGCCGCGCGCATTAGGAGAAATCAGTTTCATGCGCCGGTCCTTGCGTGCACTGCACCCCTCGCGTGCCTCCCTGCATCTCGATACCGCTCCGCCGTGTTGCCGCGCCCTGGCCTACCTGTTACTACCACAGACACCGACGACGACGACGAGCCAACTATAGCTTCTTCGCCGAGCACACCGAGTCGAGCCGGAGCCGAAATACCTGCGCCGCCGAGTGAGTACTGAGAACCGCGTATACACGATCGCCACATCTCTTAGCTCTCATCTTTGTCTCTGCCTCCCAAAAATCTAAGGATTATTCAGTGGGCACTTGTGTGCCAAAATTCCTTGTTGCGAGTCTGTTATTTCCCTGTGACATAACTTCCTTTTATTCCAGTGTAAACTGTCATTCTTTTACTCATGTGGGCCGGAGATTTCCGGTCAACGCATAAAAAGCGCGAAGCCACGCTTCCGCTGACTTGATTGGTTTAGACAGCGAACCACGTGACTCGTATAGGGAAAAACGTGGAGAGAAGTTGGGAAAGGGCTGCTAACTGAAGAAAAGCGATAAGTTTTGCGAGGATAACCCCTGGAAAAGGGGAAAAATAGCAATTTGTTTTATGATGTGTGCTACATAAAATCAGCAATGATATTGGTTGATTTGACCGACAATGTAAAATATGCAAGTTTAACCTGTTTGAGGATATATCAAAAGACTATCTCGAAAAATGTATTAGTCGAATTGTACATGCTCAAATGCAAACATACGTCTTGGCTGGTAAATCGAGTGAATCAAGACACGCGTCTACTGGGCGAACAAAAACGAATTTAGCATAAATAATTTCTTGCGTTCCCGCATATTAGATGATATGGTATAGCGGCCGCTCACTCGGCGATTACAATGTATAATAATATAAGCCGCGTTAATGAATCAAATTTGCATTTAGAATCGATAGTGTTGCTGGCTCGCGGAATAAATTAATATGTTTATTATTGTATCGCCGCTTGGATATATATATGGCGTGATAGTTTATTGAGAGGGGCTTCGGGCGAAACGAAGCGAATACAACCGCGGCGCCGAACAAAACTCACAACGGACACAGTTGGTTAGCGTTGATTTTTCCAAAGCGAGTAAGTCAGTGTCGACGGGCCGCTGGCGACAGGTAATATATATACACGCGCGAGAGTTGGATAGGTGCTAATTGTTATTTGGGAAAGAGAGGATAGCGAATCCAAGTATATGTTTGCGTAGGTTGAGCGTGAGTTTGAACTTGAGCGGGTGCGGTGCGGTGCGCGCGGCGGTACGGCGGCGACGGCGGCGGGAAAATAAACTGAAAGTAAAACGTTTGTAGAAAAAATATTGATGTAGCGCTGGGAAAAAATAAGATTATAGCCTAAAGATAAGAACGACTTGTTAACTTTTCTCTCTCTCTCTCTCTCTCTCTCGCTGTGTGTCAAGAGCGCGACATTGATATATGTATATACGTATACCGCGATGATGCGCGCAACCGATGCACCAACTTTCTTTCCAGCTGCTTCGCAGTCGAGCTCAAAAAATATTTTCATATTGGCTTGTTGTAAGGTGTGTGTGTGTTTTTGTGTGCGAGTGTGGCTACTCGAGTGCATATGCTCGGATTATACCCACGTGCGTCACGCCCGACGGACAACAAGTTTTGCACAACACCATCAAGCGCAATTAAGCTGCTGGTGTATCGATGAGCAGCCGATGTTGTTTGCCCAGTATTAGGATGTGATTAGAAGTACTGTCCCGCGACTGCACCAACAAGTCAACTCGCACAAACAAACTTTGTGTGTGTGTGTGTGTGTGTGTGTGTGTGTCTGCGTAGCGTATTACATCATAATTTGAACGTCTCAAACCTTTGGTCACCAATGTAAATCTCGATATACCGTCAGGTTAAGTCACGTGTGTAATATTTGAATTTAATCCATGATTTGCATGATTTTCATTTCAGGTTCAATAACGGATAATTTTAGATAGGCTGCAAAGATTGAATATCAGTCTGAAGCGTTACGATATAAGAACTCAATTGAAGGGTCTTTATAAAGTGTTGCATTGAATACATGCGGGGAGGTTCGATGAAGTCACGTAAACACTGTGAAAATGAAATCTTGGTTCCTGAAGAAAAATCAGTTTGACGCTGTTGTTCATCGTAGACGAGTCTGTTGTATAACTGATTTTCCTCCTCAAACCAAATTCGATTTCCGTGAGTGTATGAATATCGAATGAAGGCACTCGGATGCAGCTGTTTTCGCTTGTACGCCGCTAGTTGAGCTGTTGACAGTGGCGACGCCTACCGGCTAATATTTCGATACACCTCAGCTAACGTGGATGGATTAACGCGTAAAACGGCCGGCCCTGTCGACGCATATATATATGTTATATATATATACTGTCGACTTTGGTTACTCTCTCTCTTTCTCTCTCTCTCTCTCTCTCTCTCTCTCTCTCTTTCTATCTCTCGACATTGCACTTCCTCCCCATCGTTGCTCTTTCGTTGCTCTTCCGGCTCGCTCGCGCCAGCTCGAGCGCGCGCGCGTACTTTCGGCTCGAGAGAGAAAGAGAGAGAGAAAGAGAGAGGCGCGATTGTTATTACAGATGCCGGGGCTGCCGTTACAGCCGAGCGCGAGCGTATTTCAGGCACAAAGACGGTGGTGCGCTCGCGAGAGTCGAGCGAGACTAGCCGCAGACAAATGCTTAGTAGCTCCGACTCGCCGCGCACCCACTTCCCTCCTCGCGCGCTGTATATACTCGTGTATATAGCACCCGCAATACACACATACACGCAAACTCACTCCTATTTACACACACACCCCTACTCTGCACCAATTATATTCACACACACGTACACACATATACGATTGAATAAATTGATTCTCGCGCGCGCGCCCAATCCACCAGCTGCACTGAGAAAAAAATCTAGTTGATTCAACAATATATTTTTATGAATACATCCAACAAGATATTTAGTTGAATCAATCAAGCTAAGTGCATTGAACCAACAAGACACCGTATTGTAGATTTGACAATTCGTTCCGGTTGATCCAACCATATTAAGTTTGAGGTTAAGGATGAAAAAATTTTCTTCATCTGTTTCACAGTTGCTATTTTGATTCGAAACCGCTGATTCTACGAATTTATTGATGAGGCTGTAAGAGACTCGTATTACAGCCACACATGTATTTTAATGAACATTTAAGTCAGTTACCACATTGATAGGATTGTAGTTCATTCGTTATATTTGCTATACATAATTTCAACTTTAAGATTGATAGTAAGTCATAATGCTTGTTACCTGATGTATATGATCGCTGCACCCATATATATGTCGCCCGCGCGTGCCTTGTATTTCCCATGCTATCTTCGGGTATATATACAAACGATGTCGATTCTGACCACTTGCGAGTTTGAGATTTTTTTTACTCAAGTTAATAAAAAAATACGGTACTCATCGGTAATAGCAACAACACGTTTCCACTAAGTTTGAAAAATATTAGCAAGAGGAATCCATGAAATTTTTCCGTTATTAATTCAGTTTCTTCAACTTTAATGAGATAAATCATCGATCATTCTATACGTACTTCGGTTTGACGCCACCTATCGGTTATTGCTGGACTACTGGTTGGAAAAAAATGAATTGATTGTTCCAACATAACGAATTGTCAATTTGGAGTTAAATTTCATTTACAATACAGAGTATGTTGAATCAACAAAATCCTTCTGTTGGATCGACAAGTGTCGGTGCGCCCTCTACTGGATAACCACCGAGTTTGCTGATTTAACAATATTTTTGATCAAATCGACAAGAAATCGTGCATTGGATGTATTCATACGAATATATTGTTGGATCAAACTAGATTTTTTTCTCAAGTGTGTGTAAAAAGACTCTAATTTGTCGACCAACTCGTACACGCGCGCATCTGTCACACATACGTTACACACACGTCAAGTAGCTCAAATCACTCAAAGCACATCTAATTATCCTCACTCGTACACACATTCGGATATATATCTCACTCATATTTCCTCACATTGAGACTCGCGCACGTTCCTCCCGATCTTTGGGTGCAGCCGATTATAAGCGGGACTTTTAACCGGATCTCTCGAATATACGAATACCTGGATCGATATTCAAGCATCCGGATCATATATGAGCGTGAATCGGATTTTTTTTCCCTCGAATCAGTATTTTCCTCGGGGATAAATTGGAAAGACACGGGAGAGACCACCGCGAGACTTGAATTTGCAGCGCATATGTCTTTCTAACCCACATATATTTTTTCCTCCCATTCGAGCAACTCACGTTTACCATCAGTGAATCACGTCATATTTCTCTTTCGGTTACATTTCAATTATAACTGCGAGGGAAAAGAGATATAGAAAAATTGTCAAATTACTCGAATTACTTTGCAATCATCGCGTACGAAATATAAGAGAAATATGTATCTATGCAATTGTGCATATATTACTTATTATAATGAAATCATACTTTCTGCAACATGATCGCATATTTTCCGCCCAGTCGAGCCGATTGGCCTATATGAGTCCCGCAATAACACACGCGCGCGCAGGAGCTCGCTCGAGTCGCTGCGCGCGCGAGGCGCAGCCTCTTATCTGCACCGCGGTTACCCCCCTGCTCTCAATCAAACTTTGCCTCGCGACTTAGCCGCGCTTCCTTCGAAAGGGCTGTCACGCGCCGTAGTTGCCAATTCACCCCGCGCGCAACTACTTATATAGATATATAGCCGCGCGCGGTACAGTACAGATAGTTGCGCGCGCGCTCCGTATAATACACCTCCGCTCCGCCCCAGACAGCTGCAGCCGGGCAAAAACAACAAGACTCACTTGATTAATCCAACAAAACTAATTCATTATGCCCCCCCCCACTCCCCTCCACTCCGCCATTTCTCCTACGTCTCCGCAGAGTTTTCCACCTGCCCGACTGTATATATGCGTAGTACCTTGACTTTTATCATATAGCATCTCAAAATTATAGATACATTTTTGGTGAAACGGGTGATGATGATGAAATTGATCGTTTAAAACTTTGCATCTGGGATAAATTCGTCGGACTGGTCATTTCTTTTTTTGCACGGACCTTCACTGTTAGTTGCGCCTACATGGATCCTAATCAAATAGTGCATATTATATAATTGTTTGAAATGAGCCAGGCCCCGTTGAAATTTCATAAATTAGGTCTCGAACATTTGAATAATCTCAAATAGGTCACAATAACCACGATCAATTGAGTTTTGTAAGAATTTGAAAGTATTTGATGAATGATCAGTGATCAGTGATCAAATAGGGATCCACCGCAAGTTTGTAGTTTCCTATGACAATCGGATGGATCCACCACCTTCAAGGGCAATTCATAGGGTCAATAAAACTTCGGACGTTCAGCACATCTATTTCCAATTGTATTTGAAAACAAACTTTCGTTTGTAAAGTGTCGAAAACCTGGTTGAAAAACATCTGAAAAATGATGATCTCGATCAAATATTCGATTTAATTCACTTTTCACCACATCTCGGTTGTTTATAACATTCGCAGTGAAAATTTCGCATACACGCACCAAGTTGAAGAGAATAACGAAGGCCATTGTCACTCACTAGACAGAACAGAAGAGACTCGACCGAGACCGAGGCCCTAAAAAAATTGCAGGACGAGCAGCGTTGAGATCTGGTGGCAAACGCACAAACCGGCGTACTCAAGCTCGTTTCTTCTCGTTGCATCACTCGTGCTATATTCATTCGCAATAATACACTAGAACTTTCTGGTCCCGGAGACGTTTCTCCCGTAAAAATGGAAATTACTCCCGAGCTGTAGATTTTTTTTTTCCCTCTATACGTCAAGAATTTTGAAAAAAACTAGTTTCTAGCTTTTGGCTGGTCCTTTGCCGACAGATTCTATGTATACGCGATTCAAGGTGTCGTAAACGATATTGCAATTGAAAAAAGGGGTTGTCGTGAAATTCCCGGGTACATTCGATACGTACAGAGGCAGATTGATTGTTTTGATTTTGCGGGGAGAAGGGGGATTCACACACGCGTTCGGGGCAGAGGTTGAATTGGAAAGAGCGGCTGGAGTGACACGTGGGAGCTGTGGGCGTGTGTGTGTGTGTGTGTGAGCGGGAAAGCGCGCGGGACGGTGGAAAAAGAGCTGAGGAAGTTGGAGCTGAGACGAGAAGGAGAAAGAGAGAATATATCTATAAATACGTGGGTGGCTTCGAGCTATCCCGACTCCCGACACCCGACTCTGTTTGTTCAACTGCACGAACAAAACGTGTGTGTATGTATATATGTATATAAAAGTATATAGGATGAGCGGCCGACCGGGCAATACCACTTTGTTCTTTATTGCGCGGCTGCTGCGCGCACGCGACCATAGGACCGAACAGAACTGCCCAAGTGACAAAAAATGTTATGCCGACGAAATTAGGACTATAGGAATCGACCGACACAATCTAGGCATAATTCGTGTATATCGACACGAGCTCTACGTGCTTAGTACAAGCTAAGACATACTAGGACTGCAGTATACCCAACGATTATAACCCATAGATATGAAAATTGATGCGCAATGGCAAATGTTCACTCGGCATAGCAAGTCGTAGACAATCGACATGTACTATTTATAGCTATGGTATATATTAATTTTGTTAAATTGAAGTTTCCCAACAATCATCGACAACTCGACGGCTAATTTCCAGCAATAAAAATCATCCCTGCGTTCCACTGTATCCTCGAGATCAACAAACTCTTTGCGAGAGGCAAGCCCTCAAACGGCTCCGAATCGTGGATAATCAACCATCCGCAGAGCTACGCATCTTTTCCTTTTTTTCCTCCTTCATATCCGAGCAGCCGCGCGCGGCAAATTCGACTTTTAAAATAGCGATCTCGGGAGCTTTTAGTAAACGCGGCGTCAAATTCAAATTGAACTCGCGGCTCTTGTCAATCAGTCGCGCGGGCCGGAACAGCCGCTCAGGCCCCCCCGAACCATACAGTGCGCGTGTAAAAATAGTGATGGAGTTATATTTGACACGCGCGCGGCAGCGGGGGCTATTCGCGCTGCGTGTTAACGAGGCGCGGCGCGCCGTTTTTTTCTTCTTCTTCTTCGCGCCTCCTTTTGCCGCGGCCGCGCGCATTCGCGGCCAAGAGATGCCTCTCGTGCATGTGTGTGTGTGTGTATATCGGCCGACGCAAAGTGTCAATTTCCCCTACTGAGGGTGTGCGCCCGCGACTAATCTGTTGGCGGCTAATTACGCGCGCTGCACCTCCGGCCCATATTACACATGCCGCGCAACAAAAAACACACGCGACGTGTCTCTATTTATGTATATGTACGGTCCCTATTACGACGGGGCGTGTGCGCGCGCGTGAGAGATTTTCCCCCGAGGACTAATTGCGGGCGCGAGAGCGCAGTGTGTCGCGCGCGCCGACAAGGTGCAGAACATGTTCGATCGAGTCATCGATGCTCCCCCCCACTCCCCACCCCTGAGCGGTATACCCCAGCCGCGTGTTTATTTTGCCGTTTCGCGTATAATGTACACTTCCGCTATGTACACGCATGAATGGCGCTTGCCGCTCGATAATAATCCACACCATCGCATATATATGAATCGTTCGCGTGAATATATAAATAATAAAGCCGATAAGATTATACATATACTTGTGTGTGTATATATGTGTGTGTGTACTTTCCCGATAGCCGGTGAAATGCGCTCGAGCAATAACAATAAGCTGTTTGCTTTTCAAACATCCGCAATCATTGGTGACAATCGTCCTGCCGCACCTGCAACGCGATTCATCCCTCTCACCTGCGACGTCTGTGTAATAATCGCAATTCCCTCGGCACACCTCGTATTTACTATAATCGAGATCGAGTCCGTGACTACCTCTACGTCCCTTAGAGTTTATCATCAAAAGGAAATTTTTGTCTTGTTTTTCAAAGCACGCATATGGTACTATTATACATGAAGGGGAAAATAAATTTGATGCATGACAATGGATATGTGTCGCTTCGTACAATCGACACTTGTGTAATTATTGCAGCAGTACGATGTAATCCGCCCATCGTTTGTGAATATAAATATCATTGTAAATATGGTATGATCAATTCATGTGTTTAGTAATAGTTCAGAAAAACCTTAGTATATAGGAATTGTAGTCTAAAAATGTTCTGTCCCAGATCCACCTGATCGTCGACTCATCAGTCGAGTTATTCTCCAGGTGGACTCCCAAGCTCAGTCACTAATGACAAAATGAACGATGTCAATTAAAATCTAAAGGGTTAGTTGGTTAGTCATCAATGATGTTTTATCATGACTGAACTGAAATTACATAAGAAAGCTCCAAAGCAATACGGAATCCGCGGATAAATAAGGTAACTGTAGCCAATTTGGCACTGCAGTCAATTTGGCACATTCGTCAGATTTCGTATTTCCGGTGCTCTCTGAGCATCAGTCGCTCTTGGGTTGTGTTGGGGAAAATTTTCGGTACCCTACCCGCCCATTTAGCCCTTAAACCCACTCTCCTACAACACTTTGAAGTTTCATTTACTCATTTTTTCACCCTTTTCTTATTTCACTTTTCACACTCAACCTAAAAAAACAGGAGTAAATAATTTTTATCTCTCAAAGTGTCATTTCTTTTTTTTGTGTAAATACATCTCAGCTTTCGATTGGCCTCATCAGTTTTCCAAAAATTATTTTTTAAGCCACTCAAATTGCTCCTTTTCGCATCAAAAAAAAGTTAAGCCAATTTGGCACGTTTTTTGATATTTTGTAATTCGCGCGTTTTAATCGTTCTAGCGGTGCATAAAGGCGCTCGGATCACGTTTTAGCATTGAAACAAGATGATTGGTCCCAGGCGTTAGAGTACCGGTCATTTTTCACTCCAACTAGTCGTTTTTAGAACACTTTGAAGAGAAACACCGTTGAATTATCTATTTTATTTTACAACTTTTATTGCCGCACTGTAAGTTTTCTCTACCAAATTAGTATAGTAACTTTTTTTTTCAAATGTGGCTACTCAATTCCATGCAAAAAAAGCTCATCTTTCGATTGGTCACATTAGTTTTCCTTCAAATATTTCTCCACACTGTCAATACAATTGGTTTCAATAAATTCAAATGAGCTCAAGACGTTTTCATTGAGCAGAAATTTAAAATTATCATTTATTGTTCCTATTATGAGTTACAAGATTATGAACTGAGAGACTGAGTTAAATGAATCAATATTTAAGAGATAAACGTTACGTTTTTAAAAACATGTTACAATGATTTAAATATGTATTTTTCAGTTGAATGACGAAAATTTTTAATAAAAATCAATGGAAACATGATTGAGATTTTATTCCAACACCAATTTGATCCTCCCTGTAGGCCTATATAGGCTGTAACCAATGATTAAAAAATTGTGCCAAATTGACTACAGGTGTAGCCAACTTGGCCCATTTACGTTTTTTTTTAAATTGCGATTTTCAATGGGTTAAAGTAGTCGAATGATGATTATAAAGATGGTTTCTAATAGGTATTGAGCTAAGCTTTGAGATGCCGTTTGCAGAATTCTAAAACTCGAAGTCTATCATAGTCAAATTCGCAAATAACCCTTAGGGGGGAGGGGGGATTGGGTACAGTTACCTTATATGATTTGACATATGTACCTTACATTCGTGGATGCGTTCCGTGAATGATATCACGCACTAATCCGAAAAATGTCGAGGGTTTACGAGTTCGTGTGATAATTGCAGTGTACATACAAGGGGTCGCTACAAATATAGGGATACTTTTTTTTTGATTGGTTAGTAGATGGGCGGAGCTGTCGGCGCAGCCCGAGCATCAATCTTCAGCAGCTCGAGTCGTCGCGTAGACTGTCACTAAGCCCCGGATTCACTCGCGTGTCAACGCGGCCTGAGTCATGTCTCCTCCTCCGGCGTTACGGATTATAAAAGCTCCGGCGCGTATCGTGATATATTTCCCGATTGTTTTATAGATAAGTATATTTGTTGCATTCGAAATTCAAAGCACGTATATACACAGACACTAGGCTTTTTTTGATAATTCCATAATTTGTTTGGGGCTATTTACGCGAGATTGCGGAAGTGCGACGATAAGCTGGGGGATTTTGAAGGGATATATTAATTTATTCATCGTAATCCGGATCAGATCAGTTATGTATCAGTATATAATTATAATTAAACCGAAAGGTGAGTATTAAAGTTGACAGATAATTGAAGACTTTTAATGCGAGTCATTTGTAATGTCTTGCCAGATAACGTTTCGGTGCGACTAGATACTCCCACCCTATCAGGCCCGGTGAATTTAATAACACCATTTTTTTTTCTCAATTTGGTCAGTTGAACAATTCAAATAATTCTATGTGAACAACAATAATAACTACGGTATAACCTAGACTAGCACTAATCAAAACATATTGAGCGTCATATCGAGTAGATAACAATATTGCAATAATTATTGTATATTATTTCTGTGGCAAGCAACATAAAATAACCTCTGTAACGTATGGGAAAATTGAGCAATTCAAACGTCTTTTTCTTTCGTTTCTTTGTAGTATAAGTAGAGACTCGGAATGTTTCAAGAATTAATAATTCAATACACAAGAACATGCAATAAACATATACCGCGATCAAATAAATTAACCTATAGTGTGATCAGCACAGAACTAGTACAATATGTATATCTTTAACGCTCGAGAAATGTTGTCGGAATCAAAGATCAGTATTCGTGTCTCCATATCTATACGATCTGATTGGACTTCATAGGACAATTGAAGTATAATCGGACAAATATTCGAAATGAGAAAAATTCGAAGTGAGAAAAATATCGAAAGAGAAAAGTACGTATTGTGACACAATAATTCTTAGTTTATTGGATAACTTTAGCATCATTGTATGTTGTTGTAAATGCGTTTTGTTTGGTCAAGGCTGCAAATGGGGCAAACACGAGCGTGTGGTAAAACAGTGGGTTCGATTCGCGGCGACTGCAATTACCCGACAATTGTGAGTATTTCCCCAGGGGATGTATGCGTGCGAATTTCAAAGCGTAGTCTTCTTCTGATATATAATTCTCGTGGGAGTGTTTAATGCGATAAACTCGAAAATTCATTCTGTTCTCGTGTTTGATTCCACTCTTCGGATACTAATATATTATTACACTGTTACACAATCAGTTGTTCAATTTGTACTATTGAACAGTAATTTCCTAAAATTTTAGATTCAGAGTGTAGAGTAGTGGTGTGAGCGCGCGCGAGAGGTGAAAGCTGTCGGCTCGCGAGTACATATCGAGTTAAATCGGGTCTTCGTTGTGGTGTGCGGCAGTTTTGGGTGTGGTGATATATACAGCCTGCAGACCGCGAGAGAGAGAGAGAGAATAAGAGAGCAGCAGCAGCAGCGGCAGAGCAGCCATGTTAGAGCCGCGCGGCTGGCTGGCGCTGGGGAGCGAACGGGGCACTCTCGAGCCGCAGCCAATGGTAAGGAAGCCCCGAGCCTGTCGCCACACCCTCCATTGTCAGCTCGATATTCTGCAGTGCAGTGCGCCGGGCCAAAGCCGCCCCGCTCATGCCCTTATCGACCGCTCACCACCTTCGACACTTTGCAGCTGCTTCCCCCAATTGTATATATCTATTTAGCAACAGTCGGACTGGAGCTGCTCGCTGTCATGGGTTTCCAAATCGTGTCGTAATTGCTCGATTAATTTTTTCTTCAACTATGTTCGTTTCATTTTGCTAGTTTCTAAAGGCTAAACGAACAAACCAAGCCTTATTACGCTTCGATGGCAGAATTATATTCGGAGAAACCACATCGAGCACTGCGACAACTTGTTCCATTCGAATAACCCTGAATTATCGCGACTGACTTGGGCTCCAACATGATTTCACATTTCCAACGCTAAATTTTCTTGTGCGTGGTTTGATGTTGACACCGATAAACGTGCAGTTGGTAGCAAATGAAAGGTCTACTCAATATCTTCAGCAGCTAATCCGTACTTAATTCGAGCTTTTCTACACTGCGATGCTACTATACTAACAAAAGAGCGGGAGTATAAAATAGATTTCTCATTATTTTCTCATGCCAACTTCTGTGTTTCCACAGCGCAATCGATCAAAAGATGTCCCATGTGATCAGTTGGATCAGTGAAAAATTACAATCAGTTGTCTGGATAGCCAGTTCGAGCCTCCACTTCCGAATCATCTGCGGCTGAGTTATCGCATAGTCGAGAATGAATCTTCATTCAGATTTCTCCAAGGGACAAAACTTTTTTTCAATCAATCTATTCATTCTTGTTTATTATGCATTTTGAAAAATTCGTGGAAAAGTTCGTTTGAGAAAGAAACTTAAAACTGTCGTACGTCAGCGTTTCCCTAAATAAATAACATTGCAGTGATTTTGATATATTCGGAGGATGCAGAAGCTTCGATGTATGAACCAAGTCAGTAGTTATTCACTGATTGGTTGGATTGGTTGTAAGGGAAGACTGTGGATAATCGGTGGAACGGGCAAAGTGTTGAAGTATATGATCCCATCTCGAAATATTGGTCAATGGTACGATCATTGGAGGTAATGAACAATCGAATCTTCTTCGGAGTTATTACCAAATGAACGTTGTAATCTTCGAGAATTTTTTTTGCCATCCTGCAAGAAGAGAGTACATGGATGGAAGATGTGCTTGCATAAAGAACTGTAACCATAAAATAAAGATAACTATCTGGCAGCTCAAAATGGTTCATCAAATGAATGTCATTTTCATGTAATAAAAATGAATTTAATCTAGTCCCATGAGTTTTGATACAAAAAAAACTTACTTTTTCGGGCACGCAAAATGGGCGATTGTATACAACGTGCACGTTGCGTATGCAATTGGCGAACTTTCCGCGCTTATTACAAAGCGTACTATTCTTTGTCAGTTAAAAAAAATCCAATATGAGATACGGTAGCTTGAAGCGTGGAACGGGGCTACGATAACACTGCGCAACATATGTGCCCGCACGAATTTTTTACGAAACTATTTACTGGAACATTATATTCTCTTATATTCAATCACAGTATACGTGATACTTCAAATTACTAGTCAACGTTTAACAGTTCTCAAGTATTTCAAAAGACATGATACTCCTCGTTATTGCCTCATTATTCTTCTGCCACGTTCTCAGTGAGACTTTTCGTTCAACAAATACTTTCCATTTTTCTTACACCTAGTGAAAAAGATTTATAAACTGTTCATCATTATTCCAAAAAATTTTCCATGAATAATAGACCGATAGAAACTCTATAAGATTTTCATAAGAACTTCAAGGTATTTACAATTTTGAGGTATATTCCAGACAATGTACAGGTAGTTGGGGTACCGACTGATGGTGTACCAAACGGTACTGAATTTTTTGGTGGAAAAAGTGACCATAGATCCGGACGTTGTCCTGGTGGTCGAGTCTGCAGATTATGGTATTCCAAGGGTACGTTTCTAGAATTTTATCAATTTTATCCATTTGCGTCCTGGGAATACCATGATCGGCGTCCCTGACGTAAAGGTCGAGTATCACTTCCTCCAATCGAAAATTGCAGGAGTGGGCACCTTGGAACACCATCAGCACCAGCCTTGTTTTGACCCATGTTCACCATCCAACCTGCCTATGCTGGGAAAACAGCCATTTTATGAGAATTCTTCCCTTATATAAAACAAAAATTTGACTCACAGAAAAACTTGTCGCTTGTAGAGTAAAAAGGGGAAGAGGATTGTCGATTGAGGAACTGAATGCATTTTGAGACTAGGAAATAATTAATAACCCTTGCGGTGGCGGATTAATCACCCTCCCAGACACGTTTCATTCGTTATCTGAAAGGTGTGTATTTTTTAAGAAATCTCAAGGGCAGTACAAGTGGATCGTTGAACGATTGCAGGTCGTGCCGTGACTGGGGGCAAGACTAGCCAAGCCAGCACGAACTTGTGGATCGCCTCGATACAGAGCGGTGGCGAGTGTGGAGGCAGCATCCTATCCAGCACCACAATCCTGACGGCAGCTCACTGCGTCGAAGGTCCACGGGACTCATACATCGTACGGGTGGGAAGTAGTGGAACCGATTGTGGAGTCTCGTGGCATCGCGTTGCCGCGATACGGCGACACGAAGCTTTCAACGTGACCGCCGACCACTTCATGAACGACGTGGCCCTGGTGAAGGTGTCGCCGCCCATCAACTTGGGCCGACACGCGACTCCGATCCATCTGGCCAGCGAAGGCTACACCACCTCGCCGAATGCAAATGCAAGACTCGTTGGTTGGGGGTCGACGTCGGAAGGAGGCGGAATGAGCTACGAGCTGAGGAGCGCCTGGCTGTACGTCGTCGAGAGTGACGAGTGCGCGAGAGCCTACGGGGACGAGACGGGTACGGCGATGAAATTCCGAAATCTCATCTGTGCTCATGGTTTCCGCACTGGATCCTGCCATGGCGATTCTGGTGGTCCGCTCGTTATCGAGGGAGACATCCAGATCGGAATTGTATTCGGGGCCAGAAACTGCGCCGATAATAGGTATCCAGGGATCTACCAAGACGTCGCTCATTACCGCCATCGGATCGATGAGAACTTAAAATATTTGTAATCATTGCAATTTGTGCATTTTTCAAAATTCATTCTCCATCGATTTGTAATTTTATTAGCTCGTACGTATTATCAGTTTCTTTGTTTATTGCGCTTCTTTGTTTATTGAGTATAAATATATGTACTAGAACCACGCAGACTATTATTTTATTATTATAAATGTAGTTTTTTTCCCACTTAAGTGGGACTCGAGTTCAAGACTCGAAAGAGAACTTGGGTAGGCTATAACATAATTATGTTATAGCCTACCCAAGTTCTCTTTCGAGTCTTGAACTGCGTATGTTTTGGCAATCTATAGGTGTGTACTTGTCATACTCGTGAACAATAGTTAGTAATACTCCTCATGTATGTACAAGAGGATAATTTTAGCCTTCAAGTAATTCTGATGTTCGACTGCCAGTCCACCTTTACTGACAGGCTGATCTCGCGAGTGACCACAAGAACCCTCGCAGTAGAAAACATGGAAACCTCACGTGCCCAACGATCCTTGCACAACTTATATTGCAATATCTTGAAAAATAACTTTTTTTCCACTGATCAGAAGCTGCAGCTACATGTTTTTAGTGATTATTCACCAAGTGAGCTCACCAGTAAAAAAACAGGCATCGAGACAGTTTATGTGTGCGAATGATGAAATTCTAATTTTGAGAAAAACCCTTAGGAGTGTCGGTTCTTTCTTCGCGGACAGATTGCATTTGTCTTTCTTCGTAAGACCCATCCAACTGGTATCATGCGTGTGCGAGCTTATACTCAGTGAAACGACTGTTTTGAACCGCGATCAACAAATCTCAAGATCGAGCGATTAATTGACAATCGGAAATTGCACCAAAGCTCACGAGCGTGTCAGATTCGCGTAGACGTTGGTGCACTGTTTTGGGCGCGCGGGGACATGGGTCTCGGCGAGGGACGTGGTGTACGTTACTTATATCGGTTTGCCCACGCGTGAATCAATTCGTCATGGGGCACACACACACCTATGACGAATTAATTCACCTCCCAGCGGCAGCGCAGAAGCGGCATCAGCCACTCGAAACTCCTCTCCAAAGGCTCTCGCGGCCGCTCGATTTTGGTATGTATTTTGAAAAATAACAACACGTCTATAGGTAGCAGCCGACAGTCGAGTGTGGGGCGAGCTCGATGCTTGTGGCCCACTGCGCCCAATATCACCGCTCGCTCGCTTGCCTGCCTGCTTGCCTGCCTGCCTGCCTGCCTGCCCGTACGTGCAGTGTGTGACTCGCTTTATCAATCAAACTCGGCCGAGCGGATGAATCGATGCGCGCGCGCGAGAAAAAGCCCGGGATAATATTATTCCAACGGCCGGTGCAATGCGCTCGCGGCCGTCTTATTTTTACAAGACGGGCCTGCCGCGCGCGTGTGTGTGTGTACCGCTCGCTGCTGCAGGAAATCAGCATCTCACTCACTCGAGCCAGTTCACTTGCGTAATCTCACCGGCCGGCCCACCTTCGGTCCAAAGCCCTTGCCTCATCTCATCCTGCAACAATCGACCTGCATCGAGTCGTGTGCTCCCTTGCCCGTGTCGATCGGCAACGGTTATCAACTTTCATTTCCCCACTCTCTTATTTCTCTCTCTCTCTCTCTCTGTCTCTCGTGTTTCGCGGTGAATTGACCCACTGGTGCAGTCAGCAAATTTCGAGAGTAACAATTTCAAGCACGAATTTGGGCGAGAAGCAGTGTACAGTTTGGCGAGTATACATTGTAGCGCGAGCTTGCAGTGTTGACTTGTTCGGTTTGTAATTTTATTTCTTCTCAGCAACACCCCCGAGCATATTGCATTCTTCTCATAAATTTTTTCAAATTCTTTAAAAATTTTATTATATAGTTCAGAATTGATTCATTTTAATTTTTTTTTATGGTATACGTGATCATAAACGCTCATTTTACGCATCGATTTTCGTGCCTTAAATGCGATTTTACGCACTGAAATCGATGCGTAAAATTCGCGTTTGATCACTATACCATAAAATATTGTATGCAACTCGTGAAATGCGATTCCACGCACTCGTGTGACCATCTAGCCCTCGTTCGCCGGCTTCGCCGACGACTCGTGCCAGCTTGTCACACTGGTGCGTAAAATCGCATTTAACTTACTAGTTGCATAATATACTATTATACCTACACACACTCTCTTCAAGTCTCATCACTATCCTATAATTTTACGACTCTCGCTGATTTTCCGCGCCTCGAACTTTGTCATGGCCGGTGACGCTTTTAGATAAAATTAGTATAACGTTCGCGGGCGAACTATAAAGGCGACTGGTGCAATAGGGTTGACGAATTTTCCACAACACCTAGTTTTTTCATGTAAAATGCATAAAGAATCGGAAAATAATTAGGTCGTATTTTTTTATTTTTGTTTAATGTTATTTTTCTAAAAGATATGACCGCTGAAAGATTCGGCGTTTTCGGTAGATATAGATATACTTCAAATGCAAATGACGTCATATCGTTACTAACGACACGAATTTCATCTCCTCATATTAGCTCGAATTTTGATTTGATCGAAAAACAAAAAAATACGACCTAATTAATTTTGCACGTTCTTTCGATTTCTACGATAAAAAAAATAGCGTATTCTTCCCAATTGGTCAAAGGAGGATATATATTAGTCGAGCGAGATGCGCGCCGCAAGTTTGCAGGGAAAAGGCGAGCGCTCGATATAGCCGCGAGCGGCTGTTTACCCAAGCGCACGAGCAGACACGTAACACGGGCTAATTTATTATAGCTTATATATATATGTGCGCATAAAAGCTGGCAAGTGAATTGTCTGGAGGACTAGCCGGCAGCAAACCGAATTGGTGAATATATGGCCGAGAAATTCGGCTGTATCGGGCTCGCGCGATGATCGATCGGCTAGCCTGTAACTCACTTTTTCATCGCCCGCATCCACTTGCCTAAGCACACGCGCAACGCCTGTCTGGCGCCCAGCGTCGAGTCTCCGGGGATTATACTTGTGCGACGTTCCTCCTCTCTCGCAGCTCCATCCGATATTATACACATATATATACATATTTATGATTTTCCCTGCAGCATTTATTCGGCCCATCAGCCGTCACTGTTTCCGCGACGGCCGGTTGAGAAAAAAGTAAACGAATAGACGCGAATTTGGACATATGGACAATCAATGGTTTATACAGTTTGTTCGCGGACGCGCAACACCATTGCGCGGCGACTTGAACGCGCGATCGTATCTTGTTATCAAGTGTTACGCGCATATGCGGGGTACACAACGCCGCAAGCTCACGTGTTCCAGAACGACAATTAAACTCGTGGTCGGGCAGAAATAGCGCCGCGTTTGGGGAATAGAGCGTGAATCGCGAATTCGAAGGAATTTCAGAGCCTCTCCCTACCCTCGGCGTGTGTAACGCTTCCGTGATAGAAGCTCGCGCGGCGCCTCCACCCGCGAATACGATACGGTGAGAGCGAATCCCGCGAGACTTTTGAATTCGGGATTTGTCTGGATTTTTCGAGCTGCGGATTGAAATGTCCGTTGCGGACATGCGGTCGAAAAGTGAAACACTCGTTCGCGCCGGTGCCCGGGCCAATTGGAAAGTTGAATTTCGAGCTGGTTTCTCTTCGAGAGAGCAGTGAGCGACATGTGTGCCCCGCGACGCGTCCTCCTGCGGTCGCCCTCGCGTGTCATCGACAGGAAGAAACCAGCGTAGAAGCTGATGGGAATCCCGTTGAAATTGCGAGACGGAGCTCGACGTGGAATGTCCTCTGCGATGTGCCTGCAAGTCTCGCTGCGTTTAAATTGGGCGTTGTGAAATTCGTCCAGTGTGCTCTTCAAAGTTTCATAATCGATCTGACTTGCTCTCGAATGTCTCGCACTGTAACTTACGCAATCAAGATCACGTCAAAATTTTCAATAAATCATTTTCATCCACACCTCAATGTATGTCAAGAATGATATGGCGAATTAGTGCATGTGCATGTGTGCACAGCTCGCAATATCCCAAAGAAGCAAATTTCCATAATGTTATAACATTCGAGAATTTGATTATTCAAATTTCCAGAAAAATAATTATTCCAACGCGGCAAAAACGTATTTTGTTTTTTTTTGTCAAAAAGTCACATCACACGAGAAAGACGAAAATAATGGCCAACATATTCAGATTTAACGGGAAAAAATGCCTAAAAATACATGTAGTCGACAGGGGATAAATCGATCACAATTAGTTTATTACTTGCATTTTTTGCCGAGAAAAACCCCCGTGACATGTGTGCTTTTCTTCGTGGGAAGATTGGGCTGTACTCTTGTTTTATGCGTTGGAAGATTCGAAATGTGCTTTTTCCCGTAGGAGCCATGAATAAGGTACAATAATTTATATTTAGTAATATCTTCGGAAACTGTCAGTAGATACATATATGAATTGTTAATCATAGCGGGTATTGGAGTCATAACAACTTGTCATTGGATTGTCACAATTGAGTGTGTACAATCCACTCGAATCAATCGTGTTTAACGCATGAATTGAGATATTCACGGATACACGAAGAACGAGTCGTTCGCGCGAGAAAAGGTTGAAAAGGACTGTGTTGATTGTGGATCGAAGTGATAGCAGTTGGCCGAGTGTGTGCGGGGGCGGAGGCGTATATATATATATATATCTGCTGATGGACGATGATTCGACCGACGGCGAACGGCCCCGAGTCGCTTAATCCGTGGAAACTGCTGAGTGAGCTGAAGCTTGGCGCGCGTCGCTCAAGGGACAAAGCCATGTTTACCCAGGCGGCCGCGCCGCATCTACCGATATACATTGTACCTATTGGATGGGCCGCGGCGAGGAGCTGGACCGAAGACTGCACGTCCGGCTCTCGCATCCCCGAGTGTTGCACCTAACACAACATCCCGTGGGGCACAAGCGTGTCAGGCACATCGGCAGGTGGACCACCGCCGCAACAACCACCCGACCAGCCATCAACTCTTTTGCTGCGTCGATTCGCACGCGTCAACTTGGGTAGTTTTTAACCCTCGCCGGATTGACGAAGTACAAGTAATCATTGGTAGCCGAGATACGATTGGTCTGCTGCTGGACCTGTAATCGGTTTCACATCAGAGCCGTGGCTGAATCGCAGAAATCTGAATCTGCAAATAAATTTGTCTGCAGTCAGTCCCGAGTTATTTGGGTATCCCGAGATATTTCAAAAGTATGCAGGTACTTTTTCAACCAAATCGTTTGTTTTCCAAGTAACTGTAACTTTGACTTTGACGCCAAAATCTCGGAGTCTAACAAACCGAGTGACGGATAATCTCAGAAATTTGATTCCGCAATTGAAGTCGTTCGGTTTTTCTGAAATATTTTGACAAGTATGCAGGCACTTTCTCTTCGAGTAGATGTATCTTCGTTGAAGATGATGTATTCGAAAAGCAAAGAGTCCTTGGGAGAGAGATGGAGTACACGCGAGACGTCGATTATGCTCTTAATAGCTAGTTCGGTGGCTGGCTCGAACGTACACCAAGTCCATATCCTGTGAGGGTTAAAATAACCCAAATAACCTCGACCAGCGCGGCTATCCTCCATTGAAGGCGCAACGGGGGTGGTTTGATTTTTGTTCGTAAACAAATGGAGCTACCGAAGAAATTTGAGGATAAAAAATAACGACGTATTTGTATAGACGAGGAATGCGTGCTTGTCATATGTGCTTGTTATATACGAATCAGATATATACACACATACATATATTTACCGCGTACAAAGGGCTGAAGCGGCGTCGGTGGAGGTTATTTGGGTATGGGCACACTTTGAAGAGAGAGAGAGAGAGAGAGGGAGTTGGACAAACTGTCAGTATGGGCGCATGTGTTGTATGTTTAGTTAAAATCTTGGGCCGCCGCCGCCGGAGAGTGAGCTTGAAAGGGGAGGAATTTCGAGAATCCGACCGACGCCGCGCGCGGCTTTTCGATCATTCCTCGCACGTATATACACACACGCCCACACGTATGGGCAGTCGAGTCGAGCTTCCAAATTTATACTCGCCGCGAGAGTGTGTGTAAATCGGTTTATCGCGCGCCGAGAGAGAGAGTCCGGAACTGGAAAAGGGTGAAAACTGGTGGAAAACAAAATTTGCATGCTTCGGCCGCGGAGAGTGTGTCTTTGGAGCCGCGAGTGCACTTTGTCTTTAGCCCCAGCCCCCCCGAATCGCTTCGCCAAACAATTCCGGCGAGTCGGTTGGAATTATTCGCACGAAAAACCAGCGCGCGCCCACGCTCGCCAATACTACGTTTCACACACACGCGCGCAAGCGCAAGCGTATGTACATATAGATGGCGGCAAATCGCGAGAGGGATTATGTCGGTGGCGGCGCGCGAGCCAGCTAATAGTGCGTTGTTCGCACTCGAGTTTGGGGGAGCCGCACATATAACAGCAGCATCACCACTGCGGAGCAGCCGACCGCACTCGCCGCGCGCGAGCACACAATGTTTGTTCAGCCGCAACTTCTCCGCATCTTTTGTCTGGCGCTCGCTCCTCTATCCTATATATAGCTATATACTAGCTGTTCGCCGCGCCCGATATACACAATCCATTTCTCCCCAATCGCATCTCTTCCATATCCTCCTCGCACCCGCAACAATTATCTGTATACACATTCGTTCCTCGGCGCTTTTCTTCTTTTTTTTTTCACTTTATTCTTTTTCCCGATCCACCGTCGCCTTGCTGAATCTCGTCATCTCACCCGAGTAGGTTTAGAGGGAGAAAACTTTACTGATAATGTCCAAGTTATTTTCTGTTTTTTTTTTGTCGTTGAAATTGATAATACTGATTATGTACATGTCGTTTTTGGTTTGTATGCGTCTTTTTCGTCGGTCAGGATGGACTCGCTTATTAACCTCTTGAAATCCGAGCTGGACCTGGAGCAGATAGTGCCTCTTTTTCCGATGAATGCATAGGAAAAAGGGAAATATACGACCGTTTTTTCCTTTTGCCAATTGCAATTGTACGGAATAATTCGAACGAATTGTCCTGGAACTCTTTGTTTCAGGAAAACGAGTACACGAATCAATTCTATGCGAAAAACCATGGGAAAATGTATGAAATCTTCCGCCACATTCCAATTTGATGGTGTAAAATCGTTATAAACAAATTGATCCCGTCGGGTACCAAGGCAAATTTGAAGCAGATAGCAGATAGAGAACAGTCGCAATTGGAAAAAGGGAAAAACACTGGTAATTCGACAATCCAATAGTTTCTTTGGCGCTATCTGTTCTATAGGCTCGGTTAACTATAATATATATTATCAAAAGAAAAATCAAAATATGGATAACATTTTTCTTTATTGAGCAACCAAATTCTTAAGTCATTAAAAATATCACAATAAACCTTATGTATCTTTTTTAAATTCTCCAGTAATCCCATTATTTGCATCGGATCCACTGCGACGTTCGAGACTGACATTAGGTATATGTACAGGATTAAACATACTCATAGTCAACGCAGGTGTAACAAGAAAGTCTTAATTTGCATTGGTTTCAAACACTGGTGTTGGGGTTTGAACTGAGGAGCAACGTATCCACTTGATGATTTGGTCGCTTCCGCATTCCATTTTAGTCGATTCATATCTGATTTCAACTGGTTAGCTCCTAACGTCAATTCCTCGTACCGTCTCACACCTTCGATCAGCTCCTGTTGGCATATATATGCGCGTGAGGAGAGAATCAAACATAATATATTCACTGCCCTGAAGGTATGGAAATATTATTGTGAAGAATTTTTACATATCGGGTATGTTTACGAAACTTCAAGACGAAGCGTGGAGTAATGTGGAGATAAACGTATGGAGTATCGTTTACGGTTGTTGGATACTACCCCGATTTGGCGGTCTCAATATTCGATGTATCTGTAGTTTTTTTACTGCTTCGCAAGATTGGTAAAAATTGCGTATCCCGTTGGGGAATGAAGTGTTTTTTCTTCGTGGGGCATTGATTAAACGTATTTGCTCGAATGTTCACGGATTTTCACAAATACGAATGTGACGTTTTTCAAAAGTGACGCACAGTTTCACACGGTTTTACAGATTGTTCAATGTCTTTCATCTTGAGGATTTACCGAAATGAGTCGCTGTTGGAAAGCGTTATAATTTGTCAAAATTTGTGAAACATTGTGTTAAGAATAAGTGAGCTAATAGCGCAAAATTACGGGTTTCCAGAGGGTTTTCTCATCAGATTAGACTCCATCTTTATCAAAACACAGCAAGTTAACAAGACAAAAACGCCGAATGCCATCAAACATTAGTTTCGAAGTTTTGGCGGAGTACCAGAGCTAAGCCCTTCAGGGTTTACTGATAGATCCTCACATATTTTCACGAAAATCGACGAATCGTAACTTTTTTTCGAGCTGTTGACCGATAGAATTTGAAAAGTAACAATCGAAACCTACCGCTACTTTGACACATTTCGGTTGCGTCTCATCGACGTTCTCCAGTCGCAGCAACACTTTGTTCTCCGTCCACGGCTCGAGAGTGAGGATCCGCAGATTCTTCGGCAGCCCCTTCAAGCCGTCCCCCTGTTTGACAATTAAAAAATCAATAAACGTCGGGGTGGAAGTATCAAATGTGTATATAGGTAACGCCGACTGACCTTCATTCTGTACGAGGAGTGCCACTCTTCGAAAGAGTCGATTGTCGGAGTGAGGAAGGTCCAAGGGCGCAGAGCCAGCTCGAACTCGACAGCCTTTTCTGATTCGATCACTCGTGGCAAATTACCACCCGAGAAGTTGCTCGCCAACAGGTAGTGCCGGCCCCGAGCCACCAGACCCTCGCCGTACGCCGTCTCGTTCAGGGCTTCGCCTACCCCAAAAGCGTCGTCGTGCAGCAGTCGCCTGTGAAGCTAAATAATACACCTTCATTCGCCGCCTCCTTGATTCGACCGTCGAGCAAGCGGGAGTATTCGGGAAGCAGCAGCTTGGAATATCTCTAGACAATGAGTCGAATTTGGTGGGCTCATCGGAAAGTAGGCTGAATTTCGATCGCAGGGTTACACCGATGCCGGACAGACGAAAGTATACGGAGCTCGAGTTGTACATACAATGTACGATAGGCTCGACAAAACTTAACGGACAGTTGTTTTTAGAGAGAAAAAAGAAAACAACAAAGTTCAATTTTCGTATCATATATAGTCTTTTTTCATGAACTGTCCCTTCCATTTCATTTTTAG
Organism: Aphelinus atriplicis; assembly: GCA_020882685.1. NCBI lineage: Eukaryota > Metazoa > Arthropoda > Insecta > Hymenoptera > Aphelinidae > Aphelinus > Aphelinus atriplicis. Next base: position 70,077,012 of record CM037074.1, on the reverse strand, counting down.
CGGAGTATGGAAAAATATAAGTAAGCACATTAGAAGTATTTATGTGTATTTGCTCTATTTTCTTGGACCCTTTCCAATACAAATTCACTATGGGAAAGCGCGAAGTATTTCATGAATTTTTTAGTAGATTACAAAGTAAAATTCTCGCTGTAATATTCACTAGAGTTACGTTACATTTGAGAATTTTTCTTTTAACCTTAGTGAATTGACACTGGACTCACAGTTGATGAGAAATTTGCATCTACTGCTTTATTTTCATACAAATGCACGTAAAAAAGTAGCAGTTGCAAATTCCCTATTTACGGTAGAAAGCTGAATTAGTCGAATATGCAAGAATTGACGTGGTATCCTCTAATGGATATTCAAAATCGGGTTCCATAGGAACTTTGGTCCATCATTAGTGGCTGAAAATGTGAAAGAATCAAAATGTCAATTGATCTTTTTGGCCAGATGTCATTGATATTATGTCAGTATCTCGCGAAAAGGATCAGCTGTGATTTTGAGCCTATATGAGCCATTCCACGAAACCTTAGGATCCCATGCTCCTGTTGTGTTTGATGGTTATTCGATGATTTTTATGAAGTTTGTGCAATAGGACTGTATACTAAAAATCATAAAATATAAGATCATATGTTCATAATTATTATAAAAAATCATTTACTGCACGTAAAATATCATAATATCCAGCATTTTCATTGATTTTCGTTGCTACCAACCCAATTTTTCTGAGTTACTAAGGATCTGTATGCAAGCATTTTCACCAAAAATACTCGAAAAAATTTTTTTTGTAAAGTGTGATGATCGGAGAATAAAGTAGAAGCTGTTTCAAAAGTGTGCCCTAATCGCAAACTGGCTTATTAATTCAATATATACCTGCAACTAATTTTCAAGAAAAATGAAAAGTTTCGCTTTTGTCTCTGTAGAAAAAAGCTTTTTTCGATCACATGAAGTTAACATACTGTATATCGTAGATTTTTTGATGTCGAACCATATGCCTTTGTTCAAATGAGTGTGCCGCAATTGATAAAAAAGTACTGATGTAAAGTTAGGTAGTCGCATGGGCCCCTCATTGGGAATTAAAATTAACATTTCTTATCGGCACATTGCTGGTACGTTCGGCACATTCTTCAAACCGATGGCTCTTTTCTCTCCATCCCTTTTTAGGATATATATCCCGATGGTTGAGACAGAATTCGCATTCTGCAGCGAGAGAAAGGCTTAAGAAAATTTTTAAGAAATGCGAAATTATTTTATGCATGGTACGAAAGATTTTGAAGTAATAAACAACTTGGAAAATGATGATTTGAAGAATATTCGGTATAATGGGTCGAAAGAGGAGGTCAAGAGCTACAATTTGAACTGGCTATGTGTTGGAAAAATTGATATTGTGGGGGCGTATTGACCATAAAAACAATTATTTGACGTTTGATTCCAGAAAAACGTTGAAAAAATAATATAAATGGGTTATCTATTCAAAATTTGATCTTGCAGATTTATAGAGTGAAATGAGCATTTTCATAATCTAAGGTGAAAAATCTAGAAAAATAGACGCGGGGGCGTAATCTATGTCATAGAAAATTATGCATAGTCGTCATACGAAAGATTTTGAAGTAAAAACAACTTGGAAAATGATGATTTGAAGAATATTCGGTATGATGGGTCGAAAGAGGAGGTCAAGAGCTACAATTTGAACTGGCTAAATTTTTTCCTCCATATAAATAGTTTTTTTTCACTTTTTCTTAAAACATTGTTGGATAAAATGAGGGGCCCTATATTTTTTACGCTGTCATGGTTATTTGGAATGTTATAGAACAAGTTTCAGTGGTGTGCCTTCAAATTAATTCTTTGATTTTTCTTCATCCAAAATCCTAAAGTTCCGTGGAATCGCTCATATATGCAATGTAGAAACTCCCTATGGAACCCGATTTTTTATAGCCATTCGCCTTCAAGAACAGCGTCAGTATTGACTGATCTGAATACAGCACAAGTGTACATTATTTGGGCTAGCGCTAACTCACCATCACTTCGATTTGTCCATCGTTGAGGCTTGATCCTCCCTGGGCTCGGTCGGTCAACACACTCAGCCGAATCGATTTTTTCTTTTGTTGGATGCTTATTTTGGACGTTACGGGATAGTAATTGCCCGATACCGGCTCGGCCAACGACAAATTCCAACTAGGCCGGTAATTAAGTTTTCGTTTCAACGTCTCCCGTCCATTGCTGTCAGTGTAGAAGTAGCCGTTGTTCTTTATCTCGCTGCTCATGTATCTCGTGATGATTTCCCTGCCGGTCTTGTCCCTGTCGGGGCAACATCGACGAAAAATTGTATTAGTATATTCCGGAGGGGAACTCGGGAGGAATTATAATGAATTACTTGACGGGTATCGGTCCTACGAGCCACTCGAATTCCACGTAATCCTTGTCCTTGTACACTCGAACCACTTGGCTCACGTACTCATTAATCACTTGATGGATTTCCTCCACCACAGGTCCTGGATAAAAGAAAAAACGACGATCAATTTAATCGAGCGATGTGATTATATATGCAAATTGATCAATTCTGGCTGGTGTAATACCTCGGAAAACTTTGGTCGTCCCGTTGGTGTACAAGCTCTTACTGACGTTCGTTTTAGGCCTGAAGATGTAGGCACCCGACGAGCGATTAGCGAATACCATGTTGTTTCCGTCTGCCGCCTCGTAAAGGTGGAACGTTTGATTGAAGCTCAACTCGGCTTGGTTGACCTTTACTGTGCCTTTCTCAGCGCTCACATTGAAAAACTACAAGCGAAAACTCGTATCATACTGACGATACACCATCAACGTCTTCAGAGACAGTTGCATTCTTAGTTTTATTCTAGACCCGTGACACTGGGGGGTTAATTTGACCCTAGCCGCATTTTTTATATTTTTGTCGGGATCGCGAATTTCCTTATATCTTATACACTTATATAATTAGTTAGTAGTTGTTTGAGAATCAACTAAAAATGCACCTCTGAATTAATGCAGATATTTCATCAGTTTTTGAATAGTAGAAGTAGTTCGCACTGAATAGTAGAATCAATCAATTTTGGATACTATCATTCGTATACGATTAGATTATAACATTATTGAAAAAGTTGTTTGACTTTTGAAGAATAACTTCGGCCACTCAAGTGTGAATAACAATTCAATGCCATATATATAAACAAATCCATTGTTTCTTTCTCTCGCGCGCAACATCATTTGGACGTTAAAACGCAATACAAACATCACCCAGTATTACTTTTATTTTTGCCCACTAATTCGACGCGGTCACGTTCAACACATTATTTTCATAACTGTGATGGATAATATTTGAGATTCAAAAAGCCAACGTGCAGCAGCTCTCATACCTTTCCGCCTATGACTGGATGCGTTTCCACCCAATCAATCAAGTCATCGTTGACGGGGACGTTTTTCCCCCGACTCACGTAGAATGAGATGAAGCTAAGAGGCGGAAGATCGGTAGCTTGGAAGACTAATTCATGGCTCGCTTCGGAGTTGCGTCCTGGGATTTTCATCACTTGTTCTGGTATGGGAACCAATTGGGTCACAACTTCCACACCTGAATGGGATTTGAATCAATTTAGACGTAGTATTTGTACGTGACGAAACATTGATTAGAACAAAACATTGGCTAAACGGTTACCTTTGTGATTTCTCACGCTGTAAGACGAGCCTGAAACGGGAAAGCGAACGTAACTCGTCAAAGACTCGCTCGTTGGATTGTACAAAGTTACAACGAAATCCTTGTACTCGGTAGTGTAATCGCAGGAGCTCACGTTCGATTGTAAACACGAGTAGAATTTCAATGGCTTGCAATCCTTAACCTTTGCCAGTAACTTGCTGAAAACCATATGGAAATGATAACAAATTTACGGAGAAGTTAAGATTTCAATTTGGCAAGTTAATTTGACTGAAAATATTTGAAGTAATTCCCTAAACTGGTGATGTATATGCAGTCGTTCGTTACAGCTAACTTTGCGGTTTGTCTCACGTCGATTTAATAATAATTAATTTTTGTCTTCTTCAGATTGAATTGATATTATTGATGTGATTTGGGCTACTTATTGTTCATTTTTTATAGCTCATGTTTGGTATGAGCCTCAAGGGAACAATGAATCATTGAGATATAGGGTGTATATATTGTATCTCACTTGAGAGCTTGTGCAGCGATTTTGCCGCCGTTCGCGAATCCTTCATTCAAGAGTCTCGCGTAGTCTTCTGCGACGTGTTGCTTTTCGGTCCCGGTAACGGCATCGTGGTGTTGCATTACGCCCATAGCCTCTCGAAATAGTTGCAGCTCGCGACTGTCGTGCAGACTAGCTCTGACTGCCAACTGTTTCACCACCTATTCAAAATCCACTCTGTCAGCGAATCATCCCCACAACTAGCACTAGATACAAGGAAGAGAAAAAAATGACGACGTTACCTGCAAGAAATTATTTCCCAATCTCTCAAAATACTTGAGAGTTGGTCTGGATGTGTAATAGCCCGTCCAGTAAGTCTGGGGATCGCTCGCGTACGGGAAGAAGTCGTCGCTTTTGGTGGGCCAAACGAGATTTTTCTCATTCAGAGCCTTCAAGTAACACGATGGGGTTGAATAGACGGCGTTATATTGTGTGCCGTTCCTTTCGTTCACGTACCTGCAACAATAATACTGTTAGGATGTATCGAAATATTGACCGGTAGGCGTCGCCACTGTCAACAAGTGGGCTGGTGAAGTGGATTGTTACTATATATATATATATACATAGTTATAGTCAACTATGCCCTTGTTGATAGTGGCGCCACCATTCGAAAATTCGCTTCAACTTTATTGGCTAGAACAATTCAAGGTGCTTGGTAGAAACAGGATATTCGTTTGTTTTACCTGATGATTTTGTCTAAATTTTTGAAGTACATCTCGGCATTTTGATAGGTGAAGTCACCACCCATTGTGAGAATGACGTTATTCGTGCGGTAGTAGCTTGCTTGCTTGTTTACGTAAGCCAGAAACTCATCGACCTGAAGAAAAAAAATGATTTATTGGGTCACCGGTCACAGAGATATGGTCTGAATGGAGCAAGCAGTATTACTCTTTTGCCAATGTTGTAATCAGGGCTGTTGACGTCGTCGATCATGGGCTCGGCGTCCTGGCACAGGATGTCGAAGCAGAAGCCTGGAGGTGGGCTGTACGTGTTGTACAACACGGCCGAGAACAGTTCCGCCTCGGAACCTGCGAAATCGAATGATCGTTAGAATCCGGGCCGCAGAGATAAATACTCGAGTAAAAATTACTATAGTATATTGTAACATGATCAAAGAGTGACTAAACTGAAATTTCACTGGGACTTAAAGAAAGACCTCTGCAAAGTGCATTAGCAGTAAGCTTTCTCGCAAAGGCGTTGCTATGAAACAAAGTGCGAAGATTCTGTGTCCTATAAGACAATATTCTGTGTCCTTAGAAGGTTCTAAAGAGATGACTACCCTCGAAGATTGAAATAGTAAATACTGAAGTAAAAATGTGTGAAAAAATTGTGCGCGTACCTGGCAAGTAAGAGCTGGCCTTCCAGATGAACTCGCCGGTCTTGTTGCTGAGCCGATGGTCCTTGTCCTGGTAGTCGAGTCGGCCGATGAACATGCCGTCGAAGCCCATCTGAGCGAAGATGGAGGCCTGCTCGCGCGAGTGGCCGAACGGGTCGATTTGCCAGCCCACCTTCGGCCTGGCGCACTCTCCCAACTCGTCTTTCAGCCGCCTGCAAAGTTCATACACGTCTCTTCAATCCTCTAACTGCGCTCAAAATTCAAGTGATATCTGCGGAGCTTGCAATGTGACAAATATGTAGATATATGAGGAACTCATTGATTCTTTTCCTCAACTATTATTCGAAACCGATTACAAATTATAACGAATCCTCTTCATCCGAGTCTTGGCCATCCTGACCGGTGCCATAGACCTAATCCCAACCGCGGCCTGATCTGAATCCACACTGTTCATTTAAGGTAAGAATGTTGCTATGGAATCTCATGGAATTTGAGAGTTAATGACTAGAAGTAGGTATGATTCAGTGAGTTTCAAGTTGATGATTGGATACCTGAAGCCCCAGGTGAACTGGTCGATGAGCGAGTGGTAGTGAGTGGTTGCCTCGTCGTTCATGCTCCAGCCTCCCCCGATGATCTCCAGCCTGCCCTGCTCGATAAACTGCTTCAGCAGTCTTTTTCTTCCGGGATCCCGGCTCTGCCACCATTTCCACAAAAATGCCGTCTCCACGTAGATGAACCTGTTTTTTTTATCATCATCATCATCATGACTATCGTCAATCATCATGCCGCACACTTACTTTCTCTTGGGGTCGTGTTGCAGAGCATCCACCACACTGTCGATTATCGTTTCCACCCCCGCCACTTGCACGTTCATCCGAGCTTTCAACAACAATCGCACAATTAATTAAGACTATATACATGGGAGTAACGGGCGAGCTTCGCTTGGACTAATTTCCCGCGCTTACCCCCATAGTAATATTGATCCACCGTCTTGAGCCAACCTACGTCGTCGTGCGTGTGAGCGACTAAATGGATATTTACTTTATTCCTCTCACTTTTTGGGCAGGACTAGAGAAACCATACAAGAAATTAACATCAATCGTCCTTTAATTGTTTCAATATACTAGCTATTACATGCGTGACTTATTCGTACGGTATTTTGATAACTGATTCCGTGTTTTATATTTTACATTTCATTCGTCACATCAGAGTTTGAATAAATTAAATAATCACTTCGTCATCCAAGAGAATCCCACAATACCCATATAAAAAAAATGTCTGATTTGACACAAGAAGTCTGGTAGAAGCCATTGTGAGCTAATGCCAGACTTTTATTTATCGATGATAGAGTCTGTCACTATTTCCAGACATTATGCCAGAGTTTCTACTTTTCCACACCTATTGCCATACACATCCCCTTACTCATTGCCATACTTGTATTTTTGCTTTTTCAAAGAGACTCGTGACGGGGCAAAACTCGAACTTTCGAATTAGACTTCGGGATCTCGATTTTTGTGATCTACGGGTCGATAAACCTTGCGAATATCGAGGTCCCGAAGTTGGATTCGATGGGTCGATTTTCACTCAGTACAATGCTTTCCCTTTGGCAAAGCAAAAATGATTATCCAAAGACCATCGTAGTTCTTTCGGTGGCAGCTAATCGGAATAACACCAAAGACACGACGATTCTCCAAACGACGAATTGAGCAATTTATATGACTTGGGTATATGTATATAAGGATTATATAATTGACGGGACGAATCACTCACGCTGTATCCACACGTTTGTCTTCTCTGGGATGCCGTTGGCTCGGCTGCTTCTCTTTGCAGACTCAGCCCCTGCGAGCGTAACAGCCCGAGGGTGAGTATCGACCCAATTATAAAGAGTCTCATGACCGCAGCGGAGTCGCGTAGTGAATTGGGACGAATGGCAGCGAGCAGCGCTTTGCATTTATATCGTGTTTGTCAATCGGCCGCATTGATGATTAGGCGATAAGCCGATAGCCGAAGATCAATGAATTATCGGCTTCGCGCAAAATTACACCGTCACGTCTGATTAGATGAGGCGAGGTCGAGCGTGAAACATCGTTTCGATCTTCCACGACGACATGGGCAGCTACCCGTTTTCAACAATTATTCTCCAAACCCCAAGGAAAGTCGACAGAATAATATCGATGCGTACAAATGAAGAAGTCGTCGCGATGGTTTTCGCGACCACACAAATCAGCAAATAGCACCCACGAACAAGCAAGTTCCCATTGATTCTTTAAGTCTATATAAATTTATGTGTACCACATGTTTAAACACACATAATTCTCTTTTACTCTTGATTATTCTCATTGATTATGGTAGATACCGCGTGGACTCATTCTAATTCAAATAAAACATATCTTACATCAGTTCCAAGTATTATTTAAACCCAACCAAATCAAATAAAATAAAACACTAGGTCTAACAATTACAATAGTATATTCAGATCAAATCGCCATTGACTCGCACTTGATTTTTTCAAATTGATCTGAATTCGCAGCTATGATGATCTTTCATCAGTACAGGTGAGTTTCAGCATCGAGAGGGACTATGAAACGAACTCACGAGAGTCCCTGGTTAGAGTGAGCCGAGTCACGAAAGCCAAGAAAATGCGAAAAATCGCCGAGATGCCAACTGCAGTGTGCTTTCTCAAAGAGGCTTTGTGTGAAAGAAAATATGATGATTTTAATCGATTCTCCATCTGCGTAAGTTGTTACGAATACGCACGACTTCCGAATCTCAGCTGATAAGATGATGTATCTCATTTACTATGCATCATCATCATTTCGAGTATTGTTTCAGGAATGCTTTATGTATATTTATGATAACGGTATACCCAGTAATAGCTCGAATGATTATTGTCTGATTAAATTACACTGGATAAAATAAAAAGTATGAGTAAAAGTAAAAGCAAAAGCGTTACGAGAATCCACAATGATTTGGTGACTTTTGTCCTCAAAATTACTGCATTTTTCACTTCCTTAGCAGTGGTTGCTAAGGACGTGAACAACGGTTTATAAAAAAAATAGGTACACCAGTTGACTATGAAAATACATGCATATAATCGCATCAAAAGATTCGGCCGCATTTGAATGCCCTTAGCAACGTTTGCTACTGAAAATTGAACTCGTATGCGGCATCTTGCCGCACCATCGACTCGTGTGCAAAATTGCAAGCACATCTGACGATTCCTCCGAGAGTTATCATGTCTCAAAAAAACAACATCATATACATATATATATATATATACAAACCGGACAATTGCACTTGTGCGCGGAATGGTGTTCACGGGGATAACAGCGTTATCCTATCGATTGTATCGCACGCGCGAGTTATATTGGTCAACAGATTACGAGCGGAGCGGAATTGTTGTGGAATTGATTGGATAATATTGTTGTGGATGATACATAGCGTAGGCACGTGTGTGCAACAGTACGAGCCGCACGGAATGTATCTTATTTCATAGTTATCGAGGCTCGTGATACAGGGGTGACACGGGAGCTATGAAAAAATCCAGAATATCGCCCGCAAATAACTTGAAATATCTATTGGATCTGCGAAAAGAAACTTTAGACGATTTGACACGAGTTTAGATAACAGCTGACGGAAATTACTCGGATCAATTTAGAATTGCTTATGTTAGCTCTTCAGTTACTAACATCCCTCCTCCCCGTTTACAGAGGATTCGGTTTTAAAGCTAGTTTCAAATAGGATATTATATATATGCGATTGAGATTAAGATTGAATTTATCTCTTACGTTGATCAGAATTGCTCATAATTTTATTGATATGACAAGCAATATTAAATTACCAAGTAACTAGAAGCTTCGGTAAGATGCAAAGATGACCAATAAGTAGGTGAAAAGGAGGAACGGAGGGGGTTGGAGAGAGAGTGAGTGAGTGAGAGCATTAGTATGTTGCTGGATGCTGAAAGCCAATGGGTGCAGCGGGATATAAAAGTGCTCGAGAAGGAGGGGACGCGTTATTAAGCGCATCGCACGTGAGTTAATTGAGGGGGGCGGGGTGGGGCATCACGAGCGCATGAGGTATGGCACGGTCGTTTGGTCGGAACACAGATCGACTGTCTAAAAGACACGCAGCAACAGCCAAGACAAACGTTAAATGCTTGCTAAGCAAACAGTCGGAATTAGCCGGTTTATTGGGGCCCCGCAGCAGCCGCTCGCGCTCCGCCACGCGCCCGCCGCTCGCATCCAGCACCCATTACGCACACACACACACACGCACACGCACCTATAGCTCCTGTTCCCTTCTCCGCTCTCTTATTCTTCTTCCTCTCATTCTTCCTCCTCGGCATATTTTCAACGCCCGATTTATCCCCCGCTGCAGCCAAATCAATTGATCCAAGATTAGATGCGCCCGCACCGACTCGAGTGTACCCTTCCGTCGTCCCACGGATCCTTAGCACACTTTGCCTTTCACCCGATATCTATATGGTTTCAAAGATCGAATGGAAATTTCACAATTTTCAGTGAACCGAACTTTATAATAAATTTAATACTCGGATGGTTTGTTCTAAAATATAACATTGAACGTATTTATCTCTCTTTTAATAAGACTAGTGCATTTTCAACGCGCTTCGCGCGCCTTTAATTTGGTGCCGCATCATATGCTTCATGAAATTCGAAATGTATATATATATGCATTTAGATATCTGGCGTATACGAGCATGTCATTTTTATCCAGCTTCTGATGTCCTTTCAAAAAGTATAGATCCGAAATCTCGAATTTGCAGTCTAGCCTGGATGCAAATGAATGAGACTGCACGATGCACTTGATCCTTATCTCCAATGTCTCCTAACCATAGAGACATCTCTGTAGTCTGTACTCTACCTATAGTCTCTATATTGATTCTATACACTACATGTCTCATGGTTTGGTCTTAACCAATCAAATCATCGGAAGCGAGGCTTCACATCACTTTTTTAAGGAGGGAATATAATGTTTTATAATGTAAACTACACATGAAATTCGAGAAATTATGATCATTTCCTGCACATCATAAGTCTGTATATAATTATTTGGCATCATTGAAAACACACGATTTTTGGAAAGGCATTGTTTGGATAATCATGTTGGATAATCATGTCACAGGCATAAAACTACAAATATCCGTTTGAATCCATATTGATTTTGTTTGTTGACATTACTGTATAGTACCACTACTGCGGTATCTAAATATTTATCTCCAACGTTCGCCAAGGCATCTTGAGGTGAAGTGAACAATTAAGATTTTCAAAACGATCCGCGTTTGTTTCGCCAAGATCTTTCGGTGTTCTCTCGTGCTCTTAGTCATTCTATCGGACTCCAAATAGTTGGAAGAAAAGAAAAGCTGTTAATCGATTTGCCGATCAACCACATGTATATATTCGCGACCGCGACGCTTCGAGAGATCGGCAATAATAAATTAGTTTTCGGTTATCGGCGCGCGGTATATATTTTCTTTCGGTATATACGTGCGATTCAACTCTGCACACCCAATGTTGTTCGCGCGTCTACATCGCTTTGGTGATTTTCTTTTGTCGCGAATCACTCGAACGTGTGATTACGAATTTTTTTACTCGTTGAAAAATAATACCGAGGAAAACAAGTGCGCGTCGGGCCGCGGGTGTTTGGGTAATTTTTAGTTCTCCGCGGGTAATCTGTCGCTCGGCTCGCGTGAGCAATAACAAGCTCGGGAGGGGAATAATTCCAGCGAAAGTGTGTTAAAACAATTATATCGATCGAAGGAAATGCAAATTGGATGGAAAAAAAGAAGAAGAAAAGCGTGTGCGTAACGACGGTTCGTTCGAGCGACGCGACGCGTACGGATGAATGGAACGAGTGGATGTACGTCGGCGGACACGAGCGTAATCTTTCCTCTCTCTCGCGCGCGGGCAATTTGTTTGCCCATCGAATATCTCACGCCTGGACGAACGCACACTTGTATACATCGCGGGCTGACGCATTAACGATACATTGTTCTCTCTGTCTCTGTCTCTCAATCGGGCTCTGTCTCGCTTCGGGCGCGGTTCGAACTTGAAAAAAACACGCTGTACAAGTTCAAGGTAAAAATTCCTGCGCAGTGTTTCTGCCCGAGTCGAGCTTATTATTCCTGCGCTCTCACAATAAACCTTAACAAGTGATAAGTTCAAGGTTACAGCCGGGACAATCGAAAATAAGAATTGGAGTAGCGGCTGGGTACGCGCGCCCGATGGGAAAACGGAAAAGTACGCGTCTGGTTTTTTTTATTTTCGTTCCAACCAATCAAACTTTTCCTGCAAACGTATACAGTTTGATCGAGAAGCAGAATATGTAGGCTATTGTTCGTTTTCTTTGATCGAATTGAAAATTATTTCCAAGGCACGATTCGAGTTGTTATTTTCAGTAGCGATCAAGGTTGTCCAAGATCGATTTATTTACGGGAAATATTTCATATCCCAATTAAAAAAAAATGGCAAGTTTTCATCTAGATTGTATACAGATTATATACAAAAGTGATCATACAAACTTCATCCGTAAATTAATTCTTCATTCTAGCTTACCAGGAGCTGCCAAATATGATTCAGGTCGCCAATTCCTCTGAAACTTTTATAGGTACTCTCTGTGAAAAACCGCTGTATTCAAGTGAAAAATCACTGTACGAAAGTCAATCAATAATTGAATGGAGCACGCAGTGACGTTTTTCGTGTGATACAAAGTAAATTTGTCACTTCAGTTCCATGAGTTTCGATAAAAAAAAAGTTAACCGCAAATTTTGTGTAAAAAATGTTATTAAATCCGATCGATCCGTGGCAGGTAGATAGTTAGGGGCGCGCGCGACGAAACAATTATCCGCAGTGCGTAAGGGGCAGAATGTAAGACGCAGATCGGATGAGAAGCGGTGACAGGCGACAATGGGGTCGCACGACGTATATACATATATAAATCGGGTCGAGAGGGGGGTGTGACAAAGCATTATATATACGCGTGGGTGGGTGGTTGCGCAACCCTATCTGCTCGGGCCAAGCTCGGCGCCGAGCGGATATAGCCGCGGAGATAATCCCCGGGGCTGTGTTGGCTGCGGCGGCGGCGGCGGCGGCATTCATATGGTGATATCGGCCGCGGGACTTGTCGCGTGAAATTGGCTCGCTCGCGCGCCACCACCACCACCAGCCAACGTCATTGTCCGAGCCGCTCGGGCGCGGATGGCTCATTGCATTTTCAGCCCCGACGCCGCCGTGTGTATTTCCGCAGCCACCCGCTACAGAGCCAGCGAGAGAGGCTTTTTTGTTTGCGCCCGCGAGCGCACCGCAATCGTATCGCCGCCGACCAGCCGGCCGCGAAAACACCCTCGATTCGCCAGCTCCCGTCCCGCATCACCCAAGCACATATTCTTATTGTGTGTGTGTGCGTGTGCGCCGGCACAAAAACTCGAGGGAAAAAATTATATACCGTGCGTATGTGTGTATGCTCGATGGCAGCGTAATCGCAGAAAGCAGGGACAGAACCATTTCAATCAAACTTTTAGGGAACCAAGAAAAAACAAAACTGCGGAAGTTGCACGGGAATTTGATAATCTTCACAAATATATAGTCACTGTAACTCACAATGAAAATCGTTGACTGTATACTTTCAGTTAAAGTTTCACTAGAAGCGAATTATACCGTGACTCATACATATGCACATGGTCGTTCGGCTCCTATTCAAAGTAGTTACAGTCGAGGAACTTCTCATAATTCCGTACTCCCTTCAAATTTCAACGGTACTCCCATCGTTTTTCATTAGCACTCCAACGCACTAAATTCAATAGCATCTGGCGTTTTTATCTCGACAGCATAAACTCGTTGTATTTTAATCTGCAGCGTCGTAATGGCCGAGGAATATTAATTTTGGTTAATATTGGCTAGAATAAAGAGTATCATATATCCGCATAAGACCGCAGTATACTCCATAAGAACTGCGTAGCACTCGCTCTGGAAGTACTAGAGTGAAAAGCCCCTTAGTTACAGTGAATACGTGCCGAAATTCACACACATAGAAAAAGTGTGTGTGAGAGGGAGAGACAAGCTGGACTAGCACGATGAACGTAGATACCTGAATTTAATACTAAGCTTCACTGCAGAAGCAGAGTTGTACAGAGTTTAGCTCTGTTTTACTCCAGCCACAGCTCACTCGTGCCAGCGCATACCCGGGCTAACCAGGGCTGACTCGGGCCCCTCGGCCACCCGTCAGCCAACCCACCAAATCACACCTCAAACTTTGTCAGAGGTGGCTCATGTAAATAGGAAATACGGGCGCATGTACTCAAAAAAATCTTAATTGCAGTGAATTTAAATCCTTTTATAAAAAGAAATTTAATGTGACAAACAATGAATCGTCTTTTTTGCTCGTTTTAATCATCAAATTGGGAGGAAAATGGTTATTCAGTATTCTCAACAAGAAGAGCCAAGACCCATCGAACAAAGTACATCCCTCGACTAGTTTGGTCTAGTCAAAGTCTGTTGAAAATCAGTCACTTACCCACTGCAGTGGAACATTTGATTGATAAAAATGTCTCGCAATTACTGAGAAAATCCATTCAGTGGCTCGGTACGTCGACAGATATTATGAGAGGAGATATTAAAAATACTAAAAATGTGAGAACCCATCGATGCCCACGTGGAAAATCCGTAAGGTTTGTATCCGGTCTGTATAAAAATGCAGACTACGTGCGGTAAAATTAATAAAATTCAACACCTTAGAAATATTTTCTCCCAAACGCTGCAGAGTTACACTAGTTGAAATAGCGAGTACGTACAGATATCAAGTTTCCATCTGGATATAATTTACAAAAATAGTGCTAACACCATCGTGAAACAGCTGAAACTCTTGCTCTGTATAGCAAATGTAGTCGCGCACCTTCAGACCTACTCGCGCGAGACCGTATCCGACGGACCACAAGTGCCGGCTCACTCGGTCTACCGAATTTACCTCTTATTTTGCATCCACATGGTACAAAAGTTCAGGCTGAACGACTGATATTCCGGTATAAAATCATACCTTAAAAAGTTATCAGGTCACGCGATTGCAGACTCGCAGATTGACTCTTCTTTAGGCCAGAATAATAAATCCACGATATATTAGTGTATGTAATAATCTTGAAACAGTTGTGGCTGCTAATTTATCTTTGTTCCATCGATACACGTCTTATCTCGATTGTCGATCGTGATAACAAAGTGTGCTATCGTTTGGGTTCCTCTACATACAGGGTATTGAAAAAAAGGGTACAACAGCTGAGCATCACGAAGACAAAATATTTTGAAAAACACGAGGAAAAACGTAGCTCCGAATAATCTTTTCGCTGAGAATCGAATGGTGATATCATATTCAGGACCCTAGGCTCCCGAAACAGCCGAAATTTGAGATTTCAATTGAGGATCATACTTTTTTATTTCGTATTTGGATCCAGCGGGAAATTTAACGCCCTCGCCCTTCATAGGTCCCTACGGCCTCCCGTACGGCTCTATAACGCGCTGAGACGTATTTGGACGTTAATTTTTTCCCTGAATCTATAACTATATTTGAGAATTTGGGCGCTACGGAACCGTTTTAGGACCCTCGGATCTATAAAATCCGATAAAATAATCATTTGAAAACACGGTTTCTCTTCTTTATCGAAATAATATTGAACCCGTGGTGCTGAGCTTTGGCTACCCTTTTCAAACACCTGTATTATGTCAATTACAATAATTCATCATCATTAGTGAAAAATAATTCTATGTTGTCATTGTATCAATATACAACGAACGTAACTCGAGCAAGAGCAAAAAACAACGTGAGTTTGTGTGACGAGCTGTGTAGTTTACTTTAGAACGCACACCTGCATAATTTATCGACTCGAATCCGGCTAACCTGAGCTGAGAGATACGCCGCTGGTAGGGGGAAAAAAACTCTACAAGTATCGGATCACCTTCAAAGTCAATAAGGAATTTCTTTACGTCGATCCAATATCCGTCCGATCACGAGATGTACCATATGTCAAAAATTCATTCTCGCACACACACACATACATGTATAGGCCCATATTTGTGTGGAGAAACGTCATTTTTCCACAAGAGCAACAACAACTGGTAATTCGAAAGTTGTTTTTCGATAAGATCAGGATCCTTTGTTTTTGAGAAAGCTGCGAAATGTGTGGTACATCCGACAGATTCATAAATTGACAGACGCGAGTTTGTGAAACCTAATCTCACCTACAGTAGCAGAGATGGGACGCATTGGATACAAAATACCCAATATTTTTATTCGATTCAAGTATACTTGGACAAATGGTATTAAAATACATATGTATTCAATACTATTATCCGACGAAATACCTGTATTCACAGGCCATCACTGGCTGCAGCGCAAATAATAGATTTACTAGCTGCAGATTCTCGGGCCATTCGCAGGCTATTAGTCACATCGACGGCCTCGTCCATTGGGGGAAATTTTCAAACTCGATTGTGTGCATCGACCGAATTTCGAATGTAGACGATAACAGCTGCTGCGCGGGTGTATTGTCGAATTACGTAGGCGATCGACGCGCTTCGCGACTTTGGGTGAATTGAACCGTCAAAATGACCGATAAAGCCGCCGAGTCGGCTCATGACGCGCGCGCGAGCGGGAAAAGCATGGCGCTCAGGTGAGAATAAGATGCCGCGCGAAAACGAGCTGTATCGTTGCGCGCCTGAGAGATACATACAAGACCGGGCAATTGAGCCGATGGTCGAGGAATAACAAACACGTACGAGCTGGGGCGATCGCCAAGCGCACGACGAACGGCGGTTTATTGTTGTTGGCCGGGCTCGCGCGCGCGGAGAAAGAATAAAAGTGCGCGCGGCTCATGGGTCAAGGCGCTGTTTATCGCTGCCACCCCTTGTCTTGCACATATATACAGCAGCCGGGGCTCGTGAGAGGGTGTCAACGTCTGCCGGCGAGCTGCACTCGAAATTCTTGCCGTCGCGGAGGGAAAGAAGCGCGCTGGGATATGGCGGCCCGCGGTTAATTGAGTCGTATATACGGGGAGGGGAGCCGCTGGCGGCGCATTTAAATGGGAATTATGCGAGCCGCCCCCGCGCCACGGCTAACCGCGAGCATATCGCGCCCACCCGACACGGCCCGCTCCCTATGAATATTCATACACACCCGCTGAGAGAGAGAGAGAGAACGCGTATAGAGGGGAAACTGCACGGCTCGGTGCAGTCGCGCCGTTCCCGGCGGCGGTGGCGGCCATTTTTGCCTCGGCTATTCTCGCCCGCGCGTCCCCCTGCGATAAACCATACCCCCTAGCTGTCTGTCTGTACGTGTACGTATACCTATACATAGCGCCCGCGATTCTCCTCCGAGCCGCCATTACAAACGGACAATATATTTTAATGCCTCTCTTCTTTTAATACGTTTTTCAGTCGAATGTGCTCGCGCGACTTTACTAAATCATATATTACTGGATGAAAATTACACGGAATACTACAACCAATCTAGACGCATTTATATGGTGTTTGAGAGGTCCGCATGGTTTAACACGTAACTCTCGATGTCATTTAGTAACGAGTTTGATATGCAGTTATTGTACTCTCTTAAATCCTTACAGTGAAAAACCACTGAATTGCAGTGGAAAATCACTGTAAGAAGGTTGATGAAAAATTCACTGGATTGCAGTGAATTTTCTACGTAACTAAAGTGAATTTTCACCGCATGAGTTTTGTTAGAAAACATTTTTACATCACGATTCACTTATTTACATTACGATTTGCAGTAAGTATGGTGTGCAGTAAGTGAACTTCTACTCTACTAACTGTGAATTTTATGTAAATATGTACGTGTTGCTGTAAAAACTCATGGAATTAAAGTGACAATTGATTTTAGTTACATAAGAAATTTACTGCAATGCAGTGGTTTTTCACTATAAGGATTTAAGAGAGTATAGTTAACCTGAATTATATTAAAAAGTTGATATACCTACTAGTAAAGTTCATTATCAACTCGTATGACGGGACAGTTGAAATGTTTCCTGTAAATAGGGTAGTTTGACCGATGGAATTCAGTATAACGACTGCATGTATTTCTCTGCTATGTTATAATGAAGTAAACTCTCAAAATGCAATATTTTATGGGTGTACCCGAGCCGCGCGTACATTGAACCGCACCAAAAAGCTCGCGCGTACCTTTTTTCATTTACGTTCCAGCCCCGAGTCAGGATGATTACGACGACGACGACGACGACGACACACCATTGCGATAATTGCCAAGCGATCTATCCAAACAAAGCAGCCCCCGCGTCAAATCCGACGCAGCCCAGAGAGAGACGAATTCCCCGTAGTGTGTGTGTGTGTGTGTGTGTGTGTGAGAGCTACCGAAGCTTCGCCTCGGTCGCGCAGTGCAGAGAGACGAGAGAAGAGCTGACGAGACTCGAGCGGTGGAAGTTTAAGCAAGATGGAGGTGTCCTCGAGTGTTTTCGCAAGGCGGGAGTCGGACCCTTGGAAAAACACACGCCAAATTGAATCGCTCCCTTCCCCGTCTCTGCCTTTGGCAGGCTGCACACACAGGCTCCTTTTCACGCTCGAGCCGCAACCACTTTTCCTTTTCCTTTTCCTCCTCCCTTGCCGCCTCAGCTTTTCTCCACGATTTTCTCAACCCGCCGCAGCCGCGCGCGGCTTGTGTCGAACTTTTTTCGCAGCTCCCTTTTACGCGCCCCCGCCTCTCCACTCAGCCCCTCCGCCCTACCTCCCCCCCTCTCGGCCAAAGTTTTTCTTTGATTTTTACCCAGCATTGTCCAACCCGATTCTCAATGCCGCGCGCTCGCAGCTTCCTCCAATATCAACTTCTCGCCGCGCTACTCTCCCATGTATATGCCTTGGCCGTTCCCCCAAACCGCGCACTATACCGTGCGATGCTCGCTATATGCGCTGCTGTTCTAACCCAGTATGCGCGGGTATTTCGTTGAAAATAGAGATAGAATTTTATTCCAACCGCAACTATATGTTCTTGATTCGACGATTACAGATTGATTATACCTGCAAATCAATTTGAAGAACAACAATTCAGGATTATTTTTCATAACTGCAGTGCGAATAGACATCAACATCTGTCAGCGATTATACCATTCATATATCAACATTTTTTTATGGTCATGAATCACACGATCCATATTACCAATCGAGGGCTTTCAAACTTTTACGATTTATTTGATGATCAACATCTAACTTCAACAAAGTCCCGACTTCTCATACACGAATATATATTTCTCTGTAGTTTTTATCGTTCGTTATACTGCTTATTTTCATTTAAAATCATAAACAGTTTCATAATTTGTTCAAATACCGTTGATTTACTTAATTCAATAAAAGCTCGATGATTTAATCATATGATATTATGTTTATTATTTTTCACTCGTAAGATCACGTTTAGACCTACTGGAACCTCAGCTACCATTGAATCTGCGGTTTAGATATTCATACGTAAACAACTGAAAACTTACTCATTCTCTAAAATGGATAAATGGATAAATGAACAAATAAGTATATTCAATTTAAGTTTGAAATATTCCGATGCGTTAAGTTCTGGAATTTTTTCATCTTTCCAAAGCTCTTAAAATGGGAAACATATAGTGTCGTTACGTCAATGAGATTTCGTTTCGATTCTTAATCTATTGCGACAATGTATACTTACCGGAACTGCTCATTGACACATATATTCAACGGCTAACTCGTCCGGATATTTATCGACACCTGTGGAATAATAAACGACCCATTCGCGAAATTCGGTTCACATGTGTATGTGCATATATATATCTTTGATATATGTACGTAATCCATATAGACATTGACATTCCTAGGAATCGTAGCTCGTGACTCACTCAAGGACCTTGAAATAGTGTAGAATCGCGTGAAAACCTAAGATTCCCACACCGACAAACGTATGTGCTTTTTATAGAGTTGATCCAAG
Organism: Aphelinus atriplicis; assembly: GCA_020882685.1. Classification (NCBI taxonomy): domain Eukaryota; kingdom Metazoa; phylum Arthropoda; class Insecta; order Hymenoptera; family Aphelinidae; genus Aphelinus; species Aphelinus atriplicis. Next base: position 70,057,494 of record CM037074.1, on the reverse strand, counting down.
TTTATTCACCAGAAAAAATTCATCGAAATCCAACGATTCATTAATTCGCAAGAGATATCGTTTTGCGCGACAATGTTCCCACACGCCAACTCCGAGTGAGGCAAAATTTTATGTACTTACCTGGATACTTAGATTTTCAAACCGACTCTCGACTCACTCGATAATGCCATTGTTTTCTGAAAAAAAAACGAGAAGCTAGTGTAACGGGGTGGATTTGCAAGTGAAACTTCGCATCGCGCATGTCTTACTCGATCCTCAAGGTGATTATCGTCTAATAAATCAAATGAGAAAACTTGCCACAACATTTGTTAGATGCTGGAGAATCATGAAGATCCGGGAATCTTTCTCTCTTCCGATGTGGTCTCACCACGTGAATTCATTATTGATCTAGAGGATAGGAGAGGAGATCTTGAATGACGCGTGGAATCCGAAATGAGAAAATCAACGTAGGTGCATTAAATTGGGTCAACGTCATAAAATTATCCAGATCAATTTTCTGGATTTGGATCGCGTGGACGTAGTTCCATGTATCAACTCATATCGCGAATTTTGGGTTCTGATTCGTATTCTCGTCATATACTCCTGAACAGCGCCGTATCGTTTCTCCAACGCTATATGTGTGTTTTCTTATTATCGAATGAAATCATGCAGACGCGCTAAGGTAACACTCGATCCGAGGCAAAAACAAGGATTCACACGTCGATTGTTTGAGTTTGGCTTTTATGTCTCTCATCGACGGGACTCCGTCGACGACTGGTAAGTATATGCTTTGATGAAAGCATATACTATCGTTCGAGGTGCCGGTCGATTCTCATAATTCTCACTTATTCGGATACAAAATGATCGTGATATTCGCAAATCCAGTCTTATGCTCGGTATCATTTCGTCCGGTGTCTCATTTGGGAATCTTTATTGGAAAAATAAAAGAGCTGCTTTTCCATCAGCGATGAGCAGATGTGAATACATCAGAACTGGTTGAATGAGACGGGAAAACAATGTCATTACTTGAGAATCGTTTGGAAGTGTGCGCGAGTGTTGGATGCTGGGTCGTCCAATACGAGTCGCGAGACTGTCGAGTGCATATAGAGGCTTGGCTTTTCGCGCGAGTATATATATATCAATTAGGAATTCGAGGCAAGCGCGTATTTCCGAGTAGAGCTGCGATCGTTGCGGTGGTGTATATTGGTCGCTAGCGACGCCGCAGCGGGCGACGCGAAGGGAAGGGGGGGGGGCTGCCCCTCCCCGAGCAAGTCCTACGCGTGCCGCGGCGAGCGCGCGAGAGAAGGGGGGTGTGTCGGCGGGCCGGTGGGCGCGGCGCTATTGGCCGTCGGGGGGCGCCAATGGCCGCGGCAGGGGCTGCCCCACCCGGCGGCCGGGGCGTCGCCCGGCGCTCACCCACCCGCCGCCGCCGCCGCCGCCGCCGCAGCCAGCGAGCTGTGCAGTGCGAGCGGAGCGAGAGCGGCAACGATATATTCGGCCGCAGCCCCGGGTCCCAGCCAGTCGCGCGCGCGCGAGCGCCCCGTCACCCGCACCTCAACGCCCGCAGACGCACACACAGCCAGCGGCAGTAGCAGCAGCAGCAGCAGCGCAGCGAAACAGGAGCAGCAGCAGCAGCGGCGCGAGTGTGATAAGAGTGAGGCAGCGGAGTGCTTGTGTGTTAATCGGGGGGGCAATGCCCGCGCCCCAGTGACCACCAATCGCTGCAGGCTGGACGAGCTCGAGCTGGTCGCGATGCACACGCTGTTCAGCGAGCAGAACGCGTACTACCGGCACGCGGGAGCCGTGCCCATGGGCGGCATGGGGGCCATGGGGGCCATGGGCGCCATGGGCAGCATGGGCGCGATGGGCGGCATGGGGGGGGCCAGCCCCTACGGCGCCGGGGGGCCCAGCTACTACGAGGCGAGCGCCGGGTACGCCGCGGCGGCCCGCTACGGGGTCGCCTCCTCGTACGGGGGCCCCGCCTCCACCTACGGGCCCGTCTCCGTCCAGCAGCACATGCACCACCCGAGCAAGGACATGGTGAAGCCGCCCTACTCGTACATAGCCCTCATCACCATGGCCATCAACCACGCGCCCGAGAAGAAGATCACCCTCAACGGCATCTACCAGTTCATAATGGAGCGCTTCCCCTACTACAGGGAGAACAAGCAGGGCTGGCAGAACAGCATAAGGCACAACCTCTCCCTCAACGAGTGCTTCGTCAAGGTGCCCCGCGACGACAAGAAGCCCGGCAAGGGCAGCTACTGGTCCCTCGACCCCGACTCCTACAACATGTTCGACAACGGCTCGTACCTCAGGCGCAGGCGGCGCTTCAAGAAGCAGGACGCGCTGAAGGAGAAGGAGGAGGCGATGAAGCGCCAGGGCCTCACGGGCCCCGTGCACTCGTCCAAGCGGACCCCGGCCCCCGAGCAAGAGCCGGCCAAGCAGCAGCAGCAGCAGGCGCACGATGCGAAGAAGGAGCCCACCGCTGCGGCGGCGCCCCTCTGCAAGCCGAAGCGCGAGCCCATGGGCCCGTCGAGCAGCGAGCCCGGCTGGCACTGCATGCTCGGCGCCGCGGGGCCCAAGCCCCCCCACCACTCGGTCATCCACAGCTCGATGCTGCAGACGCCGATCCACGAGGTGGGCCTCGACCCCTCGGGCTTCAGCGTCGACGCGCTCATGACCGGGCAGCGCGAGCCCGACCAGGCCCACCAGGCCCACCAGGCCCACCAGTCCCATCAGGCCCCGCTGCAGCAGCAGCAGCAGCAGCAGCAACAGCACTCGATCCAACAGCAGCAGCAGCACGGCGGAGCGGACAGCCCGGGGGCGGCGACGGCCACCGCGACCACCAGCGCCCCCATAATGCCCGTCTGCTCGGGCCCCGGCTACACGAGCATCGCCGGCAGCCTCGCCAGCAGCGTCGCCAGGCCCAACGCCGCCTCGCCCGCGGCCTCCTCCCACATGTACAGCCCCCACATGTACGGCTCCGCGTCGGCAGCGGCCGCCGGATACATGATGGAGCACACCGAGTACAACCCGGCGACGACGGCCGCCGGTGGCGGAGTCGCGACAGCCTCGTCCAGGAGTCACGCGGGCGTCGGCCACGCGCACCACTGGTACCAGGAGGCCACAGCGGCCGCGGCCGCCGCCAGCCCCGACCCCGCCGCCATATACCACGAGAACCAGTCGCCCAGCTGCCAGCTATACAGGTCGGTTTAGCCTTTTTGTATGTATACTTCTACCAACTCGACTCGCACTGTTGTCCGTCTATTCTCTATAGGGACTTATTTTCTCGAGCCTCGGGAATTCACACGGGGGTAGTTTTCGTCGCGCGAAATACACTTCGAACGTGTTGGTTTACCTGGGACAAGTACATTTTGCAACGGTCGAATTAGATTGATTTAATTAATCATACTCCGCAGCGTTGAAGCTTTTTTGTGTATTTTCGTCGACTCCGTGCGAAAAGCGACACTGTCTCCCGTTGATGAATTTCGTGAAAAAAAGTTTTTTCCTCTGTGAAATATGATTGTTCGGATAAATAAGAAATCGAAATCAAAGCGCGGCATGGCAACACGGCAGCGCGACTCATTACTCCTCACTCCATTGTGTGCCGCTCAATCGGGCAGAAACGTTTACGCGCCTTATCAAGCCAAGATTCATCCAAGATTGATTTCGCTCATCCTTTTCGACTCGCTTCATTATACTTTGTCGTCCCTGGCGCGTCTCGCGTCGATTCTCGTGCGTACGCAGCGATGATTCGATGAAAAATCGATCGACCAACTTCGATACATTCATTGACGCACGGCGCTGCGATGAAATTGCCATTCAATTTCAAACGGAAGCAAAGTAATGTTACTCGATCCCATTGGCATATATAAAAAGAATTGTTAACGATGTTTTGAATAGCGGGTGGGGTGGGGGTTAAGCTGTATAAACGCCGGATCCCGTCGCTTCAGGTATTCGGAGAAGCGGAGAAACGAGGAGCGAACGCGATGAACGAGCCTCGAAAAATAACAGATTGTCAATTTTTCCGTCGTCGCGCGCAAGTGTGGCGCGGCTGTGAAGCCCAAAGCGGCCTCCCATGTGTTTGCTATACATCCTCGCGCCTTTTCGTTTGGTCGCCGCCGTACGGGTTTCGCGACCTTTGACGCTCCGCCGCGCCCCGCTTGAGCCGATGATTTGTCCGCGTCGTCGCTGATTCCGCGCGGAAGCCTCTCGCGTGGTATACCGCCGCGCCAATTCCCTTACGCGCGAGAAACGGCTTTATCCCAATTATTATTATTACTCGGCGACCGTAACATCATTTTCGACCGTCTGCGGCCTTTAATCCTCAAAAATAAGAGCCTCCAACATTGTTATTCTTCTATATACTGTAGAACGCGACGCGGAGCGAGAGTGTGTGTTTATTGTCTTTCGTCTCGTTTGTCGACGTTTTCATCCGTAAGTTGACAACAAAAAGCCTCGCGATCGACTCTTCTTGACGTTTCGCCGGAGCCACGATGAATTTGAAATTTGATGTATGTAAAATGAGTTTGAACACGGGGATTCCCACGTGGAAATAGAAGAAGTCGGTAGTTTATTTGGAAATAATATCGCGTATATTTAATCGCCCAATAGATGAAAAACATTTCGGAAGCTCGTCATTCTCCAACACGTTTACCGTATACTGCCAACATTTATGTCACACAATATACTGCTTGTTTATATTATTAAATTATTATCCATACCATTGTGATTATACACATGAGTATTACAGTTATATTTCTGCATTTTCGTGTGAAGTTTACAAGTTTTTCTCGCTTCTCATAGTTGGGTCGAAACATTCCCGATAGAGGATATTTCCCTTGAGATACGGGTCTGCGACGTGGATGAAACAGCGTTTGCGAATGGAATATTTTTCGTCGTGATTGATTCCGAGAGACAGAAATAAATCTGTAGTCAATCCGAAGTTAATTTTATATTTCATCTTTTTTAATGTTTCCTATTTTCCGCGGTAATCTGCGAATTAATCGACGAGTAGGTTGATATTGAACGAGACAATAATACAATGTTACCGTTGTCGATGCGCGTACAGCTAGAGAAATATGTAGTGAATCCTACCATGAATCAACTATACATTTTTTTCTTAGTTTGTTATAGTAGATTGAATTCGGAGTATATTGTGATCATGTATATCGGAGATAATGGTTGTTACAAAATCTATGTTTTTATACTTTTACGCGGTATCTATAATATAAATTCCATAAATGCAACTCTACAGAGCTTTAAGTATCGACTACTCCGATATTTTTTTAATTATTTCTCAACGTGTGACTAATTATCTCCGATTTAAATCAAACGATAACTCGTTTGAAACGTTTCAATAAATTGAGCGATATTCAAAAATCGAACGAGAGTATAATGTAGCTACTCTCTAAATTCCTTACAGTAAAAATCTCACTGTAAGCTTCAGTGAAACATTTTTCCTTGTACTTTCAGTATATTGTTCATTGTAACATTCAGTTCCAATATTTCCACTACAGTGACAGTGGAATTTCAGTGTAATACAGTGCGCAACATTCGACTGAAATTTACAGTGAATATTCACTGTAGTATAGTGAGATTTCACTGTAAGTAATTTAGAGAGTAGTGTCATTGTAAATTTAGTCATTTTTCACTAAGAATATAGTTGGAATAATTGAATAACATGGTCGAGAATCATACTTGATATGATTATGACAGGGCGTTGATATGTTACAATGAAATTATTCTCTGTAACAAAAATGAATGGTTGGAACTACTATATTTTACTGGACTATATACGATGTAGCAGATCGTATCGACTCTTTGAATTTGAAATACAGTTGAAAATCACTATTCAATAATCAATATTTGCTATTAAAAAGAAGGAGTAGCATAAGCGATAAAGCAGTGAATTTTCTCAATAGCAGCAGTGAGTAGATGGACAGACAGACAAAATAGTAGTTTCGGTCAAGTTTTCAATGAAATTTCAGTATTCCCAGTAGAAAAGCAATTCACTGTCCGCAGGAAAATGTACATTTCACTTATTTCCAAGTGGAAATTCGGGTTTCATCGCGGCAGTCACGCGATCATAAGCATATCTTGGATTCATACAGATGGAAGACTAGGTTTTTCTCCTCCCCGAGTTCGGGTGAAAGTTTGCTGAAAAGATATTCGTCGTTGTGTTACAGGTCGAGCCCGCCGACGTCCCTCGGAGCTGGAGGCTCGCCGCCGCTCTACCACCGCTACTACCAGGACTGCAACGCGGTGAACACGAGCGGCAACCTGCCGATAACCCTGCACAAGTACTGAGAGTACCGAACTTCAAGGCCCTCCTCCGGCGGCGGGGACCTTGAACACCAGCAGCAGCAGCAGCAGCAGCAGCAGCAGCAGGACCAGCACTGCAGCCTCGTGTACATCAAGCAGGAGTGGCTGCCCAGCGCCGCCGACGGACAGGACGACTTTTCCAAACACTGGAACTAACCGCAGCCGCTATATAGTTAGACGACGAGCGGCGGCTCGCTCTCCAATTCATATATACTAGTACTTTCGTGTGTTGGCGTGTTGGTGTGTCGGTTCGGATCAACGCGAGCATCTGTGCAAACTTTCCCAGCTGTTTCGCCGAGCCGCGATCGTCGCACGTCTCCAAGAGGACGAATCAAAGTCAGATTCGCGATACTTCACTTCATACATATACGTGCGCGTCTCGCGAGTCGCCAATCGAGCGAGATCCGCAACGAGAGCAGCTGCGTATACCCAACCCAACCCCCGGTCGAGCGTCCCGAGCTGATGCTGCGCCGCGGTATACACATATACCGATCGCGTGTATCATACGAATATATGTGTAAGAAATCGAATCAAAAGTGCGTGTGAGAGTGTGCATGAGTGTAAGTGTATAGTCCAACAACTACGTGCATTTATAGAAACAAAAGAGCTGAGATATATATTTATTGATATACATATGTAGTTATATATATATATAAATAATTAAACAATTAGGTAAATGAATGAGAGTACGTACGTGTCGCGCGCGCGCGCGAGCACGAGTCAGGTATATAATGAATATAGTGTGAATAGATAAGCTCGTACGAGGAATATATTACATATATATATAACTGCTGCGTACATATGGATATGTATGTATGCGTGTCGAGTTATACGTATATATGTATAAATATATATATACGCATAGGAATATGGATAAGCGTATGTGTTTTAGTAGATTGTGCGTATGCAGCGAGAGCAGAGTCGGTCTCTCGCGACAATTGCGGCAGAGAGACAGAGAGACAGATACAGAGGGGGGAGGGATGTTTGACTGCGCGAGCGGCCGATAGATAGGCACAGATATATAGACGGATGTCAGCAGGGGTGGCTGCTGCCAGCCATACATAAGCTGGCCCTTTAAACAGTATATACGCGCCCGGCCGAGATCCGATCAACGAGCGCGCGCGCGACGAATATCAAACGCACAAAAGGATTTAAGCCCGGATAAAGAGGTGAGCTTGCGAGACGTCGCTCGCCGCCGCTTCGATCCATCCGATTCGTACAACCCCTACGACGCACACGTCACACATTTCCCCCCTTTGCCCCGAAAATTCCCCAAACTTGCGCGCGCGTCTTTTTTTCCCCGTTTGTTTTCTCTCTCTCTGTGTTCTGGTGGCATCCGCGTGAAACGTACGGCGATGATTCGGCAAAAGTTTCGTCCGACCACTCCGGAACCCGCCCGTCACCACTTCAAAATGTGTCAATTTCTCATCGGCCCGATTCGCGCGTGGATCCAACTGAATATGATCCAAGGGAAAAAAGGCGATATATTCCTCGTCTTTATACGCGAGCTCCTTTTGAATCGGAAAGCAAACGTCATCGCGCGCCCGAGACCAGTCAAGGATATTATAACAATTTTCGCCCCTCCGAGAACTACTTAGATCTCTCTTTCTTCCTCTTTCTCTCTCTCTCTCTCTCTCTCTCTCTCTGTCTCTCTGTCTCTCTGTCCGCGTGCGTGTGAAAGAGTGTGTGTGTATGTGAATTGTAAAAAAAGGCGAAACTGAGAAAATATATGTATATATATCTGCATGTAGATATATATGTCCTGTATAGCGAACTCAATGCGATGCGAATATTAAAGATATATATATTATATATATATAATATTATATTATTACCGATGTAGAAAATCTAGGCGAACGTATGATCGAATTTTGGGATTCGCCAATATCTCAAGAGAGCCGCGCGAGCGTTATTACTGTAATATCGTGAACGTAACGAGCATATATTAGGAAATGAAAATGTTTAAAAATAAAAATATATTATCAATCGAATACCGAGTGAGACGAGTATAGTCATTGTTTTCATCCATCCTCCACCCGTCAAACCCCGTACGCTATGATCTTGTTGAAAACAATATCGGCGCTGCTTGGAAGTCAACAGAATGGATTGTTTCTCGAGTATAATTCGACGCCCCTTACGGGAAAGAACTGGATTCAAATTTTTGCCGAGTTCTAAAGTCCTTACGAAAAAAAAACAAGCTCAATTTTAAATACATAACTTCCGAGTGTTGAAAGAAACGCCATATAGTCAATGACCGAGTGAAGAAGAAAAAAGTTGGAATATTTGTTTGATTACGTGGGCTCTATAAGGAATTGACGACCAGCCGCAATAAATCGGATATATTTGAGAAAACGCTGTGAAGTGAGTTGTTGTTCGTAAGCAGCGTCAAATTGTTCTTTTTTTTTTTAATAATACCGTATTATCCGGAATAAGTGATAAACTCGCGCAGCTGAGGAAGTAGCTGGAAGCGCATTGAGAGCTACATAACGAGGGGAGAATCGAGCGGAGCAAGTGTGTGTGTGTGTGCGTGTGGGATTAGCTCATCGGAGAAGATCTATACATGTTGGAGAGCTGGAAGAGGTCACCTGAATGAAACGAGTAAGGGCAGGGTAGGGGGGCGAGGGGGATCGGAGCGTGAAATGTGTGGCTCGAGGTGCAAGTGGAGAGTATCGAGTTGACAATCGGAGCGAGATGATAATGGGGGATGACTGGGGTATAAGAGAGAGAGAGAGAGAGAGAGAGAGAGAGAGAGAGAGAGAGAACGAGAAAGAGAGAGTACAATTGCGGGCCGGGTAATACCAGGGAACAATGGGGACTGACTGTGGCTGTGCGCTTGGGCCGGGCGAATCGGCTAACGAACGCCTGATCCGCACACGTGTTTTGCCAGATGCACCACCGCAACTCCTCTCGGCCTCTGTGCACTACTGTATAAGGCCAAATCTTGCCCCGCAGCGACTACGACGGCCACGCGTATTTCTCCCTCGCTCGAGCCCCAAATTTCCTTACAATACCCTAATCGACCGATCATTACCAATTTCAACTCGCGACTTAGAGCCAAGTGTTGTTCCAAAGACTCGGGGCATTTGCAGCTTTGAAGAGACCCAGCCCCGAGACAGCACGTCCGATATCGGCCCGTTGCAATACAAGCGATTCGACGGATCAAAGGCTCGCTGAGGGGGGCTCCATGCCGTATGGCTAACGTCCGAGAGATGGACAATTAGCAATGTTCATCAAATAGTCTGCAAAAACAAATGTATTAGTGGCAATTCAGCTATGAATCCAATTAAAATTCAAAGACTCCACGATTTAAAACGTTAATGGAGACTCAACATTTGATGGGAATGATACTGGGTTTTTAAATAATGATACCCCATTGATATGACCTCCCCTTAGTCGATGTGACAAATAATGAGTATTCGCGACAATTTTTTCTATAATTTATTATCAACCGAATAAACCTTCGACGTATTGGCGATTGAACTTGACGATTGAGATAACAGCCGACGGGAAATACTCGAGTCAAAACTGTATATGTTACCCCCTTGATTATGACCTCACCTTAATGGATTGAATCTGCGAAAAGAAAATTGTTCACGTTAATTTAGCTATTATGTCAACAATAACATCAACTTCAGGAACACATTGACTATTTAACGTACCGATTGAGACAGCAGATTGAGAATTTTGGAAGTCTTGACAATTGTTTACGTTACCCCCTTAGTATGACCGCCCCTTAATAGATTCAATTTGCAAGAATAAAAGTATTGGCGTTACATCATATTAGCATGAACCAGCATTAACTTTCAACATTGACGATTTTACGTAACGATGAGGTAACAGTCCTATCGAGCGGAAAAGTCACGTAAATTCTGAACCCTGTGCTTCTGTTATCGATCGATTGTTCACCAATTAGGACTCGAGAGATGAAATATATAGTGTGGAGTCGTCACCGGCGTGAGATTGGTTGGAAACATATTGTATAATTGAGAGATGGATTCGAAGAGCTGAGCTGGTGTGTGTGGGAGTGTGGTGGGTTTCCGGGAAAGTTGTAGGCGTGCGCGCTCACCTATGCTACGCGATGCAGGTCTAAAAATAAAGCACGACTGCGACTTCCGCTCCGGATTCCACGAGGCTCGAGTTGCATACAGTTTACGCCGTGTATACACACACACACACATATATATATTAGGGGAGGAGCTGCTGCTCAGGCTCAAGTCGCACTCGACGACAAACCCCCGCGCGCGCGAGCGACGCTACTACTTTCACCGTCCCGTATACCACCGTCGTCAAAATCTCTGATTTCCCACTACCCACTACTCGCACTGCAAAACGGGACAAGACGTCTTCTCCCGAGCTGCTGCCAGTTATTCCCAAACTACCCATCATCCACTCGACAAATAATTACACACAACTTCCATACATACTCAACCTCTTATATACATTTCCGTATATGTACATATACACATATTTGTACAACACTCGAGTCTCGATTGCTATATATATCTGCAACCAATTAGTTTTCTCAACAAAGGAGTTAGTCGACTTTGAATATTTTTCATCTTCTATCTTGTTTGTTGTCTTAAAGTTTGTTGTGCAATAGACCTTAAAACTATATTACATCTTTCTTATACGTGAAAAATATTTTCAAAATTTTTACAGCCTGTTTCCCGAGCCGGCCTCAAATGTTAAACTTCTAACGGTGAGTCTTGAAACTGCATTATTCAAACTGATATGCAACATACCTCGGTTGTTTTCGCAATCGATGAACTATTACAAATTTTATGACACAATTTTCGGATTAAACTAAGCCAGATGTTCAAGAATAAATATTTGTTCAAGAGTCACATAAGCTCATTTAAAATGAAAAATATTTTTTTTATTCATTCCAGACGTTATCTGGAAATGGCTACCTACGCACACCCTTAGCTGTTGCCAAGACGCCACTTTCCAATCTAAATCAAAATAAACAATATTTTTTCATGAGCCTTCAAACATGTTCAATAAACCCTCCAAACTTCATTTCAATTGCTTCATTAGTTGCGAAGGAAAAATACTTGACTTTTCAGCATTCCAAAATCAAATAATTTTCCAATCCAGATTGTTGCTACTTGAAAATAAACACTCAAGTTGAACGAAACTTTTCAACAATCGTTAAATTTAACTTGTATTCGTCAATTGAAACAAGGAGGCTTGATATATTGAGTTTGAATACACGTCGGTTGGATGCTTGACATAATACTTGTGTGCATAAGGAATTTTGAGAAAAGTTGACGCTCGCGTGCGCTCCTGTATACATCTACCCCCGTGAATCGATTGTTTGCAGATTTAAAAGTTTATCCCTGTGTACACATGTAGCCGCGGATATGCTCGTTGGGGTGTGCAAGGTAAATCTCCCCCACTCGGCTTCGATGCTCTCCAATGCCGCCCAATTCACGCACCAACACACGTGCATAGTGAGCACACACAGGATTTCGCCTAATAATACCTAAGCAAAATATTTAACACACGTCCGTGTATTGGTTACAACATCATTTAATGGCTCGTAGTGTTTCGCCGTGTATGTCGAGTTGACTCGCTTATTCGTGAGTGTGTGTATATATATCTGGCAACACGCAAAACAAATACGCGTGAAATTGACGAATATTTATTGGCGAGCGTGTATTATTTCAATATATCATATCACTTTATCCGTTCATTCAACTCACTCTCGCTCTACTTATACTTTTAATATACCTGAAAAAGACAAATATGGACAAATGGTAGTGGATCTCGAGTCTTGTTTGCACGAGTGCATACACCAACTTGTATCTCGATACGAATAAAAACAATGAAAATGAGCGAATCGACGCAGTGCATAGGTCGAGCGAGAGCAATTGGAGGAAAAAGCGAAGCACAATAGTTGTATACACGTGTGATTGCAAGACAAAATATCGAACGAGGATATAACGAGGGCAGAGTTGATTATCGCGAGGGGATTCGAGGAGGAAATGGGAATACGTGTTTGGACCCGTGTAAAAAAAAAGTCTGGCATGAGTCTGGCACTATAAGTCTGGCCTGCAAAATCCACTACGCCGGAACTTTTTTTTACTCACAAAAGTTCACCAGACTTCCTGCCACACTATTTATTTCTATCGGAAAAGACTTGCTCAACTGCGCGACTAGTTGGAATAAGGTGCGAAAAAAGTCGTAGCGCCTCTGTTAATCGGGCAAAAATAAAGCAAACAAGTCGTCGCGTGGCGGTTCCGACCCATTACCTCGGCGATTCGCGTATACGTGTGTGTGTGTGCGCGTGCACGCGTGGGTCAATTTGGCGATGAAGCCGCCGCGGGGGGGTCGAGGGCTGGGTGACGGCGCGCGCGACCAAAACAGCCCCGGCGGCCGTTTGGTTTCGCCGCGTCCGTTCCATCGCCCGCGCCACAGTACGCCAAATTATTCCGCGCGCGCGTACACTTTTTAACCCGCCCCCGGGTCTACGCTGCAGTCTCCCCCTCCCCCTCCCCCCCCGCACCTATTATTTCCCCGGCGATTTTTCCCGCATGATTGGCTTTCCCGAGACTTTTTTTATCGTTTTCGACGGTCCCCCGTCGGCTCGCAGTTGCGTTAATTGAAACGGCTCGCGCGAAATATTCGGCCGCCCCGACGCGTACGTTGTTTGACGAGTCGACCATCGGTTGCTGTGGGGTATTCGTTCGGGCTGCGGCCAGTGGATCATATGTATGATTAGATAGAGCACACCGACAAATATACGGTACGTGTAGTCGTTACTAGACTTTTCAAGTAGAACTACCCTATTTACAGAGAAGGTCGGGATTATCCCATTGTAATTATTTGAATTTATTATAAATTCTTGTCATCATCGTCTTCTGCTGTAATTCGTGTTGCGCGTATGAACAGTTACTGAATTATTAACATTATTACCACTTGATAGTTTTCTCCTTCGTAGTCGCATAGGCATTTGTTGATTAGACATTTATATTTATTGCTTGTATCTTGAAAAAAAAACAATGAACTTGATCGACGCATACACAGTTTCATGATGATCTCGAAGATTTTGCTGTTTATGAATATTTGCAGCTCACACAAGTACAATTAGTTTACTACTTTCTAGTTTGATTTATTTGGATGAATTGGAATGCCATTTTGTATATACGTTAAGGGATAAAATGACTACATTGTTTCTAGTATCTTCTGTCCAGGAGCTTTCGATCTTATGACACAACATCTAAATCTAATTAATGGAAGTGAATTATTAATAAATCAATAAATAAAAAGTAGCAATGACATCTATTTGAGTGTCGATGAATTGTCTGTACCATACACAATATCTACAAACTCTAGTAGGTCCATCAATTCAATTCGTACCAAGTTCGCCATACATTCTCTCGGAAATTTAGTAAATGGTACTATGTACGCGTAAAATTGATTGTATAAATATGATAATGTATGTTATTTTATTTTACAGTAATGATTAGTATATGATTTGGATAGTTAAGCTGAGCTATGTCGCTTAGTGGAAAGAGCGCTTTGTACTAAAGACACATGAAAGCCACAGTGACCATTAAAATATTCGTTTCTCAGTGCATATGTTAGGAGAGACTGGGCCAAGTGGTCGGCTCTCACACACACACACACATACACGCACCAGAGAGACAGGATGACGTGTTGCGGCCGGTCGGCCGGGGCAAAAAAGCTCACACTCCCGGCCCACCCGCAACGCGTTGTACAAAAACTCTCTCTCTCTATCTCAGCCATTAGCCCTGTTTACCCGAGATTACCCATGATAATGTAAGCATTTTTTCACGCCCGCGCACGGCCACCTGCTCTCGACACTCGAGCCACTCGCCATATTATTCATAATCTACCCTCGGCACGCGCCGCATCATTTCTTCCACTCCTCGGAAAATCGCACGTATGGCTACACGCGGTAGGATTTATATAAAAAAAAATGATTCCGCACCGGCTTTTTTTTTTAATTCCTCGGATGGCAGGTTGCAGATCGAGGGGTGAAAGAACAAAGAGAGATGGCTCGTATACTGCTCGAATCATTTTTAACGAAACGCCTCTGTGAAATTGTCGGAATTGTAAAGTTAGTTCAACGATGTGTGTCATACGATGGAATGCGCTCACCACTTTTCTTTAGACAACTAAATTATTTGAATTATTAGCCACGGGAAATCCGACTGTATTCTCAATTGACTAAATGTTACAATTTATTTTTGACCCATATTTCTCTTTGATGAACGGTATTCCAGACCCAGAGATAGCGATATCCCACACGTTCGCGTTCTCATATAACAGATTGCCTCTCAAATTAACGCTTTTCAACGATTCTCATCCGAATGCTGTTCTCTGAATGTCTTATGCTCTTTTCGTTGTAAATTATTCGTTACCAATCTGTCCGAATTCCATCCACCCCTCAATCCAACATTTTCTATTCCGAGACATTGGACGAGGGAAAAATTGTATACAGAAGTATTTTCATCTAAATCTTGTCATACATAATTTGATCAGGACTTTTGTTCGCGTAAGCAGCTCCGGCTCGCGTCCACTCTTTCCCCGCAAACTTACCGTTTAGCTTTCATTCCAACATTATTATACGTACGTTAATAAAATTACTCTCAAATCTGAGATCGAGCTCGAGGTTGCACCTCTTCGTGTTGCTCGCAAACATATTCGAATTCCTCGAGTCGTTCAAGATATTTCTCACGCGTGTCTCTGCGTTCCTATATGTATATAGGCTATGTGCGCGTGTGTACGTGACGTTTTTTTCACGCACCTCGTCTCGCGAACGGATACGGCCCGGTATTTACGGACTTTCGTAGGCAGTTACGACACCTATTAAGTTTTTGCGTATATCGGCCATCCAGTGTGTTTGTCCGGAGAACGTAAAAGGAATCTGCGAATTACGGGGTCGCGCGTGATCCAATTTCAAAAATATGCGCGTCAATCGCATTTGCAACGGTCCGAACTATCCTAAAGCTCTTCCAAACTTCCATTCAATATTCATACTCATCACGTTGAGAACGTAATAATGACATATCGGCAATTCACTCTTAGCCAGCCAAAATGTAAGTCTCACCCTAAGCAAAATTATTATGAACGATTCAAATTACGAATGAATATTCAAACTGCATCTGGAAAGTTCCACGAAAATTTATAATTGTTGGAGGGGAAGTTGTGGAAGACGGGTAACTCGAACAATATTGTCAATCGACCCGAGTCACTCGACCGTCGTCAGCTGTTGAGTCTGGATCCTTATTACGTTGAATCGCCAATGCCCGTCTCTCCAGTTGATTCGGTAGATAATACATTATGAAAAGTGATTCGGTGCGAATAGCTGCATATTAAATAAGCGCCACCCGTTGTATTTACCCTGTTTGGTACGAGCCCGCCTCAAGGCTACTCCGCCATTAAGCATAACGCCAATTGTGAGTGTCAGGTAGTTTTATTCTTTGTACATTCGTGCAATTGAGCCGAAACGGGGGAAAATCAAGTTTTTACGGGTGGACGAGGGTTTGATTGTTGAGACTGACCTGTAGCTATGTCGTTCGGCGATCGCGTGTAAAAGCAGGCGCGCACAATAGCTGGTATATTATAGGTGGGTGTTGCGCTAAGGTGGCCGCACGTGAGCTCGAGCCAGAGCAGGTAGGCTCGCTCCGGAGCGATCGGTCGGTCGCGTGGTGTAGCCGGGGGTGAAATTACAATTGGACGAGGGAATAATGGGGCGTTTACGGTGGGCTGCATTGTGGCGTGCACCTATGCGCGCGTCGCGTGCGCCCGGCCGAGTCTCGCGGGGGATCGCGCGCGCGCGCGCGCGCACCTACATGCACGTACGCTCCGATGCGCGCTCTCCTTTTTCCGCCGTGTACATACAGAGCCATTGTGCAACGGGGGCCGCTTATCCCCCCGCTGCGCAGGCTCCCACCGCTAATCTCACAATTAAGCCGGCGGCGGCGCCCCCGCGGCTCCCATTCCCACCGACGAGACCCATCCGCAACCGGATTTTTTATCTTGCGCGCCGAGTTTCCATAGTTCGAGCGGGAATGATTAACAAATTAAAATCGAGCTGCTTATACACGTACGCATTGAAATAACGGAAAATTTCAATGCGTACGTGTGTCGATCCGGGAACGAGATGAAAATCCGCTGCGGTCGAGTGTGCTTCCTCAAAGAGGCTTTGTGCGAGATACGCAGCTTCTGTATTCTTTGCCGTCCAAAGTAATGAAAAAGAATCGTATCGGTTGCTTAATTGTGTTGAAAAACATATACACTAGTTGTATCAAGCCTCGGACTAATTAACTCGAGCGTGCACATATACGTACGTATATACAGACTGTATTTTTGGATTTTCATGTTTTTCAACCCGATAGATTACGAAAATAAAGTGTAGAGGTCGATTTTCGCACCGCCACGAGGTTTTCTATCTTGGAGAAAGCAAAAACATGGCGTGCCGCAATGAATTGCCTCGCGATGCTACACTGCACCGCGCGAGGCAAGGCAATTTCATTCGATGTTGGATGAGATTGGTTGTCGAGGCGCATATCGTAGGGGATGGCGCGCAGGGATTTCACGCGCGTTTCACCCGGGGAAATTCGTCGAAAAGACCAAGCGGGCTAAAGCGGGGCCGTTGCCGGGAGGGAATTAAAGGGCCCCGGGGGCCCCCGGTCGCCCGTATCAAAATATCTATATCATATTAAGCCGGGTGGCGGGCCGCACGGCTTTGTCCGCGCGCTACCGACTCCCTTTCGCGTTAAACCGAGCGTGCGCTACACCTCCAGCCCGCTTCCACAAACATTCTTATATACCTCGAGGTTGCGCCGCGGCCGCGGCTCTTTTTTTCCCTCCTTCTTTTCCTCGGCTTCTTCGACCAAAAAACTCCGCGAGCCCCCTTTGTCCTCGGCCGTCTAAGCCACCCCTCCCCACACCCCAAAACCGACACACGCGCATATTACACTTATCTCTCCGATTGATTGTTTCCTCGAGTCGACAATGAATCGTAGCGTTTTTCAAGTATATATATGTATACTAGATCCTCAACGCGCCGAGTCTTCTTCTTGTAGCTTACGAATCGGCAGTGTGTACGCGCGAAAATAATTGGGTTGAGCTCATCGAGGGGATGAAGTGGCCCTGTGTGACTCAATTCTTCAATGCTTGGGTGTCTTTTGCAAAAAAAAACTGTACTCCCTCAAATCCTTACAGTGAAAAACCACTGCATTGCAGTGAGAAATCACTGTAAGGAGGTTGATGACAAATTCACTGAATTACAGTGAATTTGTTATGTAACTAAAGTGAATTTTCACTTTAGGGGAGGTTCTCATCAAGCAATTTCAAAAATTCGATTTTTTTTTTGCTGATTTTGCTACCATATGATATGTAGAATATACCCCGAAAAGCGTGTGACCGAAATATTATTTTTAAAAAAGTTATAGCATAATAATGGAACCTATGACTAACGTTATTGTTATGGTTAACCGAATCTTTAAACGCGTTTATCTCCAAATGACTTTTTTTAAACTAGTGGGAATCCTAGCTCAAAAACTCATCAAGGTATCGACTTGAATCTTTTTTTATTTTAAAGGCAATTGAATTTCTGGGATCCTATACCTATAAAACCATTAATTTTATTATTAATTTTTGTCTATATATCGATTTTAAGAGCAAAAAAAAAAGTGCGAAATTGGTACGTAAATTTCACAAGTCCGCCATTTTGTTAATTTCCAACCTTTTTTCGGTATTATCGGTATAATATCCCACAAATATATATTTTTTGAAACTTTTTCGTTTTTTGATCTCAGATAAAAATTGGAGGCCCTAGGATTCCCACCATGCGGAAACTTTTTTCACAGGCGTGCCCATAAACGTGTGTTTAATTCATCATATAATGATTATTTTTTAATAAAAAAAATTTTTTGTATACTCAAATAATATTGTATAAATACGTGTGAAAAAGTTCCATACCATTATTCAATTCCTTCTATGAAAAAAAAAATAAAGAAAAATGGGTCATTTTCGAGGTGCTAGATGAGAACCTCCCCTTTAGTTCCGCATGAGTTTTGATAGCAAACATTTTTACATCACGATTTACAGTAAGTATAGTGTGAAATGAATTACTACTCTACTTACTGTGAGTTTTATGTGAATATGTTTCCCATAAAAACTCATGGAACTAAAGTGAAAATTCAATTCTGTTACATAAGAATTAGTTCACTGCAATGTCCAGTGAATTTGTCGTCCACTTCCTTGCAGTGATTTTTCACTGCAATGCAGTGGTTTTCACTGTGAGGTATAAAGAGAGTACATTTTCGTCGTGGTCAACCCTGGCTCGTTCAGGAATCCGTACGGACTTCTCGGCCAACCGGGTATATACTTACGCCGGCAGCAAATTGACAAGCCGGGAGACTTCAGATCACCGGACACCTTCGCTGAATGTGATATACGGGTGGAGTAATGTCGAATCCTAGAAATGTCTGTGTATGTTTATACGTACGGGACGGGCTATTTTTGGCACGCGGTATATATCTGCCGAATAATGAGTGGCGGGGAGGTAGGACGCCGCCGGGTTTTCGTGTGTATGGTCGATGCGGGGATCCCGGGCATCGACCGAGTTTTTTTTCCTCGTATTTTTGGCCATGTAGCAACCGCGCGAGCGAGAGTATAGACAGCCGGGAACATCTCTATCGCGAGGCTCGTATCCGCCAGAGAGGAAACAACATAATTGACGTGGAGCTCGAGAGGAAAAAAATCTCATCGGCTTGTAGCCTCGAGATTCTCGAGTTGTTATAGCAAAATGATTGAGCAACCTCTAGGAATCGCGACGAGGCTAACGCGTGGCGCGACGTTGCGATGTATTTGGAACGAATGCCTCGGAAGTTGTATATATATGCTTGCGACTCGGTCATTTCTCTCAGCGACGTACAGGTGGTGAGAAGTTGAAACTTGTAGTGTTGGAATCACAAGACGGTCTTTTGGTTTGCCCAACCGTCAACGCGAAGTAGCTGTTACAAACCGACTCGTCGTGTACTGCTCTCTCGCGACGACTCTTTGCTCATCTAAAAGTGACCGCAACCATATACTTGACTTACATTATTTTTAACAACGATATACAGTTGTTCGGACAAAAAAAGATTTTCATATTTTTGAAAACCAAGTGACTTGGGAAAGTTTAATTTAGAGATTCGAATTGTCGACATTCAAACACGTTTGGTTCGGAAACAAGTGATTCTGCGCTGATTAGGCTCGCGGATATATCAGTGATATACTCGAGTGAAATATCGATCGGGTCGTCACCAGCCCGGACCAAACGTATCGGCTATCAATGACTATATTCGGATAATCAATTCTTACATGCGCGAAGGTTGAAATTACACCTGAATCTTTGGTTACTTGGTGAACTCGTTGAAAATCGTCGCGCATCGATCGAGTGGTATATAATTTTGTCCGCGGCCCGATCGGCAACTGGCGTCGGTGCGAGAAGAAGCGCGGATAATGAGTATATACACGGTTGGACAATATCGAAGGAAAAATCGCGAGACGTATAGGCTGGGAGAGGGATTTGCCAAAGGGGCCGCAGGTGATTTAATAATTCGCCCCGCGATGTTACGAGTGTAAGCTCGGCTCGAGGTCGAAAGCATAGCTCTCCCGAGAGCTATGCGCGTGTCGTTTAATCTCGGCGAGTCGCGCCCAAGTTTACGCGCGATATACATATGTATACGAAGAAACGCAGAGACTCGACAGTGTCGGGGACGTTTTTGCGTCTTGTTTACGAGTATAGCGCGGGTAGTTAGTAGGGCGCGTTGTGTCGTCCGGGGGGGAGTTTGGTATGCGGGGCCCCGCTAACGACCCGCCCGACGATTGACAAAGTATTCCTGATGCGTAGCTGCATCTTGCGCTTCTGCTCCTCCTCTGCTTCGGCTAATCGCTCCTCGCTCGAGCTGCAAAACACTCGCCGCGCGACATATACCACCTGCAGCTCGAGACTCGCTCGTCGTCTCTCTCTCTCTCTCTCGAGTACGTACGTGTATAGGTGTGCGTGTGTGTGCGCGCGCGCGAAAGTGGGTGGTGTTGATGCTGGCAGTGGGTGATGTTGACTCAAACAGCAGCGGCGGCGGCGGCGGATCCGCGAGAGCGGCACGTGCCGCACGTGCTCCAACGGCCAATTGCATCCGTCGCTCAATCCCAAGCGATCCCTCAAAACATCAATAAATAACCCCACGGCCGACCAGCCGCGGCAAATCAGTTGAGAATCGCGCGCAATCCAACAACAAACGGCCCAACGCCCAGCTATGTATATACACACACACACCCGCGATCGACAGCCCGAGAGATAACTCGCGCACTAATTGGGATGTAACGAGATGCTCCGGCCGGTGTAGGCGTCGCGGTCGCCGCTGCCAACGAGACGATCACTCACACGATACACTGTATCGGACTGCGAGTATGTGTGTGTGTGTGTGTGCGTAGCGTAAATCTCTAATTACACTCGGAAAGTTTTTTCTTCTATGTTTGCACATCATTTGAAATTTGAGTATATAAAAAGTATAGATCTGGGATAGTAAATTATTTGGAGGAGCTAGAATCCAGTGGAAGGGAAAAATATATGTAATCGATAGTAGCTGTCAAGTGGGTAATAGTTGAATTTCTCATCAATGGTTTACAATTCAACGCAAGTATTTCGACATGCAATACAGCTGTTATGTGTGCGTTATGACGGAATAAGTTTTAATAATTTTGAAAAGGGTGTAAAAATTGAATTTGAGTTTGCGAGCAGTAACTAGGGTGATTTTTATGAATATCTTAATACATATCTGAATTGCAGCTAGTCGAATTGCGAAATAATCATGTTGCATTGACTAGCTGGAAAGCTTCGTTGAAGCGATGACGTAGGATTAGCCGAAGCTATTGAATAAAAATACTCTCGCAAAACGAGTATATAAAACTCGGGTGGGCGCATCAGTTGCGATCTCGGCGGCTCGTCCCAAATATAATCAGCCACGCGCTATGTAAACGCAATCAATGCGTGCAGCAGGATTTAACCGTCCCGCGGCCCAGATGCAATTGCCGCATTTAGCCTTTTTACGATATCTCGAGCTGGCCGTGCAGTCGTGTCCCCAGCGCCGCTGCACAGCATCGCCCGTCTTACAGTTTCAACTCTTGGAAGGGAAGAAAAAGGCTCCCCTTGGGACAGCTACTACGTGCCGGCTCTCCCTCGCGTATGCGTGTGCACACTCGCACGCCAAGTGCATGAGCGATCGGCTTCGGAGCAACGTCTGAGACTCCGCGTTTCGCATGATCGATCCGAAACGTCCGTGATCGGTTGCGCGGCCCCGCTTCTTATACGTACTTACGGCGCTCGCGCGCGCAAACGCATTAGCTCGACGAATCAACCACTTGTCGCGCGCATACATAATCCCGCGGCTCGATCGATCTTTTTTCCTAGACTGGATTACGATGCATTATACTGCACCAACGTCCAACACGTCGATCGTCGTGTATTGTGAGTTGGCATTAATTATATATCGCTGGATATTACCGGGAAACGGTTTATCCTTTATGCGTGAAGATATGTGTACACTACTTACTTGTAATGATGCGATGATGGTACGCTGATTATTTGTCAACATACATACATGTATGCGGCAAAATCATTGAATCAATGACTATTTTTTGTTGATTTCATAATGAAACATCAACGGCTACCAAATCATAACTCGTGCATTATTTGTTTGCAGTAACGCGATTACTATATGTGATTCTAGCAAACTAAAACATCCGTACGACAATATTGCATCGCTAAATACAGTAAAAATATAGCGCAACGATATATACGAGAATAAAGTTGTCTCGGCGCACGAGCCTACGGGACATCGACGCACAAATTGGTCAGATATTCCAAAGCCGGCCACGATGAATCCGTTTGGATTTTCTCCGGTCCGTTGTCCATACACATAATACACGCGCAACTACATATACATATAGCTTGACCAGAATCGAATGACGCAGTATAGGCGCGGAGTAATTGGGACGGGCGATGACAACAAATATTCGGCTGTCCCGCGTGAAAATCTCGAATGAGAGCATCGGACGCATGTATGTGTCAACGCGGCGGTGACTGGCACGTATAGGTCCGAGTACAGGGAGCAGCCTCGCCCAAAGCCGCGAGGAACGAAATTGTGCCGGGCTGATTGATACGCGGGCCAGTAACGGACGCGTTTTTCTTCCCTTTTTTTTTGTTCTCGGGAGATTCCTCGGCCGAGCTGTCGGGCCGAACGTCGCGTTGGAGTGCGCGCGAGGCTGCGGGCGTGAGTCCGCGGCTATTCGAAGCAACAATATTTTCTCGTCGCATAATACACACACACACATATATATGGGTATGGCTGGAGGCACGCGAGGGCTGCCGGTGCAGTGCCACTCGAGAAAGGAACAAGCCGTATCCCTTTCGGAGAGAGAGAGAGATGGGAGCGGCTGCAGCCGAGCGAGGGAAAATGAAAATAAATCGCGGCCGAGTGACGGGGCGAAATTCCTCGGGGCGAGTCAGCAGAACACCGCGAGATCGAGCAGCATTGTCCCGCGCAGCCACCGCCAGACATACCTATATATATTAATTATACCCGAGCTTCTTCGCGCCTCGACAGACAGCTCCATGTACACGTGCGCCCACCTGCCACTCCCAAATTATTTCACCTACACGGCCGTTACCCGCGCACGGCTTCCGACCGCGAGCCACGTACGCACACGAGACGCGTACGTCACTCGTCGAAATTCGATCGCTTCATTTGCTCCGAGGAGAAAAGTGTCGCGGCTCGCTGTCGCAACGAGACCAGCTCGTAAGTGTGCGTGTGTAGGGTGTCGAGAACGCGGATCCTCCAGCGATTCGTTTAGCGGGAGGGGAAGATTCGCTTGGAACGAGATTCCAGTGTGTGTCACGTGGAACTGCAGTTTGCACTACGAGAGTTTACTATGTAAACAAAATAGGGAAAAAAATGCTTACTGGATTTCGGGAACAAAACTTGCAACAATTTGATAATACCATTTTCGTTATGTCAATTACTCTGAAGTTTACTATTTTATCAGCTAATTTCATATACATTATACTAAAGTGTTTGTAAACAGTGCATTGCATTTAAATACGTTCTTGGAATATTTTATGCAAAGTAAATGTAATTATATATGTGCAATTTTGAAGAAGTGCGAGCCGGATGGGTTGACGCGAATAATTAAAATTTAACGCATAACTCGCGGATACAATATTTCATGTTACGAGGGCTCGTAAAAAAACCTTCTCAAAAACGCACGCGCTCCGGAAAATAGAGCGTTTTACCCTAATCAAATTCGAATATTCGCGGTATTGAATCAATTGAACACTGGATTTGCCCATCATCTCCGATCACTATGATATTCTCATAGTGAAATTGACGATTAACGTCACACTGAAAAACGTATGAAAAAAGTAAGTAATCATTCCAATATTTGTCTCTCGGTACTGTGTGCAGAGAGAGAGAGAGAGAGAGAGAGAGAAGGAGAGAGCAAAAGGTAGGTTGGCTGTTGGCTCGTTGATGCGCGTGGAGACCGGAGAGGAGTATGTATATAATACCTGCCATCGCGCTGCGCAGGGCCGGGGCTGATGTGTTGAAGAGGAGCTGCGCGAGTGGGCGGCACACACACACGCGCGCACACGCGCGTATTCACACGAGTGCCCGGCCGCGCGCTGCGGAATTTGGTCGAGGGCCTCGCGTCCGCGCGCACGAGTGTATGCGTCATTTTGAAAGAGCCATCGAGCCACCGCGAGAGCCGCAATATGTATTTTTTCCCTGCCCCATCGCGATCGACCAGCTCGCCCAATGTCAACGGCTAATCCGACCGATCGCAGCGACAAGAACAAATTCATTCCCGTCCCCGCATTGCTCGTATGCGCAACACACTGCAGTTTGGGGCAACTAATTGCAGACGCCACCTCGACCGCGCGGCTATTTCGGTGCAGGCGGCCGCGTAAAAATAATTTCCTCCACAATACAAAGTTACGGCCGAGCTTATCATATGCGCGAAAATCTGGTCTATACATAGAGATAACGCCACACTTGAAATAATTCTCTGGAGTTGGGCAAATCGTCGCGGATATGGCAAACTATGGCAAATTAAATATTTATAAGTTGTCGATCTTTGAGGGCCAATCCAGAGTGAAGTGGGAAAGAGAAAATTCACAAAATCCACCACAAATTTATTTAATTTATTTAATTTATTTAATATCTGGTGGATTTTGTGAATTTTCCCTTTCCCACTTTACTCTGGATTGGCCCTCAAAGATCGACAACTTATACATATTTGGAATTATGGAGGGTTCACAGCATAATATCATGGCAAATTAATTACACGCGCGAGCCTAGTGTATCGAGATAGCGGACCGATCGGACACGTTTGCAGAGACACACACACACAGGGGGATGGAAGGATATGGTGAGATTAGTTGGCTGCGTATAGATTGGTTATTTTTACGCGCGGGTGGCGGCGGGTCGGAAAAAATCAAAGCCGCTAATTGAGCGAGAGCAGCATCCGGTCAGAGAAAAAACACACACAGATGGACGCGGCACGAAGCTCTCAAAACCGATACGACAGCTCCTACGCTGCTGCACATTGGGCAACAGCAGCACACGTTGGAGGCTCGCGACCTGTCGCGCGCGGTGTCGCACACGTGGATTGCCTGCACCGAAATATATATATACACGCGCAATTGGAATCGAAGTCGCGCGGCCGCGGAGCTGAAAATAAGCGAGCGAGAGAAAGAGAAAAGCATTGGGGAAAAAAACTCGCGCGAGGAGTAGGGGAAAAAGGGAAAAGCCGCGGTTGGCTCGCGCGCACTGTTGACTTTGGCAGAGGCTCCGGCGCGCCGCCGCGCACCTCGGCCGCCGCACCGGATGCAAATATATCGGCCGCCAAAATAATTCGGAGAGACACAGCTCTCGACGCGACAATCATCGCCCCATGCCTCGAGCTCGCCTATCTCTATAACTCTCTCTCTCTCGTTCTCTCTCGCGCGCTATTTATCTTCTCGAAACCGGAGAAT
The DNA here is from genome assembly GCA_020882685.1 of Aphelinus atriplicis. Classification (NCBI taxonomy): domain Eukaryota; kingdom Metazoa; phylum Arthropoda; class Insecta; order Hymenoptera; family Aphelinidae; genus Aphelinus; species Aphelinus atriplicis. The sequence goes on along the minus strand of CM037074.1, from coordinate 70,032,131 downwards.
CGCCGACAATGAACGATTCGCAGCTCGTATACGGTCCAACGGGTCCATTATACCAAGGGCCGCGCTGAGATTTAACGAAGATTCAACAATATTACCCTCGAATACAACTTGAGTAATATATCGATTCAATCAAGTATCCCCGCGCGGCAACTCTTTCGACATTGTCGATTTAACGTAACGATTATTGAGATGTATACGATGAGAAGTATACGAGCGAGTCGGTTGACTATATTGCTCGCATGTTACCCCTTTGGTACGGCCCTTGACAGAGTATATTACATTGTAAAACAACACTTGTGAACTAACTATTTCACGATCCGCAATAAATATAACATCGAATGGTTTAGAGGAGAAATCGTGTATATGTATATACAGCGTCTGTTGGAGATTATTCAACCGGTGCAGAGACGCCGGGCATGTGGGCCAGTAAAGTGAAATTCGCGTATGTGTTTAAGAGCAGAGCCAACCGACTGGTAAATTGTGTATATATATACGCAGCCATACGTATAATAGCTGTCGAGTGCGTGAGCGATTCCCTCGCTGTATATACTCGGGGACTGTCCCGACTGTCCCGCGACCGAAATATCCCCGCGGACCATTTGCAAACGCTGCAAAGCCGCGCTCAATTCCAAAAACTCCAGAATTATAACACACGGGCTGCGTTGCTACTGCTGCTGCTGCTACTGCTGCCTCCTCTCTCTATATCTATATAACTGCCATAGCAGTTTACACAACCTGCGCTGCTCTCACCCTCCCAACACACTCTGCTATGCTTCGTCCTGCGTAATTCATCCCCCCTTCCACCATCACACTCTTTTTCAATTCGACATTCCACTCGTGTGTGGAACGAACTGTTCACTTGCTCAAATTAGTACGTACTAGTGGAGTAAATTTGAATATTCGTCTTGTGCACATTGTCAATCTCTCGCATCACTGTACATTGGGCCAATTAGTTTTGTCGACTGGCAGCTGAGAAAGGTTCCGTTTGCAAAATTGCCCAAACAACGTGTCGAATCGCGAATTTGAATGAATTGAACGGAATGGCTGAAATTGTATCGAGTTGGTGCACCTTTTATAAAGTTAAATCTGGAAAAGTATATCTAAAAACGTTGAATCTGAATTACGGTACTGTCTATGAAGTGTCCCCTCCCTGAAATGCGGCATCTTCTACAAATTTAATTCTGAAATAGCGCAATTTACCGCGAGGTGATCACGCTGGAACGGCGCCTATCCCAAAGTTAATTTTGAAACGGAACAGTTCCTTGCCGAAGCGCAACCGCGAGTTTGGGGGTGCAGCGGATGAAATTGCGCACATCCAGCAGCGGTAGTCGTGTACTAGTCGTAGGTGGGATGCGCGAGCGCGCGGTTAATCTCGACGATGGTGGGACGGGTGGGAGGCTGAACGTGGGAAGGTGAAAGGGCGCGCGGCTGAAAGAGAGCCGCTGGAGCATTCACCTGTCAACGTCTTTGGCTGCACTGCGCGCCCCCCCAGGTAATCTGTATGTGTTTGTCGTGGCTTGCCGCCGCGCGCTCCTACCAAAACAGCCTAATATAATCCTATTTGCACCCGCGCGCGCACCTCAACCCTCGCTGTCGCTCGAGCGCGCGCCAGCGGCCAAACGTGACCTACATTATTTACTCGAGTTTATTAGCCCGCGAATATCGACGCGTCTTTTCCTTTTTTTCCCCTTTCTGGTATACTCTGTCCCCCCAGCTTGTCTATATATATATCGATTGGCTCTCGACACCTTTTTACGGCCATCGCAGCTCGCGCACTTTCGTCCCGCGCAGCTTTCTCAGCTCGCGCGACCACACGACAATAGCCCCCGCCAATCCAATCCTTTCTCGATGCCCGAGAATTGATTGACAAAGTACACGCTCGCGGCACGGCCCGCAACCGCACGCGCCCAACAATAACACACACACACACACGTGCGCGTATTAAAAAATTCGATTCGTCGAGTTATATAAGCCTTTTCTCCCGATTCTTTTATAAGCATCGACGAATTTGATTTTTTGGATCGCGCGCACGCGCAACCGAACGAATTCAACAATAAGTAATGAAAAACACACTTGATGGAAAATTCGACCCAGAAATTTTTTCGGATTCTCTTTCAGCTACCTCAACCTGGCTGCAATTTTTAACAATAGTCAAACAATCAATTTTGGCTAGGAAAATCGAAAGTCGTATATACCCTGAATATCCTTTTGAGATTTTTATCAATGCGGGATATGTCACTTCTTAGGAGGGACTCGGGTAAATTCCATCCCAGTGTGGACGCGATGCGATTCGCAGTCTAATCTTATATACTTGAAGAATTCGAAAATTTACTGAAATAATTTAAAAATCAACGAATCAGCTTAACGAATAAGTGAAGTGCGTGAGAATGAAAAATGCGCCGGAAACTTATTGCATGAATATTATATTGCGTCGGATATATTGCATCGGTGATGGTCAATGTATGGGGCATATTTCTCCAATTATTAATCGGGTAGCATTTTGCCAATATGTTCAAAAGTATTAACCAAGTCAGTACTCCTTGTTATTCACCGGCTAGTTCACACGACGATAATTTCTACCATAATATTTCAGCGAATCTACGAAGAGAAAAAAAAATATAATCACACAAAAATATTTCACTCGAGTCTCATAGTCCCCCAAACTTCGCCGTATCTATACAAGCATCTCTTTTTTAATTTTCTAATCAGTGATTTGCCCCATTATACTATATTGCCCCGACTACTCGCAACGCAGTAAAATAAAATTGATATAATAAACCGATCGTAGCTGATATTGAATCGTGAGCGCTATCGATTGGACGTTTCGAATCGGCGCTTTTTTTTCCTTACTCAAAGGAGCGAGTCAAGAACGGTCGTTCTTATGCGTCTGGCTCATCCGTATACACGCGAGAGAGAGAGAGAGAGAGAGAGAGTGGAAGAGACGTGATGCTGCACACATGTGCGCGCAACAATACTGACACGTGCGTGCGTGCGCGCTTGGCCGCAGAGCGCACTCAACGGGCATCGGACATTCCGCAACCGGATGGGCCGCCGCGCGCCGCCACTTATATTCCCTGGGCACACACACGCACACACGCACCGCCGCGCAGAGAGACACCCGCACCGCCGCGCCGGGGGCATTAAAATCTTACCGCCGCGCTATAGCGCAACTCAAATCCCCCAAATGCGCGCCTCTCAAAATTTTCAAAAGCCTTTCGACAAACGCCCACCCGTCGGTGTGTGTGTGTGTATCAGCTGTATCACGATACCCCACGTGTATCCCTCTGCAAACTCAGCATCGCGTTTGTGTACACACGGATCGTCGAGATAACTAATTAAATGATTCAACGATATTAAATTTGAAAGATGAAATTCGGAATTCATATGAATTTCAGTGATGTATACTCACCGCACACTCCGAGATCTCGTATAGCTCAGCAACGCCGAGTTTTCGTTTAGCTCCTTTTTTCAAATTGAACAAGTTCGTTCGCTGCGTTACGTATAAAATCGGAAAATTTAAATTTTTCAATTTTTTAAATTCGATCTAGGTTTCGACCTCGTTTTTCATCGGATCGAGATTCAGATTCTTGTCAGCTAAAATATGGATGTGCAGCTTTGAACGATTCAAAAAAAAAATCGTCAACAGGTATCTCCCACTTTTGACGGTGTATTTATAATGTTTTACCAACTAATACGCTCGAGACTGAAGTTAATATAAATAAGAGAGTCATCGCGAAAGCCGGCTATTTTCAAACTTACCCTCCAATATATCTCGGTCTGCTTCATCAATAATAATTCCGGTCAACTCTTGAATCTACATGATTTTATAAAAAACAACAAATCAGCCATTCTTCTTGGTGTAACGACGATTCTTTGTGAAAATAAAGATAACATCATACCGTAAGCAACTATTCATACCCCGTCCCCTTTCACAGCAAGAAAAAGCAGGATAAGAATTGAATCCCCCGAAAAACCTTGAGTAATTTATCGACGGGCCGCTAATCGGATAAATCGAATCGCGAATCGTATATAAGTATATACGCCGGCCGTACGTGGCTGTAGCAAATTCCGAAAATTCCGGCGCACGCCGCACAGTGTATGTCTGTAAACCGGAGAGGGAAAAATTAAACAGAGTCGCGGACAAGTGCGTCCGATATATATATATACGCTCGTTTACGCGCGCGCTGTAACATAAACAAATGCCACGCCTCGCCCGCGGCTCTCCACCACCGCGCGGCCAAATAGTTGGTGAACTGACACGAGCAGCAGGCATACCGAGACTCGCGGAGATGCGTATACGCGCCCGCACCCGCAACAAAATTCGAGAGCGAGTTAATCATATGCGCGCGATCAGTGGAGACTTTCGAATAACATATAATATCAAGACAGCTATTCCGATATGATCGCAATGTCTTATAATAATGTCTTAATTAACTATTTTTGATTGTCACTTGATAATATTGATGCGTTAACTGCAGTCTTTGCGTTGTTTCAACCCTCGAGTGCGCGCAGCTCTTGATGCTGAAAAACAACTGCGTCGCAATCTGACTGACGAGCGAGTGAGGTACGCGAACAAGAAAATTTATCTATCTATAATCGGTGTTGCGAATTTCAACGAAACGAAATTTATGCTTCAGCAAATTACATACGAACATTATATTTTCCTTCAAACGCGCATCGAAATGAAATAATCAAATAAGCTGAATCAGCGCTATCCTCGACTGACACTCACGCGTCTTCTCAGCCTCTCGAGCGTTACCAATGCCCCGCCGTCACATTTACATTCGCGCGTTTTTCAAACAAGCCTTTTCACGCACACACTGCTTTGGATTTCTCATCGATCTACAGCTCGACGTACTCTCCAGCTTTGGGCATTTTATTTTTGGATTATCTCGAGCTTCTCCCTTTTACTAATTCCTCCTCTCTGCCAGACGCGCACTCACATTTTTTCTTTTTAAAACGTACAATTTTCACCAACCGTACTTTCCCTCGAATGGAACGCTGTCTCTTTCATATGCCAGGCGAGTCGGGAATTGAATCGGGGAAATAAAAATTCTGCGTCTTTCGCCATCGGCAGATCCGGACCTCAGACAACAATTTTCAAAACTACCCAGCAATGTTGCTGGATATAAACAACAGTTGCTATGGAAAGTACCAATATACAGTGTCAGCTGTGTCTTCAAATGAACTTCTACCTTATATTTTAAACTTTTAGCAACGGTTTGTATTTAACCAACGGCAATTTTTATGGGTTTGCCAACAACGGTTTCCATATGCAAAATATTTCATTGATTCTCGAGTCAATCTGCGGGCCCCTTACAAACATTCGAGCGGAATTCTAGGGAACTTAGCAACGGTTGAGACGTACGTTACGTGCCTCCATAAAGATAGTATTTTTGGGATTCCATGCTTTTAGACTGGTGCGGATTACAAAAACAAAGTCGGGTGCCCGAAGTCTGATTCGAGAGGATCGATTTGTTGCCCCGTCACGAAGCTTTCGCGCTTTAAGAAAGCACAATGGATTAGTAATTTGAATTTTGAGTTTCGTTGGAGGGATCGAGGGGCTAGGAGGGGGGGGGGGAGGATGAACACACGGGGATATACTGGGTGGCTTTGAGCCACTCGCACACTTGACGTTGATCTGCCTGGCCGCGGCAGGCCACATCAGACTCGCGTGAAAAACAAACCGATACAGCCAGACTCGCGCGCGAGACTGACAAAGGCGCGTTTGTTAGCGCTCGAGGATATACTCGCGTGGCGGCGGAAATTACTCGCAAAAAATCCCGACACTCGAGTATCGCACACACACACACACACACACACACACACACACACACACACACACACATTTACGCGTATCCGAGTTTGATCGGTCAGAAGGCCCTGGAGCTCGGGTATGTGATTAGCGAATCGTGCGAATTAGCTGATGTGTATCGGAGAATCGCGACCGGTAGGCGTCGAGCCACTGTCGACAAGTTAAATTTGAACTTGGAGGCAAATCGTAAATGAATTGCTGCATCCAAATGCAACATTATTTTTATTCAATAACTTCAATATCTACGGCAGCTCCTCCATTCTCATCAAAAATCTTTTCACATAATTAATACGACACACCCATTGATTGAACTAATAACTGCAATAGATTCATACCTTTATCGTTCGAGTCCTTGTTGAATCTCCTCAGACTGATTGTCAATCTTTGAAGTCTTTTGAAAATCATCACATCCGTCACTATGTAATGAACTGTAATAGAACTCATGCCAATATTATATTCATAAATTTTGAATGATTAATGAAATTCGAATATTCAACTATCGATGCTTTTTTCCTTCTATAATTGACTCTGGCTTTTCCAAATCATCGATCGTCACAAATCCATGTATCTTCTTATCATTATTTCGAATAATGTGTAAACATAAAAGAAAAACTTTTCGAATAAATCTAATGTCAATATGCAACGTGCTCACTGATACGCACTTACTCAAAATTTGATTGTGTTGACAGTAGCGATTCCTACCGGCAAATATAGATATACATCCTAGTAAACTGGGAAACAAAAATATTGTGATAGTTACTATATATTTACTATGTTTGTTTAGTGCAAATTGGTCACACAAACGCATGGCGAAGTTGGTGCAAATTGGACTGGTGAACCAATTAATGATAATAAGTAGCCGTGTAAAATTTATTTTCAAAATATTCCATGTGATTATTCAGATGCCATTCATCCGGATACTTCTTCACGCGTTAATCCATGTTTACTCTTCTGTGGTCCCAAGTAGCACTGCATCGTGTATGTCTACACATTTGGCTGTAGGCACACACAGACTACAGTGAAATTGTATGAACAACAAGTCAAATGATGCTCCAAGAATACGATTTTTGATGGGAACGAAATATATTGCTTCTCATCAATATCATTTAGTAACGAGTTTGATATGCGATGATTGTATGATTGAGTATAGGATTGTAGTAAAAATCTGATATTAAAAAATAAGTTTACAATAATGTACATACAGTAAAGGGAATTACGTGTAATTTTCGCTACGGAATAATTGTATAATCTTCACAGAGTACAGTTTGACTCGTGAAATCCAGCGACGACTTTTGTGTTTTTGAGCCTACGAGATTGAATTAGCGTTTGGCCGCAGATGACGGGAGATTTTTGCGATCGTGCGGAAGTTGTGTTTTGGAAGTGGAGTCGCGCGGGGGCTGCAGCGCACGCGCCGGCGGCGGCGGCGGCCCATGCCGAGCACGTGTTTGCGGCCGGGCTAAGCGCCCGGCGTAGGCAAAAATCGGTCAGTGGGGGCAAATCCGTACCAGCAAAAGCAGCCGCGGCAATTGTGCTTGGTATTGGGTCCGGGTACCAGCCGCGACTCGGGGAATCCCACGGGTGTAATCCAGCGGTGGCCCCAGCTTACGCACCAGTCCCCGAGAGAGAGAGAGAGAGAGAGAGAGCGAGCCGAGCCACTGGGCCAGGCGCACGCGCGAGATTACCACCCGGGGCGCGCGGCGCGCGACAGCCGACCTCCCGACGATTATCCCCGGCCGCTCGCAAGTGTCAAAACACGTAGCCCCCCACATGCTTGCCTACTTTTCGCAGCCAGCGGTGCTGCTGGTTAGATCGCGCTCCCGTCCCACCGATTCGGACCCGCGAAACGAACGAATTAAAAAAAAAGAAACTGCTTCGAAGGTGTGTTTTTTATGGGCGCGACCGAGGCACGTGTGTCGCGCTAGACGATGACGAGGGACGCGTTTGGGTAAACACCGAGAGAGAGACAGAGGGAAAGGGATAATGGGGATGAATGGGAGGGAAGGACCTAGTGACCTACGCGTCAACGGTTTTGCGGGGCCGCGTCTTTTGAGCCGTGCCCCGCGGGGGCCGGATACGCCTTTTCTCCTCGCTCTTCTTTCTCCGCTCGACCAAATTAACTTTATTTTTCGGATCAACCGTGTTTTTGTTCGTCTCTTAACCGCTCGCTAATGGGCCGTGAAAACGGCCGAGGGCCCACGCCACCCGCAACAAACGATTTACCACTGTAGCCATTTGACATTGTAGCGTTTGACTGGTCGCGCAGCCGGTAATGCCGGTCAAGTCGCCGATTTACCGATTGTTTCCGACCCGACCAAACGATTATTCCCAATCGCGCGTTTATCCATCGCGATTCTTTCCCTCGACCGTGTTTTGAGAAACTCTTTTTGTTGGGGGGAAAAGGAATTCGTTGTTTTCTTGGCGATAGTTGAGAGCAAAAAATGACGTTTTTGGAAAGATACGTTATTTCCGGGGGATGTGATTCTGAAAGATGTATCGATGTATCAATTTTTTGAGAAATTTGTTCGTCGGTGCCAACGTGGTTTCATGAAAAAAAATTAATGACGAACTTATTTGTTTATGGAAAAATGGATTTTTTTGACTTGAATTTTTAAAATATGTCTTTAGTATATGCATCGAATACTATTTTTCCTGAAGTATGGACGAATTTTCTTGGAGAAGTCACATCGGCAACATTTTCAGTTTTAAATGTTGTGGACAATACAATGCAATATTTTGACACAATTAGTTTGCCCAAAAACTTTTATTAGTAGGGAATGATTTTTTTTTTGGAAAATTTGTCATTTGTTTTTAGATGTATGCAAATATCCTGGGGAAAACTATGGAATTAATTTTTCTAGAAATCGGTGAATTTCTCAACCAATTTTTCACGAATTATCAAAATTTTTTTCTGTTTCAAAATGTATACGATCGACACAATCTGGGGAATGGAAAGTTAGCGCAAAAGGTACTCAGAACAAAAGAATTTGTATTATTTCAAACCGACCAACACTTTGAGACTAGGTGGGTTTGAAAACGTTTCAGCTGAAGCTTCGTTAAAAATCCTCTCACCCGCATTTTCCGCGTGTCCACCTCCGAGGCTCGTTACAACGAAATACAGAAAAAAAACCGCTGCCAAGTGCCTCAGCAGTATGCTTTCTCAAAATATTGCAATTGAACCTCAACTTGCATTAATCACCACTCTTTGAGAAAGCAAAATGAACCTCTAACTCATTTCCTCCACTCCATAGTAACGGTTGCTATGGTAAATATCCGAGCTTCGGTGTTCTTACTTCTTAGTCGTCAACAGTTCCGAAAATGGACCTCTAACTGACTTTTTCCGCTCCATAGTAACGGTTGCTAAGGACGTAAACAATGGTTGCTATGGTAAATGTCGGAGCTTCGATGTTTTTACTTATTAGTCACCAACAGTTCCAAAAATGGACTTCAAACTGACTTTTCCCACTCCATAGTAACGGTTGCTAAGGACGTAAACAACGGTTGCTATGGTAAATGTCGGAGCTTCGACGTTATTACTTCTTAGTCATCAACAGTTCCGAAAATGGACCTCCAACTGATTTTTCACACTCCATAGTAACGGTTGCTAAGGACGTAAACAACGGTTGCTATGGTAAATGTCGGAGCTTCGATGTTCTTACTTCTTAGTCATCAACAGTTCCAAAAATGAACCTCCAACTGACTTTTCCCATTCCCTAGTTACGGTTGCAAGCGATATAAACACCGGTTGCTAGAGACATCAACAATGGTTTATACGGGAAAGGTCTCTTTGATTGTTATAGAATCCCATAAATATACAAACCCAAATGATCATTTATCATGAATTATATGGGAACTTATCGAAAACACGCTAGCAACGGTTGCCATGGAATCAAACAACGGATGTTGCTGAACACCGAACTCGGTTCACATCTGCCGGAGACCGACCTGAGTCCAAAATTTCAGGACGATCGGACCATTCCTTCGAAAATTAACGTACGACAAAAAAAAGTCAGTCTGAAGCTGAATTTTGTATCTCCATAGCAACGGTTGCTAGGAGAATAAACAATGGTTGTTCCAAAATGAATGTCTTATCGATTCTCATCGATCGTCGAAAGAATTGGAGACCCATCGTGCATTGATGATGATTTTCGGAGCTTTTATCAAAAACACGTTAGCAACGGTTGCTAGAGAAATAAACAACGGAATTGGCTGAAAATTGAACTCGACCGAGATTTTGCGGCGACTAACCTGTGTGCAAAATTTCAGGACGATCGGACAATTCCTTCGAGAGTTATCGTACGACAAAAAAGTGCACGTACGTACATACATACAGACATTTTCGGATTTCCATGTTTTTCGACCCGTAGATTACGAAAATCGAGGTCCCGAAGTCCGATTCGGTGGGTCGATTTTTACCCCGTTACAAAGCTTTCTCTTTGAGAAAGCAAAAAGGTTTTGATATAGCTTGGCAGTAGCACGATACTAATTTCGCGGCCGCGGTGGCGATTGGGTTGGCTGTGTGGAGTGTGCTCGACGAGTATAGGGCGGGAGCAGTGGGCCGCAGGCAACAAACAGGGCTCGAGTCGTGTATACATATATACATCGGCTCGGGCATATTATTTTTACGCTTCGCTCGCGCGCGCGCGCCCGACAACTCGAGCTGCAATTATACGCCGCGTATACGACGTGCGCCCCCGACACTCGACCGAGTGACTGACGTACACAGAGGAGGAGGAGGAGCTCGACAGAAGCGCTTTGTTACCGGCCGGCCGCGAAAAAATAAAGCCACCCCCGATCGATCGTCATTTACGGACAGTCAAACTTGTTTTATATTCCCTCGGCCGGCTGTACCACGAGCGCAATGGCTGCCCGAGTGCGCGCCTGCATAATTTAACACGTCCGAGTCGCGCCAAAACTCTTCCGCCCCTCGCCCCGTTCCTTTTTTTTTTTTCGCCTGTTCGCACTTCTACTCGTACTCCTTGTGTACCGAGTCCCTCCGTTGCTTGGTTTTTTCATCGGTGCGCGCTCGACAACGCGACCATTTGTGTTAGATTGCCGCGATTTCGAGAGCATTTTATTACTCTTGGGGAGTCTTGAAATGTCATTTATGTATATTTCATAGTTTTGCTGTATACGTCCGGCGAAATTTTCTGAATGTTCAAATGGGTTGCTTCAGAGCGACTGCATTTGGTTTTCCCTGCGGTCGAAAGGTTAAAACATGTACAATTTCAAACAATTTTTATAGACTATTTCCGAAGGACCCCGCGCCGAAGATCTCGATAAACTGAATTTTTCAAACTGATGTGCAATATGACTATAGTTTTATTTGAAATTAGATTTGGACACGAATCTATAATTTTCACAATAAGATTTGGATTCACTCGGACCGGCTGCACCACACAATCTCTAGCTCAAACTCGTAATTCCTATATGACATTACATACGTAATCTGAACCTACTAAAACTGTGCGATTGCACCCGTTTTCGGATAAAAACCACGAGAAATAATGGAATCGAAGCCACTATACCAAGTGTATGGATAATTGTTTTCTTGCAAAACAATTAAATGGCTGGCGCGTGACGGCAGATATAAGATGCGACAAACGTATATAAGGTAACTGTACCCAATGTGCCCCCCCCCTAAGGGTTTTTCGCGAATTTGACTATGATAGACTTCGAATTTTAAAATTCTGTGAACGGCATCTCAAAGCTTAGCTCAATACCTATTAGAAACCATCTTCATAATCATCATTCGACTACTTTAACCTATCGAAAATCGCAAAAAGGCTAAATTCACAAAACGTGTACTCAATTTGGCACAATTTTTTAATCATTAGCTACAGCCTATATAGGCCTACAGGGACGATCCAATTGGCATTGAAATAAACTCTCAATTATGTTCCCAGTGATATTTATACAAAATTTTTAACATACAACTCAAAAATACGCGTCTAAATCATCGTAATATGTCTATACAAATATTCAATGATTTCACTCAGTCTTCCCATTTAAAAACGCGTAGAGGGGCACATTGGGTTCACTTTTTTTTGATGCGAAAAACAGCAATTTGAGTAGGATAAAAAATAATTTTAGGAAAACTGATGAGACCAATCGAAAGCTGAGATGTTTTTACACAAAAAAGAGTAATGACACTTTGAGAGATAAAAATTATTGACACCTGATTTTTGAGGTTGAGTGTGAAAAGTGAAATAAGAAAATGGTGAAAAAATCAGTAAGTGAAAGTTCAAAGTGTTGTAGGAGAGTGGTTTTAAGGGCTAAATGGGCGGGGAAGATACCGAAAATTTTCTTTTAATTCCCCAACATAACCCAAGAGCGACTGATGCTCAGAGAGCACCGGAAATACGAAATCTGATGATTGTGCCAAATTGGGTACAGTGCCAAATTGGGTACAGTTACCTTATATGCATGCGTATAAGTCGGGCGAGGGGTAGAGGGAGGTAAGGAGGGACGAGTGAGGTGAAAATTAAATCATCGGGGTAGCGGGACGAGCGGCTATATCGGAATGCGCGCGTCAAACTGGGCTGAACGAATTGATTAGGTAAGCTCATCTGTTTGTAAGGAAAACACGGGGCTTCCGAGGGGATGGACGTTGCAGCCCGAGCCCGACACCCGACACTAGACCGACCCAACTGCACAAGATCCGGCCTCTCTCTCTCTTTCTCTCTTCCTCTGTCTCTCTCGAGCGCGCAACTGTAACGCGTGTTTGCAGCTCAGTTGGCCGGTCTTTTCGTCAGCCCGTTAATTAGCCCGTGACTCGCCCAGCAGCAGCAACAACAACACGGGATTATATATACGAGAGACGTCGCGCGTTGACGAGTAACATAATATATATCGAGAGATGAAAGCTTATGGCGGGCAATTGTAGCGAATGTATCCATATCCGACGAGTTTTCAACGAGTATAGGACCGATGGCACAGCTGTTCCTCCCCCCCCCCTCCCCCACGGTGCCGGCAATCGCTTCGGCTTTGGCTAATTGTCGCGAGCGCGCGGCAATTGCGGCCGCGCCAGCCCCGTTAAACGCGATACGCGCACAGGCGCGCATATAATATATACACGGCCCCCGGGCAAATATTGATCAACCTGAACCGCGCGCGCAAGGCTCCATACACACGCACAGCCCGTAAATATATATGTATCTTCGTATCTCGATATCTATATAGTCGAGTGCTGCAGAATGCCGCAGTTCGTATATACATCCAATTTGATTTTCATCCTATCGTCATGCACATACACACACACTTATATTTAAATATCACTGTTTACAGTACAATAACAATATACATGTTTGCAGCTGTTGAACCGGATGATTGGATTAATATGTATATTTAGTGACTAATGACTGGATTAATCGAAATCGGTGATTGCTATACGTGCGAGTAAAGAAGTCATGTATAATTAATTATGCCTGAAAAATCGCGAGTAGCAAATGAACTAACATTTACTATAGCTGTAGTATAATCAACGCATGGTTCATAGACTGATTCTCCAAAGCTGCAGAAATAATCGTTATCGTTGAAAATAAATTCTTTTACTAAAAAAAGAATCGATTAATTTATCAATTCATACAATTCTTTATAAATGGTCGATGCCGTTCCAATTTCTTGATTGCAACTCGTATCCATTCAAACTATGACTGTAGATCAAGTCGGTCCATTTCCATCAGGCATAATTTTCTACCTATAATTTATGCATTATTTTTTAACTCGGGATACTAGGGGCTAATTAATTATTGGATACGGTGTGAGCTTTTGAGATTTGTTTGGATTATCGCGCGCCCAGCTCCTGACGTTGAGATACATAAAGATACATTCAGATTGATTTATTTTGTGTATCAATCCTCAATTATATACGCTATGAAAAAGTGTTATAATAATGTTGTTGTAACATTATAATAACACTATTGTAACATTAGAATAACATCAGAACAACATTATAATAATATTATGATATAATTATATTAACCATAGGATATTTAGAACGACAATTTATCGAGTAAAGTAGATTGATTTGCCGTGGATAATTGTATTCATAGCATAGCCCAAGGGATATTCATAAAGAAGTCATTGGGACGTCGGTGAGGATCGCGTTCACAGGATCTGTAGACGAAGAGAGTCGCATAAATATATAAGTATAGATAGGTCGCGCGATTACACGGAATGACTTGGCAAGAGAGTGAGAGGAAGGTAGGGAGATGAGCCTCGAGAGCGCAGTCGCCACGCAGTCTGGGCCGAGAGACGAGGTGGGCGCGCCCCAGGGGGCAACCGGGGCAACATATATATCCTGCGGCCCGGATAACGAATCGCTTCCTGGGCAGCCCCAACTACAGCGGCGGCACACTTGGCGCAGCTGCGCGCCACCATATACCACCGGCGCGTATCGCGTGCGCGCGCGTTTTTCACTGCGCGCACGGGCCCCGGCGATCATTATACATTAATACATATAGGAAAACGGTGAGCCGGCTCGAATTAGCGGCCCGCGCGCCACGTGTCGGCCCGGTCCCACAGCCAGATTAGCCAATGGTATTGCTTACCGCCCCCCCCCCCGCTAATCCCGTCGGATTAAACTGCGCAGCCGCGCGCGTACTGCACGGAATGCCGACGAAATTTCGCCGCATCCCCCGGCTGCGGAGCTGTTTTCTCCGCTGCAGTGTGTCTGTTTTTTCAACGGGCCCCACTTCCTTATTGCCCCGCGCGAGAGAGAGACTCGGGTGCCACGCTGTCTGGCTCGAGCGCGCGACACACGCGCGCGCACACGCGTCTATATATGCCTATTTTCGGAAGCGAAAAACTCGAGCGGCGATGCAAATTGGGCGTGACAAAACTCCCTCCCCCGCGCGCGCCACCAACAACACCAACAGCTCGAGCTTTGATTTTCACGCCTCGACTACTGCACTCACACGCATATCCCGCTCTCGACACACATACGTCCCGCAGCGCTGTATACCTGTCAAGCTCACCGTTTCTAAATTGTCGCGTGTAAAGAAGACACATTGCCAGCACGTCGGTGTTTTGAAAAATGTGTAATCGTTATACGTTCATACGTATTTCATTTTTTTGGCTATTTGTAATGAAGTATTTCAATATATATAAGTTTTTAAAGTACATGTCTGTTGAAATACAACTTTTCCAAATACTCCAATGAATCACAAATATTTGCATTCAATGCGAATCAAATAGTGAATATGCCCGTTTTCGATGAGGAGTACTTATCATGTCTAGTGATTGATCGAGGAAATTGAAATGTTGGCCAGGACGCGGCTGAAGATCTAGGGTGTATTATTAGGGTGTATACTAGCTCTTAAATCCTTACAGTGAAAAATCACTGCAAGAAGGTGGATGACAAATTCACCGGATTACAGTGAATTTCTTGTGTAACTAAAGTGGCAAACATAAGACTCACAGTAAGTAGAATAGAAATTCACTTTACACCATACTTACTGCAAATCGTGATGTAAACATATGAATTTTATGTAAAAATGTTATCTACCAAAACTCATGGAACTAAAGTGGAAATTCACTTTGTTTATGAATTTGTCGTCCACCTTGTTACAGTGATTTTTCACTGCAATGCAGTGATTTTTCACTGTAAGGATTTAAGAGAGTATACGTGAAAAAGCTATAATGGCCCGCGAGTCGTGATATATCGGGCGGCGAGTGTGTCACGCGCGCAGGGGTAAAAGGAGGCGCTGATGGCCGGACGAAGCCCGACGGTGACGGGTCGATAGGTTGGCCGGCGGATCCGGTAATTTCGTCAGCTCTGGGAAATCTTTGTTTGTGGGTGAATCGGAGCGGTTGCGGGGCGTCGGTCTTTGGGGCCGCGGAGGAAATAAAGCTGGGCATAAGAGCTCCGGAGCGGAGAGAAAACGGGAATAGCAGAAGGAAATATCGCGCGCGCGCGCGAGCGAGTCGGTTGGGGGGATCTTTGGGCTTGTTTTGAATGAAAACAGCCGTAGGGGGGTGACGAAGCGTGGCCCGTTCGAGCGGAGCGAATATTGCGCTCTCTCTCTCTCTCTCTCTCACGCACAAATAAAATATATCCAGCTGCGCGTACGTGTGTGCGCGCGCGCGACACGCTTCTCGATCGATCGACGAGTAGACGTACACACGCGGGCCCCGCGGCAATTATTATCGAGAGAGATATCGGAGTACTCGTATGGGCGGTGATCGGGCCCGGGAAGGAAGGAAGGAAGCTGACGTGGTGGGAAGGAAGCGGTGCGGCGTAAATCAGCCGGCAATTAAAATTAGCTGGCAATTCGGGCTATTTGGCTTGGCTTGCATTTATCCGTCCGCGGGTCTTTGATGCGGGGGTGAGGTGTGGGAGCCCCGAAGCAGCGGCGGCGGCGGCGAGAACAGAGCGCGACGAGCAACTGCTGCATATCCGTTGTCGCGGCCCTTTGATCTCTCTGTATCCCGCTCGCAACAGCGTCAGCGCCTCATCGGCTCCTCCTCCCCCCCCCCCCCCCCGACTGCTATAGACACGCGCCATTTCCCCATCCGCGCCTCCGATTGCCTCCCCCCCCTCCCCCCCCCTTCGCTACCTAACTCTTGGCATCCCCGGTATACGGCTCGCGAGCTGTGTATCCTTCGATTTCGAGCCCGACCCGTAAACAAGTATGACCAAATACGTCGGACGTGGTGCTTAACACTCGCGGATAGACCTGAAGGTTTCAGCTCAATCGCACGTATCATTACGGATACACTCGAAGAAGACTACTATATTTTTTTTTCGTACAGAATATCGTCGTAGTTAGGTGATATTCAGCATATTTCCTAACTAGACTATAGTAACATACATTTTTGTATTTGTAAGATACATTATACTCATCTATAGTATAGTTTTCTATTTTCAGTAAAATGTATGTTAAAGTAAGTACAATGTAGAAAAGGACCGATTAAAGTTTGAATTTATTGGGAGTGACGACATTGTACCGTCCAGACGGTGCAGTACGTCTTTTTTTAACCCTTTAAAATTAATTTTATTTTAACATCTTAACCCATTAAAATTAATTAACGCAGAACGTTTTGTTGTATTTGCGTGAGCTGCAAAGTTCTGATAATGCAGTACAATAACAGCAAAATCTCCTAGGTTGGAATCATCATGAAACTGGCTGCGCGTCGATATTAGATCAATAATTTTCTCATATCTAGGCAAATAATCATCCACATGACAATAGATGAATATGAATATTTCCTTTGAAAATCTTATATTATTCGATTCTATGTATTCGATACATTTAAATTTACGTCGCGTAGTAGCTAAAGTCAAACATAAATTGAGAACCTATTTTGTGTAACATCAGCATCTAGGGCAAAAGTCAATGCCGACTCTGTAACTTTTTGGTCCAAAAGTAAAGCAAAGTATATGGTGTTTCGATTTGAAAAACCCACATAGTTTCACATACAACTCACGATACTCTTTTGTGGTTCGATCCTCAATATAATATCTACTGGGCTGTTATCATTTCCAAATGGTTTCCAAACTCAAAAAAGTAGGTTTCTTGGTTGTAATTTAGTAAAGAGTTTGATATGCAGTTATGGAACATAGTACAACCTGCACAGTCAACACTATTATCAAATTGTACTATGGGACGATTGCAAGCTTCACCATGTAAACAGGATAGTTTGAATTACGATGTTGGAATAGTAAAGTCTCATAATAATACTTTTGCCAGTGCATGGGTACGGCGCCTGCTCGGCTGGGCCCGAATAATTGTCCATCCGCAATAATTGCGAGTGAGCGAGAGAGAGAGAGAGAGAGAGTTTCGGGGTGGAGCGCTCGCGCGCAGCTATATATGTATGTATATAGCCGCTCGCACCGTATATATATATAGGTATGCTTTCGCCCCGCCCCCCACCGACACAGCCTGCCCACCTTCGGCTGGCTCGCACCACACGGAGGCGAATTCGGTGGGGGCCGAGCCTTCACAGCTAACCGCGCGCGCACCTTTCTATAATATAGCACCCAACGGCCACCGCTCGCCGCAATATACGAAAAAAAATCTCGCGGCCTCCCCGCCCCCCCCCCTCCTCTCACGCACACACACACAAACTGCTTCCAGCTCCCCGGTATATGTATATAGGTATACATGTATATATGTTTTGCCGGGAGCGCGCGGCAAAAACGCCGCGAGTAATATATTCGAGTCGCGCGTATATAAACTTCTCAACTGCCAACTAATCACGGCTATTTCGGCCGGTTCCAATAACAAACTGCACCAGCAGCCGCTGCCGGATCGCCGAGCGAGCGAATATCTATGGAGCCTATAAATATTAAGCGCGCGCGCCAAGGATGAGCCGCTAAATGCAGTTATTGCGCGCCCCGCGCCCGATCAAAGCCCCAAAGTTTGCGTAACCTCTGCGGCCGACCGTCGATCGAATTACGCCTCGCCCGAGCTGTTATTCTTTCCAAATTATATATCCATCTCTCTCTATACCATTCAGCCCTCGAATACGCGCAGTATACGTATCCTCGATATTGTGGCCGTTGCGATCACTATACTCACTCACCAGTTCTCTCGTTTCATCTTGCCCGACGAGCACGGATGCGCCGCGCGATTCACCAACGTTAGATCCAAGGGATACTTCATATCTTGAAAATGCCTTGGAAATACTATGTAATTTTTTAATCTTACAGTGACAAAACGTTGTAATCGAGTGAAAAATCACTGTACAAAAATAATCTTCGGCGAAAAAGCCTTTTCTTTAAATTTGTTGCTATCAAAACTCTTTCAACTGGAGTTAAATATATGAAAAGTTCACCCACCTTTATACGGTGATTTTTCACTTTAATACAGCGGGCTGTCACTACAGTGTTTTGTACACTGCGCTGAAATTGAGCAAACGCTGCTGCTTGATGTGTAAATGAAAGGCCTGTAAGTTCTTCAAAATAAGCCATACTGCATTGGATTTTTACTTGTCTATGCTGACGAAAAAATTCTTGCCAAAATCGCCTTTTTCGCTCGTTACATTTGTTCATTCTAGTTGACGAAACAATGTTTGAGGGGACTTGTTCAGTTATTCGGTCCACTTTATAAAAACAACACGAAAATCTACTGGAAAATTGGATGAGAAGCGCAAATGACAAAGAAAATACCGGAGAAACGATTAATAAGGTCCTTATGATAATTTTAAAAATCTTTTCTACGGTTTTTGAAATGAAACCTTTTAGGAGCTTACAATAGTTATGAGAAGGTGTTACTGAATCGAAAGAATCAAACCCGGTATTTAGGGTATTTGATGATGGCGTTCCAAGGGTACGCTTCTGAAATTTTTCATTGGAGAAGCGGGTGAACTATGGAAACTCATCAAATCGATCGCTAACTCTTTTGGCAACTTAGCTAAGTGTATTAAAAAAATTCCCACTCGTCGGAAGGAAATTAGATGTTACGTGTTGGCGAATTATTGAAAAAATCAAAAGAATGACTGTGTAAATATTTTCTCTCTTGATTGTTCTACTTCATCACCAATATTGCGTGGCCCTGATGGTGAGTCGAAGGGGTGGCCCCACGTTGTCGGGTTGAAAACAGTCGAGTACAGTCTCTGTTATTCGGTTTATTTCTATTTTTCAATTGTTTTTCACTAAGTATTGCAATGAAATCTTTTGTGACATCAACACATATTTATCAACACCAATTTTTAGGTCCAAAATTTATTTTTTCATGCATTAATGTTACAGTTTTTTCAGAAACGAAAGTGTAAAGACAAGCTGGCACGATCGGTTTGGTTACAAGTAGTGCTAGATTGGTGTAAGCGTATTTATTAAAACCTTACTGCGTGAAAAATCAGCGTGTGTGCGTGAAAAATTACTGTATTAAGGTGGACAAATGTTCGAGTGGAATTGTAGTTAATTTCTCGTATAATCAAAGTGAATTTAATTCCATGAGAATTTTGGTAAAAAAAAATTTTACTGGGAGTTTAATGTGAAAATGGTTGCTATCCAAACTCAAGAATATATAACGAAAGTGAAAATTCACTCTTTGTGGGAGCGTTTTTCACTCCCAAACACTGTTTTTTCAACGTAAGCTTCCAAGAGAGTAACTCCGAGAACTGTGTATTATGTGATCAATGCCTCGTATACTACGTTGACAATTTGATTCGCTTACTCGTCCAATTTCACGCGCGATCAAGAGGCTGCAGGCTACTTTTGTCATTGTTTTTATTATTCCGATCACTTTGGTCGTCAATTATCCTGATTACTTTTTTGTTTTTCGAGTTGATCGGGTAAATCGCGTTTGTCCGCGAGTCACGAGATAATCACGCGGAGCGACGGCGAGTGCGCGCGAGTGGCTGAGTGCCCGGATAAGCGAATTTAGGGGAGGAGAGAACTGGAGAGAGTACATGTGCACCATCGGATCGCGGCGCTGGGGAAAGAGGCCGAATAAGTGTCGGCCGAGAGCTGATTATAGGTACGGAGAGTTGGGAAAAGCCGAGTGGGCTTGTTGTTGGGGAAACTTGCGAGTTTGGCGAGTTGGGGGGGATGGCGTCGGCGATCGGCGTCGCCCGCACTTTGTATCCGCCGGTGGCCGGGCTGTGGCACGTCCCGGGACTCGGCTCGCGCGCATATACATATATAAGCCGAAACAAATGTTGGGGCCCGGGGCCGGACACGCACATGTGGGTGTATGTGTGTGTGCGGCCACCACCGCAATTCAAGCCCGCTTATTTTCACTGGGCTTTTTTCCCGTCCACCGACATCTGTGCGTTGTGTTCTCCCTCTCTCTCTCTCTCTCTCTCTCTCTTTGCCGCCGCAAACGCTCCCACGGCTGTTTGATTTGCGCATACAAACTGATAAATATCCGACCGCGAGAAGATGCGCTTTCACCTTGGTTGATACTTTGTCGGATACATGTACTCGTACCTCCGCCGACAAACCAGCTCGCATCTCAGTGGGCGTTGTATATCTACGACTGCGCCTCAATTGTATGCAGGAATTGAGCCTGGAAAATTGTGCCGACCTATATGGCTTGGCATTATTTAGGTACAATCGCAGCATAGTATTTGGATCGGCGATTTCTCTCCGGCTAAATATGCCTATTAAACGTTCACTCATTCATGATTGTATGCATACCTATTGTAACAAGATAATTTCTAAAAATGTTCACTAAGCACAAACATGCCATTGATCAAAAAAGTATATTATCTAGATTATCTATATCCATGATTATTCTTATATTTTGTTCTGAATCCTCATTGTACATATTTCTTCGTGTAGATAGGATTTTACATTTACAGTAGCTTAGGTTCAATTTATTGTTATCTACTCTTACGTGTAACTAATCATTTACCAAACCTGATATGTTGTCAATGAATTGTGTGTATAAATAATCTGCGTAATAATTGTGCGTCTAATATAAATAAAGTATAAAGGAATCTATAGGCATGGTTTACTGACTATGATGAATACACTTCATTTCAAGTATTGAAATAGCGGCAATTCATAATTATATTATATAGGCATGATAAAATGACTGAACATTTTCTAGTGGAAGCTTGGATAAGGTTTTTAAGCATAATTTCATACATAATTTATCCCTGATTGTTTTACTTGTATGCAGAAACACATTTCGAAACCATCCAGCAATATAGTTGAATTTTCTATTCCATCAAAATACATTTTGCAAATTTCATTATTTTCTTTTATTTCACAACTTTCGAACAAAGTTTTAATTGAATCGCATATTCCATTGGCCAAGAGTCCTCAAAAGTTCCGCGTCACTTAGTCTCCGTCCGTTTCTCCGTCTCATTGTCGCGCAACTACGAGTCGCGCGTTCAATTCTATTTACTTCGTGTCTAGTCGGTAGCGGATTTAAAAATAACTGCTCGTCCATTATACAAGCATTTCATTTTTCTCTCCACTGAAACATCAAACAAATTAAATTATTAGTTCCACGTAATGATCCCTCGTAATTGCTCGCGTGAAGGAGGTACGAAATTTTTCGTTGGCAAAATTGTCAAACGAAATTATATGCAAATCAATTTTCTTCGCGTGCGAAAATGTTCGATTCCTCGTGAAGCGTGTATGAATCTCAATGGGTGCACTCGCGAGTGGCGAGAATAAAGCAGTTCAATGAGTAAACATATTCATTTTTCGGATAAATTTTTTTTCCCAACAATTATACGTCGATGGAGAATTAATATTCAAGCGGGGCTTACAGATTTTCCTATTTGAATTTGAAGTCTCGATAAAGTGGATCAGTAAGAGGAACTACCTGTTACTCCAAGGCTGTACAAGGACTTCAATATTGATTCAGAAAATATACGAAGGGGGTCTAACAATGTTTTTATTTAGTCTGGAATAAAGCACGGAAACTTCACAACGTTAATCTCATTCATTCCCTTCGCAAAAGTGGATTTAATCAAACTAATTTTTACGGAGCGAAGATTTCTGCAATTGAAATGTGAAACAAGAAGAAAATCATTGTTTATTTAGTCTTACTAAAGAAAATATCGATCTACTTCAGAAATTTCTTTTAAACTCAATGACGATTGTCAAGATTATACATGTACATATATATAGCAATTCTCGTAATTGAAAGAATGCAAGAGTTTGTTAGATTATTAGGATATCATTGAACAACTTCATGGATTAAATATACTTGTCGTCTTTGCCACTACCACGCCACCTGGTATGTGCGCCTACGAACAAAACATCGATTGATGGTAAGTTAGATGAGATTCATGCTACCTACTCTAACAGCGAGTGCACGCTTGGCTTTGGCTCGCGCTAGATACGTCAGTTTTATCGCTTTCAGGATTTCATGATAATAAAATACCAGAAGGGATAGCGATAAAAAAATACTCAGAACAGTTTGACATTAATTTTTTTTTATAAATGATTAATATTCTTTAATAGGATAAAGTAATTAATTGCCTCGAATAATAGTGCAGAAACTGAAGACTAGCGCCATCTGTGCTCTCGGCTATAAACTGACTGTTCTGTCTGCTCCAATGATACTGCACGAGGTCAAGTTCTATTCTCTGATTTAACATCAAAGTAAGAGCCGGTAACCCGGGAGTATTCGACCCATGAGAGCAAATCGGACTCGCGAATACTAGATTTTCGCCAATGTTGCAGAATTCGAAGGAGAACTCTTAACTTGGTTATGATGGAATTAGAGTTTCTTGATTTTGCAAACAGGGTACCGCTATAACCAGCATTTACTCATATCAACCCACTGACATAAATAACTTTGGAACCTACTTCTACAATTTCATCCTTGTTCGCATTTTCGTTTGAAAAACATGAAATTTCGTCGCGCAGTTTCTTATTTTTTGGTTCCTTCGAAGTGAAAGAAGAAGAAAGTGAAATACAACATTTTCTTTATGATATTATGAAAATCATAGGAATTTCAGACAAATCAAGGCAGATATGTATATCTATATATAACTGCCTCAGTCTAAAGTCCCAAAAAGCTCTGTACCAAGGCAGCACTGGAACTCCAAACTCTACCGGTAGCTTGATCCAGTGTCAGGGAACATATCTGTAGAGTTTGGCTGAGATTGATGACCCGAAGGCATGATATCCTCACTGTGAGTTTCATCGTGGACCTGATATGTTGAAACAAACAAGAAATGCATTCTGATATTGCAGATTTAAAAAACTAATTGCAGAGATATTGGAATTTCTCCAAAAAATGTATGAGACCATTTTCAAGCTATCGAACGGAGGTATGTACGTATAACTTGAAAGGTCAAAAATAAGTGGGCGAACATAGCCAAACTGGTTGAAACATGTTTAATTAATAGAGTAGCCAATCCGGATGGAGGATTCTGGTGTCAAACATTTTTTTTTATAATCTTTGTAGTATTCAGCATAATTTTTGTTCTCATCTTTTTTTCATTTTCACATACATACAAGATTATTTGGGCTCTCAAAATTGGGAAAAAAGTAACATTTTTGAAAATTCAGATTTCAAGATCATGTACAACTTCCACATACATGCATCTAAAAATCTGAAAAAATTTCTGAGTATTCTGGTGATGGATACCAATCAATTTGTCAATGCAGAATAGCAAACAAAATTTTTATCTTGTTCACTTTACGTGGAATGT
The DNA here is from genome assembly GCA_020882685.1 of Aphelinus atriplicis. Lineage (NCBI taxonomy): Eukaryota > Metazoa > Arthropoda > Insecta > Hymenoptera > Aphelinidae > Aphelinus > Aphelinus atriplicis. Next base: position 70,008,247 of record CM037074.1, on the reverse strand, counting down.
CCCATATACACACACCAGGCCCTCACGACAACCTGATCGCCGCCCCGCTGTACAAGCCCGATTATATACAAACGAGACAAGCTCGAGTCGAAATACCTGTGCCGCCGAGTGAGTACTGCATTCGATCGCCATCTCTTTCTCTATCTCTCTCCCGGCCAACGCATTTGGCTCTAAGGCTCGTCGCTTCATTGTGTAATCTCATCCTTCATAGATAATCAATAAAAAAAAGGCTTCGTCCCAACTAAACGCCCTTTTATTTGCTATGTTAATTTGATTTATTCAATAACAACAAGTTTGTATGTATAGATATCGCCGATCAAATGGATAACGAGACAGAGAAATGTGTTGTATACAAACGCTCGCATCACTCGATGTCCGAACAGTTGCAGAAAATGAGGAAACGGGACGAACTGTGTGACGTGACTATTGGAGTGAGTAACAGATTAACAAAAAAAAACTGAGAAATAATGAATAATTATTTATCGAAGTGATTTTGAAGGTGGGAGAACAAAGTTTCAGAGCTCACAAAGTGATTCTGTCGGCTGCAATAGATTATTTCCGACAAATGTTCCTTCGTAATTCCAACGAAAATAACGAAAAGATTATTTGGGTTGTTCCAGACATAAAATCTGAGTGAGTTTCTAATACTTTCTCCGAAACGATCACATCTTCGGGTCTTAAATCAGTTTACTATAATAATTCGTCTGGAAATTCTAATGTAGCCTTCGAATATCGATTTTGTGAAGGCCAGGGGATGACAAAATGAATTGTCAAACTTGTCAGTATGTTTTGTTCACTTTTGCTTACAGTTATAATCTCGTCGAGAATAGAATATTTTATTCAAAAAAACTCTAGTTTCTTTATAAGATTTTGGTATGATCGTCCTAAATGAAAATTACAAATTTTTTTTTTTATGTTATTCGATGCATAAAATGACATTTCATGCTCTAGTGCAATTTTTCAATATCCTCGATCTCTCGTAACATAAAATATCGTACTCAACTGGCACGTTTAATTTTCAATCACTGTTGTGGACGTGAAACACTCGAGTCTCCGGCAGTTCGCCGCGGCCAATCGTGTACACCTCTACACGCGTCTTCAAAATTTTCACGCACTAGTTACGTAATATACTATCATATAGTTACTATATATCATGCAAGAGAATAACAAAATTATGATTCATTGTCTCATGCACCAGGAACATGGAGACTTTCATCGATTTTGCGTACAGCGGGGAAATCAAATTGACAGAGAAAAATGTCCAGAGCTTATTGATTGACGCGAATCATCTAGAGCTCACTGATGTCAAAAACGAATGTGTCAGATTCATCGAATCTATCCTCAACCCAAAAAATGCTTTTTCAATGTATCAGATTGGAAAAACTCACGAGTGTCCCACACTCATTGAAAAATCACGTAAAATCGTGACAAGTAACTTGCCTGAAGCTACGAAGAGTCAAGAATTTTTAGATATTAGCTCTGAATTTCTAGGAGATATTCTGACAAGCGAAACTGTGATACAAGGTTCATCTGAAGTAGCATTCGACGGAGCTATGAAGTGGGTGACTCACAAGATCGAAGAAAGAAAACATTATTTGTCAATACTTCTCGATTCAATCAATCTCTCGGATTTAAATGCTGATTATTTGATAGAATATATCTACAAAGTAGAGACGATTGTTGTTACACCAAATGATCACAAGTAATGATTCTATATACCCCTCAGCACCGAGTGGGCTCTTGTGCTATGCGCAAGTCCCGGTGACGGGATCTATTTTCTGCAGTGTACAATAGTTCTTCTAATCAATAGTTGTTTACGTGGATTTCATTGATTTTTCCAGAGATCTGTTACACATCGTTATGTCACAGTATCACCAAAATAAGAGTCGAAATGTTGTTAACGACGGAATAAACAATAATCATCAAAGCTATCTCATAGCTATACAGAAGGAAGACAACAAGTTATGTTTAGAGACTTACGATTTTCAAAAAGGTACATATATCCAGATTATTTTTGGAATACTGAGTGTAAAGTTTGCTTCTCTAACTCGTAAATCGTTGGCAAAGTACCCGCTTCTATGCGTTTTTTCAACGCAACGTCCAAATATGGGCATTTTAAAAATTCCATAATAAGTCTGATTGCCTTGATTTGTAGATACATGGCTACCAAATTGGGACTTTGAATGCGATGAAAATATCTTTGTTTCATGTATACATGACGATGCAGTATATTTTTCAAACGGTAATGAAGTTTATGCTATTGATTTGAAACAACGCCATGTGCAAAGATTGTCTTGGATCAAGAACCTTTGTAGGTATGAATAAGACTTGGTATAAAATGATTTTCACTGAACAACCAATAGATTTGTCAAACTCTGTAATTATTACTCCATGCAATGATGAGTTTTCAAACACAGATAATTATATATTACACACCTAAGTAAGATTGCGAATTGTGAGTCACCGCGTGCTGGAAACCCATAGAGGAGTCAGGTGCAGCAGATTTATGCCACATCTATTATTACGGTGATATTCTCATTTTTTTCAGGGCTCTCATCTTTTTCGAAGGCTTTTTATATGCTTTCGGCCCCTCTATGTATTGTGTTGTGGGGTCAAGATATTCTTTTAAATCCAAACAATGGGAAACGGTGCCTCCCGTGAGTATGGAAGACTATTATTTTCGATTTGTCGCTTGCCAAGTTTACATGTACGCAATAGAATGCTCCAAATCGAATAGGGTAAGAATGAATTGATTTATACTTCCATATAGAATTTGAATTGCGCCAGTGGATCGTATTCTCAAACTTGTGTGTCTTCTGAATATACTTAGGTTGTGAGATACTGCCCTCAAACTGATAAATGGGAGGAGATCTATGGTGGTAGAGAAGATGCGCGTAGTTATTTTGCAGCAGCCGCACTGAAAGGCAAAATCTACGTCTGTGGAGGAAAAATCGATTATGTTGTATCAAACGCAGTTGAATCTTTCGATCCAGAAACAAAAAGGTATATATATATATATATATATATATATATATATATATATATATATATATATATATATATACGTTGATAGGTTTCTTATTAAATGGAAAATAAATAAGTGTAGTGATTTTGAAATTCTCAAAGGTGGCAGCGGCTTGCGAGTATGAACCAAGCCAGATGGAACCATGGAGTGATTGCTTGGAATGAAAAACTGTGGGTAATCGGTGGACATGCTGATGAACAAATGGCTGGTTTGTCAAGTGTTGAAGTATATGATCCGATCTTAAATACCTGGTCAGTGGTATCACCAATGAAGAAAATAAAAGGTGAAGTTTTCAGTGGAGTGTTATCGAATCTACCAAGTAATCAATAAATAAGTTCAATGCATCATTTTTCAAAGTATTTTTTTACAAGAATGGCCCATGGATTTGGTAGAAAATGGCAAATGAATAATTTAAAAGGTAATTGTATTTTTGTTTGAGAATGAAATCCCATGATGGAATTGCTATGATGAATCAAATGATGAATTTAATTCATCGAGCGTCCAAAAAGTAATTTAATGATATTCAATTTTTTGCATGTTTGTCTACGAACAATTATCAATTTATTCCAGATATAGAATCGAAGTCGTTGTCTAGGGAAAACAGAATGATCTGGAGGCTGCTAAATCTAGACGCAGAAACTGCAGACTAGCGTCATCTGTACTCTCGACTACAAACTGACTCCTGCTCCAATGATTCACCAGAATGTCATGTTCTATTTACTGATCTTACATAGATACGAATTTTCCCCAATTTATCATTATAGAATTGTATCTTCCGTTTCAATAATTGAATGTTATTTCATAATGCAAAATTCATCTTAATTTCTTCAACTGTAATTATTATCCTTAAATTTTGGTCATTTATGGTTTGTGTGAATTCTATACTAATATTTACATACGTGAATTTCCATACCAATCTATCTGTTTGTGAATGCCAAAAAGTCTGTAATATCAATGCCATTTTTCATAAATTCATTCGCGTCATCGAATCGACGTGCTATTCCGAAACCTAGTTCAAGAAAGCTGTTTCCGTTAGTGATGGATTTTCAATATTGATAAAATTTATCGCGATTCTGGCATTTATAGACGGATCTGGCTAAAAAATAGTAAAATTTTACTGAAAAATAATAAAATTTTAATATAAAAAGATTCAACTTTTACTAAATTACTAAAATATTCAAATTTTCAATAATGTTTTAGTAAATATTACTATTGCAGTTGTGCTTTTTGTACTATCAAATAGCAGTTTTCCACAATTTTTTATTTAGAGTGTAGGCGCAAAATCAATCGGATAGCGATACAGAGAAATGCGTTGTGTACAAACGCCCGTACATAGTGGTCATAGGACTCGTCATAGGATCACTCGATGGCCGAACAGTTGCAGGGTATGATGAAGCAGGATAAACTGTATGACGTGATTATCGGACTAAGTATAACGAGAGAAACACCAAAGCTGCAGAAAAACAGTAACCAAAGTATGAATATTCGCGTAGCGAAATTACTTTGGAGGTGGGATAAAAATGTTTCAGAGTTCATAAAGTGTATCTGTCGGCTGCAATAAATTATTTCCGGCGAATGTCCTTACTTAATTCCAACGAAAATGACAAAAAGGGTATTTGAGTTGTTCCAGACATAAAACCTGAGTAAATTTTTAATACTCTACTCGAAACGATCACATCTCAAATCAGTTTACCGATGTTAGTCTGAAAATATCGATGCTATTCGCCGGATACGGAATAGCTATTAATACAAATTTTTATTAATCGCCAATGTTGCTTGGTACTTTCGAAAGGCTATCGCCAGTATAATATAAAAAACTAAATTACAAAGATGCTTCAGGTAAATTATAATCGACGCGGCCGGCCTTGACGTCCGGATCGAGAATTTTGCACCGTTTTCATGTTTTCTTATTCCTTCAGTCAGTTGATTAGGTATTACTGCTGGGTTACCATTTGAAAGGACGATTCGCCTCGTTTTCTAGATAAATGGGGGAATTTAGGGAATAATTACATTAATTTTGATGGATTCATGTTTTTTCACGAGTTGATAAGCTACTTATGTTGTGCTGATGAATAAGCCAACTCTACCTTGGGGTATGTTTGATATAAAACGTATGAAACTCGGACCGATGCAGGGACATATATATTCTTTGATTGTAGAACCTTCAGCTGAGTCAAGTACAATCGCTTGCGAGGAGTTTCTGACTCGAGTAGTCCAAGAGAAGTACAGTACCGTGGAATTCTCATGGAGTACTGCGAGCTTATGGACGAATGATACTCTTTATTTTCGCTTCAATAGTAACCAAGAGCTACTCTCCAGAGCATTGCACAATAAGTTTATGCTGACGAGATAAAAGCGTCGACTGCCATCAAAGTACCATGGAGTACTAAATAACGATGGGAGTAGCTCAGAAGTTTTGAGGGATTTCCAGAACGAGAAGCCCCTCGATCGCATGTTCACGTTGTTCGCGGGTTCTCAATTTATTTGCGAGACTCGAGCGTACGGAGTTTTGGGACTCTGTGGGCGGATGTCCCTGCTGACAAAAACATCCTGCATCTTCATGGCGCAGTTGAGCACTTCGAAGCGTATTATTACGAGCACGAAAATTTCTCATATTTGTCAACGAGACATATGGCCATTCAAGAGTTCAGCAAACTCTAGAGTATTCGTCATCAATTCGATATTCCGGAGCAATACTCTCTTGTAAGCTCGCGTAAAACGACTGTGATGATATAATCGGAGGTGCGCGACGAGTACGGCAGTTGCGCGTAAACTGGCGTCGGGAGTGAGCTTGAGTTTAGTAACAGCGTTGGTAAATGTTTAACGGAGACAACGAGTGTTTAGTGCGGGCCGCAAGAGCGAGGGATGCGAGTAATAATATACAATGGCAAAGAGACGCGCGAGGCAAGGCGAGATATCGAGTGGTTCACGAGCGACCAATTGGCGTGCACGGGCATTCATATGAGTACCCATTTGGCGCCTCTCCATTTCGACACACCTAAATATATCAAACATGATGATATGTACGCGACCGAACTTTCATTATACTTCGATGCGCGCGCGCGACTGACCCACTCGGCGTAACACTACTACATACACCCCACCACTCTGATATTTTAGAGATATGTAATTCTTGACTTCTATAACTGCTTCGAAATGAGCCTTATACTCTGGTATATAGCATCTTTGAAAAATGTTCTTTTGTTAGTCATTAGACGCGTAAAATCGAGGGAAAATTCAATAATCACTGATTTGCAGATTGGCGCATCTTGGATACACTTGACAAAACGAAGGTCCGTTAAGAAATTAAATAAAAAGTACGATAAAAGTACGCGATGAAAAGAAAAAATTGGATGATGTAGACGTGATATAAAGGAATCAAATGATGTATGGCTCGATTTTGTTGGCCTAGTGTAAGAGTATTAAAAGAATTTGTACATACCTGAGCGATAGTAGATGAAGAATCGGAATTGGTGAAAAAATGGATAAAATGATCTACGAGACTGATTTGGTGTGCTGATAAAGTCTCATAAAAACAATAATTTGTAGTTCAAGAGTGTGCCCAATAGAAATAGAAAAATTTAGTTATAAATGCTCACATGGAAATATTGTGGTAGAATAAGGGAAGAACACGACTTTTCTGCGATTAATTGGGTGAATATTGTAGATAATATGATTGATTTCGATGAAGAATTGACGATTACACTTGGTTAGAATCGTGCGATTTATTCCTAGATGTGTGCAGGTGAGAGTCGACGTAGCTGCTGGCGCCATATGCCTCGTACACTTACCTTAGCCAGTCGTATGTATATATAAGTATACAGGTTGTATAAAACACTCGACAAAGCAACTCGGTTGTTGTTGTGCACCGGTCAATTTCAAGGGTAAGAGTCGAATATTCAATATGCATGAGCCATATGCTCGGTGAGGTGGTGCCTAGTGCATGCGGGGGCCAGCTTTATCGTTGGTGCGTTGCGATCATGCCGACGGTACAGCTCTCTCCCGCGCGCGAGCACCGCGCCCGTCGCTAGACGGCCAGCTTCCATCCCGTCAGATATCGTACGTGTGTATATCCGTACAAGAACGATTCTTCAATCTGAATATGAAATTTTACTTGATTCAACAAGTTCAACGTACGCAACAGTATTCAAATTAACATCACCCTTTATGTTTTTCTATTAAATGTCAATCCTACTGAATTTCAGCGAGACTCAACAATAATTGTCATCTTCTTTCTAGATTATTTTCCTGAATCTCAGGAAAAATTAGATAGAGTTATTACTTTGAGTCATTTTGCATAAAACGAAGTAAAAAGTTTACTGAAAATTGGTAGAAATTTCGCTTTCATGAATTTCGCAAGAGATCGAATGAAATCCCCGTATGACGAATCAAATGATTGAATTCCTTTTTGTATAAAGTTCAAGTGGCAACTCACAGTTCAGTTGTTGATTTACAAATAAATTCAATATTGAAAAATTATGCAGCTCTTCGTGTGTTCTCTCCCACAGTAAATATTTCCATGATAGACGGGAAAAAAATAATACATGGGTTAAGCATATTGGTAATTATCATTAAATGCCAACACTCTTTATTATTACGCAATATACATAGCGGGTAGCAGTTACAGGAAGAAGACCAGTTAAAAATGGATGGAAAGCGTAGAGACGAGAGTCCGGAAGGAGATAAAAGCGAGAGAGAGAGAGAGATGGGATGAGCAAATAGCGGAATCTTTATTTGTGAAATGCGGCGAAGGGGAGGGGACCTCTTTCCCACCGCGGCAACCAAGAGGCAGAGATAATTTCCCTCGGAAAGCAGCATATGGGGCCCCGAGTCGTGGCGGATTCAAAATAAAGATTTTCCCTCAAACAACAGCAAATACGGCAATTAATCCTGGCCGTCTCTCGGGTCGCCACTTTGTCGTGTGTATTTGCTCGGGGATTTTCTCTCGAATCAAGCACACTCGGCGCATAAGCAAATGCACCGTCTCGTCCGATCGCTCGACTCCCCCGCAATGGGACGATTGACGATTCGTCTAAACAATGCCCCCCGCATACACTTTTTCATTGTCGACGCGAGACGATCGTCGCTCCGCTGGATTATTGTAAATTTTAAAAATAGTGCAAAGTGGGTGTGCTCGCGCGCGAGACGGGAAAAAGTCAAGTCTGGCGTGCGAGCCGCGCCGCGGTTGGTGTGGCCGGGGGAGGCGAAAAAAAAAACCCGGGCTCGAGCAAACAAACAGACACGGGCTGCTGCTCGTCTTTGAAATTTCCTGCCGCGCAACTGCACAATGTGAAGTCGCGCGAGCGCGGAGCCAGTTTATTATTCCACGGCGCGAACCCCTTATTCCCTGGGCAGCATCTGCAGCTTCTTCCTTCCCCCCGCGGCTTTTCCACCGCCTCCTCCGCGCGGCTGCCGATCGTTGCGATATATATTTCCTTCGAGAAACCCCCCGAGACCTCGATCGGCTGCAACGCGGCAGAAAATCAGGTCCGACTCTCGAGTCTAATTTCGCAAACTAAATATCGACTTCGCGAACTGACATCTGGTGGGATAATTCGTGTGGATCAAGAGTCTTTGGCTGCTAATTCGCATACAAATTGGAATCTGATTACGCGTTACCGTCGGACATCCCGATTGATCATAGTCGTCCCTCGGAGTCCCCACTCTCGAGTAGTGAAAAATCCACTGTCTGCGACACCTCACTCTCCAAATTTAAAATAGTTAAAAATGATCGTTCGATAGTCAATGTTCACTAGTTGTTAGTAATAATTTCATAACTGATTAAATTGTACATTTCTTTTCTCAATATAAATAGTCAATTACTAGTTACACAAATGAGTGGTTTTGATTATATTTATAGCGAAATTCTAGTATTATCTTCGATAGTAAAGTAATTCACTGCTCAGAATAGTGAATATTTTACTAATTTTTCAGTGATTATTCACTGAATTTGTCATCAATTGTGTCATATCAGAATGATCTGATCGATTCAATCTTCTCTGTGATCAATATACAAATATTTGGGTTATTCCGAGGTAAGTCGGGACTGCACCACGAGCTAGTGGGATTTACAACGACGAAATTGGATTGTGGTGTGATGACATTATCGATATGATTGAAACATTGCCGCGGGGGTAGTGGAAACCGATCAATTGTAATCGGATTTGATTGAATCGGACGATTCCGATTGTCGCTAGAATATATACATTTTTCTCAGTGAATAATCAGTTATCCAGAGGATTCGATTGGGACCTTTTACAGATCAATTTCGAAACTACGTTATCTTCCTTGGGAAATCGAATATTCTCAACCAATCCCCTCTCAGGCGTCGACACGAGGAAATATGTTCTCGTGAATTCGCATATATACACACGTTCAAACTTACCTTAGCGAAGTGTACACTCATGAAAAATGGTGGATTTGTCCTCTGCTCGAACAATACATTCCATATTAATAATCCCAAGACAAATCTGACATGAGTTGATTTCTCTATTGATCAGAAAATATCCGTCACGGATCTCGCGGTGATTTCATATATTCGGTACAGCCGATCCCACCACAAGAATAGCATCCGCGAGTACCTCCACGAGTCGGTAATATTGCTTTGCAACTCGCGCACAGACGATTCTCCGGGGCAAGAGTATTTTGCTATGTGAATTGTCGGGTGATTCATCAAACGCAGTCAGAATTCGATTGAAGATTGAAGTGTCGATGTTTCGATAGGACGCGGCCAGTAAAAAGGCCGAGGCGATCGGCATAGTGGCGTGTATTGTAATGAGAGCTTGGGAATCGGCCTCAAGGAGGGGGGCATATATATCTCCCACGGAGCTTCCGCCCAAGTTGTTCCGTCAACAGGATCGTTGAGTGGCTCGGCTTGCACGTCGTTCCGCCCGACTATCCACGATATTCTAGGTCAAACTGCGCGTGCTCTAGTCACGAACCGATGGAATTTTCCCGCACGAGCTTTCTCACATGTCGATCATTAACACTAATCCTACCGACGAGAAAACGAACAACGAAGCGTAACCGCGTCTCGATCGTGGACGTAGGAAATTATTGTAGACGATAGTGGCCCACTGACAAAATCAACGATTCTATACTGGAACTCGTATGGAAAGGAGAAAAAAAACACTCCGAGTTCTGGGAAAAATTTTCTAGCGATTTCAGAGTATCCGTCGATTGGTTCAGTGCTGATGGTTTATTGAGTAACCGATTCGAGAAGAATAAAACAAGAAATTGAAAACCAGATATTCATGGCTTGGTGAGACATCCCCGGAAAATACTATTTTGAATTACTCGTAGCTTCACTGAACTCCATATTTTCTCGTGAAACAAATTTCAATCTAAAACTAACTTCATGTATTGTAGTCAGATGCTCGAGCAATATTGTTATTCGTGTTTGAAATGACTATAGCGTTATTGAATGGGTATAATTTACTTGAATATATGCATAATAAATCATGATGATTTCACCCAATCTATGAGAATTCGACCGTTATGTAACTTGAAAATGTGTGTGCCGAGTCCTTCGTATGGGTACGCAACAAAGACTCTCGGTTTAAATTCTCGCGAAGTGAACTTGAGTCTACGTCCCGGTGGGTGCGAGATTTTTTTAAGAGGTAAAATATAATAGTTTGAATTGAATGAAATTTACAAAGAATGAAGAAAATCGTTGAAATATATCACCCAAGAAAAAATGAAAAATCGATAGAGCTGTAATCAATATAACTGCGCGGAAAGAGATCACATTGTAGAAGTTATTATTTGTTCAGTAAGACAAGGAAAAAAAAATTAAAAAAAATCACCATTTGTTTTTGTAGTTTCCAAATGATTACAATGGCCCTCTACCGCCGTTTAACTGAAAAACCAAATAGTAATTTTTACATTACGACGATTTCCCTCCGCGTGCAGCGTGTCAGTCCGCGACTAAAACTTAAAACATCCCAATGAAAATAATTGTGTTCTCTTGGAATTTAACTAGAATACGTACCATTTGATTGTCTTACATATACAACGTATCATTTCACGTTTGACCACATCGTAACATATCCATCCAAAACATGTTGTCCGGGTTTCGATCATCGTCGTTCGTTCATTCATCGAGCGTCGTCGAAACGATCGAGTACCCATTGGAGAGCCGAAACACACTGGCTGAGATACGCGTCGGCCGGGAATATGATGAAGCCGATGCCTTGGTATTTGTCAGTTGGAGCATTATCTGAATTTATGACTGTAGAGTGAGGCGGCAAAAAAAACGACACTAAAGTCGTGGATGTTTGAGGTAAGAATCACGTGTTGTTTTATGGCCGGCAAGAAAAAAGGACAGCCCGGCCTGAAAATCTGCCAACAGCATGTTACTTACGTCCCTTTCATATATTTTCCCTTTGAGAAAAATCCCCCGCCGCAATAAAAATACATATTTAATCACTTTTTCGAGTTGATAAAGCACGTGTGTGATCGAGAGTGCGCGCGCGGCTGACGTGATCGGGGACAAGTAAAAATATAGTCAATTTGAAATAGATGATTTGTTTTTTTAATATCTTTTACCAAATAATAATCACCGATCGATGAGGTGATTCCCTCGTTACATACGAAAGCTTAAATTAGTATAACGACGTACATATAGTTATTGTATATATATAAATAAAATAAAATCTATGGGTTCTTATATTCAATATTACATTTATAACCGCTAGAGAGAGACGTACACTTGAGAAATTTATCTCTGACTAATGAGTCGCCGCGAATTTCAACGATATATCCCAAGATATATCATGGTTCTATACTTTCGATCGAAAAATCGCCGATCTTAACTTTGGTTATGATGCTGCACATGTCGTATTACAAACAGTTTATATTCAAACATGATTATACACACTATCAACAAAACTAACATGATTTAATTTGTGAAACTCGAGAAACTTTGTACAACAATAATATAGTTAAACAGTTACGCGGAATAATAAATTAACGCGCGCAGTAATATATCGATTTGGAGAGGCTCTGTAATTTATATCATACAGTCCACCAAGTCTTTGGCACTAGTTTGGTTCGTCAATGATACACGCACGCGGCCAATGTGAAATTGGTTCGACAGCTGATGGGTAGACACGTGTCTGCGATCAGCGATGGGCAGTAATTAAATACAAGTATTTACTGAATACAAATTTTTCAAACATTTGAGCTAGAGTAATTAAATACGTGTATTCCAAATACTATTTGCCCATCTACTTTCATCAAATATGAACATTTGAAATTTTGTTTTTCCTATTTCCGGTTGCACCGATGGGCAGTAATTAAATACAAGTATTTGGTGTATACTATTTTTGAAGTATTTGTAACAGAGTAATTGAATACACGTATTAAACTGTTGTATTCAAATGCGATTAAGCAAATACTTTAATCAAGTACGAATGTTTGGTATCGTGCAGAGACCGGTACGAAACGAAACGAAACCTGATTATTATAAGTTTGCTCCATGTTCCAACTCCGGATCATAGCAAGGCACTGATTTTGATTAATTTTCCAGAAGCGAAAATAAAATTAGATGCCTCCGTAACGTATATCCTAAAACACAATAGGAATATATTGTATTCTCTTAAATCCTTACAGTGAAATACCACTGCATTACAGTGGAGAATCACTGTAAGAAGGTGGATGACCAATTCACTGGACATTAGCAGTGAATTTCTCACGTAACAAAAGTAAATTTGTCACTTTGATTCCATGAGTTTTGATTAAAAGTGAAAATTTACTTTTGTTACGTAAGAAATTCACTGCAATGTCCAGTGAATTTGTCATCCACCTTCTTACAGTGATTCTCCACTGTAATGAAGTGGTTTTTCCCTGTAAGGATTTGAGAGAGTATGTATTTGAATTGGGCCTCCGTATTGTCGTGGGGAACGAAACGAAATCGGATTGACAATCCAGATTCGTGCCTATAGAACTGACACAATATTTGCGTTCCAAGTTTCGGCAGAACGAGACGCGACAAAATCTTAAACGAGTCAACACAGCGAGTGTCCAGTGGCCGCCGCGCGGGTCGAAAATACGACGGGGGAAAAGCGGCTGATGCGCCCGGGGAGTCTCACATGGCGTACTTGATCTGGTCGTAGTACATGGAGGCGGCGGCGGCCGCTGCGGCTGCGGCTGCTGCTGCTGCTGCGGCGGCCGTCGCGCCGCACGGCGTCGGGCTGGAGTGGCCTGGAGTGGCGAGCGGCCCGATGTTTGCCAGGCCGAGCGAGCCCAGGCCCATCGGCAGGCCCGCGCTGCTCGAGCCGTTGCCCGCGGCGCCCAAGTACGGCTTCCTCTCGCCACCCCCGCCCCCCCCGCCCCCCCCGCCGCTGCTGCTGCTACTGCTGGCCCCGCACTGCAACGCCACACCTGAAACACGTGCCCGACATACGTTGAAACCACCAGTATATACACACCGGGACAAACATTTACTGTGGTAATAGTGCTCGAGAAACATTTTTTTTTTTATTTTTGAACGAAAGTGATGAAGGTGTTTTTCGATCGGAAAAATGTTCCAAGCGCATTTGGTTATTATATACATTTCTTTGCATCCCCTGCTTAGCTGAATAAATAATCATTACGATTGAATCATTGTTTGTTTAGATGGGATATTTTGTCCCGAATAATCCACACTTTAATAAACAATATTTGTTTGTTTCTAATGGATTGCGCGAGGAAATATTATATTGACTTGTTCATTGGATAACACGATGAGTTGAATCAATATTATATTTTTCTACTCATTTCATTGTTACAGCATGATAAAGCTGTAACTGTTTATTATACATTCAGAAATGAAAAAATGATGCTGTGCTTGAAATTGGAACAACATAATTATTATGCTGGACCAATTGCAAGCATAGCAGTATTTTTATGATCAATTATATATGAACGAGTAATCTACGCCTAGAAAATACTTAGCCATTCATGATACGTAAGAACTGAGCAATAAATTTTATCAATTATTGATTATGCCTCGATATTATTTATTACCGCTCGCTAATAACAAAATTCAAGTGCACTAAGGGCTTAGTTGCGGATATGAGGTCGAAAAAATGAGAATTTTTTCCCAAGTTCGAAATGTTTTCCTATATGAAAGAACGATAATTATGGAATATTGAACAATTTTATATTTAAAAACTGGGAGTGATTAATCCACATGTAGGAGATGATTTTTACTAAATTCACTTTTGATTCAACATCATACGAAAAAATTGTAATTTTCACATTATCTACAATGGATTCGTTCTAGCACGGGATAAACTAATATACTAACCGAATCTCTTTACTTTTTTTGATTTCAGATAATCCTGTGACGAGTTATCTTACGTACCGCAAATTATTTTTCGTCTACGAAAATCTATTACCAGTGGACTAATTAATGTCGGCGCCTAATCTTATAACTATGTCTATGAAATCCTGCCTAGATATTTATATAAATAATGCATAGACGGTTTGCACAGAATTCATTCACAAATTTATTGACAACCCCCAATGAAATCATTTTTTAATTTTTATGTGTACTGTCGAACTCTGTATTCGCAATTATTTTCTTTAGAATAATGGGCACAACATACGTTAATTTGATTGAATTAGTTAGGAATAAGAGTGAATCGCGCAATTCATCCAAGGCTATTATAATTGCAATCATAAAATTAATTTTTACCTAATCACAAGAGGAAAGATTTACAATTCCCACGAAATACATGCGTTGACTAAATATTGTCAGTCCATTTCTTGTTCTAATTTTCCAGGCATATAATCACCCACAGAACGTATCAATCCAATCAAGAATCAAACAGTGATGTCAAGAGAGAGAGAGAGAGAGAGAGAGAGAGAGAGAGAGAGAGAGAGAGAGAGGGACACACAGATGAGTCAATGTGAAAATCCTGTGAATCGAGTCGCAGTGGGTCGCGCGCGCGCGCCACACTCTGCAGCTCTTTCTCGAGTGCCTTTCCAACCATATATAAGTGGCGCTCTTGGCATCTCTTTTCCTTTTCTCATTGCCAGCTCGATTGTCCTGTGAATCACCGCGCCAGTCCATTGCACTTTTTCCCCGATCGCTACACAGCCCGCACGTTTTTGTACGATCTTGTCGATGCGCTCGGTGTTTTCGCGGCAGTTGGCCCCCGGGAGCGCGTGCGCTGTTCTTTTTTTAACGTTTCCTCCCTGTGTTCGGGGAATTATTACTCATGGCCGGCGCGTACGGCTACTCGCGGGATCGGCCAGTGCCATTAAAGATCTTGACGCACACGCACACACGAGCGACAAAAAAGTGGAGCAAGAAAACGAAAGCCGAGCGAATATTATCACAAGTTGGAGAATATTGCTGCCCCCCGGGTACGTGTGTGGTCTTCCGTTTCGACAGGCCCTGGTCAAAAAAGCCCGGCCGACGCGTAAAAATCCGTCTCCCATACTGCTGGGCGCTCGCGACTTGATATTCGTTGACGGGGGAATAGAAAGAAAAAAGTTACTTCGAGAGAAACGAGAGAAATTTCAATCCGATGCGGAATTTATCGAGCCCGACTTGTTGGAATTCAAACGATCTTAGCGATGAACCGATGAATCTATATTGATATTCCCGCATGAATGACGGATCGATCGATGGCTATTGAAGGGTAAGTTGGAGTGGAGAAAAAATTTCGATTTTTTTCATAGACTTGAAACGTGTATAACATACCTAAAAAACATCACCTCATAAGTAGGAGATGTGATCATAAATATTTTACAGTCTAATATCCGAGGACCTATTCAATAATTTTAGACTTTAAAATAAGATTTTCAATGCAATTATCTCGAAATTGGATCGTTCAAACTTGTGAGCAGGTCATTTTAACTCCGATTCACTCAAAATTTCATCCGTAGCTTCTCAAAAGCGTAAACTATCCCGGTATCTTGTTTTATGATAAGCAGATAATTACGTTTTTATAAACAATTATAAGTTTATTTTTCCATGAAAAAAAGTAGTAAGCCAAATTCGAAAATATCAATATTTTTATCAGAGCTAGAGTAGTTTTATAGCCAAACTCATACAGATTGTGTAACACTTTCTATCTGTTGCAGGTGCCGCGAGTATCTGGAAATGGCTACCCCGCACATGGTTTACCTCGATTCAAGGAAAACACAATCTTAACTGATGCCACTTTTTAATCTAAATAAAAATATTTTTCATGGCTTAAAACATGCCTTACACCTCGATCAGTTGCGAAGGAGCAAATACTTGGAAAAGACGTAATTTTCCAGGCTCGTACGTTTACTCTTAATATTGAATAACCGAATAGCGCAAGTAATTTAGTGAACGAATGAGTAATGACATGGTGTCGGTCTCGGGTGTATTCACCCATGTGAAACACGTGAATTTGGGCACGCGCGTAGTATATAATGAGCGTTGAAAGCAAATGGAAACGGTGAAAGCCGAGCCGTATCGAGTTTAGCTGAAATGTCAACGCTCGTGATGTTTTTATGGCGCCAAGCATGCCACCCACGTCTCTCTCTCTCTCTCTCTCTCTCTCTCTCTCTCTCTCTCTCTCTCTCGCACACGCCATATGCGCCAGCCCCGTCGGCTTCACTGTGTATACCTTCCCAATAGCGCGTCGCGAGCGCTTCAACTAATATGACGAGTGACGATCGAGTGAATTTTAAACCATATTTCGAAATCAATCAATGCTCATCCCGCGCACATCCGATTGATAATATCTTATACCCAACTGAAACTTTATGCATTGTGTTTAATGAAAATTAGGCCTAAAAATGGACTGACATGATTTGGGTGTTGTCAATGGATACTTCACATGGGAACAAGTTTGCTTCGTCTTACTTCTGTGCCTAGATTATAATATGATACAATACACACACACACAGTTCGCTATATCATAATTTAATTGTGAAATGAGTAATTGCACAACAGAAAATTTATTGTATGAAATTTAAAGATGAACTCATTTCGTGTGTCATTTGTGCTCATTTTGTGTGTTGTCAATGGATTTTGTGTATGAACGATCTGTGCATCGTCTAAGCCTGGTGGATAATGAATAAATATCTAAAGGTAATTCAATTTTTGGTAATAGTGAGCGGTTATATATTACATCTGCAAACTCGTGTACGTCTTGTAAATTGCTAGAACGTTTTCTAGGCATATATTTCTCGGTCATATACGAATTGTTTGCCTAGGTTATATGTCGAAGTGCCTTTCTTAGCGCAACTTTGTAGATATTATTTATGTGTAAGTGTTTTACTTGGTCTCGAATCGATAATTACATAATTTCCTTGATATAAAAGGTACAGTTTTGAACACTGTACTTTTTATATCAAGGAATATGAGGATAATAGGAAATATAGAGTTGAACACTGAACAAGGTTGTTAACTCTAAATAATTAACGATAATTGCCCAATCGATAAACATGTCTGAGTATTCTTCGAGACCTTGAGTCGTGTGGCTAATCTCCCAATGTATGTCTATTTAGATATAATAATGCAAAAGTTTGTGTAAATGAAAACTCTATTTGCAGTTACGAAATCGACATGGATTTTTGCTGATACGGTCAAATGATTAATCGATAGCCAATGCCATGACATGTAGTTACTCATTAGTATAGTAAGTCTCGATCGTAATAACGTGTTCTGAAAGTACTTATGTTTGTGAAAAGAGTGTCGATTCAAACAGTATCCCTCGCTTTTCTCGAAATTGTTTCGCAGTTGATCAATTTTTTGTAATACAGTAACCAATGTTTCACTGATGCCTCATTTTGCAATGAATATTCAAACAATTGAAACACCCGATTGATTGTATTGTGCTATGATAATGAGTGCAGTGCAACTAATCTGAAGAGTTTTTGTTTTCAATCACACACAATACAATAACCGATATTTGATTCAAGGTGAGCTTCGCAGTAAATATATATTCACTCTGTAAAATGTCAGTAAAAAGTCGGGCACTGCATCACAATATACACGAATTATTATCTAGGAAACTGTGCTTAAAAATGGACTGGCATGAGAAGAGGTTTATACACAATTCATTGACAAATTCATTGGTAACACTTGATTAGTTCATTTCATATTTTCACACGATAAATCTTTTTCTTCTGCAATCACTCGGTCATTTCATGATAACATTACGAGTAACCAAACTGTATTATGATTGTATTGGGAATTATTTCTTGGATGATTCTATTCCTTTTCGCACTCTACACGTTGATTTGATTGAAACAGTTGCACATGTGAGTAAATCACAACAAATTTTACTATGATTTTTATCATAAAATGTATTTGTGCCCAAGAGGAAATACTTGCAGTGACTAATTCGGATCAAAACGAGAGAAATCATGGATGTATCGATACTTTTTTATCGATATCTTTCAACTTTACGTTTTCGAATGTGCTGACTATGCGTCTATAGCAAAGGCAGATATCTGCTTTATATAAATTATCTAGGTACACACGGTTTGATTACACGAGCTGGGCTGGTATTAGGTTGTGTAAGAGAATGTTTGTCGTACCGTGGTCGGGGTGGCTGGGTTGGTAGGCGGCGTAGTAGTCGAGGGCCTGTTGGGCCGGCTCGTGCTGCTGCAGCTGCAGCTGGTGGTGCTCGGTGGCGAGGTGGTGGTGGTGGTGGTGGTGGTCCGCGGCGGCGGCGGCGCTCGGCATCTGGTACTCGCTGCGGTACGTCACCTCGGTCGTCTTGTACGTGACCTCGGCGATGGGCTGGGCCGGGCCCTGCTTGGGCTGTGCCGGGTAGGCGGCGGCGGGCTCGACGGCCGGGTAGGCCCACTCGTTGGGCTGCTGCTGCTGCTGCTGCTGCTGCTGCAGCTGGTGGTGGTGGTGGTGGTGGTGGGGGTGGTGGTAGTCCGGGTAGTTGGGGTGGAGGTTGGGCTGGTAGTCGAGGGGGTTGGGGGCCGAGGCCGGCGGGGGCGGGGGCGGCGGCTCGGGGTACTGGTACGCCCTCATCTGGGCCTGGGCGTGGGCCTGAGCCTGGGCCTGGGCGGTGCACTTGCGCCTGAAGCCCCGGGGCCGCCGGCGGAAGCTGCCCTCCTCGAACATGAACTCGCTGGCGGGGTCGATGGTCCAGTAGTGGCCCTTGCCCGGCCGGCCCAGGCCCTTGGGCAGCTTGATGAAGCACTCGTTGAGCGAGAGGTTGTGGCGCACCGAGTTCTTCCAGCCCTGGTACGGGCCCCGGAAGAACGAGAAGTGCTGCTGCAGGTACGTGTAGATCTCCGAGAGGGTGAGCCGCTTGCACGGCGACGACTGGATCGCCATCACTATCAGGGCGATGTACGAGTACGGCGGCTTCTCCTGGCGCCTGCCCTGGCCCTTGCCTGCCACCGCCGCCGTCGCCGCCGCGGCCCCCTCGACCGGGGCCATGCCGTAGCCCCCCACCTGGCCCTGCGACTCGTTCGTCATCCCTCGATTGATGCTTTTCTCCTGGCTGATGTTGTTGTTATTGTTTTTGTTGGGTCAGTCGCGCACAAACTGCCGCCGCCGCTGCAGCCACTCCATCGCTCGATTTTTAACCGCGCCGAGAGAGATTGATACAGGGACTGATAGAGAGGAGAGGAGGCTGCTCGCGGGATCGCCGACTCGGAACGACTGATGCTGGGCTGGAGCAGGCCGGTGGGCCGAGATTGCTCGGGTGGGCGGAGCCACGCTTGGACTCGTGGGTGGAGCGCGCCGGCTCCGTCTTCCAATCCGCGGCTCCCCCCCTCCCCGCCCCAGACCAGCTACATCGCGATCGCGCAATCGTCGATTGCTGTCGATGAGACCCTCTGCACTTTTTACAACAACTCTGCAACACACGGACTATTGCCACTTGGCCGCCGATAAAGACCAAAATATATTGTATGACAAGGTGGAAAATTGTTGTTTCAAGTACAATTTCTCACTGTTAAAACGAATTGTTTTATTGTAGCATTGGCGTACCGTTGCATTTGAATCAACTGTATGATTATATTTATCTGTGAACTATCTACCGTGTATTTTTAGTAAAATCAGCCACATTCATAGTGAGTCGCACAGTATGTAATCTTTCAATTCTCTGCTATTTCTCACATTCCGCTCAATGTATTGAAATATTTATAGATCTAAATTATCGAGTGGTTTGAAATTCGTTTACACTAGGGCCACTGCTCATACTCGCTACTACTCATAATCCAGACCAAGAAATTTTAAGAATGTCAATTTTTGGTGAGGTTATTAGTTCCTGCTTCTATGAAGCTCTTCATAATCATCAGAATTTTTTATAAATTTAAATAAATGGTGCTTCTCGTTGATAGTTTGTTGCATTATTATTGCAACTATTTGAATTGCTCATTTATTGTTGTTCCTTAATATTTGGTTTGCAGCCAAATCAAACGCATTTTTTCTCGTTTCTTTTTGCTTATTTTTAGGAACAGGAGCGTTTTGACCAAAAATTAATAGGTACAAAATTTATAAATTTTATGACTGGATGAATTCTCATATGATTTTTGCAAGAAAAAAATCGAAAAAAAACTAAGAAGAACCTCTGTTTACTTTTCTTTCTGCTTATTTCGTTGAAATAGGGGCGTTGCCTCAGAAAATGTGTGAACATCAAATTTATTCAACCTATCGGGTGAGCCCAAAAACAGCGTGTTATACTAACTGTAGCCGGTCATCAACGATTTCGGGTGTGAAGTTGCAGGAGAGATAGGAGGAAAAGATTTTGAGAAAGTTCTATACGCAGCTGATAAATCAGCGACAGTCTCGATCTTAGTTGATCGACGTGGCGGACGATCGGCATGAAAGGAGTTATTCTCTCTGTCTCTTAGTGTCCGCAGTCGATTCAAATTGGTCGCATGTAGCGCCGCGTGTCATCGCATAAACACCCGGTCAAGATCCGAGTTTGTTCCTCGGCGATGAGTGTCACACACATATAGGATAGATGAAAGATACAAAGATCTTTGCCTTGAACTGCCACGCGTGTACAGTACACTGGGTTATGTATTTGATACCTCAAAGCCGCAACGTCGAGGCTCGATGAGATACATATATATTTACTTATAAGTGCGATGAGCCGTGTTGCAACGAATTGGAAAAGATCGGGTGGGTGGGCCGATCGCGGTAAGTTATTGGTATTTCGAGATTATTTCGAGACACTGCTTGTAAACAGTAGCTCTCAAGAGCCAACTAGGATGAAGAGAGGAAAAAAGTCAAAAGTACGACTAGCGCGACACGGACTCTTGAAAAGTCTGGAAA
Source organism: Aphelinus atriplicis (assembly GCA_020882685.1). Classification (NCBI taxonomy): domain Eukaryota; kingdom Metazoa; phylum Arthropoda; class Insecta; order Hymenoptera; family Aphelinidae; genus Aphelinus; species Aphelinus atriplicis. Next base: position 69,986,999 of record CM037074.1, on the reverse strand, counting down.
ACAGTTAGCAGCTCGTGAACGACGACGACGACGACGGTACTCTGCTTATTTTCCGAATCATCCAGCTAAGTTTCATTCGAGATTAATGTTTTTGATCGACGCCGTGGGATCAGTCGAACGTATCGAGGGCCACGGGCTGAGCGGATAATAAATTGAGAGCCGGGTTGTTCACGGCTGCGGTGGGTTGTTCCTTTCCACAACGAGTTTTTTTTCTTGTTTTTACGGCTAAAATGCCGCTGCGGCGAGATACGGATCCAGCCACACGTGTCGAGCTTGTGCCGCCGCGAGCCCGAAAAAACACCCCGTACCTTTTAATCGTTCCCGATATATATGTATGTGCAGGGTACAACTGTACGTGTCTCCGTAGATTCATGCTCCGCAGCCCCCGCACACTGGCAGATCAAATATTGCCGTGGTTACTATGTTTTTTTACTGCTTCATACTGTAAATAAAATGTGTTTTTCTCTAGTATGTTGAAATAGTCAACTATCATAATTAGATTTTTTCTTAGTACGGTGAAATTTCGGTCACTGTATTGCAGTGAATGGATTTACTTTCTCCAATTTAGAGAAGTAGCTCTTGGTTAATGTTGAATTCACTGTATTATACGCTATGGAAATGAGTCAAGTGCAGTATACAAGTGTGTCTAAACTTTACATTCCAAAACGCTTATTCTATATTTCTCGTATGCGATACAATAAACAATATCCAACACTCGATGGTATGAGCTTTAAGAAAACATTCACTAACCAGAAGACTACCATACATTCGAGCCGTTCGAACTCGACTGAAACTTTTTGAGGTAGCTTTTCGACGTATACCTGAACAAGTTTATTCTTGAGCCATTCATCAGCTAATGTGATATGATTTAATGTAGATATTAATCAGTCTCTGCTGATTTCGTGCGAGAATGTAATATATTTCTATGTAATGTGTTACATTTCATTCGCTCACATAGATATGCATTGTTTGTGTAAAAACATGACCGAATATTTTTCGGTAGAGGATTCAAATGATAAGCGGTTCCCTGGTCAGTGAAGCGCCAGTCAAGTTTGACTCTCTCGGCCATTGTTCATTATACGTAGTATATTAATCGACCGTTGAACAAATCTCGAGAGTAGATGTTGTTTCGTATATATATAGCCAAAGCTCAAGCTCATAAGCGTGGACGCAGTCATGGACAACTCGACTCTCGGACTAATTCTTATCGATTCGACATGGCAAAAATGTGGGAACTGCGAAAAGCAGTTTTTCTTCGAATAATTTTAAAACTATGTAGCTATATGCGCTCCGAAAATCTTGAATGAGAATGGAAGTGGTATCGATTACTTTGTTATTTCTAAAGATATGTATCGAAAAAAACTGTTGGAAATCGGTTTCCGTACGACCCGATCGTTTACATTTATGTTTCCATATTGTAAGCACAGTCGTGGCAGGATAAAAGTGCGTTTTTTGAAAAATTTATACCAATTATTCGGCGAGATGTATCGATCGTTTTTGAGAAAAAGCGCCGTCAAAAATGAAATTGGCAACATTCACCAGTAACGATTTTAGGCCTGTCTTGATTTTCCTACTTTCTAGAAAAATACATCCGTCAGACATCGAACTGCACCTATTTCCATCTGTTGTTCATGTCAGATTCTTTAGATTCTATCTATTGATAATAGGCTACCATCGTGATATGCTCTTCTAATTCGACCAGTTCATCCAGCAGGCTCGTGTAAATGAGCTTGTGCAATTTTACCTCTCTTATTCGTTCTACAGTAATTTCACGCAATTCATATATGTAACAAGTGCAACATGAAGCATCAATCTGAACCCAAATCTGCCTCGAGGAGGCCGCGTGAAAAAAATGAAAACTCAACAAAGATCGACGGAGGATACGAGTAGGCTGACAAGTGTCGGGGGTGAGATAAAGTTACTCGTGGTGCGCCGGGGCGGCTGGAACGAAGGTATAGGGGGAGAAAAAAGGGTAGCGGCAGCGGCGGCGCACAGGGGAGAGCCGCGGCCCACCCACGCAGCCATCACACGCGCCGCTCACTCTCTCTCCCTTGCTCTGCTGTCTGTTTACGCGCCGCCGCCGCCGCCGCCGGCCGGCCCACGTGCAGCACACCAAGCACACACCAGCTCTCCCCCTTTTATTCGCTCAAACGCCCAATGGCCACTCCCCACCTAAAACTCACCCGTTTCTCTCCCATTCCTCTATCGACTCCCTCACTTTGAATTTTTCAATTTTTCCTTCGTGTTATCACTTTTTATTTTGTTATTCACTCACTGCTATCTTCAATACGCACTCGTCGATTGGATATCGAACGTTACACGAGCGTTTTCCCTTCATCTCGTGGCGTATTATATTTCTTTTCTCTTTTTCCTATTATTCCGTTGTGTACTGCCAGTAACATATAAGTATATAGTGTTGTTTATTACGGTGTAATGAACAAATTACTAGTCAGTATGAAAGGGAAATATTCATTGTTATAGGCGTAAGATGTAACTATTAAGAAATAACTGAACATGACAGTTCTCTGGATAAAATGACAGCTGTATGAATTATTTTTAGTATGGTAGGAGCTATATTTGCTCCTAAAATTCACATGCATTAGTCATTGTTCTCCCTGTTTAGCAAATGGATAACTTTCGAATCAGCTCTTGAACCTAAAGCTGGAAAATCAGAATTGTATGAAATTTTAATAATCACGATGGATGAGAAGCAAACAGCTTGAATCGGGGAGGACGAGTTAATGGAAGTATATCAGGACACAATACATCGGCGCATGTATCGTTTCCCGTCGTAAACTACGCCACTTGGCCGACAGATGAGCCGAGTAGCCGCGTGCAGTGAGCAGTCGGACGTATCATCGGTTTTACGACAGGCTATACAGCCGGGCGTTTCATACGCGCCGGTCGATATCCCAACTAAAACGAGGGAAATTGAAAATTAAATCGTCCGTTTGTTTTTCTCGTTTATGCGTCTAAAGCCGCCCCCCATCCCGGCCGCATCTCGTAAAAAACTCACATTATATATACCTCGTCGGTTCCCACAGCACACGAGCGTTTTCTCTCCTTCAAAAAGTGCATTTTTAATTTGTACAAACCCCAGCTCCGAAGTATATTTAGTCGATGGGGGTTCGCTGGACGCTGTACCGCGGCGCCTTAGCAAGAGAGAGAGCCGAAGCGGATCGCTGCGTTTGGCCAACGTTTCCGCGGCGGATATGTGTGCGGTGCCAAGAAAAAGACGGGATCGATGGATCGAGGGTTGAAATCGGGCGGAAAGAAGCTCCGGGGACCGTAGACCCGATCTCGAAATAAGATCCCTTGTTTACCTTAGGCTCGGTGCTATTTCGGAAAGCGCGCTATTCGCAACATTCCCCCGACATATATGTATATATATTGCAACGAGCAAAAATATGTTACACTCCACCCAGCGAATCACCCGTCAATTAACTGACAAATCGTTTTCGATGTTTTCTCCTCTAAAATATTTCATTCGATACGATTCAACGGTACGTCTTTTGCGATCCGCGTAGCTTTGAATTGAGTGGGGTATGATTGGGGGCCCATATTTTATCAACGTTTCCAGAGACATCGTTAGTCATTTTTAGTTGATTCTTGATAATCAAACTAATTATAATCTTAATCTAACAAGTACATTAATAGTTGTAACTATAACCGGTTATAACCGGTAATATTTCAAGTTTGTGTCCACTAAATTGTTATTATAAATACTTATTGACTAGTTTGAATGAGATCATGTAGATATATACAGTATAGAAATATCTTTAATATTAGTATATTGAGTACACACCAAAAGAAGTAAAATATGATTTAAATACTTCTACAGTTTATTATCAACCGAATTAACTTTAGACGCATTGCCGATTTAACGGAACGATTGAGACTCAACAGCTTACGGGATTTACTGGTGTCTTGACAATTGCTTATGTACATAGGCAGGTAAACTATAAGCTATAAAAGTACTTTCGTTTTAGATTATTTTCCTGTCTACTCTATAGCTGCGCTATTCTAAATTGTTACAAAACACATATTGATCCTACCATGCATGCAATGCATCATATACGTTTTCTCACATATTATACACAAATATTCACAAACATTCACAAAGTCACCATAGCATTGTATACATAGTCTGAGGAGGGAAACGCTTTGTTTTGAAAATCTTAAGTTTGTATTGGTTACAAGTGTAGTGCGAGGCACTTGTGTAAGTTAGTTTGATTATTAAGAATCAATTAAAATACACCTGCCTATACGTAAACGTTGATAGAATCAAATATGTGAACGACTAATTTTCGTCACGTTGATTTGCAATGTATATTTGGTAAATAAAACATTTGAATTTTTCAAACAATCACAAAATTGGTTAGGATAAAAAAAGTTTTGGGTAGCACCAGTGTAGCTTATACATCTTAATTCATCCAAAAAGTGATTGAAAATTTAATTATTAACATTTGTTTATTAAATATCAACTCAATATTTGTTAAAAATCATTCATTTTTCGACTAATACACTTTCCATAAGAAGTCGCTATTTAAGTGCCGAGAGAGCCTTTTCCCTCATTAATTATCTATAATTTAATCGATGCACAGTCCTATATTAACATCTAAACGTTTAGGTATACTAGGATATAGAGATTACGGAGTACGGATGGATGTATACGCCTATAGATTACGTAGGTCCATTTCTAGGAATAATTTTCTACGTATAATTCATGCACAAGTTTTTTTCACATGAAAATCAGTGAATTTGTTTATTCAAAAGAAAAACCGGCGCAAGGGTTGGAAATTTCCGTAAATTCGTTAGGCTGCACGACGCACAAGTTGGGTGGCTAATGTTTACGCTAAGCTGTACGTATTTACACGCATACCCACACACACACACACACGCGCGCCACTCGATGCAGTGTTTTGGTATTTAGATCTGAAGAGCTGCCGGGGGGTGGTCCTCTCAAGATGTTCTTCTTAGCTTCTGGAAAAAGTTTTCGCCGCCTGTACGAGCCACGAGCCTCTCTCGTTCTCGTATGGATTTTCGATGATTACTCCAAAACCAGAAACTCGGCGCGGCTCTTTTTTTTCTCTTCACCGTCCAGAACAAGCTGCTCAACAGGTTTACACGTTTCCGTTGCGATATTCTCGTGTGAATTTTATATCGGGCCACTTTTGATTTTCATTTTGTGTCTTATCCATTATTTTTATGCCTAAAAATAGTATATATTATATATTCTGGTAACAATAATAACTTTCATTAATGATTTGATGAGTTGGTGTAAGCCAATGATTAGTTATAAGAATATTTCGAGCTTATTGTGTTGACCCCACACTGTAACAAAGTAGCAAAGCTCTTGAAATATTGGTTCGTTGTGATTGCGAGTTGATATTGGCTGTATACACGCGGGCGAAGCTTTGGCACGTCTCAGTTTGTCATTTAATACGGTGTGATCGCATAAACAATTTACATAGCAAGAGACACCGCAGCGTTGATCCGAGTCCGGATCACCTAAAGTTGTATTCAAAATATACAAACTTCTTGAAAGATACAAAATAACAAATGGATTGAGAGGCTAACGGTTACGCTCTAATAATCCGTCGGCCAATCGAAAGATTCGCATTTCCCTCAAAATATTTGTAATTCAAACTCGAGTCAAATAACTCGAACATAATGAGAGACGTATTATATGTAATTGTTTGAGATAATTTCCATTATTCCTAACAATAGAGGAATTCACAAGTAAAAATATAACGCATAAATTATGTCTCGAGTGATATTATTTAGGCATAATCAATAGCTTGAATGTTTTTTAAACGGCTAAACGTTTTTTAGGCGTAGGCATAAGGCATAGATGACCCATAATCATATAAAAAGTATGTGCCTCGATAATGCCTACCTCGTTGAAAATCTTGATATTGGCTTAATTAATGAATATCGATACTTATTGAATCAATATAATTGAATCAATATTGAATCTACATGAATCTAATGTGAAATTAGTCCAAACTCTTTGATCAAATATCGAAAAATTAAGATTCAAAATTTCGTTTTGAAATAAGGGTAAACGTTTTTCCACGTAAATTTAAGCTTCTTTTAGAAGTTAACCAGCATAATATAACACCCAAACTGTGGGATTAAGCTTCGATTCAACATTGGAAAGTGGGAATATTTCACGTGAAAGAATGTCTTTGTTTATATCGAAACGAAAATTTGCATCTTCATTTTTGGATGTTTAATCAATCATGCGATTTTGGGCTGACATTACATGAAATTAATGTTTATATTGATTCAATGTCAAAATCAATATTACAAATTCCAACTGGATTAAGTCGAAAAAATTCCCAAGCGCAAGCTCTTAGCCATGCATAATTTCCCTTTACTCTCGAGAAGAGTGAAATGGCCGTTTGTATCTCAAGATTCGTAATTCTCAAGGCAGAAACAAATAAAATGGATGCGCGAGAAGGGGGGAAAAGAGAGGTGGAAAAGGAGCGAGCGTCGTTGGGGCATATATATGCGTCATCGTTTTTCAGCAAACTGGAACGCGTAGGCAGAACAGACCGAGAGCAGCCGCGGCCATCTTGACGCTTTGCGATTTAACGGTGTCATTAATCGCGTTTGAGTTTTAGCCAACTCAACGAGAATAGAACGACCAGCTCGGCGCCCCGGCTGTAATGTGAGATTTCCCCTTTTCAGTTTTCATTTTCCACCAAGAATATATATTTCGTCTGGTTTTATATCGTCATTTAGAAAAATCAAGGTAAACTTGGATTTCTCGAACTTTCTTCTGTGATTTGGAATGTATGAAACATCGAGTTTTGAAAGCTGTTTGAAATAATTAAAATTAAAACATTGTTTTGTTTCAAATTACTATACGTTTTGATGCTGGCACGCGAACGAGTTGATTCTCAAACGAGCAAAAGCTTGTTACCTGCGAGCAGAGTGAGAGATTTTATACGCGCAAATGCGCGATTTTAAAATATAAATCAAGTACGGATCTAACGCAGATATATCTGGGGAAAAACGAATCAAGACAAGCTGACAAACAGCACAGTAGACTGTGCAAACTTTTGGAGCAAGACTTTGTGAAAACTATATACGAGAGTCAGTGGAGCCGATGCGAGCGGGATTAATTGTGACGATCAGTTCGAGAGCGAGCAATGTTTATTGCTGTATATCACCAAATGTCATGTATCGGCCTTCGATATGCCCACCAAAAAAAACATACCTGCTCTCACCTGCTCTCTTAATTCTTGAGCCAATGTGGCAATCTAGCCTCCCCTCATATTTTTTATTGTCGGTGTTTTCTGGGCACCAGTCGCACTGGGCCGTTATGTTGCTCCAATATGCATATTGAAAATAAATTTTCTCTCACTTTATCGCTCATTTAGCACTCAACAACTGCTCGCTTACGCAACAATTTCTCGACTAGTAATATGGAGTTGGAACGTAGAAATTTCATCAATGAACGTCCGAAATTGAAACGTGTCGCTTCTATGCAAAAACTGCAATGGAATTCTTTGGATATAGACTAAAATTATTTATATCATGATATGCTTACACGGGAAAATGTATTCAATTGAAATTTGATTCACTGTACTGCATGTATGTACCACTGCATACCTACGCTCTAAATTGGAAATAGTAAAAAAAGCATAGCTAATGAAAAATTAGTGGAATTTAACTAATTTTCCAATAAATATTCACTATCATTCATCAATCAGCTGCTGCTGATAGATAATAGTTTTTTAATATTTTAAATTTAGAAAGGACAGGATGATAATAAACTGAATAAGCTTACTTCTTGTTGAATCAAGAAGTCAAAACAAGTTTTTGATTTAATTTGAAGTTTCGTTTTTGGTATAATTTAATGTTATTCTTCGAGCAAATCCTAATATGTCTGGATTATTTAATCATTTTCAAGACTCTCGCTGAAGCGACGAACCTATCGGATAACTAGCTCAAGAAATAAATACTATTAATTTGGATCAATAAATTTATCAATAAATGGAGTACATTTAACCTCATACACGATAATTCAGCTGGGTTGCGATTGACAAACAAGTAAAAGCTGAATACAATGGTTTCGATGTCAGTCAAGGTTTTTCTTACGGGTTCAAACAATCCAACGCATTCACGATATAAAATTCAATTTCATTACAGTTCTAAGTTTAGGTGGAACTATAAAGTAATTCCGACTACACCGAAGACTTCACCTTTAATTTTCTCCATCGGTGATACCATTGACCAGGAATTTGAGATGGGATCATATACTTCAACGCTTGACAATTCACTGAAGTTTTCATCACATCCACCGATTGCCACAAGTTTTCCGTTCCAAGCAACCATTGAATGTTTATGTCTGGTTTGGTTCATACTCGCAAGCTGCTGCCACCTTCAAAGATATCAACATCGCTACAGTTATTGATTTGGAAGTCTCTAGACGTGCGATATATTTTACGGATATCTTCGCGCGGGTCGAGAACGGACCCCGAAAATATTGGGGAATCCCGAACACTTCGGGATCCAAAAAATTCGAAATATCTTAGATTATTGTTAATTCCAATGAATGAATCAATCTCATGTGATTATGTGATCATAAATCGAGAGTAATGTTGAATTTTTATAATTTATATATAGATACGTTGCAATGATTTAGATGTGTTTTTGGTTATATGTTAACGGGTTTGAATATACAGCCACATTGAGTACACGTGTACCCATAGCGTGATGATCATAGCGAAGGTTTTTGATAAGTCTTGAGCTATTCTTTAAGATACCGTGCGCAGAATTATGAAATTCCAATTTATTATAGCCAAATTTGGAAAAAAACCTTTAGGAGGTGGCACATTGGATGCAGTTACCTCATATTGGTCTACGCGCTGCGCACCACTTACGCTTCTATGCGTCATAATAAATTGCAAGAATTTCCACCCACTCGTCGTTGCGTATGACCCGATCAGACCATACCAAGTTTTATTTTGTTTGGATTTATGTTTTAAACAATTTCTTTTCATCTTATGCATCCGGATAATTTCGGGTTCCCGATTCATTCCTGAAGAAAATTCACGACCCGACCTGAGAATATCGAAAAACCGCACACCTCTACCAACGTACCTTCTTGTTTCTGGATCGAAACACCAAGCTGCGTTTAATATACTGCAATCGTCCCAACCTCCACAGAAGTAGATTTTTTCGTTGAGTACAGCAGCTCCGGAACCCAGACAAAACTCGTTTCTACCATTGTATAAGACACGTTCCCATTTATTAGTTTGAGGACAGTACCTTTGAATCGCCTTGTTGAGAAAATACACAAGATTGATTATATTCTTTACTGGCGTATTCTGGTTTTCACATGTAAATATTAATCAATTCACACTTACCAAATCCCTCGATTTTATTGCGTAAATGTAACCTTGGCAAGCGAAAAATCTGTATTCTAGATAATCACCATTCATAGGAGAAATTGCTTCCCATTGCTTGGATTTGAGACAATATCTTAACCCTACAGTACATCGTTTTGAACGATCATAGTCGAAATTGTAAAGGTAATCGTCCAGAACGGTTAAATTTCTTAAGCTGCAACATAGTTAAGAGTCACTGTTTTGAATGTGACATAATGTTTTTGCTGTATCTATGGATTTGCGTCAAGCCTCAATTGGTGCATCATATACTTTTCTGTGTTTGGAAATTGATAAGTTTGTTGCCCATCATTTGATAAAATGAGTACCACTCTTTTGAAACCTTACTGCAGTGAGAAACCGCTGTATGAAGGTAAGTGAGTGTTTTCATGGAACTGCAGTCAATTGTTTATGTAATAAACGTTAATTATCACTTTAACTTTATGATTTTTGGAACAACTCTCAAAGATTCGAGCTAATATTCACTTGTATTACGTGAAAAATTCACTTTAATTGTATTTAATTGCTCATCCACCTGCATACAGTTATTTTTCAGTGTAAGCTTTTAAGAGAGTACACAGTTAAACAAATTCAAGATCTCAAACATTACATAGGTTTGTTATTAAAAGTCATTTTATGTCAAATCTTATACCATTCAATTCCACCAGAGTTCGGTATTGTAGTCAATAGTTCCACGCGACGTTGTTGCACATCAATCATATACATATGTCCCTTCCAGGTTGACAAGTATATTACATTATTGTGTACATATCTGACAACTCGATCATCAATTTCAGGGTTCCAATTTGACACACACCATTTGTCTATAAATCAATTTAATCAATGTTAGTATACAATTTTCACAAAAAAAAAGTTTTTTCAATCTTCTTATGCTCAAGATTTTTTATATTTTCAAATTTTGAAAATAAGACATTGTATTGAAGGGGTTAGCCACACGAGCGGATTAACCCGATTTGTGTAGACATACATATAGAGGTTTAAGACCAGCAATACGTGAAATGCTGTACAGTAATATAGTGCATTCGCAAATGAGGAAAAATACTATTTCTATATCATATTCGGAAAGCGAGTACTCTGCCTAAACGATTCACGAGTCCCGAAAAACGAACTGCCCTCAGTATTCCCAAAAATTATATTCTATGTACATACCTTTTTCAGAATCGTAAGTTTCGAAAAATAAACATTGGTCCTTCCAAGTAAAGGCCAAGAGAGAGTTTCTATAATTATTATCGGGTTTTCTATCACTAACAACATTTTGTCTTTTATTTTGGTGATATTGTGCCATTACTTCATGTACCAGATTCCTGTAAAAATTAATGTAATTCATGTGAAAATTGTTGTTTGGAAAAACTATTGTGGTATATATAATCATTACTTGTGTTTATTTGATATAACAATCATCTCTGCTTTAAAGAAATATCCCGTCAAATAATCAGAATTCAAATCAGAGAGATTGACCAATTCAAGAAGTGTTGATAGATGATGTTTTCTTTTTTTGATCTTGTGGGTCATCCACTTCATAGCTCCATCAAATGCTACTTCTCTTGAACCTAATTGTACACTTTCGCTCTTCAAAATATCTTCTAAAAATCCAGAGCTAATATTTAAAAACTCTTGGGAGTTGATAGCTTCAGAAAAGTTGCCTGTGATGATTTCCCGTGATTTTTCCATGAGTGTGGGGCACTTGAGAGTTTTTCCAATCTGATACATCAGAAAAGCATTTGTTGGGTTGAGAATACATTCAATGGATCTGACACTTTCGGTTATGATGTCAGTGAGCCCCAGATGATTTGCGTCAATCAATAAGCTCTGGATATTTTTCTCAGTCAGTTTAATTTCTCCGCTGTACGCAAAATTGATAAAAGTTTCCATGTTCCTGGTATTTGCGAAATAAGACGTAATTTTGTGATTTTTTGTATGACATATGACTAATTGCATAAGGCATGAACACATCTCTGACTCTCCGTGGTTCTAATATAGTACTTTGGAAAATTACTTTAGTGGTGACTTGTACTCTTAGAGTATGCTAAAACTATTGATGCATATATGCTATTCTGTGATTGGAATATTTTGTTCATAAAATGAATATAAGAAGCTCTTTCTCTATGTGATAAGACGTCATTTCTCATAAATGTTTATATTGAATAATGTTATACATATCACTGAAGTGATAATAATAACAACTACAATAATAATATTGATATTAATAATTATAATAATGGATCATATTCTTAAACATGATGTAATCACTAGATCTAATATCTGTGATCTAATATCTAATAATAAAATTGACCTATATCTGCGATTCAGAATATAAATATTCGATTCAGTTGTTGACATTAGATTGGCATTTTTTTTTCGCCAGTAGCAAGCAAAATTAGTTTGTAATTAATAGTGATTATTCATTTCAAAGATGTGATCGTCTTGAATATTAGACACTCACTCAGGTTTTATGTCTGGAACAACCCAAATAATTTTTTGGTCAACGTCCATGGGTTTACACATGAACATTTTCCGAAAATAATGTATTGCTGCTGACAAAATCACTTTATGAGCTCTGAAACTCTGTTTTTCCACCTGTAAAGTCATTTCAATACATAAATATTCACAATTCTCTTACAGTTTTTGTATTGTTCTGAAGTTCTTTGGCTTTAATTCCATGAATCACTTACTTCAATAGTGACGTCACACAGTTCGTCCTGTTTCCACATTTCCTGTAACTGTTCAGCCATCGAATGATGAGGGCGTTTGTACACAATGCATTTCTCGGTCTCGTTATCCATTTTGATCTGCGTTCAAACTCTCGAGGTCAGTCGTTTTACTTTTCAAATGCTCAAAAATGAAAGAGAAGTGAATGGAGGCTTGTCATATTTTCTTTGATACAGGCGACTAATGGTGTAAGACACTCCGATTCTTGATCGTTTAGAGACGATATTACGAGACGCAGATATAAGCTCAACGACTGGATACCGCCACAGACTGCGACGAGTAACTGTCGCTGTCGGCTACCTTTGTTCTCTATATACGTATCAGACTGTGTCGAGTGCAGGGGTCGAGTGTCGACTCTTCACATATAAGTACAAGTTGATTTTCGTTGATTCCATGCATATATAGGGAGGTTGAAAACATAGAGTTTCGCTGAGTAGGGTTTTGGAATTCGGTATTCGGTACTACACCTACACTGCCGGTGCCGACATTGCCGACACGACGATCGAGAATATCGAAATACATCTTTTGGAGTTCGATTAATTTTTAATTGCGGCTTTCAGTGAATAACAAATCATCAAAATTGTCCTGCAGAGTGCTCGAAATTTCATCAACGGCCGGTTTTCAAGTATGATTTCAACTCTTGAATCTAGTTTGATGGATTTTTTCAGGTTATGCACTGCATTATCAGTTCAATAGGAAAACCAAAGATCACTGTAGTAGCTTTTATGTACTCATCAGCAAAAATGAATGATGCCCAAAATTGTGAACTGGATTGGAAAAGAACCATACCATACACAATGTTGGGATATGTGTTTAGAAGGTATTGGAAATTTTGTGAATGATTGAAGCCGATTTCAACTACGCTGTCCATCCTTTCACCTCAAGTACTACTGCAATTTGTCTTGTAAAACGGATAAATAAGACAAATTATTTGTCAGTGTTGGTGGACTATTCCCTTCTATTCGTTTAGTCACTGAGGACAAGTGAAGATCATGAGGTTTCGTACATCGTCAGAGCTTATTTCAACTTTTGAGTCTTATTTTCATTAGCTCCAACTACTCCAGATGCATTTCAGAGAATCATTTGTATAGAAAAATTACATATGGAAGGGAAAATTGTGCAACACTTTGCATGTCGTCCTGTTGGTAAATTTTCTTTGTATGCTCATTTTCATTTCAGTTCCAAATATTCAATCACAACATTCTAACTTTTTAGCCGGTATTACTATTTATGTGCAACATATCTTGGAAGCATGAAAAATGCTTCTATTCTCTAGAGACAAGTACAAGCGTCGCAAAGAGCAGTTCAGAATTCCAAACATGCTTCTGATCATAAACATAATGTAAGTACTTTGACTATTTGTAATCCTGTTGTTATTAATATCTAATTTCGTATGAATAAAATTTTATTTGTTCTGATTTTATATACTATGTAAATCTTTTGGACAAAATAAATATAATATGATTACATTGCATACAGCTGTGACACAGTTACAGTATAAAATATTAATAACTTCTAACTTTGTATTTCATTTAATCTGAGCAATTCTTGAAGAATGATATATAATATTAATGACTATTGATTGATTCATTCATTGAATATGCTGAGGACAAGAAAGCTACAGAAAAGAAAATGAGAGACGACAAAAGAATTTTGTACTGTACATGTTGTTTGCTGCTTTTGGAAACCATCAATAATATAACATCAAAGATCTTTTAAGGATTACTCAACAACCTGTTGTAAGTAAATTAGATAGAAATCTATAGTTTTTCTTGATTTATTCATTAAACATTTTAATTCATTCTTTAGGTATATTTCAAAGAAATCTCAAGTAACATAAATAGAAGTCATAAATCTTCACAGGAATATGTGTGAGTTGAATCCAGAATACAGACATTATAAAGAAGAAAAACCAACTCAAAATTCTAAAAATTTCAATTGTGATCAGAAAAAGATCGAATATATTTTATTTCTGTGTATGTATCCAAATATTCATTCCGAAATGACAAACATGATGTTTTATCGCTAAGTTTTATGAACTCGACTATTAGTAGTAGCAGTTTGTAAATACTAATAAAAAAAATTTTTGATAGATAGTTTGAGTCATTGTTTAAAAAAACAAAATTTTTATCAGTACATTAAGAAAAAATAATTTACTATAAAGAATAAAGCTGTTGAGGAGTGGTTTTTCCTTGCTAATATCTTAGGGAATGTTTCCAATTGAATGTTGACAAATGCTTGACAAAGCATAATTATAATTTATCCTCGCAAATTAACAAGAAAGAAAAACAGCAGAATAAACTGATTTTTTTAATCACACATAATTTGTAACATAATGATTCTTGACTAACAGGTGGCTTATGATAATTGATACTGGAATTATTCAATGAGAAGAATAATTATATGGAGTTATCGATTCATCAAAGTCTATTTGAATATACTTATACAATATTATGCCTGGACAATATTATGCTTGGCTGTGCAGCGATTAACTGTAATAATCAAAGTATAAAGGGTCTCAATGAAATGTTTTCTCCGAGATTCAGCTTTAAGGACAATCTGAAAGCAAATAGTTGACAGAGTGGATTGGGAGCCATGCAACAATTCTTTTCTCTGTCATGTGCATTCTAAATCTGATCAGTGTTGTATCTTCTGGTGAAAGTCCAACTGAAAAAAGTGGCTGTACCGTCTATTCGCAGTTACTTCAATTAGAAAATCTTCCAAGAAATCAACCACCAAATGACTTGGTTTGTTATCGAAAGAGTATATTATAAAGTATATTGTGTAGAACTAAAATTTATGTGAAAACTCCTTAATATTTGTAAATTGGTTGTATTTTTAGTTCATAATCTGTACATACATATACATATATAGAAATGATTACATTATCTATGCATTACGTAGTATGCTTACATTTTATAGACACTAATAAACAAAATGGTTACGAGGTAATTCAAGTAATTGTTAAAAAAGAAAAATAGTTCACGAGTATATTTAGGGAAATGGTAAATTATATGCTAAACTATGAAGAAATTCCAAAACTTTATTGATGTTCTGTTTTGATAACTAAGTCAGATTTTCTGTCTGACTTGTTGGGTGCACCAGGGAGATTTTTGTCATCGTTGTTCGCACCAGATGCTTGATGAGGTTTAGGGGGAACCACGTTTGCCGCGGAAGATTCGGGTGGCTTATTCTCTTCCAGAGCTTTCAATCTCTTCTTCTCCAGTCTCCTGAGATTGCGGGCGACTTGATTGCCCGATCTTTTTCTCCGGTATACGTTTTCTGCGGTCGAGTCTCCAGTGGTCCAGGAGGATGCAATAGGTGCATTATTTGAAACGGCATTCATCCTTAACGACACGTCAACGAGAGTTTCGACAAATTGATCCACTCTGTGGGGTGATATCTAAAGACACGACATATATCTTATTTTTCGGCGAATGGTATGCAGCTATTGTACCAATCAAGTAGAATTGTGGTAAAAAGCTGATGAAATAGTTAATTCTACAATAATTTCCATAGCAATTATCAAATTGTACTCCGGGATGAATGTAAGCTTTACTGGAGAAAATTAGCTTTCGACGGGCATTGACGACTTAGCGCAAATTGAGTTTATACATACTCCGACTTCAGCCATTGCAGCCTTTAGACTCGGTAATCTCGGTATAGCTTCAGAGGGCCAATATCCTCCCCTTGGACCTCCGCGGCCGCGCCAGCTTCTTTGCGCTCCGCGCCAGCTTTGCGATCCTCCGCGCCAGCTTTGCGATCCTCCGCGCCAGCTTCCTTGCGGTTCACGCGATCCTCCTTGGAAGTTAGAATTCACCGGTTGCCAGGAGTGATCGGCTCCATTCGAAACGTTATCTGTGAGACAATGAAAATTGATTTGTATGAAATACATATTTGTTCGAAATTTACATATAAGTTTTTACGTCTCACCACTTTTTTGGTTGCTGTGCTGCTGGGGCTGCCGGTCATCATTTGATACGTTGCCGGTCGACATTTTATTCACCTTCAAAATTGATGCTTCTAACTGAAAATAAGACGCATAAATACACAGTCAATAATATTTTTGTGCTTGTTGCGAGGTGAACCTATTGAAAATTGCCTACTTACTGTTTTATTAAACGCCTCGGATTTCTCCGTCGACAGTGATGCTTGAAGATGAAACAATTGAATGCGGAGCATCAAGCCCGGTCCCCACTCCCCAGCATATAGAAGGTGTGAGCTGCGTTAGAATCTAGAACGAACCTTAGGTAAAGTTCGAAAGTTTATAGATTCAAAAATTCAAAAGAACTCAATTATCAATTGATCAAAAACTTTGATGAAACATTGGATGATTCTTGTTCTAGCATGAAAGTAGGATGAATCGCTTTACATATACATTTTTTAAACTTTTCCATACTCACATAATTTTAAGACACCTCCACAAATAAAAATCTATAGCTCGTTCATCTAGAAGCTACAAAAATTTGAGGTTTCCTGTTGTAATATTATCGCTATTCACTGTAAAAATATTCTAACATGCTGATACATATTATGAATTATAAAAATGAATTACGTAGATCATGAAATAAGGTACCTGTACCCAATATGCGCCACCTAAGCGAGAAAGGTCACTACACCGCGTCAGATGGAAATTTTCTAACGTAATTGGTGTCAAATGAAAGGTCTACTCAATATCTTCAAAATGAGCTGAGTTTCATTTAATGTGAACAGTTACGTTTTACGCTGAGATACAGCGTTTAAAAAAAAAAAATTTCGGGAAAAAATTTTGAGTGTACCCAATATGGCGCCACCCTCAAAATACTTCTTTTCATCCAGTTTGAAGCATGAAACATATAAATCACGTAAGCGGCGTTTCTGCTCTGTTGAGCGACTCCCGCTCATGCAGCATTCGACTGTTGCGATTATTATTTACGAGCCGTGCCAACTAACTCCTTGAACTTGATGTGCAATTTCCAACAGTGAGCAACGCCAATTTGTAGGATTGAGGAGGCAAAAATGTAAAGCACTCAGTTTAATGTGTGTGTAATGATTTAATTGATTAAATACGCTATATGTCGATACATTATATTTAAAACGATTGCAAGAGCATGCGATGCAATATTGGTAAATGCTCGATGTGATTTGCACCTATATTATACGTCTCAGGATACCAATACTGGATGGCATGGCTCTTTCTTTACAGAAAAATAAATTATTCACATTATTCATCAAATATATATAATATATATATACGTGTCAGAGATCGGCGTGACCTCTGTCGTTTGAGTACCTCGTCTATTCGCTCGCACGATTAAAAATTACCTTGGAAATTAATCTTAACTTCTATTGTGACGAGGAAGATCATTAGTATAGTATAGTCGTAACAATTATTATTTATCCATTACATATATTACGGTAGTTCAATGTACATATACATAAAATACGTTGCAAGGTTTAAAACATCATCATTTCTCAATGAACTCCATACATCCTATATATATGTCTCTCTGTAAAAACTTTGTTTCGCGAACGATCATTTTATCACATTTTCATTCGTTGCTTAATGCTGAAAAATATTCATATGCAAGAATTAATTACTCTGTCATTAGCTTATAACGTTGGACCAGGTAAAACAGAAAATAATCAATGATGGCTCAACTCAACATTTGATATATATATATATTTTTTTTTCCTATACACATACTTAACGTTCCTAAAAAAAGTCTCATCTGATGGAACAGTTGGATACATTAAAATAAATACACGATTCAACTGAGGATAAACTCTGACCAACTCGATTCTGATTAACTACATTGCGCGCATATAGGATTCATCTCAGAATAGAAATCAAGGCTGTCAACACTGACTAGATTATGCACTCGCCCGTTCTTTTGATTTGGTTAAATCCTAAAAGAATAATATTAATTAATGACCGAATCTAGTCGATGCTTCGATATTTTCTTCCGTTTCATTCGCGTTAGATTCTTCCAAGCTTTGAATTGACTCTCCACGCTCGAACGCGTGTTCCGCTGTCTATTTTTTTTTTCTACGACGAGCATCGCACGTTGGCGTGTGGTTTGCGCATTCGTGAAAAATCATCCGCACATTGACACGACTGAGTGTGTGTGTGTGTGTGTGTGTGTGTGTGAGTGTTTAAGTAAGTACGGGAAAGAGAAAATTCATCGGGATAATTAATGTCCGGGATTTTGTTGCCAGTTGGTATTGGGGGGCGGCCGGATTCATTCGAAGAGTTTCTTTGCGTAATGCCAAATACGGAAGAAGTACTCGTCCCTGCGCAATAGCCTCGCCCGGGCATACGAATGGATGTCCGCGTCCATGTTGTGGTCTCTCAGCCAAGAACTCGTGTTTTCCGTACTGAAGCTGAGCGATGTTGTCTCTCCCCGGTCTGGCGCCTCCGCCACTGGCTCTATCACTGTCAAATCTAAACAAACATTTTTTTGTTTTAGAGAAAAAAATAGAACATATCTTGGTATAACTTGTTTTTCTCGTATATTTCGAAAGTAGAACGTGGAAAATGTCCATTTCAAACTGAATTTTTCTGAAAAATATTAATTCGGATTGGAAAAAAAAGCAAGTGTCATTTAACAAGCATTTTTAAACATTTTCTAAATCTGACGAATCTGTGGATCTTTATGAAAATTCTCAAGATAGATATATCCACAACAAGTCACTTTTTCCCTTGATATTTTCCTCGAAAATGCTTTGTTTTTCAGTCTATGAATTACCGAATATTATAAGTTTGAAAATCGATGTAATTAGTGCATGTATCGATGCACCAGTAAAACCAGGCTAAACGAGATTTATATATTTGTGTGATGAGTAAGGGCAATCCACAGTCTCCTTAATTGCTGATAGATGCAATTACATAAACGAGATTTGGTTACCCAAAGTCTCGTCTCGTATATGACCTCTCGTTGTTAGCAGATTTTTCACGATTTTTCATTCTCACAATATGGATGATTTAGCTTCTTACCTGAAGCCGGTAGAATTTTGAAAGGCTCGTCAGATTCGAGGGATTCACTGAAGCCCATTTCATTTTTGGCATAAATCCTGAAAAGATACTCGTGATTTTCTTGTAAATCCCTAATAGTTAACTTTTGTATTTCAGCATTGACTCGGCCAACTTCCATCCACATAGTCTTCCTCACGTCTCTAATGGCAATTTTGTACGCCTCAAGTGGAGCACCACCGTCGGATTCGGGTCTGCCCCAACCAATAGATATTGTATTTCCAGCGAGTTGCCTTATTTCCAGTGGTGCCGTTGGTGGCGAGGGTACCGCTGAAAATAATTAAATAATTTTTCTCAATCTCCTCTTGGAGTCGCGATAGATTTTTTCGATTTCAAACATTAACGTTCGATGTGACGAGTAGTTTCCATAATTATACTTTTTATGGTAGTCTGAACATGCAGAGTTGAAATTGGGAATAATTTTCGTTGTGGGTCATAGGAATAACAACATATCGACGGCCGTTACGAAGATAATCACATTTCAGATCCATCGTGAAGAAAAGTACACCCCAGTTTCTCGGGTGGAGGAAACTAGAATTTCCTTTTCTTCTTTCGAGAAACTGAGATGTGCTTTTCTTCGTAGAGGCCGTCGATATACTTCCATAACACTTTTATTACAGAATACCGACCATTTTTAATTAAAATTTCGATTTTGAAAATTCAAGTTTCGTAAAGAGATTGTCTTTTCTCAAATTCAACGAAATTAATATTCTTTTCGGCAAGACGGCTCATATAATTATTCACTTGTTGTTTGAATATTTTATTATTTTTCGAATACGATAAAAACTTGTTACGCAAGTAACACGCAACGCATCTTAAGGATTAACTCGTACAAAGATAATCTTACTGGCATGTGATTTGAGAAGAACAGGCTCCGACGTCGCAGGCAGACTCAAGCCTAAGCTGTTTTCTGCGAAAACTCGGAATAAAAATTCACTCTCTTTCAAGTTCTCAATGACGTGAGAGTGTGCCGTCCCTTCGAGCGTAACAACTTTCGTCCATCGGGATCCTTTGCCAGCTAGTGGTCGCTTCTCAATCACGTAGCCTGTTGAATGAAAATGTTTATGAAACAAGGTTCCTCGTCACAGCATTTTTCAGTCAAAGTCTCAGCTATTTCACCTGTAATATCTGCTCCTCCGTTGCTCTCGGGAGCCGACCAGTTTAATGTCACACTTCGGCTCGTGATGTTGGTGACGTGTACATTGGTCGGTGGCGATGGTGGAGCTAAAACAGATCACGCATTACATTCCGTTCGATTGTTGTTAGCTTCAGGGTTTTCAAGATTATGCAAAAGCAAAACAGTAATAGTTTAGTCTGCGTACGATGACTTACTTTTGCAACCAATCACTTTCGTCCCAGGATAAGATCCAAGCAAAGCGAATATTGTTTCTTTTGACACCTTAGTTATTTCTGTTGTGCAAGCAGATATAAGCATTTATGAGCAAAATCTCAAGCGTGTTATTTTAGCATAAACTTCTTTTTCGAATCTTGATATTGAATGCAATATAGATACAGTAGATCATTAGCCTTGCGAGTTACAATTTTCATTGCCAGGATGACAACACCGGCATCCGTTTATCATTTGACGTTTATATCGTATGAAATAGAACTCAGAATTTCACTGACATTCGACTGTCACTCACAATTTTAATATTTCTTCTGTAATGCATGAGTATTGTATTTTTTAGATTTGACTAACCAAGAGACGGTTTTGCACCGCCTGGTGACGAATTGGAATGAAATTTTATGAAATGATTCCTGGGCAAATAAATATTTGATGTATACATATCCTACAAATAGCCACCAAGAACGATTCTTCGATTCAAGAATAAAATTGTACTTAATTTAACACGCAATAAATTGAGGTGCGATTGAAGTACTTGAATTGTTATTTTCTTATTAGATTATTTGGAACTAACTAAAAAACTTGGCATTTTTATATTCATTTCATTATTACAATAGATTTTAAGTACTGCAGCGTTTTTGAGAAATCATTTTTAGTATGTCAATGATTCCCGATTTCATGCATAACAATTTATGAATATCTATGGGAAATCGAAGAATGACCTTGCATGACTGTATACATCACTTATTTGGATGCCCAGAATCGCCATTTCACAAAGTTACATTATGATAGATGAGCTAGAGGTTAAACTGTGTCTCCCAGTATAAATTCGCAATCAAGCAAGCTCTTTGTTCAGAAAGCAATCGTCAAAGAGATATAAATGAAATAACGTCATATACTCACTCAATCTCTTGCCAGCTACGATAGATTCCTCGCATTCGTACGGTGGTCCAGAACCTATTTTGTTTCTCGCGCTTATCTTAAAGTCATACGAAATATCTGTTTTCAAATCGGATACGCCGATGCACCTCACGTCTCCTTTTGTAGTACCGATCTGCAAATTTACATAATAGAGCAGTTTTATATCCGTCAAACACATTTATTCGTGTGCACAAGTTTGACAAAGCACAATCAAATAGTAATAGTCGTGGGAATAGTGATATTACCCTTTGCCAAGTTTCCTTGGACGTTTCTTTCATTTCGATGATGTATTCAATAATTGACGAGCCTCCATCATCTTCGGGTGCTTGCCATTTGATCGTGAAAGATGTTTTAGTCATTCCCGATACTTCGAGCGGCCCTCTTGGGGCTCCTGGTGTGTTCTCCGATCCTCCTGTCGATGTGATTTTGATAATTTTCGAATTGGCCGAAGGTTCACTTGAACCAACGGCGTTGACCGCCTTCACTCGGAATGTGTATTCTGCATTAGTCTTCAAATTGGAAACGGTATGGCTCGTTTTCGTGATCTTCTCAGACACCTTGGTCCACCTGAAAAATCTTTTTTAGTTTCAACGATCCCCTGGTGTGCGTGTGTCAAAAATGATCAGAATTTAATATGATGAAAAGTGTCACGTACGTTTTGGCTTCTTTTTCTCGGTATTCCAATATGTATTCCGTGATCGGAGAATCGCCATCGAATTCCGGTTCGTTCCAGATAATGGTAGCGCCATCATTTGTTATATTAGTAGCTTCTGGAGTACCAGGAATGTTAGGCACTTCTGTTTTAGGAAGAAAAAATTCAACATTCATTTATCGAATTTATGAGATTGGTTAGCATGTACTCCATAAAAACGGGTATTCGAAGGTTGTATTTCTTCTCAGGAGTTCAATGAAAAATTACGACACTTTATTCATTAATGGATGAAGTGTCATGAAGTCATTACCAACATTTTTCTTACAACTTTTTCATGAAAATTTATGTTACATATTCTCATACAGTTTATGTAAAGTTGGAATTTCTAATATGAATCAAACAGTAATTAAGGGACCAGCATAAACAGATTTCAAGAAGAAACTTTGAGCAAAAATCACCTGTTTTGCCCCAGTATTGAATATTGTGATACATTTCAAACGATCACAAAAATGTCTCGAGCAAGAATTAATAGATCAGTATTGAAATTCAACATCTGAGTATCTCCAACTTACGCATTATGACTAGTTTGATGTTTAATGACGCATCTCCATGGACATTCACTAATTTCAAAGTGTAGTCGCCGACGTCTTCCTTCTGTACTTTTTTGATAGTCAACGAGGCGGATTCTTCATCGACAGTCGATATTATTCGTTTAGATTTTTGGATAACTCGACCGCTCACAGTCCATTCTTCTGTCGGCTTTGGTGAAGCTGTAAAATTGACGTTCATCTCCACGTCGTTGCCTGCTTCAACTTTGTACACTTTTTGAGAATCCGTACTGATCGTTGGTGCTGCCTCGACGACTGTTATAATGTCGACCAATAAATTAATTTTAATCACCAAAATAACTTTGAAGATTGATTAAAAAATACATGTAAATATTGTACATACCTTCAACTTTCAATTTCGACGACGATTTCACATTTGTAGCGACTACACTATACTCTAATGCATCCTCTACCGTACATCTCTTTACGACAAGCGTCTTTTTGGACCCCCTATCTATGATGGTATACTTTGATGATTCTTGAATTTCTTGCCCTTTTCTGAAATTATAAAACAAGGTTTTACAATGACAATCGTATTGTTTCGTGTATTTGAAACCAGAGGCTACTATATAGATATTATTTGTTAAAATATTTTAATAATAAACTCGTTGACGTTACCTTAGCCATTTAACAGGTATTTCTGGTTTAGACAGTTCGATTTCGAAAGTTGCATCTTCATTCAATGGAACTAATGTTATTTCTGGCAAACGTTTTATGAAATCTACTCCTGGTTCTTCGAGCGTTAATCGCGCTGCAGAAGTTTGGTTACCAACTTTACAAGAATAAATTCCGGCATCATCTCGTTTTGAGTCATAAATTTTCAATTTCTGCCGCTTTCCGTCAATCGACAGTTGAATGTGTTCAGAAAATTGAAGTTCTTGATCATCCTTGAACCACCGAACCAGGGCATCACCTTTCGTCAGCTCAATTTCAAACGTTCCTTTTTCGCCAATAGCTATCGTTACATCTTGCATTTTTGTTATTATTTCAGGAGGCAATTCTGGAGAAAAAGTACACTTTATGAACTATCCACCGTCAAAACGGAAGTTTATTTGTAACAATGGAAAAGAATTTTATAATGTATTGAAGAATTCGTGAAAGAACATAAATCCCCGACTCCTGAGACATCAATCTCGCGTAACCTATTTCTTAACTATCCATTCTCTAATTTGTGGAAAGATGCCTAAAATCGATCTATAAAAACTATAAATATACTCTCTTGCTTGCTCCACTGGATAATCTTTTATCAAATTTCATGTTCTCAGAAATCTTTCTTGGGAATCGGCAAAGAGAAACCAAACGCGATTAGTTATAAGGCGAAACTTACAGAATGAGAACTGTAGAACAAAAGTTCAAACGTGGAAGTTGGAAAATGAAAGTTGGACGAATGAGTATCTCAGCCCTTATATAAATAGCTAATTAAATTATGAATAAGTATGCGCGTAGTTATGATAAAAAAAGATAAAAAAACTAGGTTCTAATTTGAAAGTTTTACTTATAAATGTTCTTCCATTGCTCGTATCATTCCTTATAGTATGACCGTGACTTTCTGTATGATGATGATTGCAATGTACTTCGCCAATTAATATTTGAATTTATGTTCACAGGAATTGTACGGCCTGGTGCGAGTATCTTACCAACAATAGTAACTTCGGCAGTGCATTCTTGGTCAACTAGAGCACACGTGTACTCTCCCTCATCTTGGATAGAAGTGGACCTGATCAAAAGTTTCCTAATGGTTCCTTGTTTAATAAATTCCACCTTTTCATTTGTAGTACTCAATGGTATTCCATCTTTGAGCCACGATACGTCAGCCGTTTGCGATGTTATTTCAACCTCCAGGATCGCATCATTCTTCTCCGTTACTTCGAAATCTTGCAATGTCTTCACAAATTCAGGTTTCGAAGCTGAAAAAAAAATACGAGAAGTAGAAACTTGCTGACTGTGCATTATTATCGCATATAAATTATTGTCTTTGGTGAAATAAAAAACAACTTGTACCTTTGACTGTGACATCGCAGAATGTCTTTTGATTTTTCACAGTGCACTTGTAGGTTCCTTCGTCAGATTGATTGACATGTTTGATGAAAAGTTTGTGAATCTTCTGATCTTGGATGATTTCTCGGTGATCCATGCCACTGATTTCCTTGTCATCGTGCCACCAAGTTGTAGAAACTGTGTGTGAAGTCTCGCAAGTAAGTTCTAGGGACTTATATTCGTTCACTGTTTTTCTCTTTTCAAGTTTCTTGACGAATGAAACTTTGTCCACGTCTACTGTAACTCTAGCGCCATGAGATGTTTTACCCACAGGATTAACAGCCACACATTTATAGTCTCCTGCATCAACTTCTGAATTAGCATTCTTTATTTCCAGAACTATATTTTCACCATCGTAGGTTTGAGTGATATTCGCAGATTTATCTAGTGGTTTGTTGTTCCTAGATTTTGAGAAAAAGTATTTTTCAATATATATTCTATACATTTCCAACTTTATTTGTCAATATAATACTTACCTCAACCACGTCACTTCTGGAACAGGATTGCCAGTAACTTTAGCCACAAGTGTGAAAGTCCCGTTTTCAGGGACCGTTAGTTCTTGGAATCTTTCAGTAAATAATGGAGGTTCTGGAGCACCAGATAGTTGTTCTGTACGATGAAAATAAGAATAGCATCAGAGAAATTATTTCATTCGAATTCATTTGTCAATTCTGTTACGGATCAAGGGTTTAAGGAGCTACGCTCCTTAACAATAAAATGATTGCCTTTTTTTATTTCTAGCCCTCAAAACAAAGATAGTAATTACACCATTTTAGCTTTGGATAAAAGAGGTCACATACACATGGTCATACAAACTATATTATAATGGACTGGGATGTGGTGGTATTTAATATTATTATGTATTCGTGAATAATTATAAGCATGAGCATTAACAATATTAGGTAGATGGATTGACCAACACGGAGTTATTACTTGATTACTCTTATATTTCACTAATAAGGAGAAACCACAGCCTGCGAGTGACGGATCACTCCAAAACTTTTGGGTATTTTCTGAAAGTACCCAAACATGTAAAAAACCACCCGCAGTTCGTCCCAATCGACCTTTGTAACCTACATTAATTGATGTCTTCATATATTGAGGTATCCAAATGATCAAAATTACCGGACGCAACCTTTCATGCATGCTCATGTAATATCTTATATATCTGATCAAGTTCCTATCAATCCATATTAAAAAAAGACTTTCTCATTGAGAAAGCAAGTGATGTGATTTCTGAATGTTGAAACTAAAAAAATAAATGGAATAAATCTTACGTATACATCGAACTACTTGAAACAAATAACTTCTCCCTTTATGTTCCCTAGAAATGTTTTTTTTACACTCTACCAATGATTGAAAGTTAAAAATTGGAAGATTGATGTAATTATCGCCCAAAGATTCTATTGAAACAAACTACGAGTGGTTTGTTATATTCTCAGGTATCAGAAAACATCCCAAGGTCTGATTCGTGACCCGCAAGCCATGGTCTCTCCTTCTAAGTGCGCAAATTGTAGCATGTTTGCAAAGCAACGAGCTTGCAAATGAAAATTGCAAATGAACTTGCTCTACAAAAAGTGTATCTTTAGAACAATAAATTAGAATAAAATAGAAGAAGATGAGCTAATTTATCGTTTCAAGTTTATTGATAGATTTCGTCTACCTAAAGAGCTTAACCAACAACAATAAAAAAAGTTAGGAATTGAAGAGATTTGAAGTTACACAGATGAGGAACAAAAGTCTTGATATGACTTGAAATTCAGGAAAAAATTATTTGACGACAAAAAATAGACTTTTTAAATTTTTTCTTATGAAAAATCTATCTTTATGGACTGCATCCTGTACACGATAGATCACATGTGGATACAGTGGACAAAAATACATGAGAATCACAATATTAAATTTCATAAAGAGGTTGATGAATATATCGACGATGAAACCTTTTGCTTAATGAGGAAACTTTATATGAAATTCTCTTCTAATATATGTCGTGAGACTTCCAACGTCGTTAGTGTACAATTTTTTTTTGTTGGGAAGTATCAAAATTTTGCTGAGTAGATCATTAAATGGGACATTTTCTGTGTTCAAAATCGTTTTCTTCTAATGAGAAACTTCAGAAACTAGATTTTTATGTCAATACCCTGAGTTGAATGATGTACCACATGCTCTTCTATAGCTAATTCTATTGCTAGCGTAAGCGCGGCTTGTAAAGCACCAGCAGCAGCAGCTGCAATGATTTGTACAGCGTTCATTGGGAAATGAATTTTCAAGCTTATCATACAATCCCCAGTTCATTACAGAAGTATTAAAAATATCATAAAATCTCATTGTATATTGTATGATATGTTTTATAGTGCAGAAAATATAATTCGAAACTTACCTTCGACCGTGAGAGTAGCTTTTGTTTCTGCAGTTCCTAACTCATTTTCAGCTACGACAGAGTATTCACCTGAATCAACAATCTGTGGCTGAATAAGTGTCACTGAATTAATATTGCCATCCTTCTGTGGTGTAATTCCTCTGAGTGGTTTTCCATTCTTCAACCAGCTAATTTTTGGTACAGGATTTCCAACAATTTGGGTGGAAAAAACTACAGTCTCGCCTTTTCTCACAGTAAATGATTTCAGTGGCTCAAGGATTTCTGGTGGTTCTCTATTGCCAGTTTGAACCTACAATAAATGAGAATGAATTAAATATTGTTTTCAATGATTACCAACATATCGTTCTAGCTATTTACCTTCAAAGGAATTTCAATAGTCGCTTCTCCTTCTCTATTTTTCGCTATTATCGTATATTTTCCTTCTTGTTGTTTTGTTACTTTAGTGATTTTCATAACGCTGCAGTACATGTGCATATCACTTTCTGTTGCTATAGATATATTTTCTTTACTGTGTAGTTTGGTTTGGCCATAAAACCAACTTATTTCTGGTTCAGGCACTGCAACTAATCGACATTCAAGAATAACGTTATCTCCTTCTTTAACGCATTTCGCTTTTGGTTGTCTAGAAAATGTCGGGGGAATTCCTTCTAATATATCTGCCAGCGACGATTCTCTGAATTAAAATCATGAAAAATGTTCTCATTAATGGGAACTTCAAATATTTATTCTCAGACCAGATCGATAGACATTTACACACCCACACTTCTCCCTCACACATACACACATGCACACACTTTTCCAAGTTAAAATTATCGGATGTGTTCTCTACCTTGAAAGGCTTTTCCTAGAGAGTATTGTAATATCTGAACCATGATCAGAAAGTGGCATATCTACTGTTAACTCTGTAGTACTTGATGCAAATCCAGCAGCATTTTTGGCTACACAAGTAAATGTACCAGCGTCTTCGGGGAAAACTTCCTTAATGATTAAAGTTGCAACATTATCTTCATCGTAGAACATTTGGAAATCTGGGGAAGGTTTGATGATGGCAGTTTGTCGGAACCAAGTAATTTGTGGTCGTGGAAAACCTTCTACTTGACATTCAAATTGAACGGTATAACCGTCAGGGGTGTGTATTGGCTGTAATTTCTCAATGAAACGTGGCGCATAAGCTTTATCACCTGGTAAAGGTTCTGGAAATCAACATGATTGTTATATGTTAATGATGAATGATTATGTGATTGTGAGAGAACATAAATCAATAGTTGTTAAAATATTTTGAATCTCTGTCTTACTTTCAAATACTGGGAGTTTGTCAATTTTCTCATGGAGTTTCCGTTGTAAATAAACAGTGTACTGTGCTTCATCAAGGAGATATTGTGCAGGCACCCATCCTTTCTCTTGAGAAACATTTTTTCTAACGAACCACCAGTCAGAATTAGTATTTTCTAGATGAAAAAATATTTCGTTAACAACTATAATCGTTTAAATCATGTTTCATTTATAAAATCTTATAAAATACCTATGATATAAACTCTTTCTCCTTCAACCAAATTTATAGCTTCATTTGTTTCAGCTACGTACGAGCAAATAGAATACATCATATCACCTTCTTGAATGATGTAATCTAATTTTAAATGGACAAAAAGAATATATTTTAGTGATATACAACGTCGCTTTTATTTTACTATATACTCTTTATTCATCTTACCTTCTTCTAAATCCTCTTCTCTTGTTATACTCAAGGTAGCTTCTTCTGCAAATGTGGTTTGAAATTTCATAAGATCTCAATATGTAATTAACGGTATAAAAATGGTTCAACGCTTTACCGATATGCTTTTCTACTGCAGCAGGATTAAGGATGAGATGCAAGGAAGGAAAAGCAGGGAGAAGTTTACTTACAAAGAAGCGATATGGATTTCTGAAAGCATTTCCAATTGTGAAATTTTAGTAAGCTGAAATAAATTTGGTGAAATATTATCAAACCTTCTTCGTAAGTAGAAACTCGTCGCTTGGGCTTCAATTTTAATTCTAGTGATTCATCAGCATCTTCTCGTAAATATTCGCGATCTGCCATCAGAGACAATCGAACATCATCTTCTATATCTTCAATAGAATACTTGTGCCGTTTCTTTTTTGATTTACGTTTTAATGGCAAACATAAATCATCTGTTTCTAATTCTTCAATGCTATATTCATCTTTATCAGAGTCATATATTATTTCTTCGATAATAGGCTCAGAATCACTGAATTCTTGAATGATTTGAATGGTTTCTTCACCAGCTTCTTCTGAGTAAGATGGTTTTTTCTTTTTAGGTTTTATTTTCACTTTCCCTGACATGGATATATCTTCTTCTTCATAAGTGTTTAGAGATATTTTAAATTCTTGTTCGACATCTTCTTTCGTTTTAGTGGAGCGAGGTTTGAATATGACTGTTTCAGTTTCTGTCACCTCCTTAATGTCAGTCCTTAATTTTTTTTTAGGTCGGAGCTTTTTGATGGTAACATCTTCATATATTTCTTCAATCGGCTTAGGCATAGTCGCCGGTGGTTTTCTTCTCAGAGTGAATTCATGTGCGACATCATTTTCCTCACTTGGGACAAATTTAGCTATGGATAATTCATCTGCTATTTCTTCTATTCTTGGTTCTTTTGGTAGTTTGCTCTTTAATAAAATATCTGCATTAACATCTTCTGAAGACTCAAGATTTACAGTAGTCTTATCCAGCTTTTTAATGATGACGTCTTCAGACTTTTCTTCTTCCATGGGTTTTGGGAGCTTTTTCGGTTTTCTTCGAATTTGCACTTCTTCGGTAATCTCTACTACTTCTTTTTCTTCTTCTACCGGTGTTGGTTTCTGAATTGTTAATTCTTTAGCAGCTTCTTCCTTAACTAATTTCTTCTTCGGCTTCTTTTTCAACGAAATATCAGCGTGGGCTTCTTCTTGAGGCACAGGTTTTTCTGTTTCTTCAATTGGTTTTTTCATGGTAAAATCTCCAGATACGTCTTCTTCCTTAGGTTCTGGCTGCTTTTTCGGTTTTCTTCTAATTTGCACTTCTTCGGTAAACTCTACTACTTCTTTTTCTTCTTCTACCGGTGTTGGTTTCTGTATCGTTAATTCTTCAGCAGCTTCTTCCTTAACTAATTTCTTCTTCGTCTTCTTTTTCAACGAGATATCAGCGTGGGCTTCTTCTTGGGGCACAGGTTTCACTGTTTCTTCAACCGGTTTTTTCATGGTAAAATCTTCAGATACGTCTTCTTCCTTGGATTCTGGCTCCTTTTTCGGTTTTCTTCGAATTTGCACTTCTTCGGTAATCTCTACTACTTCTTTTTCTTCTTCTACCGGTGTTGGTTTCTGAATTGTTAATTCTTCAGCAGCTTCTTCTTTAACTGGCTTCTTCTTTGGTTTCTTTTTGAACAAAATATCAGCGTGGGCTTCTTCTTGGGGCACAAGCTTTTCTGGTTCTTCAATTGGTTTTTTCATGGTAAAATCTCCAGATACGTCTTCTTCCTTAGGTTCTGGCTGCTTTTTCGGTTTTCTTCGAACTTGCACTTCTTCTGTAATCTCTACTATTTCTTTTTCTTCTTCTATTGGTGTTGGTTTCTCTATCGTTAATTCTTCAGCAGCTTCTTCTTTAACTGGTTTCTTCTTTGGTTTCTTTTTCAACGAAATATCAGCGTGGGCTTCTTCTTGGGGCACAGGTTTTTCTGTTTCTTCAACCGGTTTTTTCATGGTAAAATCTTCAGATACATCTTGTTCCTTGGGTTCTGGCTGCTTTTTTGGTTTTCTTCTGATTTGCACTTCTTCGGTAATCTCAACTACCTCTTTTTCTGCAGGTTTCTTTGTGATTTCGTCTTCGTCTTTGATTTTTTCATCTCTTTTCCATGGTTTTAACGACACCTCCTCAGCTAATATTTCTGGCTTATCTTTAGTTGGAATTCTGAACTGCACATCCGATTCATCTTCTGGTTTAACTGGCTTCGGTTCTCCTAAGACAATAGGTATTTCATCAATTTCTTGATCGCGCTTTTTCTTAGAAGGCCTTTTGTACTTTTCGGATACCTTCTCAACCTCTTTTTTCTCGGGTTTTTCATCTTCTTTCGGGATGAACTGTTCACGATCAATTTCATCTATCTCAGTTAGCTTAAAATTGACTGGTTGTATTGGTGTAGGAGACTCATCTGTACTCTGTTTCTCATCTTTTGCAGGTTTGGTGGTAGTTTTTGTTTTCTTCGGTTTTACTTCTGACACTCTTTCTTCTTGGCTTGGAATTTTCTTTAATTGAACTTTCTCAATTTGATCATCACTTTCAGGGACTTTGCCTTTTCCTATTTGCAGCTTTCTCAATTCATCTGATTTCTCGTGCGGAGTTTTGGGAGGTCTCTCATAAATGGATTTGTCTTCAATTTGCTCCAGCGGTATTTTCTTCAGCTCTTCAAATTCTTTGTCGATTTGTTCTAGATCAGTTTTCTGTTGTTTAGGCAACTTTTTTGCTCGAGGTTTCTTTTGCAATATTTTTTCCGCTTCTTCGGTATTCCTTGATAGGATTCCAGTTTGTACAGGATTTTCTTCTAGAATAGTAACGACCGGAGTTTTTATTGGTGTTGGCCAATCTGATATGAAAGTGATTCTACTTTTCAATCTTATCGTTGGTATTTTGACTGATTCAGACTCTCTCCGTTTAGGTGCAGTTGTCTTTTTTAGTTTGATGCTTGCAAATTGTGGTTCTTCTGTTAGTTCTGAATATTCTAATTTTTTCGGATTCATTTGTTTCCTCTCTATTTTTAAAGGAACCAGCTCTTCTTTTTCTGGCAACTGTTTCTTCTCATCCTTCTTCTTTTTTCTTGGTTCCCACTGAATCTTTTCCGGCATAGGTTCTAGTACTGGTGGAGTGTATTCTGGTTCAACCCATTCTTCATAATCGGCTTTCTTCTTGATTGGTTTCTTCTTCTTTTTCTCAGGAGTAATTGATCCCTTCGATCCTTTGCTTTTTGGTAACTCAGTCTCTTCGGAAGATTCTATCGTTTTTGTATCTGAATCTTTGTCTGAAGGTTTTCCAGGATATACCACATGCTCATCTTCTATTTTGAATGCAACTTTCTTCTTTCTTGGTTTTCCAACAGCAGATTCTTCTGATTGATCTTCTTCTTTTACCGGCTCATCAGGCGAGGTAATTAAAGGTTCACTGGGACTAATTTTTCTTTCATGTATTTCTTCCACGTGTAAATCTGGAATATATTCATTGACTGAGTTCACATCTTCTTGACTGCAGATCACAGTATCAGCAACTACTAGTTCAATTGGGGCAATTTGGAACTTATTCACTGATTCCCCAGGGTAAGATTCCTGAGTCAGTTCCGGAGCATTTTCTAAACTTGGTTTATTGATCGTGATTGTATCTAAATTCTCAATAGTCTCTACAGCGACACTCATTACACTTCTTTCTGTTGGTAATCCGTATACATCATTTTCGGGGAGAACTTCTGCTATATTGATACCCTCTTGAAGAATAATCTTCTCAGTTACTTTTTCTTTCAAGGCCTCTACAGATGAGTAAATTTCTTCTTCAGAGAGTTTAAAGCCGGAAGGTTGCAGTTCGACATTTTCTGGAGCATTCAGCACTGTTACTTTTGAGCCTGAAATTTTATCTTGAATATGATCAACTTTTTCTTCTGCTTTTTTCGTCTTTTTTATTTCGTCTGGGATCTCATCAGGACTTGTTTCGATGAAAGGTTGGGTGATTTCAATCGACTCTAGAGTAGATATTTCTTCTTGCGCTTTTTCTTGTTTAAACTCGTTGTAGATTATATCAGTTGATGTGTCGGACTTTTGTTCTTCGAATGACTCAACCGGTAGTTCAAAATCTTGTTTCTTTGGTTTTTTGATCGATTTTTTTGATTTGGGTACGACCTGAGTAACGTGAGCATCTTCCAGCTGCTGAGAAACCTTGAATTAGAGAATCAAAGAATTAAAGTTGATTTGATTCAATATTCCATCATACACTCTATATATCAAGCTTTTTCTCGTAAAGAATCAGATAACAGAAAATGGAATTGATTGTATTCAAATACATTGAATATAGAGTTGGAAAAATTTTTTAGCATTACGTATTACGTTATTTTTTTGGACCATTCCTATGTATATCTTCATATATATATGAGCAAGTCTCTGCAAAATCAACATAAAGAAAAAAAATGTTGGGGTCAATATCTTTTCATATTCTACTCATCGTATCATCTTCTCTGACTTCTTTCTGATTTCTTGGGACAATCTACTTTATAAAGTACCAAAGGTGCTGTTTCCAATGTTTTTGATAATTAATTAGCATTTGGAACCATAATTTTAACTACATTTTTCTTAGAAAACATCTGAATTTTTAGAAGAAAATATTCTAAACGTCCAAGAGACGCACGATATTTTTGGCTTGAGAATTAATAGAAAAGGTTAGAATATTACTATCTTCACACAAGTAATCCCAAAAGTAACTATCTGTATTTATTATATATAGCTATTGTAGTCTCAAAACATCACTCCATCCTTACGTAATCAAAACATGTAATTGTACTCATAAAAAGTAACTGAAATAGCTATTTTTCCATATGACTAACTGAAGAGAATATATCAGATTAATTCAAAATACCCAACTGGTCTAGCACTGACTCATTTTCCTGATTCGATGATCAATTTTTCATTAAACTTGAAGTTTTGAAAAAAATGTTCAAGATCGTAGGTGGTCATATCATTTTGATCACCTGGATCATGATCTCAGATCCACCTAAAGTTAGCTTATTAAGTTAACAAGTATTCAGATTAGTCCCAGAGTAGAGAAATTCTTTGATTGATTATGGTAAATCAATATATACAAAGAAAATGGGTGAATGATGAGATTTAACATTTAATCATACACCTAAATACTCACCAATCTCAATACTAACCAATTTCCCTACATACATTGATTTACAATGAGCAATCAAAGAATTTCTCCGCTCTTGGACTAATCAGGAAACTTGGTAACCTGATAAGCTACTTTTTGCACGCACGTTACGAGAAATAATGTACACACCTCGCTCGGTACTGAGCTATTTAGGCCCGTGCAAACTTATGACTCGAGCGCAGCGAAGGCAACGTATTCCGTGACGAAATTTCCTAAACTCGATCAAGTGCGAGAAATAATTGTTTCAACGACAACGTAAGTTTGATGGAGCAATTACAACTCTATATTTGTAGTTCATTAATAATTTGGACAACCAACGTCTATTTCGGTGTATAAAGAATACACAAGAAACAGTTACCATTCTCCAATAACTGATACTTTACGAGTAGGGACCCGAAACTTGTAAGAATTGAGGAAATACATCCAGCAGCAACATGACTCAATCCATATCATTTTTCATTTTTCATATTATTAAAGGAACAGATAGTAACTGATAGTATGTAATTTGAGAACAATATAATTTGACGTAACTATCATTAAAAACGAATATTTCACATAGATGAATGAAAGTAGTATGAAGAGAAGTGTAGTCGTTGAAGAAACAGAAAATGCGAGTAATGAATATTGCATATGGATAGAAAATATTATTACCAGCAAACAATAGAAATTTTAAAATCAAAAAAGTTGAGTTTTCATTTTTCCCCAAATGTAATTTTGCGCTAGCACGCTGACTGGCCCCAAAAACATATAAGAGGGTGTGAAATTCAACTCCCGTGATGCTAATTATATTTTTCTCCGTCGTATAAACAAGGTCCGAACAAAAGATAGTGTTCTTAGTGAAGTTCAGAGATAAAGTAACTGCTCATACTCCCCAAGGAAGTGAAGTTAAATTAGACTACCTGAAAACTCAAATTCCACTATCCTAGGCTAGAGTGCGCGTAATTGGAGTACAGCATTTATTTTTCCGAAGATGATAGCAGCAATTGACTTTAATTAGGCATAAAATTCAACTTCACTCCCTGAGAACACAGATTTTTTTTCACAACATCACTTCTACAATGGATTTGATTGGCTGATGTACTGGAGGATGAGCTTATTCCAATTGAAAAAGCAAGTTATGAAAATAAAAATGTAACAGAGAGAATTAATAAGTAACTCACCTTTATATCTTCCACTCCAGAAGTACCTACAAACAAATAAGTATATTACAATTTTAAAAAAACGGATACGGAAACGGGATTCATTTTGGAACAGTATTAAGTGATAAAATTAGCAATTATGAATAATTCAGAAATATCAATAAAGAAGTATGAGATGTGTTGGCTTGATCTGTCAGTGAGAGTGACAAGAAAAATGAAACATGGAGACTGGTCGAAAGTTTGAAGATTATAGGAAAAGAAAAAAATAGATGAATAAAACTGAGAAGAACTTTCGTAAGTCTTAGGGAGATTGTTTTGAACGGATAAGAATAGATATGTCGAATAATATGGAGAGGAAATTGAGATTGATGATGCTACGAGATTTCTGAGTCTGTTAAAAACACCATGAAGTTGGATGTCTCCATCAGTAGAACATGGTGAGAGTCTAATCAACTAGTCACCAATCATAATACACATTTTGCGCATATTGAAATTTATGATCTATGTATCATTTTATGTATCATATGATCTATGTATCATATTTTATTCATGATCTACGAATGTCTCCGGAAAATGAGAATATTTGCGTTGGAATGATACATGACCAATCTTGATGATCAGAGAAAATATAGAGAATATTCCTAAGGCAATTGGTAACTAAACAATCAGACATCCACTTTGTAAACATCTAGAGATACCTTATATGGAATGAAGTTGATAGATGACAAACATATTGCATGAAAGAAGGAAGAGATATAAGATGAAAATCTTGAATTTTAGAAAAAGCCAGCGGCCGAGGCTTGAAAGACGAGTATGAACATGGAAGAACAAGAGAAATGAATACGTTGTGTTGGGATTATAGCACTTCTGACGGATATCATAGACAGAAGCACGATACGGAAAGAAGAATGGAGAATGAAAGACAAGATTGATTGAGTTTTTCCATCAGAATGAAGAATTTGAAGGAATACAGTGGCGGGATGAGACAAATGGCATAACTCACCTATGTGACAAATGCCCTCGACATGTGAATGTTCAGGCATGAAGTGTTCGGTTTTTATTTGTGTCGTGTGATTGAGTAATCGTGAGGATTGGGTGTCCGAATTATCTACTGGTATGTTGATGTCTGATATTTGATCTGAGTGATCGTGAGTAGTACTAGCATGAGATATCTCTGTTAAAGGAAGAAGCCCGAACTGCTCGACGGGAGCCATCTCTACCTCTGGCACTTCACTGACAAAAGGAACAAGTTCTTTGCCTTCCTTCTCAACAGTCACATGTTCAGTAAGTTTCTGCTTCGACCCCTTTCTCTTGATGATCTTCTTCTTGGTGGTTTTTAGGGGCTTTCTTTCAGGAATGATTTCTTCCGTAACTGTGACCTCTTCAGTAATTTGTTCAGTAGGTATAGCATGAGCTTTCTCCATTACAGGAAGGACACCGAGTTGCTCATCCGGAACTATCTCTGCCTCCGGCGATTTACTCACGAAAGTAACAGGTTCTTCGCCTTCCTTTTCAACCGTCACATTTTCAGTAACTTCCTGCTTCGACCCCTTTCTCTTGATTATCTTTCTCTTGGTGGTTTTTAAGGGCTTTCCTTCAGGAGTGATTTCTTCAGTGACTGTAACCTGTTCAGTTATTTGTTCGGTAGGAGAAGCTATTGCTCTCTCCGTTACAGGTAGAAGACCGGATTGCTCAACCGGAATTATCTCTACCTCTGGCGATTCACTGACGAAAGTAACAGGTTCTTCGCCTTCCTTTTCAACCGTCACATGTTCCGTAACTTTCTGCTTCGATCCCTTTCTCTTGATGATCTTTCTCTTGGTGGTTTTCAAGGGCTTTCCTTCAGGAGTGATTTCTTCAGTGACTGTAACCTGTTCAGTTATTTGTTCGGTAGGTATAGCATAAGCACTTTCTATAACAGGAAGAAGGCCGAGTTGCTCGTCGGGAGCTGTCTCTTCCTCTGGCGATTCACTAACGAAAGAAACAGGTTCCTCGCCTTCCTTCTGAACAGTCACATGTTCAGTAACTTTCTGCTTCGACCCCTTTCTCTTGATGATCTTTCTCTTGGTGGTTTTCAAGGGCTTTCCTTCAGGAGTGATTTCTTCAGTGACTGTAACCTGTTCAGTTATTTGTTCGGTAGGAGAAGCTGTTGCTCTCTCCGTTACAGGTAGAAGACCGGATCGCTCATCCGGAACTATCTCTGCCTCTGGCGATTCACTGACGAAAGTAACAGGTTCTTCGCCTTCCTTTTCAACCGTCACATGTTCCGTGACTTCCTGCTTCGACCCCTTTCTCTTGATTATCTTTCTCTTGGTGGTTTTCAAGGGCTTTCCTTCAGGAGTGATTTCTTCAGTGACTGTAACCTGTTCAGTTATTTGTTCGGTAGGTATAGCATAAGCTCTTTCTATAACAGGAAGAAGGCCGAGTTGCTCGTCGGGAGCTGTCTCTTCCTCTGGCGATTCACTAACGAAAGAAACAGGTTCCTCGCCTTCCTTCTGAACAGTCACATGTTCAGTAACTTTCTGCTTCG
Organism: Aphelinus atriplicis; assembly: GCA_020882685.1. NCBI lineage: Eukaryota > Metazoa > Arthropoda > Insecta > Hymenoptera > Aphelinidae > Aphelinus > Aphelinus atriplicis. Next base: position 69,949,309 of record CM037074.1, on the reverse strand, counting down.
ACCCCTTTCTCTTGATGATCTTTCTCTTGGTGGTTTTCAAGGGCTTTCCTTCAGGAGTGATTTCTTCAGTGACTGTAACCTGTTCAGTTATTTGTTCGGTAGGTATAGCATAAGCTCTTTCTATAACAGGAAGAAGGCCGAGTTGCTCGTCGGGAGCTATCTCTTCCTCTGGCGATTCACTAACGAAAGAAACAGGTTCCTCGCCTTCCTTCTGAACAGTCACATGTTCAGTAACCTTCTGCTTCGACCCCTTTCTCTTGATGATCTTTCTCTTGGTGGTTTTTAAGGGCTTTCCTTCAGGAGTGATTTCTTCAGTGACTGTAACCTGTTCAGTTATTTGTTCGGTAGGAGAAGCTGTTGCTCTCTCCGTTACAGGTAGAAGACCGGATCGCTCATCTGGAACTATCTCTGCCTCCGGCGATTCACTGACGAAAGTAACAGGTTCTTCGCCTTCCTTTTCAACCGTCACATGTTCCGTAACTTTCTGCTTCGATCCCTTTCTCTTGATGATCTTTCTCTTGGTGGTTTTCAAGGGCTTTCCTTCAGGAGTGATTTCTTCAGTGACTGTAACCTGTTCAGTTATTTGTTCGGTAGGTATAGCATGAGCTTTTTCTATTACAGGAACAAGGCCGAGTTGCTCGTCGGGAGCTGTCTCTTCCTCTGGCGATTCACTTACGAAAGTGACGGGTTTTTCGCCTTCCTTCTCAACAGTCACATGTTCAGTAACTTTCTGCTTCGACCCCTTTCTCTTGATGATCTTTTTCTTGGTGGTTTTCAGAGGCTTCCCTCCAGGAGTGATTTCTTCAGTGACTGTAACCTGTTCAGATATTTGTTCGGTAGGTATAGCATGAGCTCTTTCTATTACAGGAAGAAGGCCGAGTTGCTCGTCGGAGCTGTCTCTTCCTCTGGCGATTCACTAACGAAAGAACAGGTTCTTCGCCTTCCTTCTCAACAGTCACATGTTCAGTAACCTTCTGCTTCGACCCCTTTCTCTTGATGATCTTTCTCTTGGTGGTTTTTAAGGGCTTTCCTTCAGGAGTGATTTCTTCAGTGACTGTAACCTGTTCAGTTATTTGTTCGGTAGGAGAAGCTGTTGCTCTCTCCGTTACAGGTAGAAGACCGGATCGCTCATCCGGAACTATCTCTGCCTCTGGCGATTCACTGACGAAAGTAACAGGTTTTTCGCCTTCCTTTTCAACCGTCACATGTTCCGTAACTTTCTGCTTCGACCCCTTTCTCTTGATTATCTTTCTTTTGGTGGTTTTCAAGGGCTTTCCTTCAGGAGTGATTTCTTCAGTGACTGTAACCTGTTCAGTTATTTGTTCGGTAGGAGAAGCTATTGCTCTCTCCGTTACAGGTAGAAGCCGGATTGCTCGTCCGGAGCTATCTCTTCCTCTGGCGATTCACTGACGAAAGTAACAGGTTCTTCGCCTTCCTTCTCAACCGTCACATGTTCCGTAACTTTCTGCTTCGATCCCTTTCTCTTGATGATCTTTCTCTTGGTGGTTTTCAAGGGCTTTCCTTCAGGAGTGATTTCTTCAGTTACTATAACCTGTTCAGTTATTTGTTCGGTAGGTATAGCATGAGCTTTTTCTATTGCAGGAAGAAGGCTGAGTTGCTCGTCGGGAGCTGTCTCTTCCTCTGGCGATTCACTGACAAAAGTAACAGGTTCCTCGCCTTCCTTCTGAACAGTCACATGTTCAGTAACTTTCTGCTTCGACCCCTTTCTCTTGATGATCTTTCTCTTGGTGGTTTTCAAGGGCTTTCCTTCAGGAGTGATTTCTTCAGTGACTGTAACCTGTTCAGTTATTTGTTCGGTAGGAGAAGCTGTTGCTCTCTCCGTTACAGGTAGAAGACCAGATTCGCTCATCCGGAACTATCTCTCTTCTCTGGCGATTCACTGACGAAAGTAACAGGTTCTTCGCCTTCCTTTTCAACGTCACATGTTCAGTAACTTCTGCTTCGATCCCTTTCTCTTGATGATCTTTCTCTTGGTGGTTTTTAAGGCTTCCCTTCAGGAGTGATTTCTTCAGTGACTGTAACCTGTTCAGATATTTGTTCGGTAGGTATAGCATGAGCTTTTTCTATTACAGGAACAAGGCCGAGTTGCTCGTCGATAGCTGTCTCTTCTTCTGGCGATTCACTGACGAAAGTAACAGGTTCTTCGCCTTCCTTCTCAACAGTCACATGTTCAGTAACTTTCTGCTTCGACCCCTTTCTCTTGATGATCTTTTTCTTGGTAGTTCTGAGAGGCTTTCCTTCGGGAGTGACTTCTTCAGTAACCGTCACATGTTCAGTTATTTGTTCGGTAGGTATAGCATGAGCTCTTTCTATTACAGGAACAAGGCCGAGTTGCTCGTCGGGAGCTGTCTCTTCCTCTGGCAGTTCATTGACGAAAGTGACGGGTTCTTCGCCTTCCTTCTCAACAGTCACACGTTCAGTAATCTTCTGCTTTGATCCCTTCCTCTTGATGATCTTTTTCTTGGTAGTTCTGAGAGCCTTTCCTTCGTGAGTGACTTCTTCAGTAACCGTCACATGTTCAGTTATTTGTTCGGTAGGTATAGCATGAGCTTTTTCTATTACAGGAACAAGGCCGAGTTGCTCGTCGGGAGCTGTCTCTTCCTCTGGCAATTCACTTACGAAAGTAACAGGTTCTTCGCCTTCCTTCTCAACAGTCACATATTCAGTAACTTTCTGCTTTGACCCTTTTCTCTTGATGATCTTTCTCTTGATGGTTTTCAAAGGCTTTCCTTCAGGAGTAATTTCTTCCGTAACTGTAACCTTTTCAGTTATCTTTTCGGTGGGTATAGAATGAGCTTCTTCTATTACAGGAAGAAGTCCGAGTTGCTCATGCGGAGTTATCTCTGTCTCTGGCGATTCACTTACGAAAGTAACAGGTTCTTCGCCTTCTTTCTCAACAGTCACATGTTCAGTAACTTTCTGCTTGGACCCTTCTCTCTCGATGATTTTCTTCTTGGTGGTTCTCAAACGCTTTCCTTCAGGAGTGATTTCTTCCGTAACCGTAACCTGTTCAGTTATTTGTCCGGTACGAGAAGCTATTGCTCTCTCCGTTACAGGTAGAAGACCGGATTGCTCATCCGGAATTATCTCTGCCTCACTGACGAAAGTAACAGTTTCTTCGCCTTTCTTCTCAACAGTCACATGTTCTGTAATCTTTTGCTTCGACCCCTTCCGCTTGATGATTTTTTTCTTGGTGGTTTTCCTCTCGATCACTCTCTCTCCGGAGTCTGTCAGTGGTTTTTCCTCTTTATCCCAATTTGAAATGTTGCCAGAGTTATCTTTGTCTCCCAATATGTCTATATCTGATCCTCCCATCTTATTTTCTCCCAGTGATGTCTCTGCGTTCTGTTCATCCATTTCTTCAATTTTTGTTGGAATCGTACAGTCCGTCTCTGTATCATCAGTTACTTCTTCGATTGCTATTGAACTTCTTCTGGGAATTTCCGGGACGGTGGATGGAATGTTTTCCATTTCTTCCTCAATTACTACGACGTCTTTTTTGTCGCAAGAATTTTTTTTCCGTATTATTGTTTTCCTAGTTTTTATTGCTTTATTTTCGTTATTCTCCCCCCTTTCGAACTTTATCGTGTATTCTTGTGTTACTTCAGATTCAGACTCAGTGCTTGTTTGTTGTTTTCCTGCGTAGTCTCTATCCCTGTTTTGTGTTGTGAGTGTGTGATGTTGCACTGGTGCTTCGGTTTTTTCTGAAATTTATACATTTTGTTCAATTTCTTTGTTCCCATGACTTATCGTAGTTTATATGATACACAATATCATCTCCATGATCTTTTTCAATCCGTGGTTTTCTTGGATTCCTCTCTAATCGTCTGATTTTAAATTATTTGAATTGATTTTCACAACGCGTATTTTTCCATCTTATAACATAGCCACGTGTCATTCTTAACGTATACTTCGTGATTGAGTTACACTCGACAAATATATGTTCATTTTCTCTAGTCAATTATGATCAATTCACACTAATAGTTGCATTTGATTTATTCAAATGGTATCTAGTTGTACGCGGAGTTCAATTCATTTTAAGTCATTTTTTGTCTACGATCATTCTCATTGAAGAATTGATGATAATGCTCTTAGAGTAACGATGGTATTCATAAAAGAATTGAATTATTCTCTAACATTTAGAATTTTACCAGTGAATAAAAAAAATGCCTAATGAGAATATGAAATTTGTATTGCATTTTGACATAAGACTAGTGCAACCGCTATGCCAACGAGTCATAGGTAGGCAGAATTTCACAATAGATAATCAAAACTGAAACTGGTAATTCATTCTATCAAAGAATAGAGAATTCAATAGACGAGACTATCATTAGATTCTATCTTTTTTCTCAATTGAATCGTCATCTAAATTGACTAAAAGTATCAGAGTCCTAAAGATATTTCATCATATTGATTCACTGTCAGTGATGTAATGTTTTCAGTCATTAATACTGATCATCTTATAGTTAGCCAACAAATGTTTCCATTATATCCACAAAAATTATTATTCATTAAGCCAACGACAATTTATTCAGCGTTTGTAGTTTGTGAACTATCTTTATGAGATATGAGAACCAATTGCATATATTTTATCTCTATTCTATTTTCAGCTGAACCACCTAATTGAGTTAACTCATTTTTATTTGGATATATTGTATCAAGTATATAATGTGATTTATATGTGACTTAAATATTTAAAAGTGTCACATGTATACGTAGGCCTACTGTTTATTTTCTCATAAAATATTTTCAGTGTAAATCGGGAAATGAAACCTCGACTTTTCACTTAAGACTCATTTTGACTCACCTTATAGGACATAACCATAAACCTCATAAAATATCATATTATGCACCACGATTGATCATTCGTATATGTTTGAAGAATTTAAGATACCGTACAGTAAGTATAAGCTTTCATGAGTTTTCAAAACGTGTAAATTTTCATTTCTCATAAAAGTTTTCATGCTTTTGAAGTTTTTTTCCATTTATGTGTAATATTGTTTTTAAAATACTCACTGGTTTGTTTCATATAATCCGCCTCTATGGAAATCTCTGCTCCTTTTGGAATGGGTTGAGTGTTTTCAATTAGCTGTGTTTCAGTTTCTCCCGCATTCTGTTCAAGGACAATTACGCTATGTCGAATATCTTCAACTTTCTTCGCGATTTTATTAATTTGAAGACTAGGTATGAGTTCTATTGTTGTTGAATCTGGTTGTGTTTCCGATTTGATTGCAACTTGTGTTTTTGTAAACGTGATCTCAGCTTTTTCTTCGTTTTCAGAGTGAATTTTGATTTCATTCAATTGATCTTCCTCTAAAGTCACTTCAGTCACTTGCAAACCTTCAGATTTATTAAATCGGACATCTGCGTACTCTCTTGGGATCTTTTCTTCTGTATCAAAAACTTCCTCATTTTCTTGGGTGATTATTTCTCTATTCTCTATACTTTCGAACGGCATTCTTTTGCATTCGACTAGCTTCGATTCGGGTTTGAATTCCTCTTCAATATTCTTGGTTGAAGAAGCGGATACAACTTCAGTAATTGCAGGTGTTGTTATTTCACTCAATTTCACATCAGCATGATGTTCTTCATGTGGGGTACTACGTATGCTAATGGAAGTGGTAGTTTCAGAACAAGTAATTTCAGTTATGGATACTGGTTCAAGATGATCCTGTATAGATCTTCCTTCAACCTTTTCAGGAATACTTGTTTCAGCCATCATTGAAGCATTACTCAATGGAACTGTTTCCATATTTTCTGGGACGTTAATAGTCAACAGTTTTGACTCAGCTTTTCCGTGTTGAACAGTAGAATCTTCAGCTGATGGTTTTTCTTTTTCATGAATTTGGATTTGGGTAACAGTAAGAGGCACAAGTTCGTTTACGTTTATCGTTACAGTTTTATCCGATGGGGTTTCTAGCTGAAGTAAATCTGATACATTAGACAGTTGTAAAACCTCAGATACTTGAGTTGCTTCATTACTTGTTTCGATCGAGGTAGCCACTTGTTTTTTGGTAATATCTGGAGTACGGAGCAACTCTTCTGACTCATGAGGCGTTACTTCTGAAACCAAAGAAGATGGTAGCATAGTTTGGAAATCGATTTGAATAGATTGTCCATCTGGTTTTTCAAGATCCTGGATTATTTCGACACTAGAATCAACATTTATCATTGATTTTTCTGCTACTCTTCTGCTAATCAAAATCAGATCTGCTGTCCTAGTCTCAGGTTGTTTCATTCCAGGTAACAATCTTTCTGCCTCGTCTAAAGTGACCTCAGAAACAGTAACAGGTAGTACTTCATCTATATGTATCGTACCTATTTGTTCAGATGGCATCATTGTCGTGGGAATATCACTCACTGTCATTCCAATAGTTGTTTCTAAAATTTGAGTAGCCTCGTTACTCAGATAAGTTTCTCTGACTGTTTGTTCATCTTTACCACTTTCATCAATAGGTATTTCTCTCTCACTTTCAGTAATTTGTACTTCTGATGTGACTGCAGATGATAAAACGTGCATATCCAATGCAGGTCTTTGACCAGCAACATGATAATCATGTTTAATTTCCGAAATATTTGATGCTACTACAACTTCAGTCGTTTCCACAGTATTCTCGAATGAAATATTAGAAATAGCGGACTCTGTTTTAGGTTTAAGATCATCACTAAGATTAATTTCTCTTTCATTCGTAAAAGTTTCATGAATATCTAAGGATTCCAATTCTTTCATCTGTAGTTTACTATGCTCCTCTTTAGGCTGAGAAGGTATGATTAAAGTACCTGTATTATCGGCTGTTGTAACTTCAGTCATTTCAGCTATATCCCTACCAAGGATTGACTTTTCAATGGTTTGTTTAGTGGGTATTTCATGGAGCAATAATGTATTTTCATTTTCATTTAAAAGATTTTCAGTGATAATTATAGAACTCAATTCTTCTAACTCTGGCTTTCCATAATTTTGTTCAGTAACATTAGACTCCTTTAAATTATGCGTTTCTGAGAAAGTTACTACTTCAGTGACTTCTGCTACTTTATCACTACGAAAACTAATGGACGCCTTTTTCCCTGATGGTATTTCGTCAATTTGCAGGGATGTGCCTTCTTCATTCGCAAGGATTTGCGATTGTATCAGTGGATGTAAAATATCTAAATTCTCAAAAATAACTTGTTCTTGAGGAATAACTTCTTCTCGTAGGGTTTTGGTACCATGCTGAATCATTATTTGTGTCATTTCAATCACTTCATGGCCCTTGATAGTGGTGTGTGCTTTTTCCTTATCGAATACTTGATCGGGAAGATCAATTTCTTGTTGTTGAGTTGAGGTTACTGTAACTGTTAAAGGGCTCAATTCTTGGATAAGAGTATTACCTTCTTGCGTATCTGGCAATTGAATTGTTGAAAAATCGTTTGCATTAACTGTCGTTACAATTTCTTCTACTTGTGCAGCTTGATGACTTGACAAATTGATGTTGACCATACTCTGAGCTGGAGATTCAGCTGAAGGCAGGTCGATTTCTTGTTCATTTGGAGCGATTGAAGAAATAATGAGTGAAGAATGCGAATTAATTTTTTGTTTGAGTTTCTCTTCTCGGGGAACAATATCATCTTTCAGGCTACTGACATATGAAAGAGCTAAAATTTCCGTTATTTCTGGCATTTCTTGAGTCACTACAGATGTATCTGCCAGTACTCCACTTGACAATTCTTGAATTACTATGTCGTTCTCCGAATCTGTTGGAATTGTTTGTGACACAAGAAGTGGATTCAACAGATCTAATTTTTCTTTTCCTTGTTGTACATCCAATTTCAGAGATCCTACATAATTTTCTACTTCTGTAATAGATATTATTTCTGAACTTTGTGCAATTTCTCTACACGTAATATTGATTTCGGCATTAGCTGTGTCGGGGAGCTTTTTATTATATATTGTTTCTGTCGCTTCGTTAGGCTGAATCTGAGAAATAATTAATGGAGAATGCATGTCAACTGTTTTCGTACTTTTTTGTGTCTCTGCTATGAATACATCTGAAAACTCTTTTGTTTCTGAGACAGCAGTAGTGATTGAAATTTCAGCTACTTTGTGACCTTCTAAATTTTCCACAGCTGAAGTTGTAGACGGTTCCTTATAAATCTGTAGCCCATGTTCGGAATCGTGAGGAATTGTTTGAGAGATGTTTAATGATATCATTTCTTTTAAGAATTTAGTAGCTCCTTGTTCTTTTGGAAGAGTGTAATCACTCAATTCACCTGTATGGGACGCTGTTACAACTTCTGTTATCTCAGCTGCTTTATTTTTTGAAATATGTTGAGATGTAATTCCAGTTATGGGTATTTTTTCTCTAAGTATTTCAAAAGTTTCTTCTGATTCGTTGCATACGATTTCTGACGTATTAGTGATACTCAAAGAATCAATATTTGCTCTGGTATGGTATTCAGTCACTTCATCTGGTTGTAATGTATCCACACCACTTAATGAAATTGTCTCACTGATCTCTGCAATATCATGACCAGTGATATTTAATATTGCACTGATTTTACTTGGTTTTTGTCGTTCAACGATTCCTATCTCAGACTCATCACAGATTGTTTGGTCTATCGTTGCTAAAGGTAAACCTTCAATTGATTTCTTGCCAGTCATTTGTTCAGGTAAATTGACTTCGTCAAACATTTTCGCATCAATAAAAGTTAAGGCTTCAGACACTTCTGCTAAACATCTTCCATCTAAATTTGATTCAGCTTGTTTGCTGTCTGGGATTGAACTTGCTTCAAAAAAGATTTCAGATTCATTTGGTATTATCTGAGAAACTGTGATTTGGGATAATGGCAGTATGTCTTTTACAACATTTTTCTCTCCAACTTGGAGACTTTGTAGAAATTCTTCCAAATTATCTGTAGTTGTAATTTGCAGAGTTTGAATTGCTTCGCTTGTCATGATTGTACTTTGGACAGGTTGAACGTTAGCTTGGCTGAGAATCGCTAAAGACTTTTCAGCATCATTAGCAGTAGTTTGCTCTACAATAGCTGAAGTTAAAGTATCAATGCACGATTGCCCAACATCGGATTTTGGAATTTCAAAATCATGAAGTTCTTGTGTGTTAACATTTGTTAATACTTCATAAGTTTCTGCTATATCTCGACCAACAATATTCAACAGCGCTGTTTTTGCCGAAGATAAATCTTTTAATGTGGTAATTTGTTCCGTTTCACCACAGACTGACTCAGATATTACTAGAGGTTTCAATAAATCGAATTTTTCTCTACCAATTGCTTCTTGAAACAAATGCTCTTCTGGAATATTATCAGTTGAAATAATGGATGATATTTCAAGCGTTTCTATTGCTTCTCTTGATGACACAGTGGTTTGAGCCTTTTGCTCATCAACTACGTATGGCATAATCACGTGTCCTTCTTTTTCATTTGATATTGTTTGTGAAATTTCAAGAGATGACCTTTCATCCAATCGTTCTGTTCCCTTCTGTTGAAGAGGTGTCTTAACTTCTGATAAATAATCTGCTGAAACCATTGTTAATACTTCTGATACTTCTGCTACATCTTGACCCTTTAGACCTAATTCTGCTACTTTCTCGAGAGGTTTTTCTTGGGGCTTCAGGGTGTCATCAGTTTCATTAGCTATAGTCTCAGATACAATGACTGCTGATAATTTATCTAGTACAGGCTTGGTATTTTCTTCTTGAGGAAACTCATCCTTCTCCAGAGTTCCAGTTTGAATGGCTAGAAGGACTTCAGATGTTTCAGCTACTTTCCGTTTAAATAATGTTAATTTATCGTTAGCAATGTAACTGGTAGATTTTTGCGCACATGATAAAACCGTTTCACTTTCATTCGTCGTTATCTCAGAAACATTTAATGAAATGTTCTCAACATAATCACTTTTTCCAGTACTCTCATGGAATTTTTCTGATATATATACATCTTCTTTATCTTGTGTTGTGATTTCAGATATCTCAAGTGGATACAGATTTTTGAAACTCATGGATGCTTCTTGTACATTTGGTTTAGTAATCTCAGATAATTGAGTTTCTGATTGACTGGCTAGACTTTCTGTGATTATCAAACTTTCTTTCGTATCTTGTTTGATTTCTGCTTTCTTGAAATCCAACGACTCTTCAATCTTTCTATCAGCAATATCCACATGTGATTCTATTAATGTTGTTTGGAGTGAATGGTTCTCTACTAATATGCTACTTAATGCAGTTTGTTTCAATTCTTCTTTTTCTTCAATCAAATCAGCAGTATTTTGATTTAAAATATGTTCCACGATTTCTGGAACAGTTTGATTACTGAAAATATCTGCACTTGCCTTATGAATTTCTGGAAACGCTTCTGATTTCAATTCTTCCTCTTTATCTCCTAAAGTAACAGTAGATATAATTAGGCTTTTTTCTTCATTAATTCCAGTATTAGCACTAGCCAGGTTTGGGATCTTGTCTTTCTTTAACTCTTCTTCAGTCTCATGTGTCAGTACTTCTTCTATCACTGACGTTCCTAAAGCGATAGATTTCGTAGTTGCCGAAGCCACAAATGGTTTCAGTTCTGGAAGATCTTCTGGTGAAATGTTTATACCAACTTCTAATTGATCAGCTATTGGATGACTACTGATATCAACTTGAGCTGATAGTTCTTGTGGTTTGTCTTCAGTCACAAGTTTATTCTCTTTACATTCTGTTATTATTTCCGTTACTGCTGATACACCGATGCTTTCCCCAATTCTTACATTTGCTTTCTCAGTTGACATCGTTAGTTTGTTTCCAAATTCTCTCTCTTTGTCCGAAATGATCGTTTCTTCCTGAACAATACTTTCGAATAAAGAATGTCCTTCTTTTGCCACACCTACACCCAACTTTTCCTTGATCAAATCAGCAACGTCTATCTCTGAAGTTATTTCTGTTGATTCGGCAACTTTGTGGGAATCAAATTTAGTTTCGGCTAACTGCAAATTCATTTTCTGTTCTTCTTCAAGATTTTGTTCTTTGTCTGACACAAATACTTCTGTTATTTGTAGTCCAGAGCCTTCTTCAAAAATGATATCTGACTTTTTTTCATCTGGTTTGATGAAATCTAGAAGTGACGTTTCTTTATCAGCAGTTGATATTTGAGAAGTTATTATACTATGGAGTGGTGTATGATCTACTGTTGCGGCAGTTGTTACAATTTCTGGTGATATGAAACATTCGACATTGTTGTCGGGAGTTACTTCACTTGCTTGTGCAACTACGTGAGCTGTGATATTTTTGGATGCAGATTCAGTTGTAGCTTCTGCCGGGGCCTCTAAATCATCCTCTTTCTCAGCTAGATGAACGAGAGAGACAGTAAGAGGTTCACCAATCTCAAAAGAAATTTCTGCCTTTTTATCTTGCATTGGTTTTTCCAAAAATAATATCTCTTGGTCTTGTACTAATGTTTCTTCAACTTGTGTCGGCTGGTGAGGCAGTATTGAACTTCTTGGCTCTACAGTATTAACATCCTCTTTTTCAAGATTTCCTAAGCCATTTGCACTGACGACTTGGAAAGTAGACGCAACTCTTTTTACATCATAGTCAATCTTTGCTTCGCTAGTGAGTGGTTTGTCTTTTTGTTCAAATGATTCTTCTCTTTCTTGTACATTCACCATGATCACCTGGATACTTTCTTCTTCTGTGAATGTTATATCACTCACATGTCTATCCGGTTCAATTTTTGAAACCAATGGAGCTTCCAACTCAGAAGCAGTAACTTCAGTTTTTTGAGCAATATCAAGACCAGTTTGTTTTGTTTGAGCAGAATCGGACTGTGGTACTTCTTCTTTCAATATATCAATATTACTAGCAACGATAATTTCTTCTATTTGTGGTACGTTATGACTATTTGTAATGTCGGAACTAATATTTTGTGATGATGGAATTTCTTCAGTATGATAATCTTCTTCCTGAAATTCATATGAAGAGAATAAGTTTTTTTTCTTAATTTAATAAAGAAACTTTATGCAATACTATATAGTCACCTCATACTAGCAAGGAGAGTATCAAACCTTTGGGCTTTGGATCTTGCTGAAACTTTATGAGATGGGTTTGGGAAGCAAACAGGTGGTGTGTACAGCCACAAAGCCCAACGTTTCATTTTCTTGGAAATATTCATGAATCATTCTTGACTTCATGCGTATGCAATATATCTGTATATACAGAAATTCATCTAAATATATTGCGGATGCTCAAAACTAATGTATATATTTGAATATCTCCAGGAAAAAGAAACGTTGGGCTTTATGGCTGTACACATGACCTGTTTGGCTGCCCAAAACCATCTCACTGAGTATCAGCAAGATCCGAGACCCAAAGATCTGATACTCTCCTTGTAAGACAAACGCTTTGCAGATTTTAATGTTTTTTCATTTTCTATTACAGAAGCGTTTATACTATTTAATACTATTTTTTATGTTATCATCACTTGAACATGCACTCGTCTATATCGTCCATATAGATGGTAAGTTTCATGTTATAAATATAAAACTCATCTACATATATAAATAGCATATTCATTTCGAAGGTGCTGGCTAGTGGTTTTTCATCATTTAACTATTTCAAGGGGAACCATTGGCCAAAATGTAACCCAACAAAAAAAGAAGCTAGACACCTGAACATTTCTTACTCACGCACTATTTACCTCATAATCCTGATGGTTCCCCGGAAATTTCAAAATAATATTCTTTCACCTTTTATAAAGAATTTTTTTCAAAAGGTACCCAAAACCAAAAGCAATTAAATGGTATATTCTATTGCAATTAACTTTGATCGAGCTGAGTACTCAAAATATTGTTCAAATGCATAGTTTTGGGTGTTAGCCTCTACACTGTGCACAACAAAAGTTACTTCAACAAACATTTACGAATTTCCCAGAATGCGATACATTATCTTTAGTTTTTGAGTTCTGAATATGAAGTTTTTTCTTATGATTATAATTTACAATCGTGAAACATACCTTATTCAATGCTGTGATAAGTTGACTCATTGCCAAATTTTCTGACGTTGTGAGCTTCCAATCGGCTTGTTGCTTTTTAGGAAGTGAACGTTCTTGTTGAAGACTCTCTGTTTCTACTACATTTGTTTCTATAACGATCAATCCTTCTAAAACATCTTGATGAGCTAAAGCTACTCCAGTCGCTGGAGTATCCTTTGATATATTTACTGCTCTTTGTTCTATCGTTACTTCAGACTTGATTGCAATCGGGTGAGATGAAATATCGAAATTCGCTGTTGCACTTCTAGGTTTATCAACTTCAAGAACATCAGGATACTCTTTATCATTGATCAATACTTCTAATGTCGATGCCCCAAGTCTAGCGTCTGATAATTCTACTACGGCTGTTTTCTCATCAGGTCTTATATCTTCTTGATAAACATCTTCTTTTTCTGCAGCTTGTTGGATATTCACAGAAATGCTTTCCAGTGGAATCTGAGATGGGACAATACTTTTTGATACAATTTTTTCTTGTGACAACTGTTCTGTTGGAGATTCTGTTCTTATTATTTCCTGAGATGCAACAACGTGTGTGGAATAGTTTGATGTAGCACTGAATTCCTTCATTTCTAATGTTGAATCATAGGTAGATTCTTTTTCGTCGGTGATTATTTCCATTGTATGAATACTATCGATTTCACTGACCGTTATTTCAGCATGCTTAGATTCAGGAACCATCTTCTCAACGTTTTCTGAAACATTCTCGATCGGAACAACTTCTCGTATAATTGTTCCCTCCAAGTTATTGCTACTCGATTTTGCTACTACTTGATCTGCAGTATATTTTTCGAATGGCGCGACATCATCAATCACGTGTGTTTCACTTACTTCAAAAGAAACCACCGGGTGTGAAGGAATTTCTTTTCCTTTGTGGCTTTCTGGGAATTCATATGCTTTGTATTCACCTTCTTTCTCTGCTAAAGTAGTATCGAGAACTTCTAATCCTGTGATTTCATCTATCAAAACTCGCGTAAACTTTTTCTCAGGTATAACATCATCCGCTAGTATCCTTTCTTGATCGTGGATCAATAAATCTTGAATGAATTTTGCTTCTGTCGTTTCAATAGTGATATTACTAGTTTCGCTGACATATTTCAGTTCTTCACTATATTCTGTAGGATAATCTGCTGTGTGAATTTCAGAAACATCTATGTATTCTTTTAGTCGAATGCTTGTTCCAGCTGTGACAGTACTTGGTTTTATACTGCTTATGAATTCGCTTTCTGAGTCTTGAACAAGTGTGGTCGATGTTATACCTAACTCTAATGGTTGAACAATTTCATCAGCTGCCCTCATTTCTGGATTCTGAAGGTGTTGATAAGACATTTCTTTTTCTGCTGCAGTAGTTTCTAATGCTACTATTGAAACATTCTCTCCTATATCGATTCTGGCATTTGATAGTATCAAATCCTCTACTTCTAATTGGGACTCTTTATCTTGCGAAATAACACTGCAAACTTTGATACTCTCGAATAGGTCTATATTTTCTGTTGCTTCGTGGGAATCCACTTTCTTTATAGATTGATATAAATCCTCTTTTTCTTGGATATCTTGTTCTCGGACAATAGCTGCCTTACCACCAGGTGAAATTTGTTTCTCAGCAGTTTGGAGCGCAGGTAAAGTTTGTGGTTTAAAATCTCCTTCTTTTTCTGACACATATATTTCTTCGGTGTAATGTTGCTTTTGTTCGGTGATAGAAGAACTTGCCATCTCTGTAGGAACTATCAATTCGGGGTAGTATTTACCAGGTTGATCGGTAGCGTATACTTCTTGAACTTGAAGAGAATCGATTTCATCGAGCTTAATTTTGGGTTTTGTTGTGACAGTTTTTAAATCATCCAAATCGTCTTCTTTCTGTTCTTCTTGTATTTCCAGGACTGAGATACTTTGTTGAAGAACAATTTGTGTTTGTGCTAGAGCTGAACTGGGTGTTTTGAAAGCTTCAGTTGGGGCTTCTTTTTCATTTGATGTTGTTTCATTTACTTCTTTAGCTTCTTGCAAATTCAATGTCATTTCAGCTTTTTCAACGCTATCCTTGAGCGTTAAATCTACTTTCGTCAAGTCTGCTTCATCTGGGTTAATTTCACTAATGACAATTCCCTCCTTTGATATAATAGTTTCCACTGCTACAACGAGGGAAGGTTGTGTTGCATTATCTAGCTGCTCAATTTCATCCTGAACCATGGTTTCAGTTGTTGCTAATGGTTCGATTAAAGACATCGCCAAAGAAGCTCTCCTCGTTTCTAATTTCTCTTTAATAATTTCATTGATTTCCTTTTCTTGAATTGATGGATTCTCTTCAGTGACTGCAATTGTTGTATCTATAGAGATATTAGCTATCTTAGATGAAAGTTGGTATGGTGCTTGGTCGACAGCACTATTTGTTGGAATAATTTCATTCTGTAAGTTTGGAATATTGAGTAACAAAGTAGAAACGGGTAAATCCTGAACAATATCTAATTCTTCAGGTTCTTCAAGTGGTAAGTCTTCATTCTCGATTTTGGATTTTTGTATTTTCATAATCTTTTTAACGTCTATTAATTCTTCTTCTATTTCCTCTATTTCCTTTTCGTTTTCTTTTACAGAAATCAATTTTTCTGATTTATCTTTTTTAGAAGATTGTGCCTTCTTCTTCTGTATCGTTTCTCTACTCAATTCAATTTCTTGAATCTCTAATTGATCTTGATTTTGATCATTTGTACTGCTGAGTTCTACGATATCTTCAATTTCTACAATTTCAACTCCCCCATCCCTACTTTGAAGTGTGTCGGCAACTTGAGACTGTTCTTCGAGTTTTGTATCTTGTCGTTTGCGCAATGTGATGTGTGCCTGCTGAGTGTCCTCGTATTCTGTGAAAAGTATGTCAGAATCTTAGGTGTGAAAGAAATGATGTGTGTCCTCTATTACATGAGGAACATTGTAATTAAATGTATACAGAGATGCCTATTTTTATATGCTCATTACATAATACAAGCAATAGTCTGTGAATTACATATGTATTTTGGTATGCTAAGAATAGAAAGACACTACGTACCAAGCGGTGTACGTTTGACATTAAAAAAATATTGAAAAAATCAAAAAAGATTTGCGTGTTTTTTAATATTTATGAATTCGTTTAGTTTATTATATTCTGTATTCTTTGTTAACCAAAGTCTTGTGAAATTTTTGATTTTCTCATTACTGTCAATGTGTGAATCAACATCATGTACTGTTCAATGAATTTTGGAGTAGAAGATATGAGTTTTGTCTGATTGCAAATGTAATAGAGCGATATCGTTTCTATGAAATCTAGAAAGAAGGTTGAAATAGGTTGGAAACTTATGAAGTTCACTTATCAACTGTTGACCCTCACAATTATACATATATTATGTAGAAATGATAAATATTCCAGTATTCTAATTCACTTAATATGAAGTTTCTCAATGATAAATTATTACAAATTTAATCAGAATCATTACACTAGAAAAGGCATGCAGAGGAGTACTTGAATTCATACACTATATATTATGATAATTAATCTGGTCAAACAATGAATATTTTCCAACGAATAGGTAACCTTTCTTTCCTCGTTTTTTTTTTATTTACAAATCTAATTCCTATATATTCACTCAATTCCACGTAGAATCTGCAAGGTACTAGCTTTGGTCTTGGGGGACATTAGATTATCTCGAGTCGTTGAATGTATGAATATTGAAACCAGATCCACACATGGAATCGACCAGTATGTCAGTAACATGAATTTGTATCGAAGGGCTTGTAACATGGAAGAATTTGAATGCCTTGTGATTCCAGTACCTCATGGATTTGACGTGAAATTTGTTTATCGTCTATTTTTCGTATGATACTAGACAATGCAGAAGCAGTTATCGAAGTTAGATATATATAAGCATACTCACTTTTCAAACTCTATCAGAAGCGAAGCTTGGAAAATCTTGATGAATAAAAGGGTGGGAAGAGTATTTTTATTATGAATATAAAATAATTATTACTCTGAGATAAAACTGTTTAAGATGCTTTTTGCAATTAAGAAATAGGATACTGCGCATGGAAAGCATAGCGGCCTAAGCGGAAATTTCACTGCTAATTTCATTCAAGAAAGCTTCATGCATCTGAAAGAAATATAAAAATACATTTACGCAGATAAAATATAGTTATGTCATTTGCAGAGTATTATAAATTCTTTAAATTCATTTTTCGTTTGATTAGAAATCTTATCATTCGGATTTATGTTTCTTTAAAAAAAAACAAGAAAGTTCGAGGACGTTCATCTTATTTCTCTGTCAGTGATTCATACATGCGCTCAAATAACTTTACACGTAATGGACCACGAACGAACTTATTACTGGCATACATAATAGAGAAATTCTCGATGTAGTATATCAACTAGAAGAGTTTTTATGGAATTTCATATTGGAAACCACGTAGTGGAAGCCTTCATGTGACATTGAAAAGTAAATTCTCATGTTAAAAGAGCTTACAGTTAATGCGAATAAGTATTGAAATGTGAATTAATTACTGTCGCAAAAACTAATAACAATTTATTGTTGGCAAATATACATTTTTAGAAGCTATTGAGTAATTGATCACAGAAAACTTGGCTGAAGAAGAGGCCAATGTCTAATATGCATGCAATTGAGAGTTGAAATATTGTTTAATTTTAGTTTTAATGATTTGTGTGCGACTAAAAATATACATATGGGTGATTCTCTGTCAAGTGAGAGAGTGAAAATGAAAAAAAATTCTGAAAATTTTTTTATGAATTCTAGAAGACTCCATCATGTCCTCTGAATTTTTTCAGAATTTTTTAGACTATATGTCCCATCCTGACAGAGGCTCACAGTGGTGGAGTTTGCAATATTAGACATTTTTTCAGGACCTTTGACCTCAATTTACAGCTATCTAGAGATGTTTAGAGCAAAAACTCAAAAAAACTTTTTTACTGTAAAAATGCCAAGTTTTTTAGAAAAATTGGTTCCAGGGTCATTGGTAGACATATAGCTATCACTTAACTTATTTCCAGGCTTAAAACTGATGAAAAAGTGGTTTTGATCACCCGCAGCATAATGTGATACATACCAAAAGGAAGCTTATTTTATTACCAAAATGTCCTGACTAGTCGCAGAGTGCTGCATTTGATCTATTTTTGTAATCAACCAATACATTATGAGAATTAATGAAAATATTCTAAAAATGGGTGACCGCATACGCCACTTATATGTGAACTAAATTTATTAAAAAAGACACGGTTCACGACTTCTTACTCTGGGCTTGGATAATAAAGTTGTAACAACTTGTGTCCAAGTACAAGTGCCACGAAACAATCAAATTCTATGAGAAAACCAGAGTAACAAGCATACTTATAAGTGGCGTATGCGGTCACCCATTTTTAGAATATTTTCATTAATTCTCATAATGTATTGGTTGATTACAAAAAATAGATCAAATGCAGCACTCTGCGACTAGTCAGGACATTTTGTTAATAAAATAAGCTTCCTTTTGGTATGTATCACATTATGCTGCGGGTGATCAAAACCACTTTTTCATCAGTTTTAAGCCTGGAAATAAGTTAAGTGATAGCTATATATCTACCAACGACCCTGGAACCAATTTTTCTAAAAAAATTGGCATTTTTCCAGTAAAAAAGTTCTCTTGAGTTTTTGCTCTAAAACATCTCTAGATAGCTCAAAATTGAGGTCAAAGGTCCTGAAAAAATGTCTAATATTGCAAACTCCACCACTTTGAGCCTCTGTCAGGATGGGACATATGGTCTTAAAAATTCTGAAAAAATTCAGGGGACATGGTGGAGTCTTCTAGAATTCATAAAAAAATTTTCAGGATATTTTTTCATTTTCACTCTATCACTTGACGGAGAATCACCCATATACATTTTATTTGTTTCATGATAACAAGTGAAACTCATAAGAAAATAACGCGAAATGTCATTGGAATAGATGACTTTGGTCTAAAACCATAATAGAAACCTTATTTCTCGAATGATATTAGTAAAATATAAATCCTGAATATACATAAGATTCGTCTATTTCGAACTTCCCTGTGACATATCTTAGATTTTTCATTATAAAAAGAATTGATATGAGAAATTATGAAGCTATTATTTTTGTATATGCCATTCACATGAAATATTGTGAAATATGCTGTAGAGAAAGCGATTGAGAAGAATGTTAATAATAAATTGAGAAAAACTTTGCTTCAAATTTTTATTATTAGTTTCAATTCAGTATTTCACGAGTTAAATCTAAAATGAAAACCATGCGATAAAATTTTCTGTATCAAACCTTTAGTTTTTCGAACATCCTGTATTTGCACAATCGTTTTGTCTTCTCTCCTCTCTGGAAATAAATATTTATTTTTCCATGTATTAGTAAGAAAGAGAATATAATGAGTTCGGAAAAGAAAAAACTGCAATTTAAATCCTCAAATCAAGTATTTATTAAAAATCAACAAAATAAAGATGAAAATCTTAGTGTGAGCAGGTGATTTGATTGAGCACAATTGAGAAAATTCACTTGATCTATTGCTTAACATGGTAAATTTCCATGCAAAGTACTTTTGATTGAACAGGTCACTAAATATCCGCAAAATTACAGTATTTTACTGATGATAGCAGAGAAATAAAATTAAATTACTTTAATTACGATTTTCCGTTGACTACAGTGTCTTAGTATATGATTCATTTTGCTTTACATTAAAC
Source organism: Aphelinus atriplicis (assembly GCA_020882685.1). NCBI lineage: Eukaryota > Metazoa > Arthropoda > Insecta > Hymenoptera > Aphelinidae > Aphelinus > Aphelinus atriplicis. The sequence goes on along the minus strand of CM037074.1, from coordinate 69,929,562 downwards.
AAAGAAAAAAACTTTCCAAGTTGAGCTGCTTAAATCTTCAAGTTTTTACATTTATACATTTGGCTGATTAATATGTATCACAAAGTTGTAAATTATCCGTATGCAATATGTCTTTCAGATTCATAATGATACGTTGATCTTGCTTTAAGTGTTACTGAAAATGTAAAAATGATCTTCGACCGTTACGATGCTAAACATACGCATGATATACTTTACTATCATTTCTAAAGATTATGATTTTTGAACAATAAATACAATATTTGAATGAATTGAATATATCAAATTTTAAGCAAAAACTACTCATTATAAAGATCTGAATGAAAAAATCGACTGATCTGAAGTGAAATACCTATGAAATCATACATTAAATGTTAGTTCGTAGTTTTAGTACAATTTTAAAACCATTCAATCAACTTTTTAAGCTTAAAAATTATAAAAATTAAACGCTTCTACTGATCATCAAGCAGTTGGCACAAATTTGTATCATATGATTGTTTCTATTTATTGCATCGTCTAATTTTTTGTAAGCTCACATCCCACACAAGAAACTTACCCATTATGTGGATTTCTGTTTGCTGAACGATTTGAACCGTTTCCATCTCTGTTCGTTCACTTTCAAGATGCTAATGGAACATACAATATTATATTATTTAGAAGCTCGTAAATCGATAGTTTCCATTTCCGTTTGTTAATTGTACAATATTTAACGTAGATTTATTTCAGATAATATACCATTTTTTAAGACAAAGTCATTACTGTCTAACATTTAAAATTGTCAACCTATGGTGAATAATTCGAAAAGAATCTTTGTGAAAAATTGTCGACAGTGATCCAATTTAGTACAATTTTGATCATCAGGGCTGAATTTTTTTGGCGGTTCCGCACAAAAATGTTGTGCGTATTGGATTTTTTGTCAAAAAAATGTTGGGATACATGATTTTTTCATGACATTTCTTATGAAAAAAAAGCTTTTACTCTTTGAAGAAAATGGTCAATCCTGAGTGATTTAGTTGCAAAGGAAAATATATTAAAAAAGACCTGAATTTTCAGCCTGTCGAGGTCGAGTAACTCCTCAAAACAGTTCCAAATTTGTGCGCAAATATTTTAAAATACGAGTATATCTCAGCAAGTCTTACCTCGGTGACTTCGGTAACTTCCCATGCCCTCGGTCGGAAATCTTCGGGCAAAAAGTGAGTGATGACTTCTTCCACAGTTGCATGTTGAAGTTCTACCATTTTCATGAAAGCTCGGAAGCCGACAGTTGCCGCGACAATACTCTCATCTGTCGTGGTTTCTTCAGTCAGGACTTCCGTTATCAAGGGACCATGGCCTTTTCTCTCGACCAATTGGACGAGGGCATTTTGCGCATCGGGAGTTTTTAGGGCGGGGAACTTGTCAGTCCTATACAAGCTCTCGTTGATCTCGTAGACGTTGACGCCTTGCCTCACCAGGTAGCCAATAGTGGCCAGTTCACGGAGTGGCATTTCTCCTGGTGCAAACTCGGGTGCACTGAAAAATTCCATTATTTCTTCCACTTCCTCTGCAATTTTTTCTTCTTGCTCTTCGATAATCCGTTCAACGTTCACTTCACTGATTTCTTCCTTGTATGTTGCTCGTGATTTTTCGGGCTTTTTCTTTTTCTTCTTTATCTCCCGAACCCCAGTTTCTGTATGGACTTCGGACACAGAAACCGTTTCAAACGTTTCGGAAGTCACTGTAGCTCTATCGACAACCGTTTCAACCACGAAGTCAACAGCCTTGTCTTCGATTGTGGTTTCGGACACTACAACACCCTGTCGCTCTTCGATTATTTTTGCGGCTCTCTCATCTGGTTGTGGAATCAAATCGTGTTTCTTGTCATCGACTTTCTTCAAAGTTGGCGTTGCTTCTGTTATGACTGGCTCTTGAACGGGTATAATCTTTTTCGCTCGTGATAACTTTGAAACATGAATGATTATTTTACAATCCAATACATCAATATGAAGTAGCAGACATTAAGGATGCTCTAGCTACATATAGAAATAGTGAGAACCCCTTGAAACTTCGTATATAAGCATATTTGGGATGTAAAAGCTGTACCCAAAATTTGAGAAAGCCTGGCTGGCTGATTAGTAAGATATGAGCACTTTGATTTACATGCACTCTTATGGAATTTTGTGAAATTTGAGTATTTTTTTGCTTTAAAGTATGTGAAAAGTATAAAAAAAATAGTGAGAATTTCAGGAAACTCTTGAAGATGAGAGAATAATATCCAATGACTTGATATATGCAAAGATCATATGCCTGGATTGGATTTAGAACAATATATCGATGGTTTTTATCCTTCCAGTAAGGTACAAGTCATAACTTGAAGGATAATCAGATTCAAAAGTTTAAGGAGCGCTTATATCAATGAGCTCAAATGTTATTTTATGCTGGTTAAAATCCTTCATACAAATATGAATACGGTTATTCATATCACATACGAAAAAATTGTTTGCAGCTCAGCTCTCTAAAATAAGTTTTATTGATTTACCTAACTTTTGAGAATGACTGTGTAGCCAGAACATCATTAATATGGCTATTAAAAATCTTTGATGATTACCTTGTGAGGTTTCTCTTCAATAGTATCTGTACTTTCCAATACTGATGTTTCATGAGTATGAACATGTGCCCTGAAATAAAATAAAATATCACGTGACAGACATGTGGAAGTATATTCACATGAAACTTAGATGGACTTCAGCGCTTGAATTTTTTATTGTACGTTTGATCATTACAAAGAATTTTCTTACTTTTCTTCTGTCTCTTCTTTCAAAATCCCTATTACTGTTGATATACTTGTGATATCTGTTTTAACTCGCTCTGATTTTGTTTTTTCTTTAACTTCTTTAGCTTTCTTCAACTCTGGTTTCTTTTTCTTCTGAGGCTTGATTTTTTCAGGAACTATTTCTTCAGTTTCTGTGACGTCGTCTGGTATAGATGGTATCCCCAAAGAATCTATAAAAACAACAAGTATTTTGCATTGATTCATTTTGAGTATACTTAAAATCTATTTCTTGAAGTTTTTTCGTGTTATATTACTTTGCAGATACAGGATTATTTTTTCCGCCGGATAATGGTAGTAAAATAGAAGACAAATAGACTCACCGGTTACTTGTAATTTTGCTTTTGTTGTTGCTAGCCCTATATCACTAGTTGCTTTACAGGTATAAATACCAGCGTCATCGTGAGTGATGTCCATTATCTTCAACGTAGTTCTTTTCTCTTCATCGAGAATGTTGATTTTGATTCTATCGGTGTTGATCACTGTTTTATCGTTCTTATACCAAATGATAACTGGAATCCCATTAAACATATCATGCAATTATTCATCAATCGAGTTAGGGAACTAGTGAATGATTTGTTTGTACCTGGAGCTGGATTACCAGAATAAATACATTCAAAGACAACAGTCTGTCCTTCTTGAGTGTAAGTATCCGTGAACTCTTGGATAAAACGAGGTACTGATTGAGTAGCTGAAAGACAGAAAATTTCTTATCAAAATATTATTCTGAATATTATAATATTGAATTGAATCTTTTTTGCATTTGAATATTTAATTCAATCGATCATTTATTTTTATTCGTATGAAAATAAAAACTTCGAAAACAATTATTCTCCATTTTATAAATTTTTTCTAGGTTTGCAAAGTATTTTTATCGGATCAATATGTTGCTTTTCTATAATTAATCGATACATTAGGCTAGAATTAATGAAAAAATGTTCATTTCATATTCAAATAGTATTTTTGCAAGTACTTGGCAATGCATGGCATCAATTCGGTTTCTTAAATGATCGATAATTTATAAAGTTGGTGAATTTTATCTTTCTTAAGAACAACTTTAGAATGTCACATTTATAAAAAGTGTAACCTACGTTTTCGTAAAATATTCCTACTTATTTTTATTTTTCTTTCTCGTGATTGTCAAAATAGAATGAAAATTATCTGGAAATAATTTTGAAATCTCAGTGAATGTCAGATAACGGAATGGGAATTTTCTTCTTGATAAAATCCTTATATTTAATTAGAAAAAGTGAATGAGTACAGGATTTCGATGCCTAATATCGGTGCGAAATACGGCTGCAACCGGAGTCTGGGGTGAGCCTTGATTCCTTACCTGTCTGTAACTGATGGCCAGTGACTTCTATACGAGGACTAGTTGTCAGTACTCTGTCAAAAAAAGAAAAACAACACACCATGCAAAAATAAAATATATTTTTTACATTCCAGTAAGTTTTGATATGAAGAGTTAACAATGATAAATGTACGTATAACACAATATATTTGACTTGTTAAGAATAGTTAACTCTACATATTAAAAACAAAAGCTGTTTATTAATGAAAATATTGAAAAGTCTTGCAACATTAGTAGTTATTTGGAAGAATCTTGTTCATGGCATAAACGACATTGCCCATTTACATGGGACACATGATTTGTGTCGAAAGAATATTAAAAAAATTCATAAAAATTAATTTTGAAAATAATTTTTTGAAATATGTTTATTTGAGTACTATTAATTAGATTCGGAATTCGTTAGTATCTCTCATATTTTTCAAATTCGTGATAGTTATGATCTTTGAGGGTCAATCCGTGATATGGAGTTCTCATATTTTTCAGTTATTGTATTCTGGATCTCATTGGAATCGGAGCTCCGCTCGATAATACTCATTACCACTAGATTCTTCGATTTATGATTATGTGAAAGAAGAAGTTTAATTAGAAAATTTCTTCATAACCTGCGAATTTATACTCTATGACATCTTCTCTAAAAGCAACTGTATATTTGACAGTAATTTGAATTAGAAAATCAATTAATCATGGGAGTTTCGTCACATTTGAGAAATGCTTAGCATTAAAAATTATGATGGCTACGAGATTTTGAAGATAAGATGAACATATTGAATAGCCCAAATTACTAGGTTTGAATAAATGACCTATCTATTAATGTTAGTAATGTCAGTAATTCAGAAGAAAATGACCATTGCATTCATGGATTCCTTTGTAGATGATATAATAATGATAGTAATGATAATAATAATATTAACATCATGGAATATCTCATATGCGTTCGGTGTCAGTACAAGAAATACCTGACATTATTTCTCGTTCGAAACTAACTCCAGAATTAGTGACGTCGAATGGAGAAAGATCACCACCGCACTGACTTTCAAGCAGCAGAAACTCTTCAAGCTCCTCCTGGCTATCGGCCATATGAAGTTGTTGAAAACCGTCTAATTCAATTTCTCTTGGTTCATGAAGAAATGTCATTGGGTCGGTTACAGACTTCAATCCTTTATATCTATGACCGAATTTCCGAAAAATGGGAATGCGAGACTTTGGATAAGTATAAAATTCTCGTACACGATCGCGTTTTTCCAACGTATGCTTGTCGGATGAAGTTTTTTTTTCTAAACCACATTTGTCCTGCGTTGGATCAATACAATCTGACCTTTTCTGACTCGAACTGCTAGTTGATGTTTCACTATTTTCTTCAATTGGGGATAGATTAAAGTGTGATGGATTTCTTTCTAAACTAAAAGTGCTCCTTCCAAAGTCATTACTTTGACTATTGCCAAACCACTGATTGTACTTAAATAAGTCAAAACTCTCTGAACCAAAATTCATTGACAATACTTTTTCATTATTCGTAAAAACTGGCCTTTTCCCCAAATTTCTCTTCGCCTTAATTCTCTTGTTAGCTACATTAATTTTTTCTACTGATTTCGATGATCTTAATGGTTCTTTTAGTTTAGCTCGTTTTGATTTGATTGATAAAGATAAAAATTTACATCGCTTTCGTTGTTCTAAATTAGATTTCTGATTGATATGAACGAGAGAATTTGGCCGGGGTTTTCGCATTGATTCAGTTTGACATTTCAACTTTTTCAAGTTCCGAGTATCGTTTGTTGATAATTTTGAATTCAGGAATTCATCGGTTCGGAGGTCAGGTTTCTTTGATGATGAACGTTTAGCTTGTGCCTTTACATTGATATCTTTTTCTTTTTGTAATAAAGAATATCTGCAAGTTTTGTTTCTGCAAGCGCTTTTGATATTGATTGAAGGTTCACTTACAACAGTTGAGCTCTCACTTGATGATAGAGATTCTCCTCTACAGAGCCCTCCTTCGTGGTTCAAGCAATTTCTCGATAAAGCAAACACGCCTGCACACATAATATCATGCTCTTTATTCCATTTCTTACCTCGGAGAGCTTCTTGCATCTCTTCCATCTGGGTAACCCATTCTGGTTTTCGATATTCTTTCGTCCCAATGATACCTGCGTGAATGGGAATATTATTAACAAAATGACTCTCTATATATTATTCATCTACAACTATGTAATTTATTAAGAGAATTGTAATAAGATCAAGTGATAAAAAAATATGATTTGTGAGAATATTTGATGTGTTGAGTGTTTAGTCGGTAGGATAATAAAAATATGGAAGGATGCGAGAGCATGAGTAAGCTGATGAATTTGCTAGCAGGAGCTGCTGGAAAATCTCAAATAGTTTATCCTCATTAGTTACATTATTTTTCATTATATTTATCTCGCATGTATTTGCAATAAATAGTACAATCGTTACCTTCTACTGATAAATAAGTAGTTGTTGTTGAGACTCCCAAAGAGTTATGGGCTTCGAAAACAATATTACCAGTATCGTCAGGATAAGTTTCTGGTATCGTAAGAATAGACGTCCCGTCTTCTAGTTCTTCTATTTGAAACTCCTTTGATGGTTGAATTTCCAAACCTTCTTTGAACCAAGTTCCTTTTGGTTTAGGTTTACCTTTGAATTTCACCTCCAGTCTAAAATTAATCAGACGCTATGATTAATATAATCCTTCTAAGATTTTTATAAACTGTTCATATATTTCATCCACATTGTTAGAATTTCCAACTCGGCAGATAACTTTCATCGCATTTTTCACACTAAATTTACCGAAAACTTCATACAGTGTAGCTTTGTATAATGCATAAACTTGTCAGTGTCATAGCGATTAGTGAAAATTATAAAAAATAACTTAGAAGAAGAAACAAACTCACAAACGTACATCTAATTTCTTTCTTAGCTCAGAACGTTCTTTTTCCTCTATTAAGAAGCGAAACAAAAAATAATGATATATTCATCAGATATATGTTATTTGTTTATAAAGAAGCCAGAACCTGTTCAGAATAATTAGACTAGATGCTATTTGCTCCTTGATACCGCTTAGAAACTAAGCGGTATCAAAGTATCAAATAAAAAAATAGATCTGATAAGATATGCGCATTCATAGAAGTGACTAATAAAGGAAAAAATTTTATAAAGCATGAAATATCCTGGATGTCCCATCCCGTGAACTCTTGTACTTATTATTTATAATTACGTAACTGACGTTTTCAACAAGAATAGGCCCAAAAATTATGCTCAAGAAACGTTCTTTTTTTTACCATTTTTGTAAGACTAACAAGGAGAGGACACCACCTTCGGGTGTCGAATCACGATGAAACTTTGTGAGATGGTTCATGGGTAGCCTAATAGCTGATGTCGGCAGCCTCGGCATCCAACGTTTTGTGTTTTCTCGAAGATATTCGAGGACTGCGCGGTTGTAGATATGAGCTACTAGACTACTCATGGATCATCTCCCAAAGTTTCATCATTATTGGACACCCGGACGTACCATCCTCTCCTTGTAAGTTCAGTGTCTATTTTTTTTTAATTTGTGATCATATTTTCATGAAGCCTATGATTTCAAAACTATCAGGAAATAAATCTTATTGATCTTATTGAGAAAGAATTTATAATTTATAATTTCGGAAATATTTGGTTAAATTTATGAAAATTGAGAAACGGTGCGGGAGATGGATCGTTACTGAATAAGTTTAAAATTTCATATTTCCACTTCACTCTGGATTGGCCCTCAAAGATCGACAACTTATACATATTTATTTAAAATTGTATAGCTCACATACCGGGTTAATTCACCATCTTTTGTCGGTACTGTTTCTGGGAGGTTTTTAATAATTTCTGGTGCAGAATCTTCGGTATCAGATTCCATCAGTGTCTCCTAAAATAAATATGATTAATTTCCGTATAATTGAGCCTCCTCATAAATAACCTGGATGAGTTTCATGATTTCGTAGAGTAAAAATGCATATTATAACGTAAGACAATAATTTGCTTACAATTTTACAATTGGTATGGTTTTGGAAAACCTCTATTCAACGAAGAAACATGAATCGAAAAGTAGCAATACTTATGGAGATTCTCAAATGAAATCTCCCGGCACAAATTTGAGGATATTATATTTTTGCAACATATATTTATACATATTGTATAAATTAAAAATAACTCACCTTTGGAGACAGTAGGTCCTCTTCAGAACCACTGATTAGTGATGTGGCTATTGCTGAAGATGCTATTTCGTCATCGGGTTCATATTTATATGCTACATATAAATTAATATTGATTCAGGATGAAATAAATCGAGTCTAGTGAATGAATGGGTACATCTATGAGTTTGTATTGAGGAGGGTGTGGGCAATATAGCCACTTATTTTTAATGCTCCGAGTACATCGCGTCGGATCAAATCTGCAATAGTTGAGTCTTGATGACTTGAAGTTCAGGAGGTCCTTCTAAGGGAACTTTTTCCATTTAAGTGTTTTAAGGTGGCCATATTGCTCACACCCTCCTTATAATCCACTCATTTTCAACATTACCTTCAACAACCAATGAAGTTGTGCATACTGCTTCGCCGATGGGATTTGATGCTTGGCAAGTATATTCTCCAGAATCTTCTGGGAATACATTACTAATAGCTAAATTACAAACCCCTTCAGAATCTTGTAATATAGTTATCTGTTTTTCTTCTCTCACTGGTTTCCCATCGTGGAACCATTCAACTTTGGGAGTGGGTTTACCTTGGACAATGCATACTAAATTTACATTCTGTCCATCCATTACGCGGACCGGTGTTAACCTTTTTATGAAAGTAGGCGATACCAGTTCAACTGTTTCTTCCCATGGAATGTCTTGAAGCTCTACTGTGGCCGTACTGGTGACTGAGCCACCTACATTTTCTGCTCGACATGTGTATGTTCCCGTAAATTCGGGTTTTATTTCTTTGATCATGAGCACTGATCTATTCTCCTTTGTAACTATACGTATTTCGTGGGATGTCTATAACATAAATTTTAGTATCATGTTTATGGAACTACATGGAGTCGTAGTTAAGGCCAATTCTTCTTATCACTTATGGGTTATTTTCTAAGTAGCTCAAAGAAGAGCTTTTAAAAAGATCATTGCGCATAAAAATTAATCTTTAATGATTTGAACATATGAATAATGTTCATATTAAATGCAATTGATACTTACTTCAATTGGATGGTTTTCATAGAACCATTGGAATGATGCAGTAGGATATGATTCAACTGTTGTTTCCATAATCACGACTTCTCCTTCGCACACTATTCTAGGCTGAACTGGTTGTATAAATCTAGGTGCTTTTACTTCATCTGTTTCATCTTTTTTCTCTTTTACAGCTATTGAACCAGAACTTCTAGCTTCTCCAATTATATTTTGTACCCGCACTTCGTATTTGCCAGCATCTTTCTTCTTGATTTCTGGTATGTACAGTTCTGCTGTATTTTCGAATGTTTTGACTATTTTCTCAAGTGAAGGAATAATTTCAATATTATTCCTGAACCATTTGATTTCGGGCTTAGAATCACTTTCAAATTCTATTGAAAGAGACAAGGATTCTCCTTTTTGTGCCACCACAGCAGGTAGAGGTCGAATAATTTTGGGTGCATGCTGGACTTCAGGCTTTGACACAATAGCTACATTGCTAATGAGAAGATTTGCCCTACATTCGGCCTTACCAAATTGGTTAATAGCTCGTACTCGATAGATTGTTTCATCTTCAGGGGTAGGTTCCAATATTGTCAACGTTGCTTCTCCAGTCTCTGGGATGAAACTGATCTCTGTTTTACCTTCCTCTGGTCTCATTTCGATCTCATTACGGTACCATTTGATAGCTGGTGTGGGTTGTCCAGTAATGATACATTCTAAAGTGGCTGGTTTGTGTTCCTGAACTACCAAAGGCTTTATTGGATTGACAAAATGAGGTGCGACTCCTTCTTCTTCTTTTTCTGGAATATGAAATGAATTTTAGAATATGGAATGCATTGAATGATTTCAGCACGAACTATTGACTTGGTTTGATTTCAATCATAAAACTATCTTAGAGAAAACTGATAAAGAAGGATAACTTTTCAAAATAGTATGAGCAACTCGCCCGGTATAGTTGCCAATAGCATACTTGGGCGACATGTCGCACTCGCTGCGCTCGTGCACCAACGCGCCCGCGTGTGCAATTGGCAACTTTCCGCGCTCGTTACACAATGTACTATTTCACCACGCCAAGTTTTGGCAAACTGATCAAATACCAAGTAATATTTTCTTATTATGGTTTTACTTAATTCATGGTGAATTTCAAATGTTGGAAGTTTCTGTAACTTCAAAATATATCTAGATGTACTAGAAACTGATATGATTTCACATTGTTACCAATTTCATAAATTTGTATCCACCTAATTTAGGAGTAAAATAGAAAAATAGAAATACGATCTATTATTTTGACATGCACTGTTGATGTCAAAGATGAAGATGTGGACATTCTTTCAATTCATAACGATCCCACATTTTCATAGATATGTGGTTGACAAACATATTTTGTCACATCAATATGAACTACTATCAATATGAATTACTATTGCATACACACGTGAACATACATCAACTATTAATCTGCTATCAAAATCTATCTATTGGGATCATGTAATGTATAGAGTTAGCTCTGCACTGAACATCATTGATGACAGAAAATTACGAAACAATATTTTGGTTATTGTCATTGACAATCATTCATATTAATATGTGCTAGATTTAGTGATGATTATAATTATTGCTGAATATAACTACCGAGAATAACAATATTGGCAGTTGAAGTTGCCACTCCTGCAGGATTTGATGCTTTGCACGAGTACATCCCAATATCCTCCTCTCCAATTTGAGATATCTCAAGCGTTGCAATAGTTTCAGCTTCAATCATGGTATATTTTTGGGAAGCAATGAGTTCTTGTTCATTTCTGTACCAAGTTATCTTAGGAGCTGGATTCCCAATCACAGCACAAGTGAATTTAGCGGGCTTATTAGGTTCAGTAACAATGGGTTGCAATTTTTGAATGAATCGCGGAGCTACAGTTTTCTCTTTATCAACTATAGATATATCAACTTGCGTACGTGATTTACGATCATGTTTCTTTTTCATTTTCAACTCCGTGATTTTTTGTTCGTTTGTTTCGATAGATGAACTTTGAATCAATTCACTCATAGAATCAATGTTTTCCGTTATTTCCAATTCAGATACTTCGTATGATACTGATTCTTCTGCTGGATGATAAACAACTTTTTCTTTGAAATCAACGACTTTTTTAGTCTTTTTATCTCGTATTCGTGGTACTTGGATTTCTTCTAGAGGCTTGACCAACAGTTCTGAGCTAGGCTCTCCGATCATAATTTCCTGTGGTTTCATCTCCTTCGGCTTGGGTTTCTTCTTTCGACTCCATGGTAGTTGAGAAACTTCTTCCGGGCGATCGTCCACCTTCTCTTCAGTCACCTGTTCCGGTATAACTTTCTCCTCTTCTTCCACATTGAGTTCTGCTGTAGTTATTCCGGATGGCGTGGTGTCCTCTACATCTTTTGAGGGTAACTTTGTTTTTGGTTTCTTTGGTCCCCTGCGCCATGGTGCCTTTGTTTCTTGAACTTCTTCAATGGTTAATTTATTTTCTTCTACTTTCGTAACTTCGTCCACCGTTTCTTCAGATACGATCTCTCCAGTTAATTTCTTTGGCACTGGTTTCAAGGATATAACTTCTTTTTCATCTCGGATAGTCTTGGGTGTTTGAGTAGTTGGTTTAAGAACGATTTCTTCAGCTGCTCCCTTCTCATCAGGTTTCGAATCTTTCTTTGTAGGTCTTAATTGAACAGGTTGCAATTCTTCGATTGGTTTGATCTCCTTCGACTTGGGTTTCTTCTTCCGACTCCATGGTAGTTGAGAAACTTCTTCCGGGCGATCTTCCACCTTCTCTTCAGTCACCTGTTCCGGTATAACTTTCTCCTCTTCTTCGATATTGAGTTCTGCAGTAGTTATTCCGGATGGCGTGGTGTCCTCTATATCTTCTGAGGGTAACTTTGTTTTTGGTTCCTTTGGTCCCCTGCGCCATGGAGCCTTTGTTTCTTGAACTTCTTCAATGGTTAATTTATTTTCCTCTATGTTCGTAACTTCGTCCACCGTTTCTTCAGATACGATCTCCCCAGTTAATTTCTTTGGCACTGGTTTCAAGGATATAACTTCTTTTTCATCGCGGATAGTCTTGGGTGTTTGAGTAGTTGGTTTAAGAACGATTTCTTCAGCTGCTCTCTGCTCATCTGGTTTCGAATCTTTCTTTGTAGGTTTTAATTGAACAGGTTGCGATTCTTCGATTGGTTTGATCTCCTTCGGCTGTTTCTTCTTTCGCACCCACGGCATTCCAGAAACTTCTTCTGGGCGATCGTCCACCTTCTTTTCAGTCACTTTTCCAGGTATAACTTTCTCCTCTTCTTCCGCATTGAGTTCTGCTGTAGTTATTCCGGATGGCGTGGTATCCTCTACATCTTTTGAGAGTAACTTTGTTTTTGGTTTCTTTGTTCCCCTGCGCCATGGTGCCTTTGTTTCTTGAACTTCTTCAATGGTTAATTTTTTTTCTTCTACTTTCGTAACTTCGTCCACCATTTCTTCAGATACGATCTCTCGAGTTAATTTCTTTGGCACTGGTTTCAAGGATATAGCTTCTTTTTCATTTCGGATAGTCTTGGGTGTTTGAGTAGTTGGTTTAAGAACGATTTCGTCAGCTGCTTTCTGCTCATCAGGTTTTAAATCTTTCTTAGTAGGTTTTAATTGAACAGGTTGCAATTCTTCAACTGGTTTGATCTCCTTCGGCTGTTTCTTCTTTCGCACCCACGGCATTCCAGAAACTTCTTCTGGGCGATCATCCACCTTCTTTTCAGTCACTTTTCCAGGTATAACTTTCGCCTCTTCTCCGACATTGAGTTCTGCAGTAGTTATTCCGGATGGCGTGGTGTCCTCTACATCTTCCGCGGGTATCTTTGGTTTTTGTTTCTTTGGTCCCATGCGCCATGGAGCCTTTGTTTCTTGAACTTCTTCAATGGTTAATTCATTTTCCTCTACTTTCGTAACTTCTTCCACCGTTTCTTCAGATACGATCTCTCCAGTTAATTTCTTTGGCACTGGTTGCAAGGATATAACTTCTTTTTCATCGCGGATAGTCTTGGGTGTCCTTGTTATAGGTTTGAGAACGACTTCTTCAGTTACTGTCTGCTCATCCGGTTTGAAATTTTTCTTTGTTGGTTTCAATTGAACAGGTTGCGATTCTTCAATTGGTTTCACCTCCTTAGGCTGTTTCTTCTTTCGACTCCACGGCAGTTGAGAAATTTCTTCCGGTCGATCAACAGACTGTTCTTCGGTTACCATTCCAGGTATAACTGTCTCCTCTTCTTCCACATTGAGCTCTGCAGTAGTTATTCCGGATGGCGTAGTGTCCTCTACATCTTCCGAGGGTATTTTTGTTTTTTGTTTCTTTGGTCCCCTGCGCCATGGAGCCTTTGTTTCTTGAACTTCTTCAATGGTTAATTTATTTTCCTCTACTTTCGTAACTTCTTCCACCGTTTCTTCAGATACGATCTCTCCAGTTAATTTCTTTGGCACTGGTTGCAAGGATATAACTTCTTTTTCATCGCGGATAGTCTTGGGTGTCCTTGTTATAGGTTTGAGAACGACTTCTTCAGTTACTGTCTGCTCATCCGGTTTGAAATTTTTCTTTGTTGGTTTCAATTGAACAGGTTGCGATTCTTCAATTGGTTTCACCTCCTTAGGCTGTTTCTTCTTCCGACTCCACGGCAGTTGTGAAACTTTTTCCGGACGATCGTCCACCTTCTCTTCAGTCACCTGTTCCGGTATAACTTTCGCCTCTTCTCCGACATTGAGTTTTGCAGTAGTTATTCCGGATTGCGTGGTGTCCTCTACATCTTCTGAAGGTAACTTTGTTTTTGTTTTCTTTGGTTCCCTGCGCCATAGTGCCTTTGTTTCTTGTACTTCTTGAATCGTCGTTTCCTCTGCTTCTACTTTCTTAACTTTGTCCACAGTTACTTCAGAAATGATCTCTCCAGTTACCTTCTTTGATATTGGTTTTAGGGATATTACTTCTTTATTGTCTTCGATAGTCTTGGGTGTTCTTGTTATTGGTTTGAGTACGACTTCTCCAGCTAATCTCTGTTCATCAGGTTTCAAAACTTTTTTAGTTGGTTTTAGTTGAACAGGTTGCGATTCTTCGATTGGTTTGACCTCCTTAGGCTGTTGCTTCTTTCGCGTCCACGGAAGTTGAGAAATTTCTTCCGGACGATCAAGCGGTTGTTCATCGGTCACTTTTTCAGGTATAACTGTCTCCTCTTCTTGCACATCAAGTTCTGCAGTGGTCATTTCGTACGGGTTGATGTCCTGTACATCTTCCGAAGGTTCCTCTGTTTTTGGTTTTCTTGGTCCCCTGCGCCACGGTGCCTTTGTTTCTTGTACTTCTTCAATCGTCGTTTCCTCTGCTTCTACTTTCTTAACTTTGTCCGTGGTTCCTTCAGACACGATCTCTCCAGTTACCTTCTTTGATATTGGTTTTAAGGTTATTACTTCTTTATTGTCTTCGATAGTCTTGGGTGTTCTTGTAACTGGTTTGAGGACAACTTGTTCAGCTACTTCAAGTTCTGCCGGTTTCAAATTTTTCTTTGTTGGTTTCAATCTAACAGGTTGCGATTCTTCAATTGGTTTTATCTCTTTAGGCTGCTTCTTCTTTCGCATCCACGGAAGTTGAGAAATTTCTTCCGGACGATCAAGAGGTTGTTCATCGGTCACTTTTTCAGGTATAACTGTCTCCTCTTCTTGAACATCAAGTTCTGCAGTGGTCATTCCGTACGGTTTAATGTCCTGTACATCTTCCGAAGGTTCCTCTGTTTTTGGTTTTCTTGGTCCCCTGCGCCACGATGCCTTCGATTCTTGAACTTCTTCAATGGTCAATTTATTTTCCTCTATTTTCGTAACTTTGTCCGTGGTTCCTTCAGACACGATCTCTCCAGTTAATTTCTTTGGCACTGGTTTCAAGGATATAACTTCTTTCTCCTCGCGGATGGTCTTGGGACTTTGGGTAATTGGTCTAAGAACGATTTCTTCAGCTAATCTCTGTTCATCAGGTTTCAAATCTTTTTTAGTTGGTTTTAACTGAACTGGTTGCGATTCTTCAGTTGGCTTAATATCTGTAGGCTGTTTCTTCTTTCGCATCCACGGTAGTTGAGATATTTCTTCGGTCATCTGTTCGGATGGCTCGGTATCGCCTGTATCTTCTGAAGGTATCTTCGTTTTTGGTTTTTTTGATCCTCTCACCCATAGAGCTTTTGATTCATCAGTTGGTTTGATTTCGTCATGCTGCTGCTTTTTCTCCACAGGTTTCGGCGTTATTTCTCCAGTACTAATCTCTGGCTGAGGCTTTTGTTCAATTGGAGTTGGTTTCAGTGCAACTCTCTCTTGAGTCCAAGGTTTTACTTTGTCATTAATTTTTTTCTGTTGTATTTCCTCTTTTCTATCAATACCTAACATAGATGATCCCTCGGAGATCGTGTAGTCTTGAATGAATTCCCTCTCATCTTTACTAATTTTCGTTTCTGGAACTAATTTTCCAATCTGTTTTTGTACATCTTCCATTTTATCAACTATCACTTTATCTTTTTTGGGAGCTGATTTCAAAGTTATCTCTTCTAATCTCTCTTTCCGAAGATCTTGCTTGATTGTATGGGTCTTTTTGAGATTAATATTTTCTTCTGTCCAGGATTTGGGTTTTTCAAATTGGGTTTTCTTGGTTCTTTTCTCTTTCTCTTCTACGTCATTGTCAATTCCCAATATTTTTGAATCTTCTTCTACGGTGTAGTACGTCGATTCGAGTTTTTTCGTTACATCAGTCGGCTTTAATGTTACTTTCTCTAATGTCTCTCTGGGGATTTCTTTTTTCTCTACCTTGACAGATTTAAGTGTGATTTTTTCATTCTTCCATGATTCTTTGATTCCTTTCTTATGTATATTATCACTTTCTACATCTTGTTCTCGGACTCCAACTTCTTCAGGAGTAAGCTTCTTCAGAATTGAATCTTCTCGCGAGCTATCTTTCGGTACCGATCTCAATTCTACCAATGGCAAACTTTCTCTCCTTATCTCATTTTTTTCAGTTTTGACTGGCCGTAATTCAACCTCTTCGATTTTTTCTTTCTGGAATTCTCTGGGAGTAGGATGAGCTTTTTTTAATACTACTTCTTCTTCATTCCATGGTTTGATTCTATCGTGAGTTGCAATTTGAACTTTTTCACCAGACGCGTTTTGATGTTTTGGTTTTGGTTTTTGCCAAGGAGTTATTTTTACAGGTTGAGGTTGAAGTAGTCGCCCCTTGCGCCACGGTAAATTTCCATCTGCAGGTTGTAGAGGAATACCGAGTGGAAGACCTTCCTCGTCGACTTGGATATTATCCTTTGATAATTCTTTCACAGTTGTAAAATCTATCTGTGATCCAAATCGTTCTATATGAGTAGGCTTGATTTCTGAGTCTCTCGTATCCTCGCTCCCCGGGACAACATTCTTATAGGATACACCTCTTCTTTCTGAAAACGTAAGTTCTTGCTTTTAGTTGAGATTTGGATAATTTTCTTAAACCATATTCCAGATATATTCCAGTAAGCCAAATCCACACTGTTAGTTTTTCCACTCTATACAAACTGTTCAAACAATAAGTGCTGATACGTGCAAAATAATTTTATACAGAAGCTCAAAAAGTTGTATGATAGTCTTTGCGAAGATAGATGGTTGACACCATTTTTAGTATTTCTATAATTTTTCTAGAGTACACCCTATATCTAACCAGGATATCACTTGGAAATTGGGTCTACGATCTCGTTGGACCTTTCGGATGTGGTTTGTAGTTAAATAAATAGATATTTGTGCAGTCATTCATCGTAATGTTTTGATTTCCCGAAGATATTGTCATGTTTTTATACAAAGAATCTATTCTATACGTAAGACGTTTCACACACACACACATACACACACACACACACACACACACACATAGATATTTTCCGACTATTGGTGATTTTCTGCGTGTACTGTATTTTTTGAAAATTAAAATGTTAGGACGAGATAATGTAAATATCACCTATTCGGGTATTAAAAAAAAAGTTTCACTGGAAAAAATACTTCCAAAAATTTGGATATCATTAGTGACCCAAATCCCAACCGGTCTCTTTGGTAAGTGAAAAAAGAGTATATTTTGCAAAGATGGTCCTTTACGACTGGAAAATTTGTCGTAAGTTGACTTGACTGAGAATCACACGAGTATAGAATTATCATTTGTGCACAAGTATTTTCTCACATAAGATGAGAAAAGGTTTGATTACGAAGATCTGCATCAAGTTGTATGAGAGCGTATCATCCAATATTCTGAATCATTCTGATGAGTGTGCTAAATATGTGAAAACCACTTCTATCTTCTACATTTGCCTGCAGCGTTTGAGAAAGCACTACGTTCATTATATTCCTGAGGACCTTATTACGCGTTACAGAAGTTTAAATTGTAATCTGAGAAATTAGCCATTACCCGATATTTTTACAAATCTTCCAAAGAATCTTCACGTTAGAGGTAAGATCATAAAAATGCTTGAATTGATCACCGTGCGATTTTGGCACTCTCAGTTTGGTTTCTGTCAGGGGTACAGTAATTTGTTGCAATCCGGCTTGATGAATCTTTACGTTGCTATGTATACACTCTACTATATAAAAGCTTATCTAATTTCTAAATACGCTACAATATGGAATATAATTCAAGAGTCATGGGCATGAGCCAATGATATTTCGAGATTGATTTAATTCAGATTATATTTTTAGTCCGAGTTAGAGAGCTTTGTGTTTCTCATTTCTCTTCAAACACTTAATGGCTCTAGGATAATTAAATTTGAAACACGCCGGCATTTGAAAATGTTAAAATAATCAGAAAATGTTATATTCTGTAGAAGATTGTTAAACCTATTGTCATATTTTCTGCTGAATTTAATGTTGTAGTCCTGCCTTCATTCGACATAGGACACTAATTTAACCGGCCCTGTAGTTTGTATTTATTTGAAAATACTTGTCCTAACTCAAAATAAGTGATTTGTTCAATCTGGCAAAAGTTCAACATGCACCATTGATCGAATTCTCTATGTTTATAAAGAATGCTGAATTTTTCTTTCTGTAATAAAAATTGAATGACCAAGTTTTGAATGTCAAGTTCTTGTTTCTCTAAAGAGTTCCCATACATTTTATTCACGAATTATAAAATTATCAACCTCAACCACCGACACCGGTCAAAATTGTAGTCTGAGTCAAGGTTGAAAAAAGTTAAGAATCATTAGATGATTAGATGATTATACACACAAATCATCATACGTATTATCGCATTAGTCGTTATCGGCGTGTCCGAGGGTCGGCGTATCTGTTTTTTCCGTAGTACGTTTTTTCCCATACGCCTAAAAAAAGACATTGTTCATGACTGCGCTGGTGTGCAATTTTCCGGCCTAGTATCAAAAACTACTGTGATTTCATGAAAAAATGTCATTACGCGTGTGAAAAACGTAATGTTTTTAGGCAATGTTCGCGATCTTGGTAAGTCAGTTGTTAGGTGTAAGAAGAACAACTAAATTGCGATAAGTTCAAACTCCAAGTTGGAACTGCTTCAAATTAAGATCGCGCTTAAACCTATATCGCTGAGTGTGACTACTCTCAAAAGCATCTAATAAATATTAGAATTTCATCGAGCATTCTTGAAAATTGCAGTTTCATTCGCGGTAAGATATGTGTTCAAAAATAAATCAGCATTAGTATGAAGCTGCGCTAGCGCTGCGAGTAAGCATATAGCTTTGAGGTTCTCTGGTGGGGATCGTATGCGCGCGTGACGTCAAGCGCCAGCAGTACACCTCAACTTCCACTTGGCTTATGCTGTTCAGTCATCTTTCAAACCCCGAGACGCTACCGAGCACGAGAGTGACTTTAAGTGTGACTTCGCAGTACGTGAAATTTCGCGCTAACAGTCGTGGCTGCTCAGTGTTCGGAATTTTATTTGATTGGATTTTCATCGATGTGCAAAAGCCAACTGAACGTGGTATTTTTTCTCTTCATCCAAGTGTTGTGAACTTGAAAATGAACAGTGTTTGGCGAATACAGTGACTAGTGAGTGATAGGGTCAATTATAATTTGTGAGAACAATTATTACGAACTCAATGGTCGCCTTCAACCGAACATTTTCCAGTTCAAAAGTTTGATGATAATCCGTGTATATGAATATTTTCCTCTGTTCGCACGATTATCTGATTCAATTAATTTTGAATCAGACTATTGTGTGATAATTGAATTACAGAATTAATCTTGAGATGCATATGTCGCTTTGACAAACATGATTCATTTTACAAAATCAAGAAAAACATTCATAAGCTTTGAACAGACACTGCTCCGTTCGGTTGAAGAGCGGCCATTATTTGACAGATTACAATCAAACACATAATCAAAAAAAATGGACGAAGGTGGTGCATATTTCCAAGATTGAATTGGAACTTTCCTGACAGACTTCGGGAAAAGAGGAATGGGTAAAAATTGTATTACAGTTAAAGTCTCAGCCATCCAACATTCTTATTCCTGTTGTTTATCATGATATTATTTGTGAAATATTTCTATAAGTATCTGAGTTTAATATATTTTGAGATATTACTAAGCAATTTCGATAGTTTTGTTTTGGATTCTGGGACGAGAATAGTGTACACAGTAAGTTGTTTGTAAGATTATGTGAAGATTTTATTGAATCACGAGTGTTGACATCCAAAATATACTTGTTTCTTCATTTCGCATATACATAATCACATGCATTTTATAAATTGGAAGATAATATTCCAATGCTTCGAATATTCACAATAAGTTGTAACATCGTATTGCATCGTATTGTACATTGTACAATAAGTTAAGTTTTTCTATAAAAAAATGTATGCATTATCTGCAATAAACACGATTGACTGCAAAGAAGACTCGGCATTATATGCTGTACGCCTTTTAATTTGTCCATGATCCAAGAACTCCCGATCAATCCAACATGTGAATCCAAGGTGTATGTGTGCAGACGATGGGGGGACGAGCTGATTCCGTGGTAGGGCTTTGCCGATGAGCAGAAATACGTGAATCTCCAAAGTACGCTGACTCTTGTCGGAGGAGGGGGGCGATATTTCAGGAGGCCTGAATCATCGGTTAGCTGCGATTGCTGAAATAGCATTTGCAGCTCGTCTCTTTCTCTTTCCCTCTCTTTCTCTTCTCTTTTGCCATCGCAAGTCTATGCGGGGGCTCGTCCACAAAGATTCCACCAATCTGGAGCCGCAGCCAAGAATACGAGACGACGGTGTTGGGGGAGGAGGAGGCAGACGCAATGCTCCTAGCTGCCTTTTATCGTCCCTCGATGAATCATCAATGTTTTTTCGCGTTCCAAGTGTGCGAAGCGAGGAATTTCGTTGGATTCGCAGGATGCCTGGTCAGGTGGTTGAGCCGCGTTCAAGGTTGGACGTTGTCTGCACAACGTGCCCATTAGCAAAGAGTGAAGTAGGCTCTCGCTTTAATTTCATAATTCATTTTATTTTAAGTTTAATCATCTTAGTCCCGGCTATCCCGAGGATTTTGCATTTCAACGCGCGAGTATTAGCATAGTTTTCCTTGCGCAATCTGTTTCGTTGAATTATAGAAAGATGTTGTGCGTCTGAATCATTCTGGCATGCATTTAATCCCTGGCTCAAGCGCAACGTCCATAGTCTCGAGCGACGGAGCTTGGATTTTTCCTTGTAAAGTAAAAATATCGCGAGCACTTGTGATTATTAAGCGTACACGAGTAGACGATTGCATTTGTTGTTTGTCAACTTGCAAAAACGAGTTGCCGGATATGCGTCAGCGCTCCTCGAATTTCAGTAGCCGTCATTCAAAAACGACCGAGCGATTCCGAATTTTATTCTTGTGGACAGGATGCAGAACATGTTTCGAAACTGCTCGATTTAGCGCTTAATCTGTGAAACAATCGTCTCGCCGAGTTTCAGCTTTGATACACTTAGAACACTCAGATGCTTGGTATAAACGGAATAATTCAAATATAATAGAGTAATTTTCAAAAATATTTGTATTCCACCATTTTTTTAATTATAAAATCAGCGATACGGACTAGCTTTTATCCATATGGTTACATATAAATAAGTTTTTTCCAGAGTTATCAAGATAAACTGATATAGCTAATTTTACTATTCAACGTGAAAAATTTGAAATTAATGTGTGAAAGCAATGCGACAACTGTAACCCAAATTCGTTGAAATATATAAAATTTTTCAAATTATAGGGTTTGATGAAATTTTCTTCGTTTGTAAAGTTTGGCATAGTGACAAACATCACTCGCATCTTCAATGATATTATAGAACTCGACGACGAATAGATTACATTATTCACGAAACCTTTCACCAATGGCAATAGACTATGTAAAAGTATTTTACTGGACGATGGTCGAATACTCATTATTTGTTGATGGTTATCCGAAAAATCTGATTGTAATCACCAATAGTGGATTTTCCGTTAAGCACCAAATCAATAAAAATTTGCCATTATATACCAAGCATCAAATTTTCTCAGAGTACAATTTACCGGACAGAGACCCGATGAACTTCTCCAGTCATGCCTAATTGGCGGATCAGAAAGGGCGACTTGAAATTTGAGGGGAATTTCACGTGGCGCGTTCCTGGTGGATTGGACGAGGAGGCGGTGGAGAAGGGGGAGTAGGAGGGGGGGGGGTCGGCCATATCACAGGCTCGCGCGCTCCAAATATAGTCGGGTAATGTAATACACGTCACGTGCGCAGAAATAGCTTAAAGAGCCTAGCTGCGAGTGCACACGGCACCGCTCGCGGAGAAAGAGAGAGAGAAAGAGGGAGAGAGAGAGAGAGCGCACCGGCAGAAATAATAACTCGGCTCGCGTGCCGCGTTTTTAACGCGAAACTAAAGAGCCTGTGCGGACCGACCATATACACTACAATCTCGTGTTTCACTTTTAAGCGCGAGTTAACTTTTCTCCCCGTCGTTCGCTCGAGCCGCGTGGACCGATATTTTTATTTGTTCATCTTGACTGACGCGAACGTAATACTGATATATTAGCGTTCCACCTCTAATTTGCGTCTCCAATTCGATTTAAGTTGTTACGAGGTGGTTTATGGATACCCAAGTAAATGGTACAACTGCACCGGAGTGAACAAAATTATGAATGAATTGTATGCCTAAGGAATTTTGATTGAAACTTGACTGAAATAATATAGGGATTCGGTTCGTAGGAATCGGTAATCTATGCGTCTAAAATAGGCTTCATCCAGAATTTCTGGATCCTACTTTGAAACAGAATCATCTTGAAAGAAGACTTCTTCTTCTTCTATTCTTCTTCAATCGAGAATATATTCCGTTTGCAAGGAGCGGAGATCTACATAAGGCCTCATTCCTCCGAGGACAAGACGATAATATTGTGAGTATACCAGACACAGATAATGCGTAGATTGTTTATACGGAATTTAATGACAAATTAATTAATGAAACACGATGAGCTCATTTTTTTAGTTTTATACAATCAATTTTCGCTCCTGCATCAATTACTTATTCCAAAAATACGTTATGATGAGCGAACTGTATTGTATTAATATTGTATTGTAAAAATTATAACTGTATTGGTAATTATTAATGCTTCATATAAATTTTACAACCGAAAATATACGGAATGTCCTACGTATAGCGATA
The DNA here is from genome assembly GCA_020882685.1 of Aphelinus atriplicis. Taxonomy (NCBI): domain Eukaryota; kingdom Metazoa; phylum Arthropoda; class Insecta; order Hymenoptera; family Aphelinidae; genus Aphelinus; species Aphelinus atriplicis. The sequence goes on along the minus strand of CM037074.1, from coordinate 69,906,537 downwards.
TACATTGTTTTGCATGAAAAGATGGCGAAATATGTTGGGGGAATCCAAACGTTAGATCATGATGAATCACGGCAAGTATTCCATCTATTTGGGTATACATGAACCACCTCGGAAAGTTTCAGCAAGATCCGAACGCCGCAAATAACCCTAGTGGTAGTTTCCTGGTTAGTGAAAGTAATAGGTAATTTGCCAAATTGAATAGTACTCTTATGTACTTGTGACAACAGCGGACTACGTGCCTTCTAACTTTACCCCGGTTTCGATCTTGTTTTTCTCTCTCTTTTGAGTGAGTAACATCACTTGATTCCTGGTGATTGTTTGTCATGGTGATCGGACTATTAACGATAGATAATATCAAACAAACGTGAGCTCTTTCCGAATCACGAACGCACTACTCGATGCATTATTTAGTTAGAGCGAAAAGGTAATAATCTACAGAATATTTGAACTTAGCAGCTAAAGTCAAATCTTGGTACAGTTTCAAGCGAGTACTTGAGGGAGTTGACATTGATTCACGCGCTCGACTATTTCAATTTGTTCAATTAACTTTGTCGATTTTCGGCAGCTATTCGCCTATATTCCATTAAAATATGAATTCACTACGAGGTATAAAATTGTCGGTAAATTTTTTCAACGCGATTGATCTAGATTTCGGCATGGAGTAAATAATCGATTTAATCTTCGTCACAGTGTTGGCGTTTGAGTGTGCAGGTAAGACACGCACATATTATTATATTCGCTTGCGCGCTGAAGCAATTACCGGTCGTTACGCATCGGCTAACCATCATAACGGCATCAGTATATCGCGATGATGAATTATTATTATCGCGTTACGGAGCTCGCGCACGCGCGCCCGTACGAAAATATACATTTTTCAAAAGTCAGTTTAAAATTGCTCCGTTCGTGTGGAACGCCAAGATTTCCGTGGTGATCCACGGCCGTTGGAATTTTAAAATAGTGCCGCACGAGTTTGATTCAAAACACTTGTTTTCCAATTATCTCCGTTGGGTAATAAATAGTTTCGAATTACGAAAGTGTTTTCGATATAAATACATATATATATCTACCCACGCCCGCACACGCGCATATACACATATATCGAATCACGTTTTATTATTAGGCTCTACTAATTTCTCTCGGTATCCTCAATGTTTTTGGAGGGTCTTGGTGTTGTCTTAAAAATAGCAATGGTGATTCTTATGTTTTCAAGCTTTTCATTGACAAAAACTTCATATTTTGTACACTTTTTTTATTAACTTTTCATTGTACAATAAATAATTTATTAGTAAAATATTAGAATGATATATACTTAATTAACTTCAAGTAGTATTTATATTCTTGGCTATTTTTCGACGTTCACACATATTAATGCATGAAAACTTTCAACATTTTCGCATGAGAATTTGACAGAAAATAACAGTGATATTTCTTAACATCTAAACTTTTAGCTTAAGAATTTTCCTACTTTCAAGAAATTTGTTTTTATAAAAATACAGTGTTGTGCACTCGAAGAAAACCTAAATACTTTTTGGCTTTACACCCTTTCTACTTTTCTTTTTTTTTTCCTTTCCATTATTATCAATTAATCTGCACCACCTTCGTCTAGTGACATCGTATTGTTTTTCTTTTGTCTCAAAATACATCATCACTTTTTTGTTAGTAAAAACCAAACTACCTAACTTGCAGAAGTTGAATTTGAACAACTGCGGATTTTCGTTAAAAAAGCAGCGCGAAAATCAAAATTGCAAGTTGTGGCAGTGCGACGTTAAAAAACTTTCAAATGTGGATAAAAATTGTTCATCCCCTTATTTCAAACCATTAGTGGATATTTGGGGTTTCATCACTCAAGAAAAAGGATAAACATTCACTTTAAATTCTTATAGCAATTGAGATTTGAATTTAACTCTTACTTTTAACGATGAGTTTCGCTGATGATTCTACGGTTCCTGCAGATGTTGTTGCACGGCAGGTAAAAATGCCAGAGTCTTCTTCATATGTCGTGGCGATCAAAAGTACGGCATTGTTTCCTTCGTGAATCATCTGAAATGAACGGTAAAATAAGATTTTAAGTAGTTAAAATAACTTAAAATATCCAACAATAACGAATAACTAATTCATTAACGATATTCGTTTTAATTTTCCATTCGATATATATTTGAATCAAAATAGACACACGCTGACAGTTGTTGAAATTCGAATCATTTGATTGAAATACTAACTGATGAATCTACAAATTTTCTGCGAATCTTTTATTGAAATGACCTTTTTGCAACAGAATTGATACATTATTCTTGACCCCGAAATTAAAATTTTTAGAGTACTAAAACAGTGTGTTCAAATGGCACCGGAGTAAAATCGTGTTTACGCCTCCTACCGAAAAATTCAATCCTGTAGTAGTATGCATCAGAGGTGAAATTTAAATAAACTTTTCTGATGGTCTATGAAATGAGTATTTAATCAAGTGTGAGTAAAATTTCTCATTCTACAAACAAGCTAGATAATATACATCATGATTTGTAAAATAAGTAAAATGAAATAGCGATAGAAATGTGTATTATCTATTACAACTATATTCAATTCATCGTAAGTATGAATATATATCCTCGTAGAAGTAAGATATTTAACAAAATGAATTGCATGCATTTTCGTAGAATAATGAATGAATTAGTCTGTAGACACACAAATCTAATAATTTATTCCGTGTAAGCTGAGGCTAAAAATGTGATTCATAGTTGATCCATTCAGCTGTTGTAGAAAGTATCGAATAAATGATGTGATGAACATTGTTAATCCAATGCAAGAAGAAATAGAATTAAAAGATGATCATTTTTCAAAAATAGTTTTAGTATGTGAAGTTCCAAACCCATTATAAATAAGTTATTTTCAAGAATGTATATGGTAATGTGACAACAGAAATTGAATATTAAGTTCCATATATAAGGTGCTCTAGTTCAAATCTGGGTTTAAGTTAAAGTTTATACAATACCTGAAAATCTGGAGACTCTGGAATCAAGGCACCTTCTCGATACCATTGGATCGTCGGCTTGGGCTTAGCTGGTGAAACTTGCGTTTTAAATTGAGCAGGTTGACCTTCAAAAACAAGCTGATCCTTGAGAGGAGTTAACTTCGGCAAGACATCAGTTGAATCAGGGGCTATTTAATGAACGATTATTCATAAGTTTTTTAGGAATGTTCGAATAGCGTTGAATGATTTATAATTCACTAACCGAGAACTTTCAGAGTGGCAGATGAAGTTACTTCTCCAGCGGGATTTCTGGCAATACACTTGTAAATACCTTCATCTTCTGGGAATGCCTCTGAGATCCTCAGCGTATACAGATCCGTTTCTTTCATCATTTGGAAATACTTTGAGGGCTTGATGATCTGGAATCCAAGTAAAATTATGAAATGATTGTAATGGATAAATTAAAACTGTAAATAATAAATCAAGTGTCTGTTAAAACGTAAGTTTGATGTTTCCCCTCGTTGATACTGATCGTTATAAATTTGAACATTTCTAGATTGTAAGATTCATATTCACCTTATCTCCTTTTTTCCATTGAATAGATGGGATTGGCTTTCCACTTATTCTACACGAGAATGCGACAGATGTGCCTTCGTTGATGGTTTGATCCTTGATAGGCTGCAATACCGTTGGTGCTTTTTCAACATCAGACGGTGATGGTTTTGCCACCTTTGCCGATGACTGAGGCTGGCGCACGATACACTCGGCTTCACATCGAGCTTCACCGGCACTGTTTATTGCGACGCACTCATATTTTCCAGTATCTTCCACAATACTCTCCAGAATCAAAAGAGTATACGAATTGTCTTCCTCCAAAGTCTTGTATCGAATATCCGGAGTAATTTTCTTGCCATTCTGTTGAAGATTTAAAAATGAATTCTCTGTAATAAATTGAACGATTTGTAAAAGTCAAACGGATGAGTCATACCTTCAACCAATATACGTCAATCGGCTTGGTGCCAGCAACTTTCGTATCAAATCTCGCTAATTGTCCACTTGTAACAGACGTGCTTTGCGCCGTGTTGATGAAGCTTGGTGGTACAACTCCACCACGTCCTGACTGTCTCCGCTCTTCGACAACAAGATTGGCACTGCATTTCGCCTTGCCACCTCTATTTTCAGCTATCACAGAGAATACCGCCGAATCTTCCATGAAAACTTGACGGACTATTAGCACGGATTTCGTGCTGAATGTGTAAATTTGCAAATCCGCCGAGTTTGTTATTGGGAAGTCTTCGCGGTACCATTTGATCGTCGGCAGAGGATCACCGTCAAATTCAACCTCGAATTTAGCTTGTTCTTGTTCAAATGCCCGGCATGGCTGAATCTTCTTCGTGAAAATTGGAGGTTTCGATGGCTTTACTTTGCCTTGAACAATACGTTCTTGCGTTTTAGCTTTGTGCTCCACTTCCGTTGTTTCAGTTGCTGTTATATTCCTCGTTATTTCTAGGTCTCCTCGCATTTCTTTCTGCGTTTGTTTTTGTTTTGCGACGTGAACTTCTTTTCCGTGAACCGTTGATTCCGATGGTTCAGGAGGATATCCGGGTCCTTTAACTTTCTGAGAATCAATATCTACTTGGGTTGTGAATTTTTTGTTGCTCTTCAGTGTTGATTGAGCAGTCTCTTCTGATTGCGATTCCCTTAAGGAGTATTGAATCATATAGATATCATGATATGAATTTCATTAGAAAAAAATTTGAGTGATTGATAATCTTAATGATTTATACTTACAATGTGTCTTGGTATTGTTGTGCCATACCTCTAGCAATAGAGCTACTAACAACCTTTTCTCCTGGTATTGCAAATTGATGAGATGCTTCTCTTAACCTTGATTCTTTCAGAAGCTGTTCTTCTTCAAGATTCGACAATTTATTGAAGTATCCTTCACTTCTCTTTGACTTAACAGTTTTTTGCCAATCTGTTTCCGGCTCTTTGATGACCTTTGGTGCTAAGTGCTCTGTTACTATTGTAGCACCTTGAGAAATAGATTGTACCTGACTTCGTTCGTCGAAAATACGCTCTAATTCAGTGTTTTCTCTTTCTCCTTGGTACGCACCGAGTTCCAAATCGTACCATGCTAAGAAGAAAAATAAATATGTCTTTTTTATCATTATTGCGAGATATAACATCAATATAACGCGGTAATCGATCCACTTTTATCTTACATATTGACACATGCGAGATGCATAATTATAATTAGAATAAAAACAATCATAAATAAACAAATCATACATATACTCGGAAAAAAGAATAATTTATGCATCAACATAAAGTGGGAAAAAATAAAACACAAAACAACATAGAATAGGTGCATATAACATTACCATTTCTGGACTTGATTTTTGGAATACAATTCATTATTGATAACCATTTTTTTACTGAAAAGGAAGATAGGTAGGAGTTTATGTGATATTTGTGGAGTTAATGTGTGAGGTATGTGGCAATTTAGTACACGAAAGATCTTGATTGATATAAGTTAATATTTTTTACTCAATTTTTTGACATTCAAACAATTTTATCTTGAAAAAAATACTAATTTTCGGGTAACACATCTTTTTTGAATTCATGTTCAAATTTTGTAATTTAACACGAGAGAATTGGGTACATTTATTCAAAATACGTTAAAAAATTTTCAAAAAAAAAGTCAAAAATATTTGAACGGGACAAAATATTACACTGTGAAACAAGGGGCGGAAGATGGCTATTTTGCACGAGCCGAAATTGAAGGCACAATGAGACATTGACGAGTACATAATTATTGACCGAGCTATAAATAGCTATTCGGCCCCAGTTTCGCACCGTATTTTTCTTAACCAGTGCATAATTCGGATTTTTTTTTCAATTATGTTAAGTGGATAGAGAGTCACACATTCTGAGTTGCATGCATTCAATATTTAGAGTGAAAATAATATACATGAATTATTTTCAGGAATTTTAAAATTTTCTAAATCTTCAATGTTCAAGAGATTTTGAATTTTGAACTTTTATGATGGGGACAAATCATTTCTTCCATGAAATTGGAGTAGCTTACTCAATATGCTCAAAATGAGAAATTTTTTATCCACTTTACATGAATGAAAATAAGACGAATTCAGATACGAGTTGAGAAAAAGTCTCGAAACAATTTTAACACAAAAAGGTATGGGGTAAGAGTAAAAATTGTGACATGTGTAAAAAATGTCATGGAAATTTCCCATCAAAACTTTCCTAAGAATCACATAAAAATCTTTTTGTCTTATAAAAATCATACCTGCTGGTACCTTTCCTCTATGGCTGAGTTATCCGTTATCCAAAGGATATTTTATATAGTCGATAGTGCATTCGTCATCCGTCATACCCTTAACAATTATCGTACTTCTTTTTCTGGATCGCTTTACCGTTGCTGTCGATTTTTCAGGAAGGAATGGAATTGAGGATGATTGGATGAGGAATAATCATGTGGTGATGTTTAAAAGTTTTCAAGTATTTTGTTTCTTAAAAGTGCATGTCACGTGACTAACGTCACATCACAAGTTGGATCGTTCGCATGATTTTTATTTTGAACTTATGTTTATATTTGTGTTTGTTCTAGGTGTTTTTTTTAATTAAATCGGTAGTGAATGCTAGAGTCAACATCAAACTGCTTTGAAATTCCAAAACCAAAGAGCTTCCAGTAGAAATTTTCACGTTTGTCGGAAGGTATTAAAAAATTGAATGATACATAATTTTGAGTATAGTTTGATGTTACTCAATTTATCATCTTACATCTTGTTCAAATTTGCACTTACGTCTCGGTGATGATTTCAGAACTCCTCGATAATCACCGCTACGAGGTTTTACAGTTAGAGTAGTTTCAGTTCGCGCCTCGCCAACTGAACTTCTTGCGATGACTTCAACTTTGCCGTTATCGTATTGCCTTGTTTTTGGTATATCCAAATGATACATACCATCATAAGTCAACCTATACCGGGAACCCTACGTGTAAAATACGAAAAGTTAATGCCATCTGTAAAACTCAAGGTTGTCTGCTATTATTTTCAGAGTGAGTCACGATAAATCCTACTTACGCTCACTACAGTATGACCGTTGATAAGCCACATAACACGAGGTCTTGGATGGCCAGTAACTCTACAACAGAATCTGGAATAGTCTCCTTCTTCAACAGTGACAGGCTCTGGTTTGCTAACGAAAACAGGTGGGGCACGAACTTTTTCAGCCTCCAGTTCTTCTTCGGGCACACTAAAAATTAGAAATCGATTGTTAGTTTTTCTAACTGAATCCGAAATTATTGAATTGGAAATATTATTTCATAAAACCAATTTTTAATTTAGTCACACACTAGTATCACCGCTGGCGCAAGTCCATATAATACTTACACTTGCCAAGCAGCTTCCATTTCACGAATTTTCTCGATACTCTTCATTCCCTTAGGTAACTGAGATTCATAAATAATTCCTGGTTTGCCTGCAGTTTTGATTACTGCTTTTGTTTCATCAGAACCATAAAGATTTGTAGCTCTGCATAAATACTCTCCACTGTCTTCCGGATAGACCCAACCAAAATTCATTGCCACGTAACCAAAATCATAAATGGGGGTGAATCGATTTTTGTGTGGTAACGGTTTTCCATTGAGGAACCACTCAACTTTCATATTTGGATCGCCAACTGGAGCCAACTGACATTCAAATTTAGAGCTGTTCATTTCGACAAGTTCTTCTTGACTTTTTATTTGAGTCACAAATCTAGGAGGCTGTTTCTTTTCAGCATCGTACAAATCTTCTTCAGTAAGATGGACTTCTGAGGTATATTTCTTTATAGTTGCTTCCATCTGCATTAATGCCTCGGATTTCTTCATACCTTTAGGAACTTGGTTTTGGAGAATGATACTTGGAAGTTCTAAAAATGATGAAAACAATTCAATAGTTATTTGAATCAGTAAACGAATCCCTTTTTTATGATATATATCTTGGTATACTCACGTTTGCAAGAAACGGAAGCACGAGTTGTATCTTCACCCAGGTCATTAATAGCTTTGCAAACATATTCTCCAGAATCTTCTGGATACACATACAAAATATCCATCGAAACGAACCCCATATCGTAAACAGTTCGGTACCTGTGACCCGCGGGAATGAGTTTTCCATTTCTATACCATTCGATCCTCAAGTTAGAATCATCTTTTGGTTCAACTTGACATTCAAAACGAACGTTTTCGTTCTCTTCGACGGTAACAGACTTTATTTGCGTAATGAATCTTGGTGGCTGTCGAGGTGGAGCTTCAGGTTGCGTCACTACTGACACTGGTCCACGTTCAAGTTCTTTCAATTTCTCACCACTCATGCCAGATGGAAGTTGAGATTCGAAATCGATAGATTTTTTAGCTGCAAACAGAACACAATCATTACAAAAACAAATCACACATTTCATTCCATAATTTCATTATTATAATTATTTCACTCACATGTACACGTAATCGTTGCTTTGGTTGTGGCAGAGCCCCATTTGTTCGTTGCTCTGCAAACATATTCCCCGCTGTCTCTTGCATAAGTATACGATAAGTCCAAAGAAATGAAGCCAAAGTCATTGATTTGATGCACTCTAGATCCAGTGGCAAACGGTCTTCCATTGTGATACCAGTCGATGCGCATTGACGAATCTCCTACAGGTTCCACACGACAGTCAAAGTGACTCGCCTCACTTTCATTTACTTGTATATCTTTGAGTTCAACAGTAAATCTTGGTGGATTGGGCTTTTCTTCTTCGGGTAGAATTTCATCTTTCTTGTAGAGCAATTCCTCAAGCTTCTGTATACTTTCAGTTCCAGTTTTGAAATTACTTGGAAGCTGAGGTTCAAGAATGATTCCTTGTCTGCCCCGAACTTGAAGTGTGCATGATACATTTGCTTCTCCATGTCTATTTATTGCCTTACAAGTATAAAGTCCAGAATCCCGCTGGTAACAATTGGCGACTTCAAGAATGACGAAACCGAAATCGTAAATAGTTTTGACTCTTGACCCAGCTAGAAGAGGTTTACCGTTGTGGAACCATTCAACTTTCATACTAGAATCATTCACAGGCTGTAATCTGCATTCGAAGTGAGCCAAAGAATTTTCAGATAGGGTCAAATCAGATGGAGTCGTGATAAATTCTGGTGGTTTTCCCGTATCATCATCTGGAATAGGCTGTCCAGGTTCAACGCCTAGTCCTTCAAGCTCGGCAATCCTGTCGATCGTACTTTCCATTCCCTTTGGTAATTGAGATTCCAAAATGATGCTCCTCTTGCCCGTGCATTTCAAGGAACAAGTTGTTACTGCCTCGCCATAATCATTTGTTGCGCGACAACTGTACTCTCCAGAGTCTTCTGGATAGATAGGGGATATTTCCAGAATAACGAAGCCAAAATCACAGAAAGTACGGAATCTTGTACCAGTTTTCAATGGTTTTCCGTTCCAGAACCATTCAACCTAAAAATTAGAATCATTTTTAGAGTCAAATAACAGAGGCCCAAAAATAATCAGAATATGAAAGCCTCGAAATGAGAGACAAAAAACAAATCTATCAAAAATTGGGAATTAGCAAGTATAGCGAGCAGATGGGTATACCTACCACTCTCCAGAGTATCATATACTATTTCTCACGAAAAAAGTTGCATAAGTTAGTCAAAAATGATGTAGAATAACAGTTCTTGGTTACCTTTAGTTTAGTATCGTCTGTAGGTGTTAGACGAGCTTCGAAGTGAGCACTTTCACCTTCGCGTAGTCCGTCAATATTACTCAAAGGCTTAGTGAATACTGGAGCTTTTCCTTTAGTTTCTGTAACTTGTTCGTCCTTTGTCTTGATCATAGAATCTTCTAAGGTCTGGATCTTCTCCAAGCCACCTTCCATACCCTTTGGCAATTGTGATTCAAGAATGAGATTTGCCTTCGAAAGACAACGCATTGTTGCTTTTGTGGAATCTTCTCCATGCTTATTAACTGCTCTACATTCATATTCACCAGAATTTTCTTCGTAGCAATAAAGGATATCAAGAATGACTATACCGAAATCATGGAAAGTGCGATAACGGTGACCATGAGGTAGCTTCTTGCCATTATAATACCATTCCACTTTAAGGTCTGGATCTGTCACCGGAGTCAATCTAGCTTCGAAGTGAGCAGATTGTCCTTCAACTAGTTTAGTGATATCTGTAATTTGGGTGATGAACTTTGGAGGTTCTGTAACTGGTGCAGCTGGCGGAGCGTGTTGATCGCCAGTGTAAGCTTCCAGTTCTCTGATTTTCGCAAGGGAATCTGGTTGAAGAGAATCGAGATATACTCCACTCTTACCGAAGCAATTTATTGTTGCTTTTGTATAATCCTCTCCAAATTTGTTACTAGCTTTACACACATATTCACCACTGTCGTGTGACATAACTCCAGCTATGTCCATGACAACAAATCCAAAGTCTGAAACCATCTTGAAGCGTGAAGAATGCCGTAAAGGTTGTCCGTTGTGGAACCATTCTACTTTCATATTTGGATCTCCAACTGGAATCAATGTGCATTCGAAGTGTGCTGATTGATTATCTTTAAGACCTTCTAACGATTGAATCTGAGTAGTAAATTTGGGTTTCTGTCCTTTCGACTTATCAACACATTCAAGGTTCATACTGACTTCAGCTTTACCCCATTTGTTGGTAGCTCTACATGTGTAAGTTCCAGAATCTTCTATTTTGCTACCAAGCACCTCAAGAAGTACAGTTCCAAATGCGTAAACTGTACGAATGCGATGACTCGCTTCAATAGGCTTATCATTGAAGAACCATTCTACAACCATAGTTTGATCGCCTGTAGGTAGCAACATAGCTTCAAAATGAGCAAGCTCTCCCTCAGATAGATTAGCAAGATCGTCTGATTTAGAAGTGAAAGTTGGAGCTTGTCCACCATCAACTTCAGTAGGAGCACCTGGTTGTTTTCTGAGAGATTCTTCCAAATCTTGAATTGCTTCAAGGCCTTCTTTACCCTTCGGGTGTTGTGAACGCTCTATAATGTTTTCTTTGGTCGAACAGAATATTGTGGATGAAGTGAAAGCTTCGCCAGCTTTGTTGTACGCTTTGCACGTGTAAAGACCAGAATCTCTATCGTATACATCTGTCAGATCTAATGTGACGAATCCAAAATCAGAAGTCATTTTAAATCGTGCACCATGCTGCAAAATTTTTCCGTTGAAGTACCATTCTATCTTCAAATTGGGATCTTCTTTAGGTTCAACTTGACCCTCCAAATGCAAAGGCTCAGCTTCTCCGAGTTTGAATTCAGGTTGAAGAGGCACTGTCCAAATCGGTGCAGGATATTCTTTTTCGGGTCCACTGTCACGTCTTTTACTTTTAGATGCAAACGCATCCTCTACTTCTTTCACTTTTTCCAATCCGGCTTCTCCTTGTGGGTGTTGAGTTTGTAAGTAAATGCTTTGTTTGCTTGTACACTTCAAAGTACCAGAAGTTTGGGCTGAACCCTTTGAATTGGTAGCCTTTACAGTAATAATACCAGAATCTTCTTCATACGCATGATTCAAATCTAAAGCAACGTAGCCGAAATCATATGTTGACTTATATCTAGCACCATATGGCAATGGCTGTCCATTGAGGAACCACTCAATCTTCATGGTCGGATCTTTCGATGGCTCAACACTACATTCAAAGTGAACATTGTCTCCTTCAGTGCATTCAACATTATTGAGATGGCTAATGAATACTGGCTCTTCATACACGGGTTCTGGTTGTTCTGCTGTTCCTGCTGATGGTTGTTCCAAGGCACTTATTTTCGATAACGCGTCTGGATGCAGAGTGTCTCCCAAAAGCCAATGTCTATCAGCAATTTTGAGACTACTTGTTGATACTGCTTCTCCTAGTAAGTTAGTAGCCTTACATGTGTAAATTGCTGAATCATCTGGTCGAAGTCCATTGATTGATAAGGAAACTAAACCGAAATCAAAAGTACTTCTTAGACGCGTTCCGGTTTGAAGAGTCACCCCGTTTTTGAACCATTCGACTCGAAGATTTGGATCAGCTCTCGGTTCCACTTGAGCTTCCAAATATACATGTTGTCCCTCAACCAATTGATCGTAGCTTTTCAAATGAGTTGTAAAAACTGGTGCTTGTTGAGGTGTGGTGTCAACGAACATTTCTGGTACTTTGTTCATTTCAGCTTCTTTGAGCTGTATTTTCTGCCAAGCATCTGGTTGAATAGCATCTCCAACAATAGCAGCTCGAGATTTCACCTTCAGAGAAATTGATGACACAGCTTCTCCTGCGTTATTGATAGCCTTGCATGTGTACACACCAGAATCTTCGGGAATAACCTTCATTATATCAAGAGTAACGAATCCAAAGTCGTGGTTCACGTGATACCGGGAGCCTGAAATAAACAATGACATCGGGTGTGTATAAGAATTAAAATGTTCAATATCATAAAAAAAAAAATAATAATATCCTGGTACTCACCCATTTTCAGTTCGACTCCATTGACATACCACTCGAACCTCAAGCTAGTATCACCAACTGGTACAACGCGGCATTCGTAACGGGCAATTTGCCCTTCCCATAAATCTGTTGGACCCGTCAATAATTGAGTGAAAATTGGTTTATCGAACACTTTTTCAGTCTCTTCTGGGCGAGCTGGCATCTTATTTGCTTCTAACCGAGCAATCTTCTTTTGAGCTTCAGGATGTTGCGTATCCATTTGTATACTTGCTTTCGCTGGAATGTTTCAATGAATTTAGAAAATTTATCAGGAATGATTGATATTAAGTCTGATTCAAAAAGTAAGTATATCGTACATTGAATGCTCATTGAAGCTGTGGTGACTGCTTCACCAATAGCGTTGGTAGCTCTACACATGTACACGCCTTCATCTTCCTCTCGCACATGTGATATGTCAAGAGATACAAATCCGAAATCGTGAACCTTGGCAATTCTAGAACCTGAAGATAATATTATTGCTTAATATAAGATGTGGAACTATCAGAAGCTGATACTATGAAGTCAAAAAGTTAGATTTTAATTAATCTTTGAGAGTATGTTTCTTCTATAATAAAAAATCTTGTATATATAACATGTATTGATCCGCTTTTCTCAAGATATTTATCAATCATAGTTGATTCTTTTCCATGTCATGTTCGTAAATACGTTAAACTTCGGGAATGTGAAAGAAGCATTTTAGCCTATTTTTCAAAAATCATGTCTCGAACTAATTAGCAGTTTATCTGATCAATGACAGACTACTTTATTCATGGAAAATTGGAGAATTTTATGAAGTTCTTGTACAAAAAATTGTCTTATCATGGAAGAAATCTACTCTCCAAGATTTATGAAAATGTATCTACTAGACTGACTAGAACTGACTAGAAAACGACAGCTCACATTTGCATTTCCAATTCCACTGACATTTTACATGGTAGGTTTTTGATCTCGAAATAGGTTATATCTGCAGCCATTCATTATAATGTGCAGACTTTTGTATAATGAGATAACAAAATTTTCGGGCAATCTAAATCTCAGAATGAATGGCTGCATATATTATCCATCTAAATTTCAGCGAGATTGGGCACTCAAATATGAAGGAGCTTCCTGGTTAGTAGTACTCTTTCGTAAGTTTTATTGAATCTAAAAGTAAAAAGAATCAACGAACTTGTTTCGATTGGTTTTTCATTTCTAAACCATTCAACTTTCAATGTCGCATCTCCTACAGGAATGAGCCTGCATTCGAAGTGTGCTATCTGCCCCTCGGGTATATTGTCAATATTTTGCAATGGTTGAGTGAAAACTGGTCTCTGTTTACTTTGTGATTCAGGTACATCAGGTCTCTTCCATGGTTGGTGCGATTCAAGCTCGCGTATTTTATCTAAACCTTCAGGTCTTTGAGATTCAAGAATGATATCATCTTTAGCTATTACTTTCAGATCAATGGATGATACACATTGGCCAAGTGCATTAATGGCACGGACAGAATATTGGCCTGCATCTTCTGGAACTGCATGATTAATATCAAGAGCTACATAGCCAAAATCAAAAGTGACATGGAATCTAGATGCAGATGGTAGAGGTTTTCCATTATGGAAGAATTCGATCCGTAGATTAGCATCGTGTAATGGTTCAATTTGACATTCAAAGTGAGCTTTTTGACCCTCGTATATTTCCGTTGTACCCTAGAATAAGAATTTTATGAAATTTATGCAATGAAACTATGTTTATTATAAATATTTCTCCAATGTACGATAAGGTCTTGGACTTACTCGAAGTTCAGTAACAAATCTTGGTGGAAATACAGGAGGCTCTTCGATTTCTAACCTTGTTGGTCGACCTTGAGATTCGAGTTCTCTAATTTTTTCTAAGCCTTCAGGATGTTGAGTGTCAAGAATCAGAGTACGATGAGCTGTCAATAAAACATTTTTCTTAGTATTTTTCATAATTTTTCGATTTTGAATTACCGATGTGTAGACTTACATCCAACTTTAATTGTGCACGTATTGACGGCTTCTCCGGCAAGATTCGTAGCCTTACACATGTAAGTACCTGAATCTTCTGAATAACTGTATAAGATATCGAGAGCAACGTACCCAAAATCGTGAGTCGTGCGGAATCGATGACCCGTTTTCACCACTTTTCCATTCACAAACCACTCGATCTTTAAGTTAGAATCATTGATTGGTTCTACCCTACATTCAAGATGAGCATGTTCTCCTTCTTTCAGGTCGAGATTTGTTAATGGAGTTAGGAACACTGGCTTTTCATGGACCATTTCCTTCTCGACGACCTGTTTGATCTCTACCGTCTCTAGTTGGCGAATTTTTTCAAGACGCTGGGCATCTAACGTGTCAAGATACAAACCTTGCTTAGCTAAAAACAGAATAATCACATTACTAACTCGTGGAAATAAGTAATTACATGATAGAAACAATATTTATTCACAAATTTCTAATTATTTGATGAAATTCTGGCCCGAAAATTTTTATATCATAGAAATAAATAGTAATTATAATACTCACAGTCTATAGAAATTACACAAGTAGTTACTGCTTCACCTACAGCGTTTCTAGCTTTACACATGTAGGTTCCAGAATCTTCAGGATAAGCATATAAGATATCTAATGCAACGTATCCAAAGTCATAGGTAGTCTTGAACTTGTGTCCTTGAGGAATTGGTTTTCCATCTCTATACCATTCAACCACCATGGTTGGATCGTTTACGGGTGTCAGAGTAGCTTCCAAATGAGCACTCTTTCCTTCTGGCAAATGTTCAATATTTTTCAATGGCCTTCCAAATTTAGGTTTTTCTGCTACAATAGCATCTTCTTCGTCTGTTCGCTTGTAGCGACTGTCATCCTCAAGGTATTGGATCTTCTTCAATGCTCCTTCGTGCTGCGTTTCTCGGATAATTGATGCACGAGCTATGATCAGACAAATTCATATTGACTTTCAAAATTCTTTTTCAAAATTAAAACTTACAAATATATTTTTCTTTCACAGATTTTTCTGAAAAGCATCAATGTGACGTACGAATGATTACTTACATTTGACATCGAGATTTATAGAACTTTGTGCTTGTCCAAGTATATTGGTTGCTCTACAAGTGTATGTACCAGAGTCTTCAGCGTAAATTGATAGAACATCAAGTGAAGCAAAACCAAAATCGTATGCTGTTCTATATCTATGACCAGTAGAAAGTGGTTTACCATTGTGGAACCATTCTACTTTTAAGTTGGAATCAGGGTAAGGTTCTATACGGCACTCATAATGTGCGCTTTGACCTTCACTTAATTTTGTTGGTCCATTCAATTGAACGGTAAACCTGGGTTTCTCGTTTACTGTAGTGTCTTCTTCCTCGCGTCTTTGGTATTTATTTGAATCTTCTAACGCTCGGAGTTTGGTCAACGCACCTTCGTGTTGTGATTCGAATTGTAATGCTGCTTTGGCTGTGTGAGTAAAGGGTGGAGATTGTGTAACGTTTTAGAAAGTGTAAAAACTCGTCCATGACTATTGTCACTGATATAATATCAAGGTATTTACAACGACTGAAATTCAACTTACACTGCACGAACAAAGTAGCTGAAGTAACAGCTTCACCGAGATCATTCACTGCTCGGCACGTATAAGTACCAGCATCTTCAGGATTAACGTATTTCATATTTAGAGCAACATAGCCAAAGTCGTGCATTGTTGTAATTCTGTTGGCTAAAAATATTAGAATTGAAATAATAAATTAAATAAATAGTTTGGGTTTTCAATGATTCTCATAGATGGTTCTTATTAACATTTTCTACTTACAAGCCAAGATTGGTACCCCATTACGTAACCATTGTACTTTCAATTTAGAATCTCCCACAGGAATGACACGAGCTTCAAAATGAGCAGCTTGATTCTCGGCTACTTGTAAATCTTTGATAGGCATAGTGAAGACAGGTGCTTGAGAAATAATTTCTTCTTGTGCGGTAGTACGGTGATAACGGGAGTGATCTTCCAGCTGGCGAACTTTCTGTAGAGCTTCTTCATTTTGAGTTTCCAGATAAATTGATTTTTTGGCTGGAAATAAAAAAAATGGCTAAGATTTTCAGATAGTACTTGATTTATAATTTTAAAAATAGTCTGTTCGAGGAGATATACTAACAGTGAACTGTAGCTGTAGCTGAAGTAATCGCTTCTCCAATAGCGTTTCTAGCCCGACAGGTGTACGTTCCTGCATCTTCTGGATAAGCGTACATTATGTCTAGAGCAACAAAGCCAAAACTGTTAGTTTCCACGAAACGTGATCCAGCTTTAACCGGTGCATTATTGTGGAACCATTCCACCTTCATCGTCGCATCTGACACTGGAATTAATCGACTCTCAAAGTGAGCCCTCTGTCCTTCTTTGATCTCAACATTGTTCAAAGAGGTTGTGAAAATTGGTGCCTGAGTTGTTGTCTCTTCGATATCTTCCCTCCGGTGGTATTTTGATCTATCCTCTAAGTAATGTATCTGCTCGAGACCGGTTTCGTTCTGAGTGTTTGTCAATATTTGAGCCGTCGAGCGACAGCTTAGTACACAGCTCACTTCATCACTTCCAACAAGGTTGACAGCTCTACAAGTATACGTACCAGAATCTTCTGCAATAAGATCTATAACGTCTAAAGCAACGTAGCCGAAATCATGAATTGGACGGAATCGGTGCCCTGAAAATCAAAATCAATGTGTTATAAATTATATCAACAAATTATTCTTGAATCGTTGAAAAATGCAAAATTACCTATCGTAACTGGACGACCATTTTTAAACCATTCAACTTTCAGGTTAGAATCTGTTACCGGCTCCAGTTTGCATTCAAAGTGAGCGTGCTGCGCTTCCCTCAGATTTTCTTGGTTCTTCGGGTGAGTGATAAATTTCGGTTTAACATTAACAACCTCGTCAACAAGTTCATGCCTCTTGTACTTGGATGCGTCTTCTAGATATTGAATGCGTTCAAGCCCTTCTGGATGTTGCGTTTCCAGAATCAAGTCTTTCTTTGCATGTACTCTAACTGAACATGATGTTACCGCTTCGCCCAACTGACTACGAGCTTGACAAGTGTAAACTCCTGAATCTTCGGGATACACTCCCAAAATATCTAACGCCACGTAGTCAAATTCGTAGGAAGGTCTGAACCGATGTCCTGTTTTTACTGGCCTTCCATTAACAAACCAATCAACTCTCATTGAGGAATCACCTACGGGTTGTAAGCGACATTCCAAATGTACATTCGTTAGCTCTACCGTTTCAATGTTATGCAGCGGTCGAGTGAATTGAGGAGCTTGTTGGATGGTAACATCGTCCTGCTGCGTCCTCCTGTATCTTGAGGAATCTTCCAACATTTGAATTTGCTCCAAAGACTGTTCATTCTGAGTATCCGTGAGAACATCCGATCGACCGATCACCCTGACACAGGCTGACGTATGGGCTACCCCAAGGTGATTCGTAGCGCGACAAGTATATTCGCCAGAATCTCTTGCACTCGCATGGATTATATCAAGAGCTACGTATCCAAAGTCGTAATACGTTCTAAATCTTGAGCCTACAGTAACTGGCTTACCATTGTGGAACCATTCAACGCGCATCGTAGGATCTCCCATGGGCTCTAATCGGCACTCCAAATGAATGTTCTTACCTTCACTCACTGGTTGCGGGTCACTAAGAGGTTGAACGAAAATCGGCTTGGATTTGGAGATTTCTTCGATATAATATTTTGGCTCTACGAATTTATTATCTTCGAAACGTTGTGTCTTCTCGTATGCATCGCGGTGCATAGTGCTCGTATCAATGCTTGAGCGAGCTGTAATTTTATGATAGCAATTAACATTTTTTCAAAATATTGAATTATATATTCAAATTAGTATGGTAACAATGAAACTGATTAAATTTCAAAACTTACTTTCTACAACCATTGTGGCTGATAATTTTGCTTCGCCTAAATTATTTCTAGCAACAACAGTATACGTTCCTACATCTTCAGATCGAACTTGCAGGATATCAATTGCAACATAACCAAAATCGTGGTATGTCTGGATTCTATTGGCAGCCGTGATTGGATGACCATTGTGGTACCATACAATTTTCATTGATAAATCACTCTGTGGTTCGACGCGAGCTTCGAAGTGAGCTCGTTGACCTTCAACGATCCTATTAGTACCCTTTAATGGTCCCAAGAATCTAGGGGGTTGATTAACTTGCCTCTCTTCTTCAACCTTACGTTGATATCGACTACTATCTTCCAGGCTCTGTATTTTTTGTAATCCACTAGGGTGCTGACTGTCATAAATGATATCATCTTTCGTAATGACACTCAGTTGTGCCGTTGTATGAGCTTCTCCGGCTCGGTTGTATGCTCGACAAGTATAGATTCCAACGTCGTGGATTGTAACGTACTTTATGGTTAGCGCAACATATCCAAAGTTGAAGAATGTTGTGATTCGTGAACCTAAGAAAAGAAATACATAATGAATGAAGACTGTTTGATTCGAAAAATAGGTGATTGAATATGTAATCTTACTAGCTTCGACGGGACGTCCGTCTCTTAACCACTCGACACGGAGAGTTGAATCTCCAACAGGTTCGAGTTGAGCTTCATAATGTGCAAATCCGCCTTCTCGGATATTGATTTGATCCTTGATAGGCGATCTAAATACCGGTGGGACTATTTTTTCAGGTTGCTCATGAACATATTTCTGGTGAGCAGACTGTTGATAAGCTTCCAATTCCTCGGCAGCTTCAATATATCTCTGCTGTTCGGGGATGCCTAGATCGGCAGTAACGCTAGTACGTGCTATTTGTGGGAGAACATACATATTTCTCATAAATAGCTTGAGACAAAAAAAGAAATCGAAATATTAACGAATAATTATGTTACCAAAGACACGCAGAGACGCGGAGCTGATGGCCTCTCCTAAGCGATTCACAGCTCGCGCTGTATAAGAACCTGCATCTTCAGCCCGTAGGTGCATAATATTAAGTGAGACGTAACCGAAGTTGAAGATGGTACTGATTCTTGAGCCTACAATCGAAATAATTTATTAAGTAACTTGTCTTCATTCACAATTAATCGAACGAAACACTGTAATTATACTAACTTGCTGTGATTGATCTTCCATCCTTGTACCATTCCACTCTCATCGTTGGATCACTTACAGGAGTGAGTTGTGCCTCAAAGTGGGCATTGCGTCCTTCCTGGAGTTCTCCTAGATCCTGGAGTGGTCGGATGAAAATTGGTCGCTGAGAAGAGGTCTCCTCCACGCTCTCCTGCCTTTGGTACTTGCTATAATCCTCGAGCTGATTGATATAACGAAGACTGTCGGGGTGTTGGCTGGTTTGTTCGATTGTGGGACGAGCTATAGAGAAATTGAGTCATGATCATTTTTTTCGCCGAGCCGAAAAAAATTTAAAAAATATTGTTTCAGTTCGAGTACTCACGTGTCACACTGAGGGTGGCTCGAGATTCGGCTACTCCGGTTGAGCTAACTACGCGGCAAACGTATTCGCCACTATCTTCCATAACAATGCTGATCAAATCCAAAGCAATAAATCCAAAGCGGAAAATGGAAGTTGCTCGGCAGCCTATGTCAACATTAGATTCAATCAGAGTTAATCAGAATGCCTTTGAAAATAGTACTTCATATGCGAACGAAATTCCCAAGGACACTCACTTGCATCTAATGCTCTTCCATTGAAATACCACTCCACCCTCATAGTCGGGTCACCCACCGGTTCGATTCTGGCCTCGAAATGATTGCGTCCACCTTCGGTCACGTGAGCATCTCTCAGTGGTATAATGAAACGTGGTGGTGCGTAGATACGGTCTTCCTCTTGTGCAGGTTGATGTGGTTTCGCTCTCTCTACGTGCTTCAAGTGAATCACTTCAGGGCCAACTTCTGGTCTGTGTGACAAGCAAAAGAAATTTTCAATACGTTTGATAATAATTTGATGATTTGATCTCCAAACTGCCGACATTATCTTGTCAAATAATTCAAAATAGTTTAATGGATCAATCGATGATACTTACTCAGGTTCGATGACTCTTGTCGGTCGAGGTAAGTTCAGCCGTCTTGGTGGTTCGGGGGCAATGTCTCTTGGTGTTTCGACGAATAAGCGCGCTCGGGTGGCGGTGGAGCCAGCTATGTTCTGAGCCGTGCATTGGTACCAGGCGGCGTCGTTTGATTTTGCAAATGGAATATCTAATGTTGAAGCTCCACTACCGTCCGTCGTAATACGCATATCGGGGCCAGGCGTTATCGGGACACCATCCTACAATCACAAGCATTTTTATTTTACCTCATTTCATACCGCGCCAAGTCAACGACTTTTCGAAATTAGCATAACGGGAATATATTGGCACGTGACATCATGTTCCCAATAATAGTTTATATGTATATCACATTTTAGAATTTAGTCAATTTATTGCGGTGGGAGCTTTTTAATACTATGCAGCATAATTTACAAGTTATAATACGGAAAATTGAAATCTCGCCAAGTCAGAAAACGATTCCCGCAAGGTCATAACATTTTTATGAGATTTATCTCCATGCTTTGAACTGTCTAGTCTTGCTGCATGAACAAAAGAAGAGCTACACAAATCGAAATTTTAACTCAGCTTAATTTTATCTATTTCATTATTATGCACGCAGGCAGGGGTAGACGATTTCGGTATCAGAAGGACATTCGCACATGCTTAAATAGCTTTGTTGATCGGAGTACTAGTTTTTTGGGGACGCGAGGGATCAAAGTTGGCACATTTCTTTCACTATAATGAAAAGTAATTTTTCTGACCTTCTGCCAAGTTATTCGTGGAGGTGGGGTTGCTACTGCTCGGGCTGAGAAAATCACGGGCTCGCCCTCTTTAATGGTAGTCGTCGTGAAACGTTCAACAAATTTCGGGGCAATAACTTGCTCTTTCTCGATCACGTTCAAGTTGCATTGGAACGAGATTTCACCAGCCTTATTGCGAGCGGCGCACGTAACGACTCCGCTGTCAGACCGGCTAACATTCGTTATCATGAGCGAGTTACTGCCTGATTCGTTAACCAATATCTTGTGCGTTGCATCGTTGTTCACGGGATAACCATTAATGTACCACGTCACTTCTGGGTATGGCCGTCCAGTTACACGGCAGTCAAACCTAAAGACCCAAATTCATGAATTAGAATTGACAATTTTTTTTTGATTTTCCACTTTCACGTGGAAGTTTGTTCTCACCTTGTCATTTTACCCTCAGTAACGTCGCGGTCAGTGCAAGTGCGTACGAAATTCGGCGCGAGAATTTTGCTGCTATCCGGAGAATCAATAGGAGCCTCAGATTGGAAGGTTGTAAAGGCTTCTTTGGTGGTTTGCAAAGATTGGACTGGCACATGGTCAACTTGATCGTTAGATTCAACGGCTAGGTATGCCGAACTAACTGTGCAGCCCTGTGGATTTTCAGTTAGCAGTGAGTAGTGTCCACTGTCTTCTGATGTTACTTTGTGAATCTTGAGCTGCGCCTGCTGATTCGAGTATACCGTTTCCACGTGTTGCGATTCGCGGAGGCGTTGACCATCTTTGAACCACGTCAGCTGCAAGTAAAATGATCCATGTCTCAGATATATACGTATCTTTTTATCAATTTTTGAGCTTTCGAATCAAGAGTCACAAGCTCACCCTTGGTTTTGGATTTCCAGTTATCTTCGCAGAGAATATGGCTTCGGAGCCTTCAACAAGCTTTGAACTTCTCGGTTTCTGGGAGATCTGTGGTGGACCGACTGGTCCGAGATTTCGATCCACTGATGTTGTGATCTGCGAGTCCTTCTCCCCTATGTACCGTCGCGTGATAGATTCTCGGAACTCTGTCTCGCGCAGAATTCTGTACTCGAACGTGTCGACCTGTCCGTGACGAACACCCAAGTCTGATTAGTATCGAGTCTACGTGTACTGATCATAGAATTGGAAAAGTTATAATGGAAGAATGTTCACCTTGAAATCCTCGATTGTAGTTATCGTATTACCACTACCGTTCGTGTATTGCTTGTCAATAATTTGTTGATAACTGCGTGAATATTCTTTTTTGTAACCTCCCTGTTGTTGAGGAGGTTGTCCAAAACCTTCTGGCTGAATGTATACTGAGCAAATACCTTCTCCTGAAATATGAGATTTTATCGTGGTGAGATAACTCGTAAACGAGTCATTGGGTTTCTTGTTATTGAATTAATTTTAAAAAATGAAAGATTTATACAATGTCTGTGAGTAGTGATGACAACATTCAGTATGAAAGGGAACT
Source organism: Aphelinus atriplicis (assembly GCA_020882685.1). Classification (NCBI taxonomy): domain Eukaryota; kingdom Metazoa; phylum Arthropoda; class Insecta; order Hymenoptera; family Aphelinidae; genus Aphelinus; species Aphelinus atriplicis. The sequence continues at coordinate 69,883,747 of CM037074.1, read as the reverse complement.
GTAAAGTTTTGAAATTTCTGAAATCGAATTTCTGTTTTTTACAGAAAAACAAGTACCAACTATCCAAATTTATTCGGGCAAAAATTTGAAAAATTTGGAGAATTGAATTCAGGGGGAAAGATTTCGTGAAAAACTGGCCTGATAGGTGTTACCTATTGCAGCAGCTACTCGAAACTTCAAACGCGTTTTTCTTAGAACGTCGTTTTTTGACCTAATTTCGACGACTTTCAAAACATGGAACTACTAATGACTTCATCAAACATTACTGTTGAAAACACCCTCCATTGTTCAAAAATTATTTATTTTCAATTTTTCTCACGTCGTTATTGAGCTGCAACGGATCAGAAATTCCAATCACAAGGAGAGGACTCTACCTTTTCAAGATATTCACTAAACATTATTGGTTTTAGGCATGTACAGTACATCTATATACCTATAGCTTATGGAATATACAGATCCTATACTGTAAATGGATCAGGTCGATGATAATTTACGAATATCTTCAGAAAAACGAAACGTTGGACTGTGTGGCTGCAAATATAAGCTATAAGGCTACCCATGAACCATCTCACAAAGTTTTATCGTGATTGGATACCCGGGCGAAGCGTCCTCTCCTTGTCAGTTTACAAAGTTTATTCCTATTCATTTGTTGAAGGGTTTTCCCGTTTTCAAACCTTTACAGTCCCGTAAGTAGCGCTAGGCATAATCATACGAACCGTATTGATTTTTGGCATGGCAAGTATATTCCCCCTCATCTCCTGGTCCGATATTGTTGATTTGTAGCTTGACATTGCCGGTCTTGTCGTCGTACGACATGCGTATCTTGTGCGTTTCGAGTAAGGGCGCCCCCTTGTGGGTCCAAGACACAACGGGTCTTGGATTACCTTTAACACGGCCTTCGAACACGGCATTGCCGCCTTGCGCGAACCTCGCATTCTTGAAGATCTGCTCAAACACCGGAGGCGAGGGATCACCCGGCCGACCAGTGAATCTGAAATCGTTGTACCGATAAATAAAAATCCAGCAATCCGTATTATTTCACGCGAGTAAATCTTAATATGTGTGGAAATTAACGATTCTTAATGAGTCAGATGTATTGTGCCAGACCACGTTTCGGTGAGACAAGTTTGTCATCATTTTCAATTCTCCAATTTATCTAATGATCCATCAGGTCAGTTCTACAGGTTCTTTTTTCACAACATCATTTATTAATTAATGATAAAAATATTATCTATTTTAATACTAGCTTTCACATAATGTGCCCTTCACATAATCATATTTTCATCATTGATAATTATTATTATTTAATGAGGGATGTTGTGAAAAAATAACCTGTAGAACTGACGTAACAGATTATTAAATAAATTACAGACTTGAAAAGGTTGGCCAACTAGTCGCACCGAAATGTCGTCTGGCACAATACATTTGATTCATTAGGGATCGTTAAGTTCATGGATAGAAATCCTGCGCTTCCGTAAGAAAAAATCAACAATATACTCACGCTGGAACTGTCGGCGTCGTTTGTACTATCATCTCGCCTTGGACTGAAATTATAAAAAAAAAACAAATGGTTAGTACCAACAATAAAAAGTCATTCAATGCGCTATATGATCGGTATAGTCGGATTAATTTGAAAAACGCAATCGTTGCATAATTTAGATACAATGAATCATGTTTAATTATAAATAAAAGTATATGCGAATTGAGTTACGAGAATGCGCATCTCTGCAGAGAGCCATATATTTGTATGTTTATTTCATGTGGTTTTATCTCAACTACGTGATGGTCAGTCTTGAATGTCTAATGATAAATATTCAATTTGATTTTGACGTATGAGTTTTAAAATGAGTATACCGTGTAGGCGGGAAATATTATTTTCAAATAGACAATAATAAAAAAATATTATCTCGAGATACAAGCTGTCGTTTGCACAGAATTTAAATAATAATGACATTAAATTGGGGGCATTATAATGGGAAATATCCGATTCCTTTCGCTTTTAGATGGTAATACTTCTGTGAAAGAAGATCACGATCTGTCAATTTCTGTGAAAAAATGGGAAAATTTACGAGGAACACCCCCAATTTTGCGTTCTTGGTTTACAACTTTCATCTCAGATACTTCAGAAGAAAGTTTCACAAATTTTCACATATTATGAAATTTTACGTGAATCATAACAGTTTATAATAGTTCGGTTGATCCTCGAATACAAAGATATCGAAAAATATTAAAAACTGCGTGGGACTATGAATAATTCTTGAAAAACATAATAACTATATGTGAAAATTTCGTGAAAATTTTCTAAACGAACAATTTGAAGTTGAGGAATAGTTTTCTCGTGGAACCTGAACAGAAATATATCAATCACCATGAAGTACGACGATGTTGTGTCAACCAAAATATGATTTTCCTGAACAGAAGTCCTCCGAAAATGGAGATAAACCAATGATTCAACCGGTATTTGGATAACATCGAACTTCTCTACCAACATCGTCCACTAAAAATTAAGTTTTGTGATTATAAATTCATTTTAACTCTTTATTTATCGCTAGAATCTTGAGAAATGATGATTTTTCAAAGTCATCTCAAAAAGTCGTTTTCCAAAATCCTATTGGGTACACCGATTGTTTTCTTGTCTGTCTCCTGTCGCGAACGAACTTGGTGCGAAATCAACATATTTTTCGGATGACCGTGTGGGAATGAGCGAGTCTATAAACAGCTATATAAGTTGTGGTGGTGAAGCAAGCGGCTGTCCAACCACCGACGCTCGCTCGCGCGCAGTTTGAAGCGGTGCCTATTTTTGTGCGAGATGGGATCACGTTACCGGGACCCATATTTTACACGGCGGCGGCGGTGGCGGCGGCGGCGGCGCCCAGCATCTCGACGCTAGCCTCTCGCAACTCTATCGTCATCGCGCTCCCCTTCTCCCCTACGATTTCCCTCTCGTTTTTTCATTTCTCGAGCAAAGTGCAGCGTCGCATTTTTCTCTTTTCGTTTTCAGCTTTCCCGGCCCCCTCTTCTTCTTTAAATTATCAAATTATTCCCGCCCCAATGACCTCCAATATTTCCTGTATAATTTCCGCCACAGTGTCAACGTCAATCGAGTTGAGGGAATTTCATATTTTCACACTCGCTTAGGGTAACTGGTCGTATGAAACAATACTTCACTCCCGGTGATATGCAGTTCCGATTTTCGAATCATTATCAGAGAGAAATTTGGACTTGAAAACATTTATTTTATCAATTATGGATTGCCAATAGATAGTTTTGTTCAATAATAAATCTCTTTTGAAGATGAGGTGTAAAACAGTTTATGCTACATTGAACAGATGAGCAGAAAGAAAAAGTAATTAAAGAACTCGCTGCTTCATTCATTGAGTTGCAAGCCTTCGTTGTAGCGTAATACACATGGAAGAAAGCAAATATTATGCAATTTTACTCTCTGGCTAAAACGAGAGTCAGATAAAAGCAAATGAATCAGCTGTAGGAAGAGCTCGCGATCCCCTTCCCCTCTTTCTCTCTATTTGTATATATGACGCTGCTTTGGACCCGTTTACCTTATTTGAAAACGATTCTCGACCGTTGCAATGTTGGGAATTCTTAATCGATTATCACAGTTAGATTAGGGCGTACATTTTTGATTGTATAGATCACGACGATTGATTAATTAATCAGTGCTGAAATATTTGAATCCTTGGTTTTACGATCGGATAGAATTACACTTGAGATGAATGCTTTTGAATAACTATTCACTGATAATGAGGAAGTGTGATTTTTACTTTAGTTCCAGCTTTTTCAACTGATGCTGATTAACAAATTTCTTTCGGATAAAGTATTGGGACTGTCCCCGATTTAAAAGCTTTGTTATCCGACTTTCAACGTGCTCCCTGTATTTTACATAGTTAAAAAACTTCATTGGTGAAAATATTGGATTCAATGTTTTTTTCTACTAATAAATAGTGAAAATGCACTAAAATGAAGTAGGATCGAATTATATTGGAATTATATTGGAATTATATCGAATTATATTCGCACTATTATATCAAGAAAAACATGAGTGAATACTCGATGTTTATAACTTTTGAAATTGCTCCTAGTTAGTACAATACACGATATAACAGCGATTTCAAACAATCATATTGCAATCCATTCGTTTTCTTGATTAAACAATTTTCTCGGAAATGTATTTTGACCAGCGACTCCTTTCGAGCTCGATATTATTAATATTCGCAAGACACAACTTTGCGTAACCCTATTATTGAGAAACGGATTGATATTACAAGTGACATAGCAGAGTTGATTTGTTTTTTTACATTGTAGGTCAAAGAAAGGCTCGAACAGATGGACACAACACAAGAAGAAACTATGAACGAAGCGGAAGAAAATAAAAGTCTTACGACACCGCTGATTCGAGAGCGAGCGAAACAAAGTGATGATAGATTTAGCACAAACTGCCGAGTACGTTATCGCATTTGTCTCTTTGGCAATTATAATATGATTCCTAGTGTATGTAATGTACTTCGTAGATACTAAACTCACGTATCCATCTAAAAATAATACATTTTTTACTTTCATCCAATTCTAATGCCGATTGCAATGACAATCGGATAGAGAGATTCGAATTGAATTTTCGTGAAAAACTTTTATAAAGCTTCCAAGGAATTTGTATCCATCTGATTGGCCAATATGGATAAATATTACTTTTTGGACAGATAATTGCGATGAGAACAAAATCTTTCAAATTATAATTTACACAGATGATCTAGCAAATCGTAAAAATCAAAATGTATTATTCGTTATCAAAGAATTCTGAACTGAACGATGAAAACCATTTGTTATTGTTTCATAAATTCCATTCGCTATTTGAGAATCTCTTGTGAGTCATAATGAAAAAGCATTTTCTTCAGTCTAAAAAATTCGGCACTTGACATAAAAAATAACCCGTAACGAAAAATGAACCACGCATCTAAATAAAAGTAATACGGGACGATATGGTAATAATATTATTATAATACAGTGATTATTTTCCATTTCAGGTTTGCGAATTTCGGATCATGTGGTCTAGATGGTCCGAATTAACTGTGACTTATTTGACATTTCATGCGTTACCAAATCTAAATGTTCTCAACACTCGTTCTCAGTCATCGCATGATTTATGATAATAGCCGGCCTCACTCGTTTGGTTCACTAAGAATTATTGTATCAAAATTTTGAATCCCGCCGAGCCGATCTAATATGCTCGGTATAGAGACGTACCCGCCCAGACTTTTATCGTTTGGCTCATGTCAATCGCGCAATCGTAAAATCTTTTCACCATCACGTCGGAAGCGCAGTTGGCAAGGTTGTCAATATTCTCCCACACTATGCGGAGAAGTTTAGCCGTCGCTCACGATATTTTTCATACGCAGTTTAACAAATCCAATACAGTGTTTGCAAACATTAAATTCGTATCGTATTGTAAAAATCACAATGAAAATTGTACTTTTCTATATTTTTTGTTGTAATTTTCTTCCAAACTTACTGTTGAAACTGTCATATTGTGATAGGGGCTTGCATTACCGAAGGAAATAGTAACTTTTACAATATGGTTTCCCTCAATGTTCCGGCCATGATTGTCTGTCTTATCAACAAATCGAAATCTATTACGCTGGTTCGAAGTTGGAACCCATACATCGAGAGCCACATTGAGATTGTGTCTCCTCCTCGTTGAAATGGGCCAACCGTTGGTTGTTTCTAAACTTTAAGGAGACCGAGCGGATATTGTAAATAAAGTGGTAACGAACGGCAATTTTATCTACCAGTTGCTTTCTCATGCGTTGGATGTGTTCCAATTTTGTAATGGTGCCGTTGGGAATGCGTCTCGGGAGTCGCGCAACACCTCGTAATCCGCTCTTACAATTTTTAGATTTTCCCCTCGAGTTGCCGGTCCCGATAACGCGATCAACTCTCGGACTCGGCGACTAGATCGTTCCGAAAGAATGTTTATGTCGAGGGACAATTTTCTTTTAGTTGCAAGTTTCGACTGGATCCTCGACGAAAACAGGCAAGGATAAAATTAGCGAAGTAGAGTATATCAAAAGTATAGCGACGGAAATATTCTATTCGAAAGGGGGGGGGAGGGGTGAGAAAAAAGTATTTCTGGTCGTGGTGATTAACAACGCCGGGTATAAGTCGGTACAGACGGCGAGCGAAAACATTTTGATGATTTCAGAATCGGAATAAGAATAAATATACGAGAATCCAAGCGTGTGAATTAGTCATGTCGAATAAATAAAATCGACTTCGAGGGAGAGTGATTCGATTTCGTATGATTGAAGGGAACTCCGAGTAAAAAGATTATGCATGAATCATGCTTAGAAATGGACCGACATTATCTAGGTATATAATCAATATATGCCTTATGAAGTTCGATGATTTGAAAGATACAATGAAAATGAATATTGAGCAGTAATAATTTTCATTATTGAAAATCAGCTCTTGCACTCAATGTTATTGTTAAAAAGAAACATCAATTTCCTTACATAAATTATCCAGGTATAATCGACGCAGAGTCCTATATAAATGTCTGCATATTTACTAGGCATAGAGACAACTCGTGTCCATGCACTATTTGCCTTGGTTGTGTCGGTTTATTTCTAGCCATAATTAATGCATAATCATTTCATTTGGGATGTATAAGAACCGGCACGTGTTCACACATTTAGATTGTGTTTGATTAACGACCATGACAAATCGACGCCCCTTGGAAACTGAAGCAGGAAATTGCGAGTAGCGCTGGTCTGGAGCGAGAAACGTCAAATCGTGCTACTCTCAAACGCATCCCCAACTGCATGGCTGTGTGAAATCACGTACTCGAGAGAAGCCGAATAAACAAAATCCGAGGAAAACAAAAACGAGTTTATCCCTCGAAATCGAGGAGAACACGCGCAATATATTTGTGACATAATTGCGCGGGTTTTCGAGGCGTCCTCGTCGGAAGATGACTCATCGAAAAAGTATCCATACAAACTGTACAAATTCGGATCGATACCCTAAAATCACTGTACGTTCGTCTTTAGCTCGAAAGAAAAATTGAGTTTCGGAGTTGATGAAGAAAAGTCAGCTTGGCTCGAGCTAGACGCTGAGAACAATGTATTCTAGCGCCAATCGGAACGGACCGATTGAAGCGAATCCGATTGGAGATTTCCACTACCCCCAAGTACATAGACGGAAATTGTTTCAATAGTATCGACGGCATATCGCCTCCGGAGGAGAATACATCTTCAACGATTCGAATTTCACTAGTTCCTAGTCTAGTCCAATGTCAAGCCGCTTCGTGAAAGTATTTTATTGGATATAATGGTCGAATTCTCGAATTACGTGTTGCGTATAAGATTCATAAAAAATGATCTCGAGTAATACGATTTTCAATAAGACGATCTGTGAAACTTTCAATCCAATAGCAAATCTACTGACTACCAGTAAAAATCTGATTGAATCAAGTGGATTTTCTACTAGCCGCGAGAGGGGAAATCCGATAGGCACCAAATCGATTGGATTTTCCGATCGGAAAAATCGGATCCCTATTGTACCGAGCACGGAAGTTTCTCGGCGACAGCAAGAAGACATTCCCTCCGTAGGTTCAAAAGCATTTGAACGATCGTAGACGGGTCTGTTCAGCAGCCAAACATGAATTTTGCGCTGGTCGCGCCTACCAAGAGTTAATTTCCCAACCGAAAATCCGATTTATCGCGAGTTTCGGGGCAAAAGCACCGGGACACTTGCCCGGAGGGCGATACGTGCTCGATATCATCAGATAGATCCATGGGCGTATACGGTAAAAGCTCGGCTACGTGATTTTGGAGGGCCGTGGTCGCGGGCCGAGCTTGAGCTTGAGCGGTGGGGACGCGAGGAATTTTGGAGCGCGCACGAGCGACGGTCTAATATTAGCCGGCAGCGTCGTGAGCTCACTCGAAAATAGAATACCGACGCGCAGGAACTCGCCGTATAGCCTCCCCGAGTCAAAGGCAAAAAGTCGTGATTTTCGCGGCTGCCGCTGCCGCTGCTGCTGCTTCTTCTGCTACCAGACCGATCCCGGATTTTCAAGCGCGCGAAATCGGATCCTTTCACAACCGACTCGCGGGCAGTTATCCCGGAGATCCACGCTCGCGCACGAGCCTTTGGTTGTTTTTCCAAATTTATTTTTAGTCGAGGCGAGTTTGAGTCACTCGGGCCGTCGCGGATGGAACACCGGTTGGCCGTTACGAAACGGCTCCCTTTTCGAGCTTTACCGGTTCGCCAAAAGTCCACCGCAGGCTGGCGCATGTGTGCGCGCGCTTGCGCGCGTGTCTGGAGGGTAAATAGCGGAACGATCTCGCGCGGCACCGGCGTGCACCAGCTAACAGTTGTTGGCAACGGGGGCAGATCGATCGGCCGCTCTCTCGAGGTTGGTGGGCCGAGCGAGTGTATATTTACGGCTTTATAAATAGTGCTAATGAACGGATCTTGCTCGCGAGCGCGCGCGCGCGCAAATAAACTCGGGAGGGGTATTGGATTACGCGCTGGGTCGGCGGTCGACGGGCTCACCCCTTTGCTGGACCATCTGCTGGTGGGTGACCTGGGTCTCGGTCCTCTGCTGCGAGTACTCCTGCTTGTGCATGTCCCATGACTGCTGGCGCCTCATGGCTCGGCTTATCCAAGGCACTGGCTCGACGGGACTATACCCCCAAACTCACTCGTCGTCGTTTTCTTTCTTTTCGTCGCTCGCTCGCGCGCACGCACGCACGCCGCGGCGCCAAGGAGAGAGACACAGAGACAATAGAGCCGCACTGATCGCCGCTCCTCTCGTTTCGAATAAATATCGCGTGGCGTCGCGTCGCGACCCCTTAAATCGCGCGCGCTTCGTAAATAATTTTTAATTTGAAAATCGGGCCTGCGCTCGTCGTCGTCGTCGGATCAACTCATCCTCGGGCTATCGCACGCGCGCGCCTCTCTCCTTTTCTCTCCCGTCCGCGCACCAAGACGTCGGTCGAATGCGCAGCGCCGCGCGCGCGAGCCAGCCGGTGGCGCGCGAGACTCGGCTGCTGCTGCTGCTGCTGCCTCTCGTGCCCCCCCCCCCCCCCCCGCCGCTTCCTTCCTTGACGACGACGCCCACCGAAATAGAAAACCCCACCTCTTCCGACGCTTCGTCCCGAAGCTGCCCATAGCGCACTCGAACCTCAACCTGACTACCAACCGCCCCCCCCCCGCTTCTTTCGTTTATATATCACTAATCATGAGCGCACGATTTGCGCTTGATTAGAATCGACTCTCCATCCGCCACTTGGCTCCAACTGCCTTCGTCAAATGTTATCCAACATAGATTACTCAATTATACTCGATAACATTTCTTCTCCTATCGTGGACGGGACTTGACGACTGATAAAATCTAGCCCGGAATGGGCGTTTTGACACCTCCTACAAGGAAAAGCACATTTCAGAATCTCGCGGTGCAAAGAAAAACACACCCCAGATAGGATAGGACTTTTCTTCCTAGGAGGCGTAGTTTAAACGTATCCTATGATTGATTCCATGTAGAAGAAATTTGATTTAATCTTAAGCTCGAGTGAATTTGAACAAAGACGAATTTGATTGAATAAGGCATTCTTCTTGATAAAAAATAATCAAGTATCGTTTTGAAATTTCATGGTAACCTAGATTCGTGAATTATTGGCCATTATTCATCGAAATCCATCATTGAAGATAAATCATGAGTTATGAATGAAAAATAGGATTTACTACACTAAATATGAACCACATGTAGGATTATAACATGTGATTCAATTGAGGATCCAAGGTAAGTCAGCTGAGACATGTGTCACGGTAGGTGGCACATGCATCATTTCTCAATGTTTACCAAGGAATTGAATTATTGTCATATGCAAATCTCATTCGTCATTCGGCAAGAAAGATTTATTGAACGATAATTATCGACGCAATAATGTTCCTCTGCAGGAATGAAAAAAAAGGATGTGTATACCTGGGTAAAATGTGAAATCTTAAAAAATTTGACAAGGCACATTGAACTTCCAAGCTTTGGATCCGAGTCTAAAATGAACCATACGAAGCTTCAACAACACGCGACGTTCAATGTTGGAAAACGTATACACGACTAGAAACAAAAAATTATTTAAACAGGCCATACCAAAATTTCTGCCAATTTTCTTATGAGCGGGGAGCAGAAATTGTTTTTTCACTTTTTCACAAATTTAAATTTTCATTAGCAGATGTATCTTCGGTAGTCAACTATTATTCATTGCATCGAAGATAGAGGGGAAAATGGGATTAATTAGAGAAGAGGAAAACTCTGCTTGACGTAAGAGTGAGAAAATAAGATGAAAACTCGAGGGGTTTTTCACTCGAGTACTGGCCAAGAGGAAGTACCACTCACTGTAGAAAAGCTCGTGTTTGATTCATTTCAATGAATTAGAATATCATGAAAATGACATTCTAATTAAACTCCATCCGGTCCATTTTTAATTCGACAAATATATATTGCAAATGCATAATACTGGATATATTGTCGGAATATCAGGGGGAAACGCGGAAACGTTGGACTTTATGGCTGTAGATACAAGCTATTAGCCGATCTCGCGACCCACGAACCATCCGACAAAGTTTCATCATGATCGGTACGACCCAAAGGTTGTACCGGCTCTCCCAGTCGGTGCACCCGCCCACGCAGCTCGCACCTCACTATATTTTCACTCGACTCGTCATACCTTGTTTCCGCGCTCGGGAGAGTGTAAGTCTCGTTATTTTCTCGTTTCAAGTCGCGCGGTTCACCTGGTCGAATGGTAGGAGTGTGTGTGTGTGGGCCGGCGCTCGCACTACAATTATTGCCGATGCGCACAAAACTTCTGACGAGACGAGGTGATTTTTCGCACCCTATATGCTCGTTCGTTTGTTTTCACCGGCCGAAATCGCACCGCGCGATATACATCGATCGGCGAGTCAGTCAGATTACTCATTATGTTTTATATTTCATTCTCACCTGCTCCAATTTGAGTCATGTTTAAATTTGAATTTGAAAATTAATAGAGCGCAAAACAGCTCGGGAGAGCGGGTTAAAACGAAATTGGATGATCATCACTTCAGACGCGTATGATGATCTGATATGTTTCTTTCAGTTCGCGCAGACAGCTGTACGGAGTGTAACTCGATATAATGATTCTTCAAGGAATTATGAACGCGATTCTAGATGCTATATATTCAACGAGTTTTGAGATAAAACAATAGAAACATGCAAGATGCACTGATTCCCGTTGGGAATTAGTGGAACTCGAGTAGATAGAGGCCATTGATCGACTGCGAATCATCTCCGAATATTTCAGAATATATCGTATATCAGCTGAAATAGCATAATACTCGAGTAGTCGATAGGGAATGTTGACTTGGTGAAGTACCTGACATTGCTATTGACTCTTACTTTGATGTGCGATACACAAAGGAAAGAAAAAACAGCGAGAAGCGAAAAGAATCATAGACGATCTTGAAAGCACTGGTCTGAAAAACTATAATGTGCAATTAGTGATTGTCACAACAAATGGCTTCATGTCGAAAAAACTTGCCGCGTATACGCAACCCAACCAATTTCTACTATGTGTAGTTTTTCAAGGAAATTCATATGGCTTGGCAAAATCTTATTCTCCGGTTTATTTCGAAATACTCGAGTATTATTTTCACTTTCAAGTATCCAAAATTGACTTGAGATATAATGCTAACGAGGAGATGTCGCACGCTTTTCGTTTTCTCACTTTTTTTTACAATAATTAGCAGTATTCTTACAGAACATTTCCGAGAAAAATTAGTGAGGGAAAAAAGATGCTTGCTTTGGATAGCTATCATATAGGACAATATCGTCAGCTCAGCCAGAGTTTAGTTACCATAGTTTCCAGTATCGACAGTTTAATTAAATCCAGAAAAAATGAATAACACCAGGACAATTCAAAGATCGGTATGAAGGTATGGGATTCGGAGCACAGAAAACTTAAGTATGCGATCTCTGAATACTAATGACGATGTTTGGATGTCACTCACAAATAGTAATGACTATCAGAAATGAATTTATCAGATTTCTAAGAAACATAAATTCGCGATAAAAAAAAATGTAACAAGCGTAATTTTCAGACATTCTTGTAAGTTTTTTCTGTGTCTGTAAAAATCTGTGGATCTTTAATAACCATGTCCCCCGAGTCATTTTTCTGGTACGAGAAATCACGTGCTCCAGGCCCAGCCGATTTGTCGTTCACGCGAGCTCGAGCCAGTCGATTCGGGATACTTTTATAGCCGAATAATCATCGTCGAACGGGGAAAACACGACTGCAACCGTGAATTTTCCGATGACGATCAGCTGTTCAAGTCTTGTGGATACATGCGCGGCGCGATTTGCAATAGCCAGTGGGTGGGTGTGTGCATTGTTTTCGGATATATCACTGATCATGCCTATCTGCTCCAATTGCCATAGGAGAAAAAGAGGAAAATGAAAAATGTAAAAGGCGTAAGAGGAGCAGTAGGTGCAGGTAGCAGCTTAACGGTACAGAACCGAGTGATAAATTAATTAGGTGTGCATAAGTAAGGATACACACGTGTGCGCGCGCGTGTGCGTGTGTGTGTGTGTGTATAAGTAAGGACAATAGCGCCGCTCAACTTCCGCTAGTTTCTCTTTCTTCGGCCAATGGTCGTCTCACGCGATTCTCCGCCCGTGGCTCTAGTTTTTTTTTTCTCTCCACTACGCGGCCGATTATCGCGCGTAATTAACGCGTCGAGCCCGCGAAGCGTGGACAGGTGTAGCTCAAATCGTTTGAGCTGGCTCTCATCATTGCCCATATCGCGCGCGGCAGCTTTATATACACATGTATACTTGGCCGCGCTCGCGCTTCCCTTTCAATCAGCATACCTCTGCGCTTAACTGTGCTATACACCGCGCCCATTTACATAATCCCATCTATTTAACGTCCAAACGCCTCTTACGCATCACCTTCTTCCTCGTCCGTGCCTTGTTTTTATTTACTTCTAATCCTACCTTCGTTTGTCCATCCAACCGCATGTGCTCGATAGCCAGGAGACCAGCCTACATTTGGCCGTCTCAAATTCGAATAAAATTTCTGGAGGTTGTTTTTTGATACCCAAGTGGATGAAACCTACAGTCGTTCGACATCTAACGTGATTTGATTTTCTGGAGATATTGATCGATCGTTGATGATTTCATCCATATCCATTTATACATAAAATGTTGTACGTGCAGTAGTTAGATATTTTTTTCGTAAAGTGTTTTGGTAATATTTCTGCTGAATTCAAAAGGTTGAGATGAATTACTGCAAATATTATCTAAATGGGTCATCATAAATTATCTCCAAAAGCTTCACCGAGATCCAAACGACAAAAATAACCCAAGTGGTTTCCTGGTGAGAAATATCTAATTATGACAGTTTACTGTTTAAATATAGTGAAGAAAAACATAGTATAGTCGTTACTATAAGTCAAAGTATTATCCCTATATAGAGGTAATATCTAGAGGTAAGAGCTCACGCTCTTATACATGATTCTATTTATTATATGTTTACGAAGTCTACAGCATTCGAATTACTGCACAGTTTCAGCATTCATATTCCGTATTCAGTATTCAAATTATGAATGGAAATGAAGCAAGGGATGGTCAAAGCAACCCAGTAATCTTCACCGTGGGCAATATTGTTCAACTCAATGTTCACAGAGAAAACTGAGATCACGCGAGATAACAATTCTATCTTGAGATAATAATTGTTGAAGTAATTTACCACGAATGACGGGGCAGTAGAGTGAATAATTTTTGAGTATGAAGATCTTTGTATTATTATTATAGCGAGTGCGAGTTCAAACTTATTGGGTGAAATTTCGAAGGAAAATAAAACAGCCGAGGAGATTGTCCTTCGCACAGAGATGATTTTGTCGAATGAAACACACTATGTCCTTATTGTTCCTCTTCAAATTTGAATCAAAATACATCGAGCTAAGTAGAGTCGGTGACCTACAATAATTATTTCATAATCGTGCGGTAATGCCCGTATTAAAACAATTGATTGTCCGAAGTTGGCAAGCATCTTTACGACAGTTCGACTTTCCGATATGGAAAAAAAATAACGAAAGTATCATTGTGTGGCGTTGCACATTGTAAATCTGCCAGACAATGCGCGAAAGACGAGAAATTCATCAATCTAACACGAGCAACAATGAAATCGAAATGAAAGCGCACATGCGCGCACGTGTGGGATCTGAAAATTCGGGCGGTTAGCGAGGGCTAGTACGTGATAATGACGAAAGAGCGGAGGAAGAAACGGAGCGGGACGCGCTCGCCGCCGCGAGAAAGAATGGAGCTGAAAGAGACAAGCGGCTGTGGGCCGCACATACACAATGCCCGCGGTTTCGCCTTACCTCCGCGACACGACTTCGCAGAAACGACTTTTGCAATCGGCACATTTCAACTCGCTCGCCTATCGCGTAGCCGATTTTTCAAACGACTCGTCCCTCCGCGCGTTCGGTGCTTCTTTACCCAGATACGTTGAAGAGACCATAGCTTACCCCGTGGCTGCACCTCCACACTGGAGGCTCCAGTGCGCTCGGACGAACAATTGCTCCCAATCACGAAATACACTGAATTTCGGTTAATTTGGTATAGAACAAGCCGAGATTGTCTTCCGAGTCGAATGCTCAATTATCAATCACCCACGATACTCTTCACGCAGAGCAACACTTGGCGAACACTTGTGAGCTTTTGCTCGTAAAATGAGATTTTTTGAGAAAAAAGTCAAACCAAATATAAGAAGTTTATTACCTTGTAATATTTTTTCTCTAAAAATCCGAATGATTTTGGATGGACAAAGTTTCAATTTTATTCTTCAAATTTTCGATCCTTCAGATGTTTAAACATTTTTAAACATTCGAAGGGTACATACATGCTATAGAATACATCTATGCTATAGAATAATGACAAAACAAAACATTTTGAGTGTCGGTCGCCAGGACGTTTACGCCAGCTGTCGCTTTATATGCTCATTTTCCCACTAATTCCAATTCTCACTCCATTGAGGTAAGTGAAGATTCTTTCAACAGATTCGGACTAGGTGGAAAATAAATAACGAACGAGGGACATACCATTTGATTTCTACATCATTTAATTACTTTTTGCCATCGTACGTCCTTTTTATCGACTGGTCCTATGGTCGGTCTCCATTTTTTGTTGAGCTAAACATAATATCGCTGGATAAACCGACACGAAAGATTGATTTTTCTCTCGATTTCACAAGTTTAATGGGCAAAAAATACACTTGCTATTACTCGTAGCGTAGATAAGTCAAAAAGTCTCTTAGCGGTTTGGTTCCTTTCGAAGGTATGGATTAGACCTATCACTTGCCAACAAAAACGTTAATCACATATCGATAGTTTATTTTAACGCGTTGCATCCACTTTACGAAGCAACACTATACAGTGGAATAAGATCTTGTCGTATTTCGATCCATGACTCAAACTGCCTATGTTACAGCAGAAAATAAAAGTTTTTCATTACTCTGCTTAGCCAAAGGTCCCTGGATACGAAATACGCCCAACTATTAGTTGGCAATGGGTATGGGACTGCACGAAACCAAAAACACTGATATTACCTTTCAAAACGCTGCGTGTCGCTAACGTCGTATCGAGCTTCAAAAGTTGAAGCGCCAACTATTAATTTTGATGAATTAATCGCAACTGCACCTGCCGGCGCGACCCCGAGTACTGAATGAAATTTCACTGCCGTTAGACCAACCGGTGCGTCTGTAGAACTTGAATGATTCCTCGGATATAAGTGTTTATTGAAAAACGTCAAAATAAACTGTGACTAAAACTCGACTGTTCTCATTCTCACGCCGGGTCTGAATCGATTTCGTATAATTAGATCTGACACCGAGTTATCTTCCGTGTTAAACGGGGGTGAATTACTATTGCACTATCCGCGCATCGGATCGTACTCGCGCCTCCAGAATAGACCCCCAAAATCACAGGACAAGTCTAAATCGCGAACAAAACACCTTCGAAATATTCCCTTTCACCTTGTGGGATTATCAAATTTGTCGAAATGGTATCATCCGAGGACAGTGTGTTGGAGAACGTCACGAAGGAATAGCCGATCTCGAGCAGCAAGGGAGAGTCGAGACAAGAGCCGTACATTATATATGGTAATATCGCGTCGGTGGGGCGTTGTCGCGAAGCGCAACGGGGCGACACTCTTCATTCACGAGAGCGACGCGAGCCGAGAATCGCGCGATTCGGCAAACGGCTCTGTCCGTGGCTGAGTCATCTCCGTTCAAGGTGCCGCCGCCGAGACGACGCTATTTTAGGTTGCCCAGCCAAATTTTCAAAGTCTCGCGCTAGCTCGCGATCGTCGAGCGTTTCGTGCGCTGCAGCGACCACCAGCGGCACCTGCACTCCCGACTTCTTCCCTTCGCGGTCTGCTTTCGCCCGAGCCAACACACACTCGACCAACTGGACCAAGTGTAAATAATCGAATTTCTGCGTTGGGTGCGGGACGAATAACAATGTCGCTCGAGAAACGCGAGCGATGAAATTGTACTCGAAAAATTGATTGAAATGGTCTAGAATTATAGCTCGGATGGATACGAGTGAAATATGCCTCGCCTAGGACTACAAAACTTTTAGCCATTTGTAAGACGTGTTAGAGCCAACCATTGATTACGTCTAATTATAATATTATTACTCATCTAATAACCATGATTAGATGTAATAATTATGATCGGATATTTATTCCTTATCTATTAGGTATTAGAAATGAGTAGATTATTTATATATACACAATTCATTGACAAATTCATTGACAACACACGTTTTTCAATTTTCTCTTCTACGTCAATGACTCATCCTACAAATACGTTATGATTAAGTGTATTATATTATTCTAAAATTATGCCAATTATTTCTTGGAAAAATTCTATGTCTGGTGAGTAGGGCATAGAGAACTCGTCCATCCGAAATATGCGTTGATCATGTGCCTAAATAATGTTAGTTCTTTTCTAGGCTCAATTTTTTCGAGGTCATTTTATTTCATGAAGTAGACTATCACATGTACTTTTCACTACGAGCAATTTTGAATTGAAGGTGGGGAAATTTTGAACTCGCGGGAAACATAAGCTCTATTTGTCGGAGATGAACCAAACATACGAGAAATATTGCGTCACGACGCCAGTGAGCCCAATTTCCAACTATTTTATTTTGAAAACTAATCCTCGGATTGAAGATGTCTCATATATATTTCCGTCATTATTTTTTCTCGTAATGTCGAACATTTTTCAAGTTCTCTCATCTTTCGTCTACTCGCTCGAATTAAATTATATGAACTATTTGAAATGAAAAAAAGACAACATATTGGTATATTGTTCCCCGTGTATGATCTGATTCACATTTTTACTTTCCTTCTACCAAGCTCAGCTTTTCTATAAAAATTTCTTTTTTCTTCGGTGGTTGATCGTTCACCGATTCCGAGTGAGCGTTCCTCGGAAATTCTCGAGAGGTTTCTCAATCGAGTACTCCAAAGAGGAGTATCGTATGGAGTACCGCGGGCTTATGGACGAATGATACTCTTTATTCTTGCCAATATAAACCAAGAGCTACTCTTCAGATTAAGATTCTCTATCAAAGTACAATAAGTTTGTTGTAAACGATGCGGAGTACTAAAAAACGACGGGAGTAACTTATGATTTTTTATGCATAAACTCACCTGCTAGATAATACCCTCGTATCTTCACAATCAATTTCAAAATCAGTGTTACAACTTAGATTTGAATGTCGAATAATGCTTTCGCAAAGAAAAACTCACCACCATTGTGCTTCGCCGTTTTGTTGAAGCAGTTTTCACTTCTTGATTTTGGTTTCAATTCCGGCGACGGTGTTTCCTCAACATCACAGGCAGATTCGATCGTTGTGTCATTATCTGAAAATTCAAGACGTCTCGCCACTTCGTCGAGGTTTCCTGACTCGTAACGTACACTCTCATTGCTACAAAAACAAATTTAAAGCTCCTTACGTTGCCGTTGCGTGGGTTCCGGTTTACGTTCGTAGTGTGGATAACGGATCATTCGGATAAACGATTATTCAAGAGTCAATTCGATCAGCTTCGAAATTAAAATTTTTCACCATTAAATGTATCGTACATTTTCAATATCATTTATACCTGTATTTCCAAGAGTCATTTTTCAGATCGTTGCTTGGGTAGAGGATCGGGCCTTTGATATGTATTTCCGGAGATAAGAAGAGATCCTTGAGAGCAACGAACCTCGAAAGCTTATCTGGATTTTGCTTAACTTTTTGAAACTCTTGTTGTACAGATGAAGACTCTGAAAATGTATTTCATTGCATCTCACTCATTTTGAAATTTGCACTAGAAGCAATTTTATCCAACGAAAGTTCGTCAAGAGGCAATTCTGGCCGTTTCTATTTCTCGCTGAGATATTCATGAGTCATTAACGATTTTATGCGTGCATGTCTAGTATATATATATATATGTATATCTGAGGGCATCTGAACATACACGTATCACATATTATACACCGATTAGAAGGGTTTTTCACAGGAGTACATATAGTGTACTTGAAATATATGCCGATTAATAGTCGAATTGTATTGTTCTTGCAAAGATTAACCAAGAGTTGATTTTAATAGCAAAATTAAATCCATTATCAAAAAATTATTAGTACGACTATGTTTGAGGGAAAATGCAATGAAGTATATGGATAACGAAAAGTTGTAAACTTCATATCTTGATATTTTTTCGACCTTTTGCCAGCATGGTTTATTCGCAGCTCATCAGCTGCGGCTTTTATTACTATGTTTCCCTATCTCTACATATCTATAAACTGCATCCACATGTCAAGTGGTTAGCCATGTAAACTAATCAGATCATCGGAGGAGACACTTTACATCGCACTTTTGTAAGATAAAGAAATGACTGGTAAGAAGTAACTGTGCCTTCAGTTGATAATTTTGTAAATCAATTGTATTCTTCATTTTTTGTTTTATTTTGTGTTATAGAAGCAGCAGCTGATGCGCTGCCAGTAAACCATATTTTTAATGACTTTCAACCAAGAGTTACTCAGCTCAGTATACAGGACACTCCATCGAAACTCGATAAGTTCATGTCGATGAGATGGAAACGTTGAATGCAGTAACCGTGCATGGATTGCATATAGTTGGATGAATCGACAGGATATATCTTAGCGGGAAATGGAAACGGTTGCATAAATCATCTACTTGGCTGCCAAGAATAGTGGCACTAGTTTCATTGAATAGCGATTGGTCACTGACCCGGACAGGTAAAGTACCGGCTCCTCGTTAGTGTTCGCTAGTTCATTTATTTTTTATTTCATATAATTATTATTTATGTTATTACATTCCATTCCAGGCACTATACATTTGGATTAGTAAAAATTGGTCAGTAGATCATGAAGGACATGTTTGATGATTAAAATAGTATTTTTCATCACGCGTGTGGAAAAACAACGTCCAAAGATCACAGTGATGGAAATGGCCGAATGATGTGATTAAGTTATAGAATGCTCTAAAATTACTGGTTATCACTACCGAGACCAAAGCATAGCATAGTTCGTACTCTCTTAACAGGTTACAGTGAAAAACTGCTGTATTAGAGTGAAAAATTACTGTATGAAAGTGGATGAATTATCGAATGAAATTGCAGTGACATTTTTCATGCGTGAAAGAGAATTTTAACTTTTTGTTTTATCATGTTCTATACCAAAAATTTACTGCGAATTTTATGGAAAAATATGTCTTATTAGAACTCATGGAACTAAAGTGAAAATTCACTTTCATTACAGGAAAAATTCACTGAAGATACATACAATAATTCATTTTCTGATAACTAATTGTTCAACGAGATACTTCTTTTCATTTGAAAAACCCATTTATTCAGATGAAAAATGGAAATAGTGCTCAATTATTGAAAGAAATAACAAAAAAAAATGTATTCGTAACGAACGAAATTTATTCTTTTTCATTGGAAATTGTTCCTAGTAAATTTAGAAATAACAAAATATTGATTTATTGGACTTAGTGAACTACTTCAAATTATTGAAAAAGTGAGATTGTGAGAGAAAAATTCATGCTTCCGGGGCTGATTTTTAACTAGCATCCTCCTGATTTACGGCCAGTTCGGAATCTCACTTTTTCAATGATTTGGAATAATTCATTAATCTGGATGGATCAATATTCATAGTTAAAACTCGTGAACGTAAACAAATTTGATTCAATATAGAAATACATTGTGAATAAATATTTGTTCAAAGCGATAACAATTCATTCACTTTGCATAAATATTTTTTCAATTCAAATGATCCTCACTCTTATTCATTTGTATTGAAAATACTTTCTTCTTTGTGTGTTCATACTTCATAAAGTTCAATCCAGTAGGGAATTTCCATGTTTCTTTTAAAAGAACATTTTAATTATAGTCAGAGCAAAAATAATCAGGTTGCCTTTTTTTCATTTTTCGATTCAATCAATAAAATCCGATCCAATAAGAGGTGATGAAATTCGCGTAACTTGTTATCTACACTTGAAGTGTATTTGTATGTATAAAACACTGAATCTCTCAATTTTTATAAATCTTTTTAAAAATAAATTCGAACAGAAATAACAAAAATACGACCTACAAATATTTTTACAATGTATACAAATGCATATACACATGAAGCGGTAGTTACAAAAAATGCCAATTCCCCATTGAACCCATCGAATAAACTGCCAGACGGAAAATTGACCCTGATTCTCAATCGATCACCGTAGAATGTTACAGTTTTCCTGTCAACTTTACAAAGTTCAAACGAGTAATCGGCCAAAATCAATCTAATCAGGTCAGATATTCAAAGTTGGATACCAGAGTTATGCTGGCACAGGATATAAAAGTTCGGAATCGAAGTTAACATTGGCCTAAAGCCAAGATTGGCTGGCTTGCTTCGTACAGTGGCGTATAGTAGACCAGCTGGAGAAGCTTGGTAACAGTGCGGAGGGATGGCACGTGATTCAGGAAACATTCGGGTCGCGTTTAAAATAATCGCAGGCTCTCGAGCTCCCTATTATTGCTTGCTATCCGTGCCACTCAGCTGTTATTCCATTTTATTTTATTTTCCGCAGACCGGCAAAAATATAACTCGCGCACAGTTATGATTTCAAAGCTTTGGGTAACATTGTGCAACTAATAATCGCGATCAATCGACTTTTGCTGATTGTCTATTTGACATCTTCACAACCTGCACTGATTACTGTGATTAGAGCATACCTGAGAAACATCTAAAATTGAAAATTCAATTGATACATATATATTCGCTTTATTGTGTCGTATATTCATGTATACTGGTAAATTAGACTTGATTTACGGCATTTATAAGTCTGAAAAATGTTTGCAGATGTGAACTGTAACAATGTGAACAAAACGAATTTGATCTCGTATCTGAATATTATTACTCATGTACGCTTGAACCCATCTCATCTGTAGCAAGACTTATGATGTATCTTCATCTATTTCCATTGATTCGAAGTTGTCATCGTCGTACTGGTAATCATACACACTTTTAATGTGTCGTTATGCTTGGTGATTTTGAAATCCACAGTTTCATATATTCGGGGAAGTTTGATATGAAAGCTAAAAATTACGTGAATCTGGAATTGTCTTCTCGGAAGAAAAATACTTTCAAATTACGTGACTTCAAACGTTTGCAAGGGTGTGAAGGTCACCTGAAATAGATTTGAATCTCGATGCATGGTCAGACAACTTGTAAATATTTTCAACTCTAGTAGAGAATTATAATTGATACACAAATTAATAGAATGAAAAAATATCGTATCCAATTGGTGCGTTCATTTGGACACGTCCACACGCGTCTCCAAAATTTCACGCACTAGTTGCATTATATACTATTATGTTACTCGAGTGCTCGTCGAAAGAGCATTCGAGAAAAGCACTAGTGCGTGAAATCGCATTTCACGCACTAGTAACATGAAATATCGTATCCAACTGGTGCGTTCATTTTCAATCACTCGTGTGAACGTGCGACACTCGTCGGCGGATTCTGCAAAATTTTACGAACTAGTTGCATAATATACTAATTGTTTATAAAAGAATTCGGTTTTAGATGTTTCTATAGATTTTTCAGATTTCACAGGGATATTTAATCAATTATTTTATACTTTTCATTGGAATTAGAAAATGTAACTCACTTAATATTAGGGGATTTTTTCCGCTCGGGAAATGCATATAAATACGAAATAATAATTCTGAATTCATTAATTCTATATTCCAACCAAACATCTCAACAATATTATTACTCCTTTGACACATTAATATAATATGAAGCAGCTGAAATGATAGTTTCCTTTTATTAAAATATGTCACTGTAGCCAAGCTTATTTTAGTGTCAAATTTCTCGAATAGCTTATTTCATCGTTTATTTCATAGTTTCTCGTAAGAATGCGCCGCGTCAATAAAGACTGACATTTGAGAATTTCATTCTTGTTCAAAATAAAATTTCTATTTTCGTTAACAAAAATAGCATCGTTGTCCCAAGCTATCGTAATAAAGAAAGATTTTCGGATATAAAATATGATTTACGTTTTCATGAACATTTCTATTTGCATTGAAACTATAGTTTTAATGCCAAATTTAAAATTAATAATCATTAATTGTTTAATATAGAATTAACTAGTGATTGCTTGACTTGAATTAAAGAATATTCTAAAGAACATTTTGTTAATGGAAAAATAGGACAGCGTTTCTCTTGCATGAGTTTTGGTTAGCTTTTGCTCACATTCATTATATTCATCATTTATTTTTGAGTCGACTAGTCACTTTTTCTTCGGCAAGCACTTAAGAACCAAGAGACCAATATAATTTCGAATAGGACTGCCCCTAGTTTGTCGTTTTCTTACAGCGCTACGAGATCGAGAATCAATTTTCACATTTGACATTCCACAATAAGTTCAGCCAATTTAAAGGTAATTGACCATTCCTTTACAATAAATATTTTGTATATTATTTATTTAAACATAGATGTTAGTGTGTTATTTCCCCGTTGATATTAATTCTTACTACGTCTAAAGTTGCATCCCCTTCTAGTGTATATATAACTAAATGTAATATTAATTGAAAAACTCCCCAATCATGCATTAGACAATTATTTTTTATTAGTAGTTTAACAGACATATATAAGTGTTTAAGTAATGTGTACAGCTTGAAGAGTTCAAATTACCTTACGATGAGAAGTAAGCTCGTCCCAGGAAAAGAAATATGTATATACATATATACAGCAAGGCGAAAAGATTTGGCTACATTTAAAATGTTTTCACATTTTCACGAATTTTTACAAATGACAATTCCAATGCGGCTGAAGAATGGACATTAAGATGTCAAGAAAAAGTTTATGCAAACTAGAAAATTTAAGGAAAATGTTGAAATGTTTGAAATATTTACAGCATCTACAGATACCAACATAAGTTTGAATCTAAACGACAATTCTAGTTAATTCTTGCATTGTAAAAACATACATGAGCAGTCCCATGTGAGCTGTACAATTTCAACAATACAGATTGAGTTCATAGATCGAATGATATTTATCTGATAGATTTATGTACCCTCTGTTCACATTGGATTGATGAAAGGGAATTATAAGAAATAACGATACCACATTTTCCAGAGAAGGCACACATTTATTTACATAGCTGTAATCTTGAGACGTTGATTAACAATTAGAATAATTCTTAAACTTTAGGATTACCACATCAATAGATCAACTTAATATCATAATAGTAGCATTCTCTTCATTCAAAATATTAAAAATTACTCCTCCAACTCACAGTTTTCATTGCAAGAGAATTTTCCTCTCTTGCGAGTATCGTATATATATGTATATCGATCGAAATGGAACCCTGCTGCGTGAGTTCCGAAAACCACAGAATAAGGACCTAAACAATTTTTTTATCGAGAAAAAAACGAATCTGAACCCACATTCTGCTGTTCCGATTTGAAATTGAATCATCGCGAATGAATCGCGACGTCGTAGGAAAATTTCCATGTAAAGAGTATGTTTGAAATCGGTATGAATATAAAATGACAGTGTTGAATTAATGGAGAGCCAATAATTCAGTTGAGAAATGCAACCGAGTGAAATTTTTTTTGTTTTGTTCTTATGCAGAAATTAATTTCAAAACAAAATAAGGAATCGCAGGCTTGAAAGCTTTGATCAGCTAAATTATTATTGGCTTAGAAGCTCACTTGGATGACTAGATTTAACAATCTCCCATTGGTAAATAAACTATGAAACAAAAACATTGCATTGGCGTTTAACTAAATAATCAAAATGACGAGAAAGTTCTTTGGCGAGGAATTATATTATTTGTAATGATTTTAATAATCTTGATAGCTCAGAAACAATAAACAACGAAAAAATCCATTGCTTTCAAATGATCAATTCCGAGAGAAGGTATCTGAAATCGCGCTTGAATCTGACTAGGAAAGAATCGGCTAAATTGAAGAAAAAAAAATGAGGAAAAATTATCAGTGGAAAATGCTCAGGTGGAAGTAATTCTTGGCACCTTTTTTAGGCGAGCTCACATCATAAGCGTCCGTGCGATGCAAATCAATAAGATTTGTCAGCCTACCAATAATCTAATATCCATCAGAAAAACAATTCATCACTTCATCCATCCCCCTTTGGATGGATATACAATAACTCTTCCTCGACTCCTATCAACAATAAAAAAAAAAAAAAAAAAAATAAACATGCGAAGCGAAGTGCCGCAAAATTCCGTTGCATCCTTGAAAATCTTTTACATTTGATTTATTCTCGGCTCCAGTGACATCGTCCGCTTGTGCAGACATCATACCACCACCACCACCACCATCACCACCACCACCACAACCACCACCACGTCTCTTTGGTATTGGATTTTAAATAGCGAGTCTGCACCTCCACCCTCTAAGATTGCCGTGCGTTTAGTAGTTAACCCCATATACCGAGCGTCTGTTACCTGGCACGTGCAAACACGCCGATGTCACGCTCGAGCCCAAGCTGTTGGTCGCTGTGCAGCCGTACGTGCCAGCGTCGGCTGAAAATTTTGCAAAATTACCAACAATCAGCCTCTTCTCTCTTTTAAAGTTTTCTTGAAACAATTTTTTTCCAAGGGGGGAGAGTCATTCTATGAGGCAACGCGTACAATTGTCAAGGTTGGTAAAGACGCGAGTTCTTTTGCAGATTAAATCGATTATTCGTATTGCTTGGGCAATATTGTTGACTTTTTTATAGCTCATGCTACCTCTTTTGTATGACCCCCACCCCTAACCACACGGCATCGTGGAACTAGGTAACTGAACAAATAGTTTCGATAAAAATTCAGAAATCATGAGTTTTTTAAAAAAAACTTATGCAGATTGAGAAAAATTTCTTTCTCCGAGTGGTTCATGGAAATTACTATCAAGTTCAGGTTTCCTAGTACCACGACGCTATTTTGTATCTTAAATATTTTTGTACAACTTAATACACATAGAATGAAGTTTCGAATATTTATTTTGATCGTTGCTTAGTGACCAAGGAAAAAATGGCCCAAAAAAGCTTCATTTTTTAGTGCGCCTTGAAATATATTGTGCTCGAAAAGAGTTCTCGACAATTCACAGACACTTCTAGAGTAATCAAGGGCAATCATCCAAAGCCAACTCGAACTCTCTTTACGTTAAATACTCTCAAGTTATCTTCGAATACTTTTTCTGTATTTTCCGTATGAGAAAGTCGCATATCCGTCAAACGATTCTCACAAATATTTGACCATACCCAATTCATTCGTCAAATATTTGTGCGATGATATTAGCAGATGTTTCGTCGTGAAAATTTTCAACAATGCGCAATATTCAAGTATTTTCATTTTTATTGAGATTCACGATGATGATATATAAGCATTAGAATAGATAAAAAAATAAAGTATAGGCACGAACCACATGTAGTCCGAGGTAACGTGAGACGGCAAACTCCATTCCGGTAATAAACTTCGGAATCGGCCGAATTCTCGACGATCCTGCCGTCCTTAGACCATATGATATTTGGCTGTGGTTCAGCTTGAACGATGCACTCGAATCGTGCCGTCTGCCCGCTCACTACAGCTATGTCTCTCAGCGGCTGTGCAGATAAAATCACGCGCGTTCTAATTAATCGAATGTGATTTGCCAACTTTAAGCAATGAGAATGAATTAACGAGACGAGACAGATTCCTCTTCTCCTCTATACTGGTGTCAAACAAACGTTGGAGTTATTTCGTAATACAACTATTTTGTCTTGGTGAAATATTGCTACGCAGACATTCTACTAATGTTGTTCACATTGAAGAAATACAATATATAACCAAAGAAATATCTATTTCTAGATGCAATTGACTTTTCTTTATTCGCTTAATGCGTGTAAAATATACCTAAAAATTATATTCCATCACCTTTATAAGTAAAAATAATGAAAAAAAATTGTACAGCTTTTTTCCCCAGGACCCTTTGAATGATTTCAATCGTTAAAATAGAACTTTAAACGCGATTATTTCGAAACTGCATTTTTCAAATTCATAAACAATTTGGAGCCAATTTTTTCATGAAAAAATACCGACAGATTTAGTCTTCGATGGATTGTTGTCATGAGTTCATAATATAACAAAATCGTAAAGATAACTAGATGGTAACATACCGTTATGAATAATGGCGCTTTCTTCTGCAGAATCTCAATGTAAGGCTTGACAACTTCTGATGCGACAGGAATTATTCGTTCTCCATTTGTTGCTGACCAGGGTGAACCTATTATGAGAATCGACAAATATTAATTTCGACACGTAGAGCGGGAGTGTTCGCCAAAATTAAGTGTGGCAAAGAATTTTACTAGAATGAGATTATTCGACTTTTGGAATTTGAAATCTGAACTTCCTATAGGATTATGAAGGTATTGATATTAACGTTGGAAATGTCGATCAGTTCTGGCAATGAAAGTTGAAATTGGTTCATATCATACCAGGTAAGATTCATCTTTCTTTACCAGTGTGGGCTCGGGTGAAAAGTGAGGTGAAAGAAATCAACTAAGGAAATGATAGGGATCCTTAGTAGGGACACACTCAGATATGCAGGTGATATGAGGAACCTCGTGACATATGTAACTTATATGTCCGAGACTCAATATAAAACATGAAGATGTAGATGCTCAACAAACATGTGGCCATGGATGAAATGCATGAGTCGGTGCGGTGACAATATTCTATCTATTCATGGTTTTTGCAATGAAATAGTTGTTTCTTTTTCAAAAGTACGCTAGAACAAGAACTTTAAGGCAGATGAGAGGTGCGATGTACAGAAATAATGCCAGGTGAACTCGGAATAACTCCCGAGATTAAGAAATAGCGTATTCTCGCACGAACTTCCATTTATTTTCGTATGTATAAATCGGATAATTAGTCTGGATACATTGAAAAATATCGCTCGCTTCATCATGAGAGCACAGTTAGTTTGCCAGACGGAGATAGTTATAACTCACGTTATTAAATGTGTCTCGCCTGAAGCACTTGGAACTATTTGCAATAAATTTATCATTATTTTAACCCAACATTAATCGTAATCCCTGATTTCTTATTGCCGCATGAATTTTCATTTTGTCTCGCTCGACTGCACTCTGGTAGAAAATCACATCACGCCGAATATAAAAGAAAATTCAACCTGACTGCACAAATCGCCACCGCTAAACATAATATACGCTTCAAAGAATAATAAATTCACTGAAAGGAAATAGGACTCGAGTTTATAATCGACCCTTTGATGGGTACACGCTTGCAGTCATGTGTCAGTATAGCCACTGGCTCGCGTGGCAGATCGATCAACTTGGCGGATGTTTGTTGAGCAGTACCTGGGATGGAATCAACGTTGCTGGGCGTTCCAGCTCCGAAATGGGGGCTGACGCTCGGTAGACTGGGGCTAAGCGAAGCTGGGCTCGGGGAGGTCGGCTCCCACTTGGACGACGTGGTCGGTATGTGCAGGGTGGATGGCGCGGACATTTTTCGACCGGCCCCCCTGGCGTCCTCCGCCTCCGAGAACTCGCTCTCCGAGTTCGGCTCCCACTTCACGCTCTTGCCACCAAACTTGGGCGTCGACTTGTTGCGTGGGAACGTGTGGTGTTTGGTCGGGCCAAACCCGTTTTGTTTGCACCCCGTGAACTCGTGAACTATGGGTACTTCGATGTCGCCAGGTTTGCGCTGGCTGGGCAAGTTGCGCTGCTGGTGATTCTGATGTAGCTGCTGTTGCTGCTGCTTGCCTTCGCCAGGCAATACGATACCAAACTCATAGCCGAAATCGTACTTGAAGTAGATCAGACCCGTCTCGGGATCTATTTGTTTTGTGCCTAAATGTCAACGCCCATATATATATTTTCACACATCGTTTCCATTCTCAATGGAAGGGAGTGAGAATTCGGTGTGTTTGAATGACACACTTTAGAGAAGAAGAATTTGGGCGATTGGCTTGAGGATCATCTCGGGATGGAATTTTGAAGAGATGAGGCCTAATTCAATCGAGAGTATTTGCTTCTGATGTTATCAGACTAAATTTAGAAATATTCGAACATGCGTGCATGAAAGCACCGAATATTTTCAGGATTGAGTGGCTCAACAATGTTATGATTCCGGAAAAACGCCCAAGATCAGGTTTAGGTCAAGCTCTACTGATTGTTAATCATCAGTGACAGAACTGTCAGAATTAATTTGGACCTGTAATGAAGCTCAGCCGAACCTCAACCTGAATTAGGCTATGTAATAGAAAGTAGGGCTATAGTACTCATTTCCGTTATTGATTGAGAAAATTTTGATGCAAGGTCAAATTAATTGAGTCAAAGTATTGTATAGATTCTTTCCAGTACCCATACCCCATTCTACGAACAATATGTTTTCCGATTAACTCAATTGAATGTCCGAAAAAGTAACAAATAAAGTGATATCGAGAAAATTTGGAATTTACTCGCGAAAGGAATATTCACGAGAATGGACCATGAGAATATCTTTTTTGAGCAATTGTAAGAATGAAACAATGTTACCATATTGTGCGACCCTGGATTCTTCCCTATAAGTTCTGGGTTCATCTGCGTCATCAGTCCCAGTTCGTGTGTCCATTGGCGCGGAACCTTTCAGAATCGGCTTTGTCCGCTTCTTCAGATCCGACTGTATGTTACTCGAGAATTTTTCTGTTTTCAATTTGAAGCTGCTTGTCATGTCGTTTATGTGCTTCGAGGCCACGTCTGTGAATTGTACATTACTGAGAAATACACCTCTTGCTGGTTGTGTATCAACTAAAGATTCCCGATTACCACGTAATTACAAGCATATAAATACAGTGACTAGAGCTTACTAGGATATTGTAATTAATGTAACAAATATGGCATCTATGCGAAACGTGTGATGAAGTGACGAGGGGGGTTAGATCCGCGCGTCGCGAAGAAGAAGAAGAAGAAGAAGAAAAAAAGAAGTATCGCCTGATATTCGCCTTACGATTCGCGGTTTTGTTGAACTCGTGTCCAGGCGCAAAAGCGTACTCCGGTGGTGAGCCCGGCTTGAGCCCCGGCTTATCCGCTGCTAGCTCGTATCGGCTCCTCGTCGTCTCTAAGTAACTCGAACGCCTTTCGCTCTCCGACTTTTCCGTTTCAGTGTCGCTCGGCATGGTGATTATCGGCGACCTGGAGCTCGGTTTTTGCAGCTTGGGTGGCTGTACCTTGCGGTATCGAGGTTCTTCGGTTTCACTTTCGCTCGGTGCCCACTTGGGCCTAATTCTACTGGTGTCGACGTCGCTTTCGTAGTCGGACTCACGGAACTGACCCTGCACGAACTTCCTCGGCTTCGGAACTTGATAGGAACTTTGGTTAGGCTTCTGCTGCTGCTGCCGCCACTGCTGCTGTTGCTGTTGTTGTGTTTGCTGCTGCTGCTGCTGCTGCTGTGTCTGGCTATCACCGAATTTGATAACTCGGCTAGTCTGCTCTACCGTAACGATCCTCCTCGTGTTCTCCGTCGACTCGTCCATGCGCACAGTTTTTTTTGTTTCCGTGCCCACGGCATTGTGCAGCGGCACGCCACTGTGACCTTCGTAATACGATTGTCTGGGCGGCGCGTACGCCATCTCCGGCGGAGAACCGGGAAGCAATACAGACTTGGGTCTTGGTCTATCTTCTTTAAAGGTTTCATTGCGCTTACTAAACGTCTCCTTCGTTGTTTCGGCAAATGACGAAGGAACCGCCGATGGTGGCCCTATTCAGATAACAGATTCGGGGAATGATGACCAATGACAGATGGCACGAGATGCGCATGATAGAAGAAGAAAGCCAGTTGAAGTTGAACGGCTCGTTGGTAGAGTTGGTTAAGAGCGAGGAACGTAAGAGTTGGAGAAGAGACGCTGCAGAAAAGTTTGAAAGAGACGGCAAGAGCGCAGGCAAGAAGCGAGTTAATTCAGAATCTGTTGTAAGGCTCGAAGCAATAAATTAATATTATTAAGGTACCAAGACAAAAAAAAACTACCACCGGGGAGAAGCGCAGTAATGCAATTGAATCGGGAAAGGGTTGCGCACTATTGAGAAAGCAGTGACGATTATCCATCGCACTTTTTGTGACTATTAAGCTGGAAAAGAAACTGAGTAAAGCATATCGAGTAGACTAGTCGGAAACATAGAGCATCGAAAATGTCCCAAATTTTTACATGTCATATTCTTTCATTGTTTATTTCACATTATAGGTTGACAGGGTAATTTCATTATGTAATTTTATGAATTACAAAAATATATTTTAGCAGTAGCGTTTAGTCTCTACAATGTACTGAATTCAGAGATACATGAACGTGAATGATATTCATTACTTGTCAAGCGATTGGGACATTCACTTTAGAAGAAGTAATAGCGTTTGGTGCGGGATGAAAACGAACCTGAACTAGAGAAGGATGATTTTGATGATGACTTCACAGATGAGGATGATTTTGTGTCCGATAATGTTTGAGTAGGTGGTTGTGGTTTCCATTGCGATGATATTCGACTACTGTCATAATCGCTTTCATAATCACTCTCGCGAAACTCACCCCTGGCAAACCTGGAAGATGCTTGTGGCCCCTGCGATTTATCCTGAAAAATCACACGACCCATGTTTTCAAATAGTCCACGAAATTTCCCAACGCTAAGTTGAACGCTAATGTTAACTATGAAAAATTATTGTAAAATTAATTCCTAGTAACAATCATGATGAGAGGAATTAGCGTCTGATAATAATTCCTAGCGGGCTATTAGCTGTGGACATTTTCAATTTTAATATGCGCATGTTAAATGGGAACAAAACAACAAAGAGCATCTAGCGTATAGTTACGTTCGCAGTAAACATAGCTTTGAAATGAAACAATCACACAAAACTAGCACACGATGTTCTTTTTCGAACCTTAGCAACAGTAGGCCTGTATCGTGCTTCTGGCTTCTCTACAATCTTTTCCACATAAGAACTTCGTTGTACCTCTGATTTAGGTGCGCTGGAATAGGAATAGGATTGTGAGTATGAGGATGAGGAACAATCATTTTTCTGCTGAGAACTACTGTAGCTCTTGCTCTCCAGGAAACTTGACTTCATTTCAGAATAAGAAGAGCACGATTCCGCAAATGATTTCTGCTTCAGTGGCTCATCAGTATCGGCCATGTACCCACTTTCTTGTTGCAAAGGTTTTGTTTTGAATTTTGGAGATTCAGGTTTGAAAGCCTTGACAGGAGTGGATTTTGTTTGCTGCACATAAACAGGAGGTGAGCCTGGTTTTGGGAGAGATCCATACTGTTGACTCCTCTGTGAAATCTGCCTTTCGTACTGGGAAGAAGATTTTTGAATAGAATCACTCAGAGTTGGAGTAACGGTTGGTCTTGGAGGTCCTGTTAAATTAGTCGACGGGACCTCGAAGCTCGAAGGAGGAAGTGGTTCTGATTCTGTGGATCTTGGTCTACATGAATGCGAACTCACTGGCGCTTGAACTCTTCTGTATCCACTTGTGCGTAGAGTATTATCAACTTCAGATTCGTATTCACTTTCACTGTAAAGCGTACTTTTCGAAAACTTATTTGATGAATATGATGGTTGTGGTGCTGAAGATGAGCATACATTGTAATCTCTAGAAATATATTCTTCAGTCTTCTTAGAAGTTACAGATGGTTGTGCGGAACTTGGGCAAACATACGACGGCTTGCTTTCGTAAGTTTTTTCTACCTTTTCAACCTTTCGTTCTCTTACATAGGGTGGTCCTGAAGCATAACACATCTCTGGAGGACTTCCTGGTTGTAAGGATGGTTCAGGAGTTTGATGATACATTTTAACAACTGACTTGGATTGATCCGATACACTCTTTACTAGAGCAGGAGCTCTCAAGTCGCAAGTACTGTCAGGCCAAGGCCTAGCTGTTTGTTTTTTGATTGTTTCATACTTTTTCTCTGTAGTTTCTGTTTTATGAACATCGCATTCTGCAGAATATTTTTGTGTAACTGATTTCTCTTCTATAGTATTCACTGTGTGATCTACCTTAATTGTTTCAGCGTTATATATTATAGGTTTTGGTTTTGGAGGAGATGGTGGTCGTGCAATTTTTGTTTCTGACACATTAATCTCTTTGGATCCGAATGATTTTTTTTCCAGGCTGCTAGAAGACTCAGTTGTGATTTGCGTCATTCGATATTCTGGTTTCAGCTCAACTTCTTGCTTGGTTTCCGATGAACAGACTTTGTAATCCTTGTCTGGAATATTCCACTCTTTTTTATCCGTGAAGGATGTTGTAGATGATTTTCCCAGATCGAAAGGTGGTGGTATGGAGAGAGGGCGAGTTTGGGCTTTATCTTGAGGCTTTGGTTGTGGTTTAGGAACTGCCGTGGGGAATATTTTAACACCTCCAATAGGAACATCGATCGGAGAATGACTCTTTTCGAATGATTCTTGTAGTTGTCTGGCCTTTGTTGATACGTCTTGTCGCTTTATCGATGTTTCTTCGGGTTTTGGAGCGTAACCAATTTCTGGCGGTGGTTCGGGCACAAGATTGAATCCCTTCATCATGGCTTCGGCACTTTCGGACTGAGCAGCTAATCTAGAGATAGTCAATGTGCCATGGATTGGTGATCCAGAAGCAGTGACATCTTCCAGAATCGTTCGTGTGCATTCTAGCGGAGCTAATTTGAATTCTTCGTAAGGGAAATCGAACATGGTATTATCAATTCCACGCTGCGATGAACCTTTTTCAAATTTATTAAAAATATCTTGTACTGCTTTCTTGCCAGCCTTGATATCTGGTTTTGGTGTTTCTTGTGCAGCTTCTTCGAATTTCGTTGATCGTTCGTAGTTTTTCGTCAGTTGATCGACTCGCACATCACAACCTGGGCCTGTTCCGTCATCTTCATCAGTAAGTTTGATCATCCCTCTCGGACCCTTAGAAAAGCTCTCGCTCCCTTTGGACATTGATTCGAAGAAATTAAGGGCATCTTTGCGCGCCATCGTGGAAGTTTCGACATTTTCATTGGCCGTTACTTCCGATTGCTCATCGACAAAGCTCTTGCCATCTACAGTATTTTCAGTCGTGTATATCTTTTCTTCTCTCATCGACGCATCAAAGGGAGCTGGCTTGTGTTCAAGTTTCATATGGAACTTCTGCTCGGATTTAGTTTCGCTCTTATGCGATTCAACTGACGAAGATATCATTTCTACACGTGATGCTTTTTGAGAATCTTCAGTAGTTTCAGATTTGATTGTACGGATTGTGGAGGATTGGGCTGTAGAAGGATACGGTGTTTTTATTGCAGCACTTGGCTGAATCATCGTCGTCGTAATTTGTTCCGTGGTCAGATTTGCGCCAGGTATCTCGGTCGGCTGGCCGCAACAAGGCTATTTTTGAATAATTCTCCTTAAGTACATTTATCAATAGCTCAATCGGTTCTGCTAACTATAAATACTTCTAGGATATAAATCGACGAGTGTTGTTTAATATTCAATCATTCTGTTCACTTACCTTTTTTGCGTTCTTGTCAGCGAGGTTTTCGTAGACCAATGTCTTGTGCATCTCGACCATTGTGTCAGGCGTGGGTTCGAATACTGCGAAGTCTGCAATGCTCTGCGCCTCTCCACCAGCATTCGCTGCTCGTGCCATGTATTTTCCACTGTGTTCCTTTTCCGCTGGAAATTTAAAAAATCACCATTAAAAAATAAATTAGAAACTTTCGCATGTAAACTATTTACGGGGCGTACCTTTGTCAATGAACAAATAGTAGCTATTTCCTTGGCGTTTCATTGCAAACTCTGTTGAAATTAGAGGCTCGTCATCTTTGTACCACGTAACCTCAGGATCAGGAGTACCCGTAATTTCCACCTCCATGATAACTCTATCACCTTTTTTAACAACCTGTGCTTGAAGTCTTCGCCCAAATACCGGAGGGAATATGGTTTCTACGAACAAAGTACACATGAATATCCTGGTCAAGTCTGAATTAAATTCAGAAAATCGTAATATCCATTTCCAAAGAACATACTTTTCACCACTAGGTCAGCTGTGCTACTTGCATTCCCCATCTCGTTCTTTGCCGTACACGTGTATCTACCGGCGTCCTTGACCTTGACGTCTTTGATTTCGAGTTTCACATGGTTATGATCATAGCTGAGTTTAGTCCCGTTATACGCTGTAACTTCTTGTCCATTTTTCGTCCATGTAATAGTCGGTAATGGAAAGCCTATGTTATGGGAAATACATTTTATTCTGGCCAACTATCTTTTGGAGATTTTAAAAAGAAAATATATATAATCACCATCGACAATTCCTTCAAGGATGATGTCAGACCCTTGATCGACAATCATTCCGGTGACGGGTGACACGAATCGTGGGGCTGTTTGTTTCCGGCAAGGCTTTTGTATTTGAACTTGATGCTTGCATTCTTTCTGTCTCACGCCTCCCGAATCCTGGGTGACAATAACCGTTTTTTCTTGCCGTATTTCATCGGGTGCATCTTGCACGATTCGTTCGTATTCTTCGATTTTCTTTGACTATCAGAATGAAATTGTGACGTTAGTCAAAATTATGTTAAATTGAAAAACGTAGCTCATTGCGAGGGCTGGATTCAATAAAATTGATTGTAGTGTGTTACCGATTCAAACATAAATGAAGAGAAACCACATCGTCAGTCGTACATTGGAAGAAGAATATTGTTGTATGTACTTGATAGACTAACTGCTATTTTACGTATGCTTGCTTTCAAATGAATTATATACGAAAATTCGTAGGTAATATACACTAGTTGAGTTTTCTCGACTCATGATGAAGTAATAGTTAATTTACCACTAAGTTAAAATTTGATGTAACATATATATCTGTTGAAATTGGGGTTGAGTCACTCGGCTCCACGTTTACTGTAACTTTAAGTTTTTGAGAGGAATCCAAACTCTACTGTTGCTACAACTTTGTAACTATATTATTTTTCCAGTTGTTTCACTCAACTGTCGCACATTAATTATTACTTTATCAAGATTTCATGCGTCAGTTCATACGGTCTTTGATCCAGCTACGTGTATCTTCAGCGATACATTACTAGAGAATATTATTCAATAAATTGATCCAAATATATATATACAGAGTCCAACAACTGTATATCCTCCTGTCAGTGTACGATAGTTGGAACCACACGAATAATGAAAGGTAATGGAGTTACCTGTACGACAGGAGGAGCTCCATTGTACGCGTTTGACTGCTCGGACGTGTGGGAGGATTTGTTGATGGAAAAGCTGGTGGGCGGGTGGGCCGGGCAGCTGGACAGGGTGGAGGAGCTGGTGGTGGTGACGTACTCCTTCTTCATGGTGGAGTGAGTCGTGGAGGACTCGCTTATGGACGAGGAGGTCTTGGTCATCGTGTGGCTGTCGATCGGGCCAGCCTCGCCCGTCGTCCGCTCGCTCGTGAAGAACTTTTCGCTACTGCTCGAGGCTTGCATTTCGGCTGCTGCTGCGGGCTTAGCTATCGTCTCGAGTTGCCCCTCCTCCGCCTTGACCCCTCCACCTGCGGTGCGACAATCATGATTAATCGATTTATCAATAGGTCGCTTATACATCTCGCCGCCCCCCGCGGGGCTGGATGCGCGCACGCAAGCCACACGCACGTACACGTGCGATTTTTGGCACCACCTCGACAATACCACTACTATCTGTCCTTGTCTGTCTGTCCGACCGTTCGTCTGTCTTCTTCTCTCGTGCCTTCAGCCGTCCGTTCGGCACGCACACCTATACCCTTGTTGCGGACTGACTCGAAGCCTCACCGTTGAGCCAAAATAAATCTCAAAACTACACTGTTTTCACACACAAACACGTATATGTATGATTCCGCGCCAACGCGACTTACTTTTCGTACTCTATTTTGACCCGCGCGGTTGAATCACCCTACCAACTGAAATCAATTGATCCAACCAATTAACGTGTCGTTATTCGGTATCGCATAAGTTTGGATTAAAAATTCGTCTACCGTAGTCACTACTCGAGGTGACATCTTGAGAATTTTGAGTCGGTCTCTTCTACTATCTACTTATAGCTTGAATGTCTCTACGTAAGATTGTATACCCCTTTAATATCTGATACGGTTTTCATCGGACTATATTTCCTTAGAAGAAATAATGCTCACTGTCAATTATTTTTTGGTCGTTAATTCAAGTTTTCGTATTATACATCGGAAACTCGATAATTTATTCAACCGTATGAGTCGATGTATAGTATCGAAAGTACAGCTCTACTCGTCATTTTTCTAGCGGCAATGTCGAGCGAGCATTGGCATGCGACAAATCAAATTCAAGATTTATGCTTTGCTCGTAAATAATCCCACCCGACCTTTTCATCGCGATTCCTTTTTATAGGACTAGAAATAGATACATCATTTCAAGCCGGAAGTGCATTAAAAAGTCGCGTTCCAGTTTGTCGAGATGGTCCCACTCCCGACTTGTCGAACACGGTGGAGATTTTACAGATGTTTTTTTCTTAAGAATCAGTTGCCGTGGGATCAAGTGTAAAGCCGATCAGCCTAACATTTAATTTCCTGACAAACAAACTCGTGAATCTATGGGTAATATATATTGGTCTGCCGTATGCTCGTAGCGAGAATCTAGATGGATAAACTATAGGTGGAGATTACAATCGAATTAGCGCGCGCACGTAATGGAACGAATCGAGATCATTGACACCGTCGTTAGACGTGTGAATAAAAAAAAAAAAATAACGAGTGTCTTTGTAACGTTGGAGCTTCGAGAGACTTTACGAGCTCGTTGAATTCAACCGGTGTACGTGAGAACTCGAGCATAATTGTGAGTTTGACGCGCGAGAGCGTTGGATCCGATAAATAATGTACGTATAGAGCTCACTCAGCTCGCACTGCGAGCGGACATTGAGAAAACCGAGGGATAGAGAGAGAGTAAGAGAGAGAGGGACAAAGAGGTATTTTTTTGTGTCGAGCGAAGGTTGGGACTAAATTAAATCGAGCGTGGCCGGTTACGGTGGAGGATTTTGTTGCTCGTGGAGGGCTGGTGCTCGCGCAGGTTCTCCTCTGGTCTCTCCTCTGGCTCGTTTTAGGTGCACCCGTTGACAGAACGATCGACGGCCGTTACGGATGTGCACCTCGAGCTGCGCGGCCGAGCCGAAGCACAATATGTATATATGTATACCGAGCACGCCGAAATAGACGGCCTGATTCGTCAAATGACGAGCTCGCGCGCGACCAGGCCCGATCCGCACACCTGCTCCAACGCGCACCGATCCCTCCTCGACAATCATTCCCCATCCTCTCGTGCATTCCTCGCTGCCTCCTATTATTCACCCGCTGGGGATGATTCACTATTGCCCGATTCACACCAATGAGCGTCCAACATTTTTTGTCCTCACTCATTTGTCCCACTGTCCACGGAGACATATCATATTGGATGAATTACTATACTTGGTTTTGTTGACGCAGGGACGGAGGGTCGTCATTACGACGACTGGAAAGATTACAGAGAGGGAGAAGTAAAAATAACGGCTTTTTTTTAATGAATTTTTTCCGCGTTACTGACAAAATGATCTAAATGGCCCTTAGTCACTTACCGTATCCATCCAACTCTTTGTCTCGCAGTTAAATTTTTAAAATTGCAAACTACAATTTTGCTCTTGATGATAATTAGATCACAATCGATCGGAGAATCTAAAATTGTTGACTCCCATAAAATCAATCCTGATATGAGCCGACCTGCTCACTATTCTAGAAAGGAATAATAAGTAACGAGAAAAGTAATTTGTAAGATAAAAGTGAAGCATTGTAATCGAAATACGTGTGGTATATGTACCATAAAACTTTAGTCAAATCGACTCATTTTTTTTCTGTTATTCGTGACGTAATTTAATATTTTCTCAATGTTTACAATCAATTTATATATTTTTTCCTTCACGAACTTTATACGATGTTAGTAATTAAACACACGACTAGCAAAATTTTGCCAGTAAGTGAGGTCAAGTCTTGTAAGAACATTGAATACTTTGTTTTCATGCACTGGTACATTTTGTTCTCGATATTCACCGCATACTTTGATAAAAATTCGACATCGAAATTTGCAACTCCTGTTGACTTGCCTCGTCGCCTGCCATACGCTTGTATACAGATGTTTTATGCGAAGTTATTCCGGAGCTGGGCGAGTAAATCAAAATACGTTGCAAAATAAACTAATCAACGTGGGAGGCTGATCTAAGAAGCCAGAATACAGAGAAAGCCGCGTGGAGTGTAGCATTTCGTTTGCGCGCGAAAACTAATTTTCACCGCACGCCAAAGGAGCAGCTTTTCATAGTACCGTGAATCACACGAATGTCGCAAGTTTAATCTCGTAAAATATAGCCTACACACGTGTCAAGGGATTAGACAGTGAAGAGGCAAAGGCTAGAGCGAATCTACGCATATATATCTTGGTATTTTTATTCCGTCCCGCGCCATCAATTTATCGTTTCGTTATGCCGATCACCTGAATTTCATCGTAAACCGCGATTCAGATGCATCTTTCTTACGACGTTCCATTTTCCTCGCGTTTAACGAACAATTTTCCACTCGAATTTCTCAAGTTTTCCAGTTCCCGAACCAAAGTACCCTGCAGTTCATATACGGAGAGTGAAGCGAACGTTGACAACGTCAAACCCATTTGAGTAATTTTCATTATTCTCGGCTGGATCGAGTAGTTAGAGGACTATCGGCTAATCACCAGTCCGCGCAAAGTGAGATATAGAACCTCTATTTTACGCCAATCAATTGGCGATTGTCTCGTAACAAAAATACTAGCAGAAAACATGTTTCGTGAAAACATAAAATATTTACAATTCACTGCACTTGTAAGAATTTTCCGAAGAACGCTAAATTTTGTCTGTTAATGACCCGGCAGAGTCGAGCAAATTTGTGAGACTTGAGTCTCATTTTGTTTATATCTATAATTTTTCTTCCATAGCAACAAGAATGCTGTAATAGTTTATTCCATACGATAAAAACTGAATAAAAACACTTGTTTGGCACTCAATGTTGATAAAAAAATTGACGAATGACTGTTGCAAATAGGGAACACTATAGAACATAACTATGGACTGGCTTCCACGGGACGGCACAGTCGGTCTTTTGCCCGATCGGTTGGCCTAATCCAACGCGCGTATAGGGATACTCGTCGCGTGGGTGCGTTGTTTTGAAGGGGAAGAGAGCTAGCCCCCAAACATCATCATACGGCGCGCGCGTCGTTTTTCTCCTCAACACTTGGGGGCCACGTTGCTTGGCGCTTAAACGCGTGTACACGCTTTGCGAGACAGTGAAACGCACTATGGGCGCACGCTCGGGCCGCGTTTCAGCTGCTCTGTCGCTGCTGGCGGCTGTCCAAAATATCGTGCAAATAAATCCAGATAAATTCAGATTCGAGAATGCGCGACTATCTGGAGCGAGAAATTCAAGCCGACTAGCTGCATGGGCGCGCGGGCTCACTCACGCACTCAGTCGCCAGCCCGGATCTCTCGCCAAACAGGGAACAACTCGGGCCGCACTTTCAAACTCGCCGCGCGCTCGGATTTCCTAAATACTTGCGCGAGCGGCCCACCCATTAGCGCATTAGCCGCCCCCACACGCACACGCGCGTAGCTCCCACCGCAATTAGCGCGAGCTCTGCTTATCACTTCACCCACTCGCCGCGGCGCATTTTTTCTACCTCGATTGCGCGGACCATTGCCAACGGGCTCCTGATAACCGCATACGTGCCTCAGTGGATTCGGGTGTTTTTCTTTTATTTCATCATTTCACAATCGAACCATTGGATTCATGTCGAATTTCAAAATTTCTGCTCAGGTATACGAGTGAAGTTGTTCGATTTCGCTATTTTTTTTTTAATCATCTGCATTTTTAATAGCAACCGTTGTTTGCATCTTTAACAACTGTTGATGAGAAGAAGGAGAAACAACAATGTAAGGTATAGGTTGTCGATATTTCTATCGTCAAGTGTCATGAGCCTAACGTAACTATGACTCATGACAAAGAAAAACATTAGTACTTATCCAAGTCGTGTAGGATACTGAAAATTGTAGTTTATCTCGATTATGGCATGGGAGATGTGAAAACCACTGACAACCGAATTAAGAATATGCTTTCTCAAAAATATTTCAAATTTTGGGACACACACATACACTCACAGGCATACATACAGTATTTGGTAAATGCCATTTGTAAACCCCAGGAAAATTACGAGGAAAATCTGATATTCGAAGAGAAAACAAAATATACCATTAGGTGAAAATCGTAACAATCGAATTGGTTAGTCGAAAATTTTATCATTGATGCATTGAATCTGGCATTATACCAGGTGAAAATGCAGAACCAATATTCGAAACCCAGTATTGTCGATATTGACTTTTGGTTACCATCAGTGCATGTTCATTTATAGATGTATCGACTGTTCGGCCATGAGATTTAGTTTTTCTCAACTCGCTATTTGATGAAAGAAATAATTATTCAATAGTTCTATGGGGTCTGTGGTCGAAAGTAACAAACTGTTAATTAATCGTGGATTGAATCTTAAAATTGGATTGATCCGTGATTTGGTTTACAAAAAAAGAAAGCGGAATCATAAGCAGTTGGAACAAGACGAATACCAGGCATATTTTGGCCAGTGGCCAAATGTGACCTTAGAAAAAGTGTGTCGGTAGCGGAAGTAAAAAGCGTATTCACCTTTTAAGCTGACGAGAATGATCAAGTCGTTCTTATCAAAACAAGTCCGATACCACTGTTGCTGAATTGGAGCTTCTATAAGGCAATGACGCGACGGATAACATTTGAAACCACAATCAAAGATCAACAAACAAAAATTCCAAAAATCACACGAAAACTTAAATTTGTTATGAAAGGAGTAATCGATGACTTTTTAACGGATTGCGCCGATATCAAATCAGCGATGTTTCACATCGTATTCTCTGTATCTCGACGTAGTTCTAATTCTGTAAGCAGCTTGAACGACGTGAGTTTGTAAGCCGATTCAACGTGGATCGAACTTTGAATAGAGGACTTTTAGATTCACGAAGTATTTATTGCATAACTGGACTGTACGAGGTAATTTCAGGTTATAGCACGCAATGAAATAGATACGATCCGTGAAACGACAATACTGAAGATTATGAGTCGAATTCATTACTAGTTTTAACGATGCGTTGATCTTCGACCGCTCGACTTGGATTGTATGTATTTTTTGATAAGATAGAAGCTTTTCCAAAGATTCTCAACAGTCGCATATATTATCTATTAACGTTTATTAATCGTTACATACCCAGTATAATGATTTTTTCATTCGAACGTGCTTTAAATTTTGAGACGGTTTTCATCTGACCAACAGCGTGAATTTGGATTTACGGATATGGATTACTCTGTTGATATTAAACTCTAGTTAAAATCACATTCTCGAATGAAACCCACAATATATATTCAATCTCTATCTCGGTATATCTAGTCTCACCTAATCAGATCTAAATCCTGTTATTAGTCTAACTAGTGTTTATCTAATAGATGTGCGGGATTGTCAATCGGTCAAATATAGAGTCGAGCTGAAAATTTCGCGTTGGTGTTCTCGATGTGAATCGAATGTTCGGAATGTTCGACCGATAAAGTTGCATTGCGAGACTTGGTTTTAAATTTTGGATTTGGAGGGGATTCTTTTGATGAGAGGGAGCTCTCTGAATTTATTGACTGTAATACAATAGCCGACTGGTTTCACTAATACTTAACAGTGATTATATTCACCGCACTAAGAAAAATGTGGTTATTTTGAGAATTTACTATTTCAACATAGTCGTTACTATTTTATAAGTGAAAGTATTCTATTTCCAATAAGAGCTCAAGTATCGCATAGTAAAATTTGATGATACCATTTATTATGTAAATTATTGTTGAGTTTACTATTTTTTCCAATCGAACATTATCACGAATCAATATATTTTTCCCTTCTAAATTGTATAAACATTTATGGAGCGATATCATTTGATTTGACTTGAGCCATTTCCCATCATAAATACGAAAAACCAAGTAAATTGTACTATAATACTTCACTATATACTTGTAGAATACCCTATAAATATATCAACGTGTGTTATTTTTTTCACGTGTGTTAATAATATAGTTACTATTACGAAATTTTTCTTTTTCCAGGAAACCACTTGGAATTTGGGTCTCCAATTACACAGAAACTTCTGGAGGTAGTTTTTTGATATCTAATCAAATGCTATATTTGCAGTCGTTTGCCAGCTAACGTGATTGATTTTCCGAAGATAATGAC
The DNA here is from genome assembly GCA_020882685.1 of Aphelinus atriplicis. Lineage (NCBI taxonomy): Eukaryota > Metazoa > Arthropoda > Insecta > Hymenoptera > Aphelinidae > Aphelinus > Aphelinus atriplicis. The sequence continues at coordinate 69,840,830 of CM037074.1, read as the reverse complement.
CGATGATTGCTAATTTTCTGCTTTCAATATATACGTATACATGTGAAACCAGTGATACGTACAGATACATTTTTAGCATGAAAACGTGTCGGTATCTTCGGCAAATCAAAATGTTGGGCCAAATGACTGGGTATACTATCTATTTGGGTAACTACCAACCACCTCAAAGAGTTTAAGCGAGATACGAGACCTAAATCCCAAGTGGTCCCCTGGTTGCAGTGTATAAGCACCAGTGAAATGATAGAATAAGTTCTTTAGATACACTGCGCGCACTGCACCCTGATTTTCATAGCGCATAATACAGTGGCCAGATTTTTTGACTATTATATATTACATACGATACACAATTAAAATATTAATAAATGATAAATTTATTTCATATACAAATATGTATTCTAATAAACTATAATGCACAATTATTCACTGCGAAACAATTTGGAGAGCAATACTGGTTAGTTTGTTGGGATTTGGCGGAAGAAACGTCGCGGGGATTCGGTGGATAAGAAGCAGCGCACTATTATCACCTGATCACTGTAACGCCTTTGCGAGCGGCATGTTGTGTTGTTGATTAGCCGCACTAGAGCACTTCACTGGGGAGGGCGGATTACGTAAGGGCTATTTCGGCTTCGTAGCGCCGGTGCGGGCGAACAGCACCTGGAGCTGGCCGGAGCGAGAGAGAGAGATAGACTACTCGCCGACGGAGAGGAGGACGGCGGCGTCCGACTGAAATAACCAAGCGCTGTTGGCGCGATATATCCCTTTCTTTTGCCCCGGCGCGCCCGGTCCACAGTCGCGAGCGCGGCTCTCGACAGCAGCAGGCCCGAGTCAGCCTACGCACCGGTCGCGCGACAACTGCCAACTGCGAGCGCGCGCCAACCACCACCACCACCACCACCACCACTCGCCAGCGACTCCAGTCCGCTCGCGACAGCCGCTCTCTGACAGCCAACTCCCGACTCCGACTATTGTTTTCCACACAACTCACTCGATAAGTCACGATCGCGTGAACCGTATATCCCTTCCCCACAATCGAAACAATCGAATTTTGGAAAATGAGAAAAATTTAGCTTGGCGAGGTTAAACGCGAGCGAAGATTGATTCTCGGTTTATTCCAACCCCCGCAGCGAATGTCCTCTTGTTATACATCGAGCCAAGTTGATTTTTCTTCTTCAACCGTGAGACTCGATTATTTTTTTCGAGTATCCCGAATACATTACTTTGCTCGAGTTTATCTTGTTCCAGATACTGTAGCAGTCAGTCACAATATAATCGGCAAATTCTCTGGGATCCGATCACGATTTATGAGTGGAGGTGAATTCTCGACAGTTATTCTCTTCACTAGCTACAATGTTCGCATTGTTTTATACATCGAAAGCATTGCTACGCGCCAGTTCCTCTACTATAACAGAATCAACCAAACCGATTTTCGACGCTTTAACATAAATGAGATAACAAAACGGGAATTACGGAGGGATACGGTAATAATTTTTATGTTACCCCTTTTGACTCATCCTTAATCGATTCAATTTGCATTGAGAAAACTATTTGCGGCAGTTCATATCATATCATTATCAACCGTCATTAACTTTTGACATTGACGATTTTACATGAATTGAGATAACAGGACGAGAATCATGGAGGGTCTCCATTGTTTATGTCATCCCATTCATATGACCTCCTTAATGCATTCAATGTGCAAATATGAAAGTATAGGCGGCAATTTATATCATTTTATTATCAATCGTTTTAAAGTAAATTCAGACAATACCTAATGAGAATTGACGGGAGATCTTGACAATTGTTTAGCTCATCCATTTGGTGTGACCCCCCCTTAACGGATTCAATGGGCAAAAATAAAAGTATTCGCGCGAAAATTTGGCTGTCATACCATTATCAACCGACATTATCTTTCAACATTTAACATTAATTGAGACGACAGCTGACGGATATTATTGAATCAATTGACAATATTATTTCTGTCCCTTAACAATGTATGTAACGGTAAATCGACTGGATAACAGTGGTTGATAAAGACTCTCTGTTTACATTCCCACCCGTCCTGTTGTGTTTCCCTGTGAATTTTCGTTTTCAATTCTTCAGTTGTCTATTAAAACTGGCTGTGCATTCGCTGTGCACGTCGTTAGCCAGTTCGTGTGTATTAAAATCCGTCGTGTATACAGAGATTAGTTACTGCAGCATCGTAATCCGCATCGATTTACGACGAGAGAGAGAGAGAGAGAGAGAGAGAGAAAGCCATAAAAAAGCCGCCGCTGTCGGGTCGTCTCTTCGCTGTGCCACCAGGTGGCCCCTTCACGCCTGCGCCTCAGCCTCGAGTCTCTTGGGCCTAACGCGCCGCGCTCGTAAAACAATGATTTCGTAAGGCAAATCGACACTGCACGCTCGCGCGCGACAGAAAGAGAAAGAGAGAGAGAGAGAGAGAGAAAGAGAGCTGTGAATGAAGTGCAAGCAAATCCGGGGGGGTTATTAATAACTCGCGCGTGGCACCGTTGCCCCCTGCGCCCGCCACGCGTTATTTTCGCCCCGCCGATAGGCCGCAACCCCGTTTCGTCGCATATATCTGTATGCGCGCGACTCACACACGACTTATTGTTAGTTCCTGTCGCTCGCGACTCTTCTCTTCTCGCCAGCTGCACGGGATTTTTGAGAGAAAATAAAAAAAACTCCCTCCCACTCGAATCCGGATCTTTTCTTTTCCATCATCTCCGCTCGAAGCTTGGGTACAGTGGGTATCGTGTGCGTTTGGGGGAGGGAATCGTCGCGCAGTCGAGTGAGCTCCGGCGAGAGCCGATAAAACGTCCGCAAATACATCGTATTTATTGCAAAAAATTTCATACGCGGATTCCTGGAGCTGCGGAAGAATTTTCCACGCGGCTGCGAACAACAACGGCGCGACTCCCATATTTACGATCCGACGTGTTTGAATTTTGTAATTCAGTCGAGCCAGCCGCGCGCGAAACGATCGTTGTATTTGCGCGAGAGACATCGTATTTGTCGGTCTTGGATTTTTCTCGATATTTACTAGCGGCCGGCGCGCTATTTATAATTGATTCGACGTACGGCCGTTGGGTCCGAAAAATGTTTTCCGTTCGGCCGGTGCGAGCGTCGAAACGGCGAGACACACACACACAGAGACGATCGGAAATCGCATTCCTCGGGGGATATTCAACGAAGATCGCGACCTACATTGCGAAAATCCAACTCTAAATCGACCGCTATAACGTCATTGAACGGATCTATTTCGAAGGACCGTCTCGAGATTATTTGCTTCACTTACCAACTTGGATCGTAGCTTCGCAGACTGCTTTTCCAGCTGCATTTTCCGCGACGCAGGAAATTTTGCCCGCGTGGACGCTCTCCACTTGGGGGATGGTCAGCACTTGCCGGTCGCCACTCACCGAAACGAGGAAGTCTTTCCCATGCACCGGCCGGTCGTTGAAGAACCACTGAATCTGTACGCATAATATTGGATGGATTACTCTTATGGCCGATTATCGACGTTTGTGTTACATAAATCTAGGTTTTCGAACGTCGTTGGTGAAGCTCGACTTTCCGCACAGATATGCGTGCGCGAAGCGTCCGATTTACACACGCCCTTGTTACGCTGTGTACTGTATTTCAAATCTAACAAGATTAAAAAATTTCTGAGCGAAATCGCGAATTCTCTAGTCCGGTACATTTCACACTCTAAAATTATAGTTCCAATGATGGATGATGATAACAGCTATGTCGTAATATTATTTTGTAGTAAAAGAAAACTCTTAAATTTTAACTGAATCGGGAAACGGGTATCGCAATACATTATCAAGATTTTCTTAAAAATTAAATTTTCGTAATCATTTCACTCAACTGTGTACTGTTCGTATAAAGCACATTTTCACTGATGTGAATCTAGGTCACGATTGAAATGTCGGTAATACGATTGCCGTGATATCTGACCTTTTGGTGAATATGCAGGAAAGTTACCAAAATAATGGCAATAATCATGTCATGATTTTTTTCATAACGACAACACTCATTCCAATCTTGATTTTCTTAAGATTTGTTGACTAGTGTCGACAAGGGTGAAAATGCCTATATCACTATGTCGAGTGAGGTAGCCAAAGTCAATCTAGTGGCCGTGAATGAGACTCGATTGATTTTAAAAATAATTACACGGGATCCTCGGAATTCGTGGCTATTTTTTCTCGTTCGCGTAATTTATCGATTAATATCAAAGTTTAAGATTTTTTACAATTCCTAAGCGTGTTTCCAACAGCATGAATTATTTATTTTTAATAGGCAATAACTTGACTCAGACTTTTGTAGTCGTCCATAACTAAAACTGATCGTACCTTAATTTTTTATTAAATTTCATAAGATGATTGTTGGTTACCCAAATAGACCATTAAACTATCGCGAGCCATTACTGGTTTCATGCAAATATCTCTAGAGACATACTGTTGGATGTAATTGATGATGATTGGCTGAAAAGGTATCTGGGCAAAATCGAAACGCCTAAGCGAAAATAACCTGTGTGAAGCAGCAAGCCACAAGAGCTGCTATGTTTTAGATTGTTCTTGGAGGTCATGATATTTCAAAATCCAATTTTAACAACGAAAATTGATGATTTTCCTAAGGGAAATTGTAGTTTCGGTAATTGGTTTACGGGGAAAATTGTAACTATTTTTGGAGCGTTCCAGTCATAGGCATCAGAACATTTATTTGAGTATATCAAAAAACCACTTCCCACAGATTTATCGTAAGTGTTGCCCGAAAAGTTTTACGCGCACTCCATCAATGAAGTGTTACCGATTTCCCTTTGAAACTCTGAAATGATGAACTTGTAAGCCCGAGATTTAACGATACACGCCCCGGAAATTATGTGTTTTCTGATTACATAACCCGATCAATTTGTTTAACACACTTTCTAAGATTGGTACTAATACACACTATATGTGACTATCATCATTGGAATAAATGATCCTGGATTAGATATACTATCTATCAGATTTCCACGACGTCACTTACAATAATAAGCAGAAGTATAAAGATCAAAAGAGTCATGCCTCGCGCGAGCCCCGATTCAGACTGGATTGTGTCGAAGATGCACAAATTCATCTGAGGTAAACCGCGCGATATATGATTCTTGGCATGCTTTGCATTCACAAGACCCACTTTACTTCGCATTAGGCGCGTCGGTTAATTAACGTCCATCTATTAAAAATATGCCCGATCTAATGATTCGTACATTTTGCAAAAACTCCTCGCTTACTACGTGTTTTCTCATGTAATAATAATAATGATAATAATTGCTGGGGAATAAACGCACCCTATATGGATTTCGGTAGTAAGAATATCCGCGAGTTTTGACCCAAGTGGAAAAATCGTGGATAAATTATGCTCGTAGAAAATTATGACTAGAAAAGAACTGGCATGATAAAGACATAGTTCGAATCAACATTGATAAGAATCGTATTATTGAGAGCATTTTTTTGGGAGTATTTCTTTGGGATGATTCTAAACTTCGCCAAACTCGAGCTTGAGTTTGCCGAAGATTTTGGAAGGCTGCATGTAAGGAACTTTCATCAATTTTTTGCTGACCTACAAAAATTTGAATATTTACTGAGTTCCGGCCAAAGCTTGCCGGAAGCTTGTCCTAAGAAAATAGTTCGACCAAACTTTCGTCAAACGACTTTTCACGCATGGTTTTGAAATGTTAAAATGATGTATGATTAATTAATTGATGCGTGTGTTTTTTGGTTGTTGCTCTGATCTCGAGGTAGTTTACCTTGGGCTTGGGTTTGCCGGCGGGTATGCACTCGAACTTGGTTGAGGCGGCTAGAGGGACGGTCCTGCTGTGGAACTGGTCCTTGAAGAAGGGCGGCACGAGTTTGTCGCACATGGGCACGTGGTCGTCGCCGGAGTCGCCGAGCACCTTGACGACGAGCTTGGCGAACGACTTGGCCTCGCCGAGCCGGTTCGTCGCCTTGGCCGTGTAGTTGCCCTTGTGCTGGGAGCCGGCCGCGCGGATGACGAGCCGGTGGCGACCCTCCTCCGGGCTGGACACCTCCGGGCCCTCGGGCCCCGGGACCAGCTGCTCCCCGTTGAGGAACCAGCTGAGCTCGGGCGTCGGTTCGCCCGCCACCCAGCACTCCAGCACCGCCTGCTCGCCCTCCGCCACCAGCAGGTCGCTCAGCAGCTTCACGAACTTGGGCTTCGACCCGGACGCCTCCGCGTCCCTGGCTATTCCGCCCATGGGTGGGGGCAAATTCATCGTTTAGTTCATCAAACACTCAATACCAAGCGTTTTTATTTGATTCAAGTCTTGGGACAAATTTTATTCAAGCACGTGCATTCGAGATATTTGTATTTAAACACTGCCCATCACTGCAGCCGGGGATGGGCAATACACAAAATACCAAATATCTATATTCAATTCAAGTATTTGGACAAATCGTATTTGAATACATCTATTTAATTACGTTATTACAAATATATTTAAGATAAAATAATTATATTTGGAATACAAATATCTGAAGAATTTTTTGTTACTAAATACTTGTATTCAATTACTGCCCAAGATTCATAATTCAGTTGATGATTATTATTATAAGAATCAACGAATGCTGTTCTTTTTTCAAATTGAATCGATAGGTGCTATTTTGGCAATATTATTCGAGAGTGACTCAGCTCATCGATTTGGGTCTCAGATCTCGCTGAAACTTTTGAAAGTGCTGTATGGTTATTTAGACAGATAATGATATCTGAAGTTTTAATTTCCAGGAGAAAGTGTCACTATTTCATACTGAGAATACAGATATACTTGTATAAAATCAGCAATAATTGGTTGATGTCCCCAGAAAATCAAATCACGTGAGCTGACAAATTACTACAAATATAACCTGTTTGGGCGTATTAAAGAACCGTTTCCAATAATTTCATTGTTGAAGACCCAAATGTGAGCTGTAGTCCCCTGGTCAGTTTAGTACACAATTTATCAAGACAGATAAGATGGAGTTCTAGGCAAATAAAAGGAGTTTATCTTAACCCGAGGGAGTTCTGAAGGAGTACCGAAAGTGAAAAGCTCGTCGGTCATTGCACATCCTGTGTTCTAGGTATCAGTGATCGAGTACGACGCAGTAAATAACATTTCCGTCTGACAAATTCAGTGTACAAATCGCGCAATACGAAAAGACGTTTTGTTCATAATGACAAGCAGTAGCAGATTTTCAAGACCTGATCGACATTCACTAGTCGCTTGACCTTCCATAGTAAAACTGTATTTCAAATTTTTTCTCCCAAGAAATTAAAATTTTAGACCCTAGTTTCACGACTCGTGCTTTCAAGTTTATCGAGTCTATGGTGCGATGAGATTTTGCCTCAGAAAATAGTAGAATCAAGTGCAAGTTGGGAGTGGGTGAGAGTCGAAGAGTGAAAAGCTCTGGAATATCCACTACTAATTGCAAGGAGAGTACATTGTCAATTTATTCTTTTGGTATAAGTTTCTTCCGACAAGTAGAGAATCAGGACTGCGGGTTTCTTTGTAACTTGTTGATATTGTTTTTGGCTACCAAAACAAGCTAACGTCTCGTTTTCTCGAAGATTATCTTTACGTTATTTCCAATTTTCATGCACAGAGTATCTACAAGATTGTATATGTGTACTCAGAAGTAAAGAGTAGAGTACGTTCACTTGTTCATATACGTGTAGATATATATATATGTTATGTGATTTATTCGGATGCCCGAATCGCACAGTTTATGTAACAACAGAGTCGCGCAACCCTGATGATTCTCTCCTTGTAAGAGAAATAAAAGATCGTGAGATATATTTGAACGTTCAATTTTAAATTTGACCGTCCCGTTGGCAAAATCTATTTGGTACACAACACTCAAAAACTTTGCTTGTTAAAGAGAAACAAACGAGGTTTCGATTGAAAAATGCCTTACGTGTAATTTTCAGATTACATTCACTCGATGCTTCGCCGGCGGCATTGATCGCGACGACTCTGTACGTACCGGCATCATCGAGAAAAGCTTCATGGATAACTAACGAACATCTGTCACCTTGGAAGAGAAGTTGGAAGTCTGCCGATTCTTTAACCGGCTGCTCGTCGTGGTACCAAATAACCTGAAATATATGATGATATCAATGCTTGTTTTGGGGTGAAACGTCAACGGAACAGTGGTTTTGGTTCATGCACTATTTTGTCACGCAGCTCACGCGCATCAGGAAGATTCATCGATTGAAACTGATCAAACCATTTTTTTGTGGATCCTATTACGGAGAACTTGTTGATTGCGTTCTTTTCGGAAGATTCAAACGACGTGGTTTAATTGAAAAAAAAAAAAAAAAATCATTTAATAGAGTGCCTCTCAACGGTTTGGCAGAGGAGAATTATTGGTTCAGTAGAAACGGCCCAATCCCGTCAGACCGAAACGTTTCGAACCTTGTTCTACTGAATTCTTGAGTCTAGGAACTTGGATGGAGTAACTTCTCAAACTAGAACCGGTGATTAGTTGGACTCGTGCGAAACGAGAATTGTGTGATTATAGGAGTGATGGATACGTGTTGCAGTACTGCTGTGGTCGTCGTAGAGAAGTATTCGACTCGCAAATTTTCGATATTGTATGATACATAATTTGATGAGTAATGGATATGATATGTCGGTCTTGTAATGGATCGTTAAGTTATGGGTTATTAATAGTATTGAACTGTTTTTCTACTAAATGTATCGGATTTTTATTATTTTTGTCGAATGAATCTTTCTCGTTAATTTCCCCAATATTGATATTACCGTGACTACTATTATTCCTCACATGCCTCCAAACCTGTCTATTCAAACCCGAAATTTGGTCACAAGTCTTTTTCTAATATTGCGAAGGCAAAACAATGAGCAAATAGGCAAATTCTATTTGGTTGTCTTTCTTTTTGAGCGAATTATCCGTAGATGGGTTAGATAAGCAGGAGGTTGGACTCAGCGTCTCAAGTGAAAAAATGACGCATTAATCATGCATGAAAATGGACTGAGATTATCTAGGTATATAATCAAGACATAGTTAGTACATGGATAAGTTCTCCGTGACATAAGACTGTTTAGACATCCATGTAAGTCGGTGCGTATCGATTATATACCTAGATAATTTATGTAAGGGAAAATGTTCTCTAAACACAGGCAAATAAAGTATCAATTGATAAATTGATTTTACTCAACAATTATGGAGAAGAAGAGTTCATTCTCAATAATGAAAATCTTTCATTCTCACTGTACCTTTGAACCGAACGAACTTTGATCAAGTCATCGAGAACACGTGTCCATCCGAACTATCACAATTACCCGTTCGCAAATTTCATGCGTACAAATAATTAATGGTTGGAAGGGACTATACCTCGGGCTCGGGCTGTCCGACGATGACACAATCGAGCCTGGCGCCTTGGCCCTCGAGGATGGCTATGTCGTTGAGGGGCAGCTGTATCCTCGGCTCCATCGTTGGCTTGGCAGCGAGCTGCACTCGCTCGGCGGCCGAACCGGGGCCGGCCGGCGGCTCCAGTTTGCTTCTGCTCGTCGCCTCGTCCGCCGCCGCGATCTGCGCGCACACACACACACACGCGCATATCAACAGTCGCAGCCGAGAGCGCGTATATGCCCTTTTTGCCTCCCTCCAGCCGTCCCTTCCCTTTTGTTGAGCGACACACCTCGCGCACAGACCAAACCCGCGGCTATTAATAGGGAGCGCCAGCGCGCCGACCGATTTAGACGTTAGCCTGCGGGGCCTTCGAATCGCCACGGGACTCGCGAGCGCGCAAAATCACCGATCAAGGGCTGCACGCCTCCTCCCTCCCCTCACGTCCCCGCCCTTCCCGCCAAGGCACACCTTGCCCCGCGGCCACAAAAGTCGCGGCTCCGTCGGTGTCACCGGGGCTTGTTTTCCAACGATTTCACCGATTCAAATTCGAGCGAAATAGAGCGGAGTCATTGTGTGATATGGAAACGCGGAGATTGCCTTGATTGGCTCTGCAAAAACCGTCTAGTTTCTCCAAGATAGGCGGATTCAGTTATTATTCCATTAAACATAAAATACCAAATATTCGTAATTAATTGTAATTGAGTTTACGAGTTTTAAAATATTTATTTATCGGCCTTAGTGAACTATTCCAAAATATTAAAAAGTGAGATTGTGTGAGGAAAAATTCACACACCCCGGGCTGTATTCGCGACCAGGAGGATGTTGGTTCGAATCCTGCTCAGGAAGCGTGAATTTTTTTCTCATGATGTCACTCTCCAATAACTTGGAATAGTTCGCTAAGCCCGATCAGTCAATATTTATCAAAAAATATTTGTATTTTATTGAATAATTTTGATAAGTCATATTTGAAATATATGTACTTGCTGCATGAAATAGGGAATTTGCTTGTTCTTTTTATTATACTTTTGAATAGTCAGTGCTAAATATTATATTTTTCGCACTTACGTATTTTTCTCTATTTTCCGAGTCAATCAAAATTTGAGTAAATACTTCGGGATGATAACAAACGATTTACATTCGATCGCAATCACAATTATAGAAACGCAAGGTAAGTGCAGAGCAATCCAGAGGTATCATCGTTCCAAGCTCAGTTATTTTTTCACCATATTTTTTTATTTCTCTTGAAACACTTGCGAGGAGAGTGGGTCGGCACAACCTTTGAGTTTCGCGTGCCGTACATAATGTAACTTTATGTTATTTGGTGCGTAAAACGGCTTTTTAGTTTATCCATAAAATCAAGAATTATCCACAGTCAATATCTCAGTAGAGAAATCAAAACTTTAGTTACTGTATGGCTCGAAACATGAGTTATTAGAGTAATTAAGAGCTACCTCACAGAAATTCATCATGTGCCCACTCTCCACATTAGTATAAAGTGAACAAGTTCTTTTTCGAGAATCTAGTCCTTCATAGAACACGTAACGATTACCTAACGAATATTCAGGTTTTTCTTTTCCCCCACTATTGCGATCCTTGGAAATTCTGAGGATCGCTACTTCAGTCCAATTTTGCAAAAATTCGAATGAAGTTTGCGTTAGAGGACTTTTCACTTATTCTGTCAATAATTTTTTCTTTCTTATTTACCTCAATCACAATCGTTTTTTCCATCATATTTTCTTCGTGCGTCTGTTCAGTTGTAGTTAACGGAGTAGGTGCAGTAGGTTCACTTAGTATTATCGTTTTTTCCTCAGTATTTACAGTCTCACTCAGTGGATGCTCAGTGATCGGTGGTGTTTCCTCTATAATCTCTTCCATTATTGGCTTCAAAACTGAAATAAAGATAAATAATCTCGTTACTTCATTTTCGTGGAAACTCATCAAAAGATTCCAGCTGACAATTAGGTCTCAAATTTCATAGAAACAGTTACAGCTCGTTTTGATTCATCCGAGACATTATCTCACGATTGTTGCCAATTTTAAGCGCGTAAAAATTTCCTAGGAATGAAATGCCATGTATTTAAGTATCCATTGTTTGTGAGAAAATATGATCGTATATCTCGAGAAAACTAAGAAGTTATGTGTCGAATGACTGCAGATATTTAATTTATTCGGGTAGCTCTAAACCACCTCCACCACCAAAATTGACACAACTACGGCTATCTGATGTGAAAAATATTTAATTTAAACCATTTTGTACTTTGGGGTATGGATCGAAAGAGCAGATGGAACATTGGAATATTCAGAGCAGATATTCAAAGTCGACATGAGCCAAGATATGATATTATTGGTTTAGGCATAGTCAGTGCTGTTGACAGAGCCGTCATTATTAATTTCGACAATAATAATCAAAATCATTTTTATTCTCAAAACTATAATTTTGAGTTTGTTCAATTTCATTGATGCTACATAAATATTTCGCGGCGACTTGCGATTTAAACGATTGCCGCACGGATAGCACGTGACTTTCTCAGGACTTGTTAGCTTAGAGTCAGTCGCGATAATTCAGGATTATTCGAATAGAACAAGTTGTCACAGTGCTCAATAGTTTTTTCAAATACTGATAAAGCTTTTACTTGGAATCATAAGCATGTAGGCTTTGGTTATTCATTTAATTTCTGCAGAAAAAAATTGGCATGCCAATCGACGTGGCGAAATTCGAATAGATAAAATCACGTGAGAAAGATTATCTTAAAAAAATGCGAAAACAATAGTTGATAAAATATGATTTGAAACCGCCGGCCGGGGCATGGATGTAGAAGGCGAGCGAGCGAGCAGCGCGTCTGATGATATTATAATCCGAGGTGTACCTTGCACGGCGAGGGTGGCTGAGGTGGTGGCTTGGCCGATCCGATTAGCCGCCCTGCACGAGTAGGTGGCCTGGTCGTTGGGGCACACCTCGTCGAACTTGAGAATCGCCTCGCCGTTGTTGTACGTCGTCGCGTAGTCGGGCGAGTTGTCGATGTTCACATCGTTCTTGAACCATTGCACCGTCGGCAATGGGTTTCCCTGGACTCGGCACTCGAGCTGATGCGCCGAGCCCTCCTGCGCTGCGGACGGGCTCAGCTCCTTCACGAAGCTCGCCGGACTCAGCTGCTCCTCGGGTGACGTCTCTGAAATCGTTGTTTTACTCGTGTGATCAAATGAAGAAAAAGTGCACACGATCTGTTTAATTACATTCATAATCTCTATTTCGGAAAATTCTTAATAAAAATGTTTTTGTCCATTTCCCGGCTGTCCATGTTCGAAAATCATATTCTGCAAGTTAGAGAAACGCAAAAAAAACTTTGGTGGAGCTCATGACCCTCATCGGCCGTGAAAGCCTTCCCTTTCCCCGCATTACTAGATCAAGTGCATAGTGGATGAACTTCCAAGTGCATAGATATAAATAAATATCCATGTATATGATACTTTAGAAACGACTGGTTTAATATCTTGTTATGCCGTTTTCGAGATGTTATGCTCGGTGGCGGTCATTAAATACAAGTATTCAGTAAATAAATTTGGTTTAAAAATATGAATGTGTTTACATGTTTCTATAATAAAGTATTTAAATATATGTAATGAGATACGTGTATTTGTATGCGATGCGTCTAAATACTTTAATCCAATGAAAATATTTGGTATTTTGAATTAAATGAATTAAATGCAAAATTTGCTGATCTTTGATGATACTTATTGGATAAATCTTGAAAATCGCATTTGGTCGAATTAGTTGGCTCGAAAGTTGCTCCGTGCGAACAGAACAGTGCAATGCAGTCAAAGGCGTTATTGGTTATGATTTGTGAAGACAACGCGCGGCATATTAGCCAAAAGACACGTTATTTCGAGTGACGACTGCGCGCAGCAGGGAATAAAAGAGCTGATATATTGGAAAAGGCAGAAGAAGATATTGGAAGATGAGTATCTCACCTCTGACTGTGATGCGAGCGTGAGTCTCGGCGGTGCCCATCACGTTGGTCGCTGTGCAACTGAAGCTGCCCGAGTCCTCGGCGAACGTTTCCTCGATCGTCAGACTGCACACACCGTCGTCCCGGTATTTAGTCAGATAATCCGGATTATTCAAGATCGGAATGGCATCTTTGTGCCAAGTGATTTGGGGCCGCGGTTGCCCAGCAACTTGACACTCCAAGGTGAACCTCTCGCCCTCCTGTACCGTCGCGTCGTACAGCCCCAAGATGAATTCGGGCTTGGCTGCCTCCGGAACTGGCGGCTGCTGCTGCTCGCTCCTCTCCTCGCAACTTATTGTCTCTTCTTTCATTATTCTGGCTGATTCTATTATTGGCTTATGCTCTTGCTTGATGGTGGAGATGTGTTGTTCCTCTATTTCGGTCTGCAATCGTACAAATCAAAAGTTTGCAATACGGGCCGGGGCGATATTACCGCGCGGGAGACGCTTTAAGGCGACGGTTTCACTCGCCACCTACGTGTGGACGTATTTAATATTGACGAATTGGTTATTGAGAAGAAGATTTTCTGCTCCCGCGGTCGACGTGGATCAATTGTAATATAGTTTTGGCGTGAAAAAATGTTGATGATCAAGGATGGAATCGAACGCAGAACTCAATTTGTTTCGAGAAATAAGTTTTCTACTGTTGTTATTATGAATCGTTAGAGTTCGATCGAGTGTGTCGACTATCACTTGATACATCCGCGCATGAAGGATAAAAATGTGATACTTTATCAGATTGCTCGAGTTCGACCAACTATCTACTTTTTATAAGAATGGCTTTGTTTCATTGAAAAAATCTGGGATATAATTTTAATCGAAAAAAAATCCATTCGCTCTCTAGATAAAGCTGCAATCAACGACTGGTAGCATGAAACGATTGCAAGTAATAATGTCACGCTTCATTGTATGCATCTAAACTGTCACGGTTGCGCAGTTTGGTATTCCTTCAATTGTTGGCTGTTCAATACTTGGAACATCCAATATGATGATTACTCAATTGTAAACGGGGATCTTTGGTCTCTTTCCAATTTCCAAAGTCTACCAGGACCATTAAAATTTAGCTCATCATATCCTTTGTCGACTCAGAAGTTAATTCATGACTCAAAGTACAAGATCAGCTACACACATCACAATTTTTACCAACACAATTGTTCAAGTTTAACAATAACAACACCTGCACGATGTATATATGATGAAAAAACAGAAATATCTGATTGTATGCTGAATTTACTATTCAAACATAGTAGTCGTTATTATATTTTATGTATGTATAGCGTGTCTACAGTCAATTATTAACTGAAAAACGTAGTACTAAAAATGTAAAATATAATTATCAGCGAAATTAGAACAATTTGATATTCTTGTACGCGTAGTGTTGAGACGAACCTTCTCAACGATGTGGATCTCCTTCTTGACAGTCTCGCGCACGAGGTTTTGTGGCTGGTCCGGGATGAAAAGGATGGTTGGTGTGGGCGAGTCGACAAGGTCGGTCTGGGCGGAGGTGGTCTTGAGTTGGTCCCTGCGCTGGGCCTCGACGGTGGCGATTCGTCTCGCCTCCTGCAGCGTCTCCTCGGTTAGCTGCTCGGCGAGTCTGCGGGCGCACTCGGCCTCGGCCGCCGCGGCTTGGGCTTCCTTCAGTCGCACGTCCGCATCCTGCCTCTCCCGCTCCATCTTCTCCTTCAGCTCCGCCGCGTTGCGCAAATTCTCACCCAGGCTGCGCAGCTCCGACGATATTATCGCGAACGAATCCAGCATCTCGCGGTTCTCCACCACCACCTCGCCGAATTGGCCGAGTCGTTCCGTGCCTGCAATACAGCGTGATTCATCTCAGGCAACTCATTGACTACACGTACAAATCGATTCGATTTGATAAGCCTCGGTATATAATAATTTGCTAATTACATTTGCTTTGAAAACCTACCAAATACTTTTGTAGATAACTCTCGGATTTTCCCTATTCTTTGTTCTTGCTTTTCTTCGCCAGGTTTGAGGAAGTTGTCGATATCTCGCAAGAGACTCGATGCGTCCTCTGGAATTTTGACGGACGTTGCCTTCCTCGCGACCACGATCAACAATTTACTTCCTTCTTTGAACCAGTCTTTTGCTTCTTCCACTAGCTCAAAGTATTCTATGCTCAAGTTTATCTTCTTTCTTGTTGCGTCAGTCAGATTCTTCAGAGTCTCCAATTTGTTCCCCAAACCAGTCAGTTCGTTTTGGATCTTCGGTAGATGCTTTCCCGCTGATTCTTCTGTGTTCTTTATGAATGCAACCACTCTCCGATCCAGAATCTTTCAATAAATAAGATTTCACAATTACATTAAACGAATCCAATCAAGAATGTACGAAGAAATATTCAATTTCAATTTCAATTTCGTAATACCATAAAAGTGCTTTATTTCTTACTAAGAGAATATCCGAAAATCTTTTGGTCAACATTAGTGACGAAACTTTGTGATGCAGAAGTTGGGTACTTAAATTGCTGCCATACATACAGCTATTCAGTCTAACATTTCAATCTTTTAGAAATATTTGTTAATCAGTATTAATTCCATGTATATATACGTCAGTATATATAGAAAGCCATGAAACAGACATTGTATCAATGCGTAAACTCAACAATGATTCATGAATGCCTTGATAAAACCTTAGACTGTATAGGTGTGTATGTACATCACCATCAGTGACTTTTTGAAACTTTTCTTCGAACTGTTTAATTGATCGATACTCACATCAAAAGTTTTCTCGAATTGTGAGAAGCTGTCGGAAGCAGCTTTAGCAGAAGAAAGACTCTCGCCGAGCCAGCCAGTGATGGTTGCCAATTGCTCGGCAAGATCCCTTAGCTCGGCGTTGATCTTGTCGAGGTCGTCGCCAAACAGGCAAAAGTCGTGCCTGTCCTGGAGGTACGTCCTGGTCGAAGTGGAGTATTCGTTCCACTGATCGACGACCAACTTGGTCGAATGGCTGAGCTTCTCTATGTCACTTCTCGCCGCGTCTGCCGGCTCCAGTTTCTGCACCTTCACGATGGCCTTCTCAGTTTGGTGTTTAGCCTGCTTGAACGTCTCCGACATCGACCTCGCAAAAGAATCAAGACGCTCCAAAAGCGCGCGAACCTCGTGCAGCGACTCTCCTTTCAGAGTCCTTGAGGTCTCCGCGCTTCTGCGTTGAGCGTCGATCTCCTGCTCCACCTGTAAATCACCCTCTTCCCATGATCAGTATTTACGCGTGAGACTGCTTCTTAAAAACGCTTGTACAGTACCTGCGAAAGTTTCTCAAAAATAGAAATGAGATCTTCGAGGAGGCTCTTATAGTCGGACGTCGTTGAGCGGAATTGTTCACAAACTTGTGCTAATTTCTGCTTCATTTCAATATCGACGCTGTCATCTGGGAAGCGAGACAGTTGGAGGTGAATCAGCTGCGTCATGCGTCATCCAGACTATGCATTGCGGTACTTACCTTTCTTCCCAAACCCTTCGATATTCTTGATGCGACGATCCAATTCGACAACAGAGTCATCCAGCTTGGGGAGAATTTTGATCTTTGAACTTTCCAAATTGTCGAGGATATCCGATGGTTTGGCTGATTCGCACGTCACGACTGGATACAACTGCTCTCGGAATTTGGAAACCCATTCGATGGTCTACGGAGGAAAAGTAACATTAGATAGGAATACGCGAGGAAACCAAGTCGCAATTGCGATCGCTTACTTGGACGCTTTGCTCCAAACGCTTTTCCTGCTCTATCCTCAAGTGCTTTTGTTCAGCGAGCGTCACTACCAAGTCGTCGTACTTTTGCTTGGCACTGGATTGTCGATTGGCAAACTTGTCGATGAGCGTCTGAACGCATAGGCAGGCCCTGGGCACATCCAGGTACGAGTCGACAATCTGCAAAGCAACCAATTGGTTATTCGAAATTGGAAATTCAAGGTCATTCCAGTGGCTGAGTACCTCGGCGCTGTCTTTGAGGAACTTGGTGCCGGTGAGGGTGAGGTTCTGGTAGATCGGCTGTAGCTTGGCCCACCTGGCCTCGAGCTGGCTCACCGTGGCATCGTTCACCAGGTGTGACGGTTGGTTCAGCTCGTGCTCGATCAGGTCAAGCTCGGCCTCGAGCTCGGCCGCCGAGCGGTGAAAGTCGACGTACATCGAGGCGAGCTGCAGCCTCGCGTCCAACGCGCTGCGCGACATAGTCCACGAGCTGCGTAACGCCTCAACCTTGTCTAGCACGTCCGAGCGCTCCGAGTCCTGTAACTGGTTCACCACCTCTACGGGCACCACCTCGTGCTCCAGCCGGTCTACCTCCACAGCTCGTCTTTCCAGCTCCTCCAGCAGCCCAGCGTGCACCTGGCCAACACACAAGCTCGACAATCAATAACGTACGCAATCGCTTGCTTGCTCGAGCTGGCAGCCTCGAGAGTTATTAACGAGTTCGCTTTAATTGGCACACGAGACCCCACTTGCATGCTTCATATTCGTCACAGCCACAATGTCATGTCACGGATGTTCGATTGAATGAATAATCTTTCTCTCAAGCGAGTGCTTTTTTTCGACCGTCACACTGTTCCAACTAATTTATAAGTATATTCTAGGACAATATACAGACTGAGCGGACGATAAGCAGGCTTATATCTGTCAGGGTATGAACGGACATTAACAATATTCGACTGTGGCGAATGTTTTGAATTATCAACCCTTATTTTTACAAGCCGAATCAGTTCAACGAAACAATTTATCGATCAATCAAGTCATTACTTTGTGGAAATTGCGAGCCATTGTCAGATCACTGCCCATATCTTGGTGGCCCCTGAGAAACGCCTCGACAGTCTCTGACAGCCAACTCGCCAGCTCTTCGTATTTCTCAATGAAGTCACCGAGGCAGCGCGAGATGCGTAGATTCTCTTCCTGGTGGGCAGTACACAATTCGAGTAATCGAATTTTACGCTCCTCTATCTCTGCCACTGTACGTCTCACACCCTGAAATTGATCAAGTCCAATTATAATCTCATTTTACAGTTATTTTCCAATTAATAATCTACGTGTATTAATCGCTCTTGGTTCAAGGAGAATAAGTTTCAAGAGAAAGATTAATACCTGTATACGAATCAAATAAGGTAGGTATATATCCGGTATGGGCCACCCTCTAGATTTCATATTATACGCGATTCTCATGCAACGCCGCGTGGTATGGGAATGCTGAGGGTGCCACAGAATAATGACGAATGAAAACATTTCAACCGATTACAAATGCTTACACCATGTTTTTTACCACTTATTTCTTGCATTTTTCCAACAATTTCGACTCGCTTTATGTAATTTCGCTCAGGTGAGTAAGAATTTTTCTTAGACAATTTTTCATCATACGTCCTTTTTATCAATTGTTCTATCCGTTTTCTTCGAAGAGTGGATTTAATGACGGTCATCCCGATTAATCGTCAATTTTATTTTGATTTCGCGAGTCTAATAACCAAAAAAGACCATTTTTTGAAAATTCTATTAGTCAGAGTAGACAAGTCAAAACATGCAGTAACTGCAGTTCCTCATGTTGGGTACACCTATCTTATATGAATTAAGAAGGAGATTAATACTAAAAAAATAGTTCATTCAGGAAATTATTGCTCATGGGAAATAATTTTCACCAAGAGTAACATTGAATTGTATAATTATGAGATGGCAATGGATTCATTGGAGAAAATTGATCAGTTAGAGGTACCTCGGCTCCGGGAGCTGCTGTATCCTGAGACTCAAGCAGGTCATGACCTTCGTTGAGGCACTCGATCGTTACATCCTCCAGCAGTTTAATCGATTGGGAATGGAGTCGCGCGAGTCCGGGAGACCGTGGCAGATGCTCCGTCGTCGTCAGCTGCACCTCCAATTGATCCAGCTTCGTCAGTACCTGCAAGCCCATCCCGATTAGAAAGGGAAGAATCTAGTGTATAGGTGGAAAAGCTACAACTCACCGATGTTGCAATTTTGAAAAATCCAATGGCCCGTTCGAGCGACTGCTCGTACTGATCGAGATCGTTTATATAATCGGCGGCCGACCCGAGTATCGCGTATGCTTGCCCAGTCGCCTGCTCGCTGGCAAAGTGTCCTGCCGATACCAGCTGCTCCGTAGACTTTGTTATCTTTATCGCTCTATCCTGCAAGTCCTGCAACGATACGAATCAACCAATGTAAAAAAATTATGTTATGAAATTGGGCTTAAAAATATGAGTAATCTACGCCATATCTATACATGCCTACAAAACGTATAGTCGTTTGTAAAACGTTGGAGCTATCGCATCGATAGATACCGATGGCTGTTGTGAAGTAAAACATTTCAAATAACCCGATGGATGAAGCACATTTCAAATCTTGAGGCAAAGTAAAGATATGTGTGGATCATAAAAAATTCCTCCAAACCCATATGGCAACTGTGATTTTAACCATAAAATTCTTTTGTGTGTAATTACGAGGTGAAAGATTTACATTTTCTCCTTATGAAAATCCGGAACACAAAATATGAAAAATCATCTAACTAGATAATCTTGCATGAATCAATTGTTCTTCGGTCGTGGTTCTACCACTGCCTCACCTTGGCCTCGGTCTGTAGCTTCTTGAGGTCGAACAGGAGGAGCTCGGCGCTGGCGACGGAGTCGCCCAGCTGGTCGGCGCAGCTGTTTAACCGGTTGATCCGGGCGCCGAGGATCTCCTCGAGCTCGCGTAGGTCCGTTCCAAGCAGCGCCAGCGCCAGGCACTGCTCCAGCTGCGTCTTCCTCCGTTGGAAAAGCAGCTCGATCGAGCGCCGCTTGTCGTGCAGCTCCTCCAGCCAGCCCTCCACTTTGTGCATCGCTGAACAACATACAGTTTTGCAATCGTCAACAAACAAATCGATCGAGTATTAATACTCAAGCTTAAAGCAACCTGGTGTAGCAGATTCGAAAAAAATCGATGTTTTTCTTTGCTTAACAAGTGGTCATGAATTTGATAATGATAAACTCCCATCGACCTCTTTTTTTCTATCGGAAACTCCAAATTCGTTTTTCTGAAAATCGTATTTTCGAGACTGGCATGCAGTGAAACTCCATAATGTATAAACTATCAGAATATTTTTTTTTACCGAAAGCCTTGAAATAATATTGACCTTTGAACTAGCAGGGAAAAAATATTGTGAAATTAAGAAACAAGGAGACAAGCTCACACAAATAGAGCACCACACGATCGATCTCACCGTTTATAGCATCAGCTCTTATCCTATCAGGCCTCGAGTCCAAAGTTCCTTCGTTTACGATTTCTCGGAGCAGATCCAATAATATTTTGCCATCCTTCAAAGATCCCATCAGATTCTCGAGCATCGTTTTCCTCAGTTCGTGTATTTTTCGTAGGTAATTCTTCACTTCTTCTATTTCGGTCGGCAAATGCACGTCGTTACAGGCAGCTTCTAAAATCCTCATACTCTCCTTGCATTCCGCTGCTCGGCTGTGGAATATGTCATCATTCAATTCAACATATAGGGTTTGCGGCTATCGCAAGCTCCAGTACCGTTCGAAAATTCTCATGGCCACGTGGAACGTGACATTCTGTATAATTCAATAAAATATTCACCATTGAAATAATACGTTTCGTTCAAGGATGTGCTTTCTTTTTTCGAGAAGTTCGTTGACATCCTTCCAAGCAGTGGCAAGATTTTCGGCCATTGCTTTGTACACCTCTGCCTTTGGCTTCTGTGTCGATATCACTTGGTCGGCCTGTCTCAATAACTCTTCCACCGGACTCTGTTTGTTCTGGAAACAATTACGTTTGTTCAGCTCGAAGCTCGCCACGCATTAAAGAACTTTTCGAATGTTAGATGTTGGTCGAGTGGACTTGTTCAGAATCGAATATTTTATTTACGTGTCTCCACTTCGATTGAATATATCGATTCATACAAGAGATCGAATGAAAATGAATTATTCAATTCATCAAGTGTTCGATTGGTAACAATTGAGATGTTTGTTTTTACTAACGCGCGTGTTTTTGTCTTGGTGCGATCCATAAATAAAGTATCCGTCAACCGTACGCGTCGATGAAGAACCGAACGAGCGCAAGAAAGTACACAAAAAGTCACCTGTAGCTTGAGAAGCACATCATCGTGGGCATGTAACAGCTCCTTGGCCTCCTCAGCTGTTGATCCGAGTTTCGTTAGTTCCGGCTGTATGTCGAGGACCTTTAGCCTCAAGTACTCTCCGCTCTGAAAAATCGACGTCCCGTCATTTATGTAAACAGTACACCGCGTCGCTATTGTAACTCAATTAGCATTTTCTCTCTCGCGAGTGTTTTTTCGCGTGACGCCAATCATGGGCATCTTGGGAGACTTGGAAAAGTGAAAAAAAAAAGAGTCATAAATCGAACGAGCGCGAGAAGATAGACGCGAGAATAGGGGGAGCCGCGCGCGCGTGAGGTGGCATTTGAAAATAGCGCCTCGGTCGGTCAACAAACGGTGGGCCGCGCACCACGTCGGGTAAATAATCAAAGGGTCGGCCGGTCGCGCGCGCGCGGTAAAAGCTACACATCGTCGGCTGCCCGGGCTACGGGCGGCGCGCGCCGGCTGCTATTTTCAAGGCGCCCGCCAGCCAGCCTTTGTTTATCTCCCCGCGCGCGCCAGTCGAAATAGTATATACGCGCCTGCAGTTCGACGTCCTCTAATGCACCGCGCCCTAACGCACCCGTCAGTCCGCGCGACTCCTTCTTTCTTTCGTTTGCCCGTCTTTTAATCAGCTTTATTTCCACTCGTACGCGACAACACACTGCTGATGGTGTGTTGTACGCGACTGGTGCGTTAAAATTTGAAGACATTCCTGGTGTGTCGAACCAAACGACGCGTTTCATCCATTTCCGAACTACCTTGAAAAATTCTTTTGTTCTTTTTGTTGAAAAACAACCGCCACGAACTTGAAAAACGACACTTCAACTTCAAAATCACCATCCGTCGATTTGATCCTCATTATTCTTAGCAACTTTGTATTTATTTGCAGGGAAATGAATGATTTTCTCGAAGAATCGGTTCCACGCGAATGACTACCAATGGCCGCAAGCTACCGCCACTAATACTACTCACAATACGTCGTCCAACTGTACAGATGAAAACTGTTGTTTCCACTGTTTTGAGTGTGACAATGTAAATTTATTGATATTCCAATCAGGTGACAAAATAATTGTTCTTCTTGACATTACGATATTATTGTTTTGTCAAAACTATATAATTTATTTATTTTTATGTTTTTGTCGAGTAAAAATAGCCTAGTGTCGAGGCCAGTGGGCGTAGCTGGCAAAACGACGCGTAGTAACTTGGAGTTTTAGTTATTTCAATTTTCAAAAACAACGTCCCCCAAACATTGTCTCAACAGTATTTATTTAAACAACGGTGGGCGTTCTAAATGAATCTTATATTAATCGACATGCTTTCCATTGAACGGTAAAAGATTAAATATTATCCGGAGTGGGAGAAAACGAGGATCGGTATTATCAGGGAGAGTAAACTGTATTTGTGCTGCGCCTGTACTGGGAGCAAAACCGCTGAGAATCACCACGAAAATTTCTAGTCAGTATAAGTAAAAAATCGAGTCACCGGATCTGACCAGCCTGCGAAGGGCCGGCTGATCTCGAGATGAGAAAGCGAGGATTCGTAGCACAGCTGGCTTTGTGAAAAGGGCTTGTACCGAGGGAAACAGCAATCGAAGAGCGTGTAGCGCCAGCCGGCGCGGCATATTCGAGCGCTTCTTGCCGCCGATGACCTCACTCGCGCGCGCGAGCTCGCCTGTGCCGCGCGGTAATATTTATTTCTGGCCAACGTCGACCGACTCTTCTCACATGCTAATTACGCCGCGGTATTACCCAGTGGATAATATTCGACCGGGCGCGTCACTCGGCCAACAACTGCCGTTGCGCAATCCCACACCCTGTTTGATCCTACCATGTACATACGTATATATCTCGTACAACTCTTTCCTCGTTTACGCACTGCTTGCGCGCTACACTGAGAAAAATGTGATTATGAAAGTTTACTGTTTCAACAATGTAGTCGCCACTTCGTTAAGCGTGAGTCCAAGTACTGTCTTTCTGTAAAGCTCACAATTATCTCACAGTGGTAGTAGTGGTTTTAGCTCACCTAAAATTTAGTACCCTTGACTAGGTAAATTTTTTTCAAGTTAATTATTTTATCAGCTTTCAACTTTAATTCGAATTAGTTGTATACTGATGGCATATGAAACGTTACTAATTATTATCAAAATGATTTTTCTAAAAATTAATATCTATTTTTATATTTGTAAGGTGTCTGAACCATACAATACATCCGCACTTCAAACAAATGTTTAATGATAACTGCTGGAAAAATATAGTCAATTATAAGTACTATAATATTTGACTATATACGTGCGGATAATGAAGTTGACTAATATCACCTAAACGTTGTTATATTTTACTTAAAAATATAGTAAACATATAGTAACCACCACAATCTCTTTCTCTCAGAGTAACGACACGCTAACTCTCATTCATTTTACTCACTCGAACCTTGTATTTCCAACGATAATCACATAATGTATAGATCGAGTTACTTTCAACTCGGTCTCACATACATTCGAGTTTCGGTGTATAAAAATTGTCGTAGCATTAAAATCCAATAACTCAGTCGTGTATCGTAGGCTAATTACGCTTCCTTATGATTTCCCATCAAAATTCGCTCTCGACCTTAATTTGATCTGACGAACTACCGAGTACTAATGTATGTCGGAACGAAGGCAGCGATAAATGTGAAAAATCAAATTTCAATAGTATCTTGAGAAGAAAAAAGCATCCGAGCGAATCGGAGCGAGCATATATATCGAGGCTAGTCCAATCAGAGAAAGATCAATCTTTGGATGCACGGCTCACAAGCTCTCCGAGAGCGTGAGACGGCACGTCTGGCACACGGCGCGCGAGGTGATCGAGCGTTTTTCCCACCTTCATTGTGCTGCTTGCGTTTTTTTTTCTCTCCCCCTCGATTCGATGCATCCGTTTCTTTTCCTCGTACGCGCGTGATTAGGCTTATCCAATGCTCATTTCCATTCGTATACTCTCGAGACAATCGGCTTCGCCGTTGCCACGAGTTCGTCGAGTCATTCGGGCAGCGAATCGAGTTTGCCCGCGAAGCTTTCACTCGATTCGCGGCTTCGTCCTGTTCGAAGAAGCTCGTCGATTTCATGTCACACGTGGGTTTCGTTGATCTTGAAAGTAATGAAAACGCGCATTTTCACCCGATATCTGTCTCATCCTTATAGAATAAGAGCAATAGGCTGCCAGACGAGTTATTGAAAACTCGCGGATCATTGAAAAAGTTGGGCAAGGCAGCTGTCAGGCTCATATCTAATGAGATTATTTCACGTATAAATATTCTTACTCAATTGTTATTCGGTATACAAAGAAGCTCCAAGCGCTATCGCAAGTGAAAAGGAATGAATATACAAATTTCATATGTGAAATTGGATTTTTTCGCATAATTTGAGTGAGAAACGTGAGGGAAAATCAAACACATATAATTACGTTTTACACTCAAATCATGCGAAAAAATCAAATCTGAACAAAATATGTTTTATTTTTCTTTTTTTCCTATCAAATGTATTAAGAAAAAAAAATCCTCCGATTTTGTACACTGTTGGTAATTTTCATATTGAATTCATGTGAAATGTTGGCTTACATAATGTTATGAGTCCTTGATTCTACAAACAATAATCGTCAAATTTGAAAAGGGCGAAGTACGTTTTTTTACTGCAAAAAGCCCAATCTTATAGGTAAGAAATAGAAAAATTACAAAAAAAAATTGTAGGCTCCAAATTGGACTCGATTCAGCTCAGCATACGTGGATCACAAGATACTCCATCCACGAATTTTCACATTCCTTTTTTCCACGCGGGACGCGATCGAGCCGAACCGCTTTGGCCCAAGATAAGATCGTCGAGGGTGGCGAGCACGCGCGACCGACCCAACGAGGGAGAAAATTCGGAGCGAATTGCGGGGACGGGAGATGGCTTTTGGCGATTCGACCGTAGTTTGCAGCTGCCGCGAGTGAGACGAGCAAATTCGCCTCGGGAGAAACTGCACACGGGGCGCGTGCTTTTGCCTGCGTTCAACTCGCTCGCGGCCGACAAACTACGCGCGCTGCATCAATTGCGCGTTTCGGACGAGCCGCGACTTGTTTGAACTCGTTTGACCCGCGCAGGATCTTCACTCAAATTTCGAATCTAGGACTCCAGGTATTATCCCGCGTAGGATTAATCAAGGATGTGTCTGGAAAATGTCCACTTTTCGGATGCGATTGAGATATTTTCAAGTAGTTACGGAGCTCGCAGTGCTTCCAAGACCTCGCACCATGCCAGATTGCAGAAATTGGAATTTCGGTGAGATATCTCATTGCAATATCTGGGAACCCATCTATTTTACTCTTTAGATTTGAGATATGTCGTCGAGCGGAACTTTTTTTAAACGATTGGCTGAAAGGCTACATTTATAGTTTTCAAAGGCAAGGCCATATACTCTCAAGTCACTCTATGTAGTATTTTGCGAATTTCAAAAACTTTCATCTCTCCAAGATCCTTTCACCAGATTTTTTCTTGGCTGGAAGCCGTATCCGAGCTATGATTATTTTTTTGATCGCAACTCGATCTCACCGAGATCATAATTTTCGGATCTGACGTAATTTTCTAGTGAGATTTTGGGAACAGCGCTGTGGCTTCTTGAAAATGCTTCAAACGAAGCGGAAAAATCTCAAGGCGTTCTCTCGCTGAGATTTCGATTGTGTCTACGCGATATCACTGCGTGTGAAGACGAAGACTGATAAGTTTTTGTCGTTGCCCGTGACGATGATGGCGCCTCGATATTCACGTGCTGCGAGCCGGAAGGGCTGCGGCTTTGGCTGCCGGCCAGATTATAACTCGGTTGGTCGGTTGGTAGGGACCACCCGCGCACTGCAGCCAGCATAGGTATACCTTGTTCCTTTGCCCCCCAGCTGCGCTCGCCACACCCTCGTGCGATTCTTGAGATTCGATCGATTGCCCCTTTGACATGTTCACCTTCTCGCACATACTATTCTCGTTGATTTCCTTTTTCTCCTAACCGCGACATTTCAATGGCACACACCGATGACTGCCACATAGAAAAGAGACATATCTGAGAATCTCTCGGCGAAGAGAAGCACATCCCAGAATCTCGGGCCGAAGAATCGAACAGATCCCGATTCCGGAGCAAAGAAGAGCACATTTTGACGGTGGTCGCATTTCCTCAGCTCAATATTCACAAGTAATATACTTGTGGTGCATTTGTAACCGGCAAATCATTTTAGATTCTTTGGTATTTCTCCACAAAGTGGAATGAGCTGCTCACTAGGGGGAGGGAGTCCTCGACAGATCCCGCGATATATCGGTCCTTTTCGGCGGAGAGTAGCAGCAGCAGCAGCCAAACGAGAGAAAGAGAGAATATATTCGGGTGCGCGACGACGAGCGAATCGGAGATCGACCGAGACTCGAGTGAAAGTATTCGGGAGGTACCGCGCGGCCGTATAACCAAACTTGCTCTCTCGCTTCCAATCGCCTCGAGTTATGTCGCGTACGCGTATGTGTGTACGAACTCGGCCGCTCGTCAACGGTACACGTGGATTCGGCATTTTTTCAAAACGCTCCCGAACCGTTTTTCCCATACACCGCTCTCGTTTGGCTTCGCCGGTTCTGTCGGTCTATCTGTCTATCAGCGGCGGGGGAAGCTCGCGGACCTTGTAGAATTGAATATCAACACCTTGCTCCTCGCGAGCAGCTGGAAATCTTCAAATTTGCCCTCTATTCTATTGAGAATAGCGTCACCCGCAAATGATGGAGATTTATTTGGATATTCTTGAATAGCCGTGAACTTGGTTTCACAAATTTAGTGCAGTCTCTCCAGAGTTAGATTATTTTGGATACATAGGAACCTTCCAAGTTGGTGTTTACGGATTGGAAGGTTCGTCTTTTGAGCTTTACCGTTGAGACGAATGAAAGTTTCACAGGGAATCGTAGTAATCGCTTGAATTGAATCAAGTCTGTCGGAGTCAGAGGTATGCGAGGTATGACTGCTACATTTTCAGAAGCAGATCCAGTAATAGTGGTTGCTTCGATTACATTTCCCTACGTAACTTTTATTTTTAACCTTGTGTCGTTAAATATGTTAGGGGGTGTAGATTATGTGACAACAAGAGTGGACAACCGATTTTTTTATTTTAATCGTGTGATGGAAAGCTTGAAGGATCAAGCGAGCATTGAGGAATCTCTGAGGATAGATATCATCGATACCAATCACAGTATCTAGAGAATAGTAATGTCTCGCATCACAATATTTGGTTGAACTTCAAAAATCAGGTTTCCGATTGTATTAACAATCTCTCCTAATTTTGATTCAAACGACCAAAAAAAAAGAAATAATTCGCATCACTCGAGTATGTCCCGAACGTCCTTTTGTAAAAGCAATTGTGAATCACGAATGAAAAACAATTTATCAAATTTCCTTGCCCTTACGAACATGACGATCGTGGCAAACTCGATTTCTAGGAGGGTATACGCGCCGCGTCGTCCGCGGCAAATACCGAGGCTTGTATGAAAAGCCTCGACGGCCGTGCAACTGCTCGGAATATATCGAACACCGTAAAATTTAACGCGCCTTCTTGCCCAATTTCTCAATCCGCACATCCGGCCGGTGCTGAAGCTCGGCCCGGTTCATTGACTTCTCGAGTCGCGAAACGGTCCAGATTGCACACTAATATTCGCATTTTTCCGCGCTCCCATCGACACGTGCGTGTATTCTCGGGCCAATTCGTGCGGAGATTTTCCTTTCCGGGGAAGCTCGAGCTTGACGAACGAAACGACGATTGTTTCGATCCTCACGAATGCGAACGTCTCAACCCGGGAGCAATTGCTCGAGGCGTCGATATATAGCGTTTCGACACGCGAGCGACTTATGTAGCTCGCACCAGCCGATCGAATATAGCTATGTTTGGTAGGGTAGGGGGGGGGTCATGTTAACGAAGCGGCGCACGTCTACAACCGCGTGTTTTTTTTTCCGTCGAACGTGAAATTCTCGACGTGCCCCCCCCCCTCCCCCTGCCTGCCTGTCGAGAGCTTTCGAAAGTTCGCCGTAGCCTTTTCGGGGCGTACGAGCGAAAAAGGCTATCGGACGAGTTCACAGCACCACTGGTCAATTCGACCGTCGCGTTGTTTCTTGGAGAGCGAGAGGAAAACTCGAGTGGAAACGTAATGGCAGACTGCACAAAATCATAAATCTCATTGTTGATTTTCGGAGAACAAGTGTGATTAAATTCCAAACGGCATTGTCCTATAGAATGGAACATAAAACCACCATAATTTAACCTATTTAATTGTGCTCATTCGAGCCATGTATTCGGGTAACTTATAAATGTGTCTTGAGCCCTACGTATATAACTAGGATACCATATTGAATAAAGGCCCAGTTTCTCGCACAGGGAACTCACGGTGTCGAAATTTGTTTAAAGGTAAAATATAATATAAATCATCTGAGAGAGAATTCTTGTCAGGATTAATTTACTATATTTTTACTATACCACACATTATCATACTTATTAGGTTATTATTTTACAAATAATTCGAATTATGGTAAAAAATTGATGAAATAGTGAATTCTGCAGCCAACGGTATTGTTAAATTTTACTATTCGATAATCGTAAACCTTTCCATGAAATAGGGTAGTTCGACTCATTAAACGTGGTGAGGACTACTGCACTTCGCTTTACTGTATTGAAATAGTAATCTCTCATGATCGGATTATGTTTAGTGTCATTTATATCTAGTAAAAATAAGGGAAGTGTCAGTCTGCGACTAAAACTGCAGATATTGCTGTAAAAACGATTATCACTTCTTGTAAATCTCGCAAGAACATTTCTCTCCGTACATCCGCACCTTATCTTTTTGCATTCATTCTGATAGTCATATAATTACTAAAGATACGTGTTAGATGGCCTCTCCAAACCAGTCCTCAATGCCTCATCGAGTCTACGTGATTGAAATTTAAACGGACAAACCGCTAGCTGGATCTGTGGAAAACCCGTCCGGCCGTATATTCATTCGTCTTGTCGTTCGCTAATTCATGTATGCTGCACCGAAAAGTTTATCCTGGTACTACTTATCGTGAATTTCAATGATAATATCGCCGAAACCAATATCCTCTCGGATCGTTTGCGAGACATTTGACAATTCTTACGTAGAATTCAAAGGGGCCGAGCCAGTGCAGCCGAGACACGCGCGATAATTCGGCGAAGCTCCAAAATTGTGCAGAATCCACGCGCTAAGTCTATGGAGGGCAGTTTATAGTTTCAGCGCACACGAGAATACACTCGAGATACACATTATATAGCATTTCGCGCTCGCGCGTTTAACGTTGGCATTTTTCGGCACATTAACTCCTTTTTTTTCTCCCTCTCTTTCCCTGGCTCACTTTAATGACGCGTAACTCGTGTTATTTCAGGGCGTTGGCTCTGTGTAGCTATTTCCGAATTTGCCCGATGCTTACATCTTGCTTTCTTTCGCCCCTCCCCCGTACACACCGTTTTCCTCTCTTCTCTTCTCGTCACTTCTCCACCTGCTTCTCTCTCTCTCTCTCTCTTGCTCGTTGTACTTTTTTTTTGCTCTGGCTGCTTCCACGCGCTCCAATATTAGATCGCCGGGCCGCGACGTCGTACTTATTTTACGAAGATCGATTTTACCGCCGGGCTGCCGCGCTTGAGAAATGGAAAATTCTTATTTATACACCGCGCTCCAAAACGTGTCTCTGGCGAGCTGTATTTTTCAGTAGCGAGTCTTTACGAGAATCGAATAAAAATGAGAAGTGTATGTACGTATTTGAGAACGGCGCTGGATGATGAAGCGCGAGAAAGATTAAAAAAGAGTTTTTTATTTCAGTAACCAACGGTTCTGACACACAACCCACGTAAGCGAATTTTATAGCTAGCGCTCGTATCGGCCTGGCGATATAGAGCGCGCACGTATGTGCAGTCGTGAAAAATTGCGCACGCGCAAAGTGCTTATATAGCACTGTTCAACGCTACAAACTACCCGCAGTGTGTATTATTACACTTCTAAAAAGAATCTAAACAGTGAATTGGGTGGATCTTCATGATTTATATATTCACTCTGTAAGCAGTGAGTCGAATCAGTCACGCGCGGTCTCTGCAACAGTAAATTTTCATTGTAACAAATTTCACACGTTATGATGTTTGGCTAAACGTTAAAAGACAAACGGAGAAAAAGTGTTTCCGCCACAGTTTTGACAGTTGGCGATTGAATTTGATGGAAGTAAATAACACGCGTCTAGGATTGGTTATACCGCGTATATAGAGAGAAAAAATTGCCCCTAAAAGTGATATTCGATCATCTTTACGAGGAGGATATGCTTTTGAACATTTTTGAAGTTGATTTCCGAGGATTCGTCAAATAGTCTGAAACGTTCGAATGAAACTTCAATTGCGAGTATCTCGAAACTGGTATGCAGCGTCATTTGTCGTCGATTGACTTGAAATCTCTACCGTAGGCTTTCCTATACATAATCCGATGCATTACTTCACTGCGATTTTTTATGCCTCCCAACGAAAACTAACCCCTCCGATAATTGCAGTATATACGTCGTAAAAATCAAAGCTCCCGTACGCTCGTGTGTCGTCGATTATTTTTTCCATCCGCGTCTGGCAGTTGTTTCCTACTCCTTCCCTTTTGCTCTACGCCTCGGCTTTTTGTTGCGCTTCGCCTCGACCGAGACTTTTTCCGCCATACATAATACGCGCGCGCGGCCGTGCGTCGAAAGACGAGACGCGCGCCTGGCAGTAAAGGAGCCGTACGTGCTGCACCAGTCGGATATCGGATCGACTTCACTCCGTGTTTTCGTCCCTTCGGTTTGTGTGAGAGAGCAGAACGAGCCCAACCCGGGAGAACCCGATACACGCATATATGCACACACACAGGTCGAGAGCCAGGCTTGATTCTTACCTCAACTCTTCCATCGCGATATATCTCCATCTTTCTCCGGATTCCCCATCATTCATACACCAACCACCACCTATGCGGTACTAAAAAAAAATCGTACCTTGCGGTTGAAGAAGAAGAAGAAGAAATTAACTCGGCTCGACGCTATAATATAAGAAGACGCATTTACTTCGAGTATGTTTAGCAGCAGGAGAGAAATCTTCTTTGTGTAGCATCGAACTGATTTTTCTTCTTCAACCGAAACACGGATTTTTTTTATATTCTCCTCCTTTGCACGATATATTGCGATTTCTTCTTTTACTGTCTGCTTTTAGCAGCGAAAGTTCAGTTCAGTTTCGCCTATTAGCGGCGAAAATTACCATACTTTTTGTCATTGATTCGTCAAACTCTCGATTAGGGTATTCCACGAGTTATATGGTCTTGATTCAAGTGTATACCTGCGCTCGTTTGATCACAATAACAATGATTACGCGTCTTGTGATCAGCACATCCGAATCCACCCAGACGATCTACTTGAGAGAATATGCGCCGGCGAACGTGCGGAAAAAAGGCCTCGATTGGCGCGCGAGCGTAATCAAGAGAGCCATTTGAACTATATATATGTGTGTATATATATATACGTGGCAGCGCGCGAGGCTAGCGGCAAACCGGTATCGCGCGATCGTTCCCTTCATTCCTCGCCGATCTTTCGTTTCTGCACCTCTGCCCCCGTCTCCCCCGCCTTGGGATCAAGTAAAATTCCCTCCTCCTTTTTCAAAACTCCGCACCTTCCTCCTCTCGTTTGCATCGGTGATTTTTCCCGTCCAAGCTTGTAGATCCAGCAGCTGGCGAACATTATTCATCGGCTCGATGCATCGAGCAACGGGATGCTTCGCGTATATGTATGTAGTTATTGTGAAAATAAGTTAATGATTACTTATTGCGAACTGATTGATGTTGTAGAAAAGACAAATAAATAAATTAGGCGATCCTACTGTACCGTATATAGGAGAAAAAAATACAGTGAACTACGTTCATTTTGAATTTACTGTATTATTAGCAATTCTCCTAGCTTCTTCTGAAGGAATAGACTGAAATATATCACTATGATGTATATGGGGTATTTAATTACACCCAAATAATCCTCGACAGGATACACTCAGTCTGGCGAACCTGATCTGTTTTTCAATCGCTAATATCTCAGAGCCTATAATATGAATCCACGAATTATAGAGCCTTAATAACCCAGGTTGTAAAGCTAACTATTTGAATGAATTGGAATTTAATAATGGTGTTAGATTCGACAGCTATGCGTAATAGCAATGAGAAATAAACAGTCACTGATTGGATGTTTAATAATATAAATAGGTGAAAATGGTATAGGTTAGAATGATATAAGAATACGTTATTATAGCTGAATTTTCTGCTATTATTACTTTCTTTCTCGACTATCTCCATGGAAATGGACTCAACTTAACACTATTCATTCAAATATTTGATACCCCAAAAAAATACGTACTAATTTTTAATTAATCAGTATGAATAAGATGACAAAAAAATAAATCTGAATGTGCGCATAAAAGAGGCAATTTACTGTATGTAATTCAGTAGAACGTTTCCTGGTGTGATTTAATTTTTATTCGCTCTGAAACATAGCACCTACATTCACTTTGAATATCACCTTTCATTTCAAAAGCAGTACGAAAATCGTGAGAAAGTATAGTTCATTTAATCGTTGTTAACTACTTTCTCACTGAACTCACTGAACTGAGGATGGCAGCGATGGGCAGCGATTGCATATTAATAGCTTAACTACAAATTTTCATGATATTGTATCCCAAATACAGATATTTCATTTCAAATAATTACTCATGACAAAGTGAATACACGTATGTTCAAATATGATTGGTCCGAATACTTTGGTTGCAGTGCAGTCGCGAGAGTTGGCGGATTTCTCTTAGCCGGAGATAGCCGTTGATGAATAACGCGCGAGAGTTTGGCTCGTGGTTCTGTTGTTGCTTGACGCTGCGCGGGCTTGCAGCGCGCGCGCGATATTGTTCGGGCCCGTGCATGATTTACGAGCTCCGTTGCAGCGCGAGATTCGCGCCGCGCCGGAGCCCCGCTGCATACAACATACCAGGCCCATGCAGCCGTCATTTATCAGCTGTTTAACACGATTCAAATTAATTCCGATCGGTTGTGAGTGTGTGTGGGTGTGTGTGTGTGTGTGCGGCAGGCACACGCATCCGACAACCGCTGCGTATTATTATCCTGCCATTGGTATTCGGCTGAAAGCAAAATTCGAATCGATACTGTAATTCCCATGAGTAAGGATTGACCGACAAAATTGATTATAATCGCAGTGTATATATTGTTGGATACTTCAAGTTACTTAACAGTCGCACACTCACAAATGTTTCTTATTGTTCCCAGAGGAATTGGGCCTCAGTCAAAATTTCTGCTACTTCCAAACGGAATCTGCTTGAGAGAAGATTTTTCTTCTCCAATCAACAATATATTATTATTGAAAGTAGCAGAAATTCTGATTGAGGCCCAATTCCTCTGAGAACAACAAGAAACTTTTGTGAGTGCAGATTTGAGGTTTACGTGTTATCTCAGCATTGCGTGTCGCGCAATCCGTTCGATTTGATTTTTCACGCATAATCGAAATTGTTCAATCTCAATCGAAAAATGGGATTCGATCGAATCAGCGATGGGATTGATCCTTTTTCAAACCGAAT
This sequence comes from Aphelinus atriplicis, assembly GCA_020882685.1. Lineage (NCBI taxonomy): Eukaryota > Metazoa > Arthropoda > Insecta > Hymenoptera > Aphelinidae > Aphelinus > Aphelinus atriplicis. Next base: position 69,806,672 of record CM037074.1, on the reverse strand, counting down.
TAAAGTTTCTACTCTGGATATCGGTTAGCGCGGGGTGAAAGAATTACGAAATCGCGAAGAGAGCTGAAATAAACGAACGAGGAGGGACGTGTCTGATGTCTCGCGCTTTTGGCTCTTGCCCCTTTTCGCAACTCGCTCGTAATCGGATAGCCGATTCATCGAGATCCCGCGCGAAAAATGCAACGACCAAAATCATCGGCGAGAAATTTCCGCGCAGACTTCTTACGAATTCCGCGGGCGGGCACGACGTGCGCGCGCGCGCGACCGCCCTTCCCCCGCGCGCCTTCAAAATAAAACCATCGCGCTCGCGAGTCGAATTCCTGCGCGCAAGCGCAAGTTTCAGAGCCGCGAGAACGAAAAAACTGAAAATTACAAAAGTGGAGACTGTAACTGTGATTTTTCATGAGAATTTTGGCAATATCTTGGATGGTTTGAAATTATAAGATGTTGCGACTCTCAATCGTATAGTTCGGAGTGTCCAGATGTACTTACAATGTGTTTTTTTCATTTATCGGGTGGGATCGTTTTTCTCGGAATACTACTTGATACTTTGGGGCTCGCTGTTACAAGATTCGTCGTCTCAAATCTCCAACACTGTGGACTCTTTCGTTCATGTACGTTTTCAATGCAGTATATAAAGAGTTTATCTAACTGCATCTACTGTCTGTATTTGAATCTTCTCAATATCATACGTCCGAGCGAAAGAAACTATGCGTAAATTATACCTAGGAAATTATGATTAAAAATCGACTGACATAATCTATACGCATAATCAAGGCATATAGTTCGTATGAGTAATATACGCCTTTTATCGAAGCCTACAAAACGTTTAGCCTTTTATAAAACGCAAGAGTTCATTTATTATGCCTATACATAGTATATTACCCAATAAAATAATCGAATTATTATTTTTCAATTTCAGACAATCAATTTACTCTTCTGCAATCGCTCTTAGCAACTTCAATGTCGATTATTTACTGCAATAATCCTAGTCTTGGCTTAATTAATTTGATTTATCAATGAAATTAGAATAATCTTTGACGCGCGCGATTACTCTATTTCAGCCGATATTGAGCTGTACGAAGAATCGCCCTCAGCAGCCGCGAGAATTGAAACTGATGATTTGACGATTGGCTGTTTGGACGATTGGGAGTCTTACTTGTAGGAGGGCGATGACGAGCCTGGTGGAGCCGCTCTGGATGGCGATGGTGCCGACCGTGGTGATTTTGGGCTTGGGCTGGTCGTTGGCCTCGCCGCTGGCGTTGCTGCCGCCGCTGCCGTTGGGCCGGGCCGGCTCGGCCGCCTCGCAGCCGTTCACCATTGCCGCTCGCTGCAGCCGGGCGCAACAACAACAAACAGCACACTCACATTTTTGCCCCCCTTCCGCCAAACTCCAGCTCAACACCGCGCGGCTCACCGGGGCAGCTATCACTCACTCGCGCGGCCAATATCCCCGAGCTTTCCTCCGCCACGCCCGGAGACTATTAATCAACTATTAAGATACATTTTGGCTCGAGCTGTGGGGAGATGTTGCGTCAACTGCGGGTGACCCAATCGAGACGAAATTTTGCCAGATGCTTTTTGGATAACTCAATAACTGTCATATATAGAGCCATTCAATCTAACGTGATCCGATTGCCCGGTGAGATAGTCTATCGGTTATATATCTCATTTCTATCTCATATGCATTATACATGGTTTCCTGTTCATATGTAGAAGCATAAGATCAAAACTAATTGGCAGTTAATATATCTCAGCGGGAAATCGAATCATGTTAGATTGAATGGCTGTATATATATATATATACAATTATTGAGCTACCCGAAAAGCATTTTGGAGATTTTCGTCCCGATTGGTCACCCGGAGTTGACGCAACGTCTCCTATAGTTCGTTCCACGCAGAAAAATATCGTGATTTAGATGACGATAATAACATAGCTGAGAATCTTGGTGGTGAAAAGAAATTGCCGAGAACTCTATATTTTATCATGCTACACTATACAGTGAATTTTACTGAAGCGATTTTTTTCAGTATCTATTGCTGCGAGCAATTCGTGCTAATAAGCCTGCATTTTTCATTCTTGGCGCGAGGCTGACAGTCGTTAGTCACTCTCAATTAACCAACATAAACGCGTTTCGTCGTTTGTCATATTTCATTCGACTGGGAATCGATTTTTAATGTCGAGAGGATGCATATGTTCAACGGTGAAACATTATTCTCTTCCTCGTTGGAAAAGATTTGCTGATGAATCTCGCGAGGACGCGGTGTTTTCATTCGTAATGAGATTTGATTTTTTTCATCGGTACACAATTAGGTAGAGAACGTATCAAAGAATATATCATAACGAATGAGAATGTATTCTCGACAAAATTCGAATTTGATGCGAATGAAAATTTAACAGTTACGGTCGAGAGATAATTAATCGTCTCGTTATCGCGATAGTTTCATGAAATGTATACAGTGCGATATTCTGGGTCGACTGTGGTAGGGTGTCATTTTTGTCGACAGAAGCTCATTTGTCGAAACGACTGTTATAATCGAATTCGATCGACGGAAATAGTTGATTAATTTCGTTCACACTGTACGGAACGAGGTAAACACCTTATTCGGTGACGGTCTTGCAAAAATCGAATCACTTATGGATCAATGATTCGTGTCACGTGTGAATTGCGAAATCCCGCGCCGTGACCAAAAGTCCAGGGAAAAATTGTGAGAGGCTTTACTAAAGATGGATCGAATTTTCTCCTGAATTCCAAATCCTTCCGAAAATGAGAGCACATACATCAACAATGAATTTAAATTGAAAAAGAAAAATAATTTATCTTTTTTTGTCGTATTCGATGATTAGCGCTAATGCGCATTACTATACGAGATCGAACAAGTACTATAAGATACGCGTAATGCTTGCGTGCATTGATCGGATACACAAAGCCACGATAGTTTCCATAAATAATTATCACAGGTTCACATAAGTTGTTCTTCGTGCTCCCGAGTGATCACACTTTGGAGGAAGAATTGTGAAGATACTAGCGCCTCGGAATCATGATTCGGTGAACCCGATAGAGTGTACATTTTTCGGAGGTCAACTTTTTTTAAGTAATATGGATTCTTTGGGTTTTTAGGGTCGCTGATCGCGTATACGTTGTGAAATTTTTCAAGTTCGAGATAGATCACAGAGAAAATTTCTAAAATTTCGAGATTTTAAAATACGGCCGTATTTTGCGGTATAAATAAAATTTGAAATACGAAACGTTCTTAGCAATGTTTCTCAACAATGTCTCCTTTTAGGGTAAATAAGATTATAAATTTTTCAAAACATACAAAGCTTTTGATTCTTCTGCCAAAATGAGAGTAGTAGTTGCGAGTTTAACGCAGAATACGGCTGTATTTTTTGATATTCCAAATCTAAAAATTTTCGTCAAGCGATCGAAATTTAAAATTTAAACTTCCTCAAGCGGGTTGAATAATACCCTGCAATGAGTGAAGTTCCAAAGTGACGCGTGATTTGCGAATATAGCTCGACGGTCGGAATGAGAATTGGTAAAAATTTTATATCGAGGGGGGAGGGGAGAGGGGCGATTACGCCCTAGGTGAACGAGAAAAGTTTATGGGTTTGGCGCGCGCGAGCAGCCGGATGAGCGATTAAGCTGTGCTTCTCTCTTCTCGGGCCGCTGCAGCTTCGGGGAAACATTATTCTTGGCCGCGGGGCTTTCTCTCGGCTCCCATAACCCGCGGCGACGGAAATAGCACTTTTTCGCGCGTATATATACGTATGTATGTATATGACGATGATTTTGCGCGATTTCAAAACCCGAATCGCTAAATGGTTCGAGTGACTCGTGTACAACGTAGGTTCTGTTCGAGAGAGACGTAAAGTTAGAGTTGGTGATTTATAAATGAACATCGCATGGTGCGATTGCATACTTTTACACTGATACGATCATCAATTATATGTCAATTTGAATCGTTTTGATCGAAGGTATAGGCGCTGTAGTGTGGTTGTTTTACATCAGATTCGTAATAACGTTTGAATAATAATTTAGTAACCCTTCTTATGAAATTGTTGTAAGTTGAATTAGATAATATATTAAAAAGCTGATAAAATAGGAAACCCTACAATAATATACCTAGTATTAATTATATCTATCAAATAATTGTATACAATCTTTATTGTGCTCTTCATTCTAAATTGAGTACCATGAAATATAGTAACGATCACTAAGTGCAAATAATTAATTCTCATAATTGGATTTTAGTAAGTGTGGGTTTGAGTTTGGAAGAAAAAAAGAAAATACGACTCGATTACTTTTCAATATTCTACGTAATGCGCATGAGAAAACAAAGTGTTGTGGGCAATGCTCCTGTCCCATTGTCGGTGTTTTTTTGAAAATCTTCAAAGTCACTACGCAGAATTTATAATGTTGACGATGATCCATCCAAAAGCAGGTATAGGGTAAAAGCAGGTATATCCATCCAAATGCGAAACTTTGAAAACTACACTAGAATCCTCTAGTCTGACTCGAAAGAGAGAAAGAGTGTGCGTGTGTGTAGGTGTGTGTGTGTGTGTGTGTGTGAGAGAGAGAGAGTGTGAGAGAGAGAGAGAGAGAGAGAGAGAGAGAACAAAGCGAGCAGGGGGCATTGGCGCATGATGGGCTGCAGACGTCACCCACACAGCGGCAAAACCGGCCTAACTGGTAGCTCGAGCGAGGGTTAGCTTTCGAAGTCGAGCCCGCGTCATACATTTAGTACACCGAGAAAAATCTGTTTATTATAGAGTTTACTATTTAAACATAGTAGAGGAAAATATAGTACACGTTGCTAGATTTTATCAGTCAAACTACTCTAGTTACAGTCGAGCTTGCAATTATCCTATAGTGACATTTTATAATGTTTTTGCTATATCAATTATTTTAAAGTTTGCTATTCTATCAGATTTTCACTATATCTTGATTTAATCATAAAATAATCACATATGGAACGTTAGTAAATTATTTATCGAAAATTATCACGAATCAATATATATTCCGTTAGCTCAAAAATTGCACATGCAATGGTGTGGAGCAGTGACATCAATTCAATCGACTTGAATCATTTGCCACGACAAATTTCACTAGAAACCCAGTAAATTGTACACACGTGAAAAATATACATTTCAATATGTTTCTCTCAGTGTAGCGTACCCGCTGAGCGAGGCTTACACACACGCACAATATATCTTATCAGCGCTTGCAGTTTTTGCCCCACCCGAGATCTGCAACGTAAGATCAGCAGTCCAAGTAATTCACACCGACATCGTAACAATTGATACGCGCGACGCGCGATCGAGAGACACACGAGAAGGATCGGGAGTCCCGACGTTCGTCGTGAAAAATCCGGGCCCGGTTGCCCTTGGCGTTTCGTTCGCGTTTCAAGGCTCGTCGTCGCGAGACCCGACCAAAATCGCCCCGGAGCTTGGATGGTTTTAGCCGCGCGCGCTCGCGCGAACTCCGCGAGAGCGTTAATTTTAAAATAGCAACCCCCGGCACATTTTAATCGCGCGGCTACAACTGCCCCGAGCGCCGCGTATACCCGCGGTGATCGATATCTCCTCGTCCATATTTTCCAAGTTTCGAAATTCGAACGAAAAACGATCGGCCGAGTTTCTTTTTTCGCGCGCTTCGATCGATCGTCTCACCGGCGCGTCCGTTGCGCTCCAGCTCGTATATATGGTGCGTTGAACGCGGCTTTTGCAATAGAACTTTCGTCGCTACGAAAATCAGCCGCGAGAAACGGCGACTCGCGACCGTCGATCGAGTCCAAACGAGGTATTTTCAATAATTTTTCGGAAAACTGTTTTTTCTTCGAGATTCACGCGAGCTTCATCATCGTCGAGATCACTATTCTTTCGGGACAAGCGAATGCATCTGAGAAACTTCGATATATTCTCGACTCACGGCTTACGGTACGATGTTTTAACGATTTTGACATTTTCATCATATCGCGCGCGCGCGTCTTTACGGCCGAGCAAATACGGCTTCGCTGTTCTATTTTATTACGAAATTAGCCTTAACCTTGGATTTTTCACGGTAGGCTCAGCTCCGAGAATAGAACACGAGTGTTAAGATCGAATCGAACACTGTTATTTCACTTCTCGATTTACCTTCCGTGTATCGCTTGTGGGGGACGAAAATTCTCCCGCTCGAGCCTCTCCGAATTCGAACGAGTCGACGAGGTGGAAAAGAACAGGTGGAATTTCTTCGATCGCACTGCTGTTCGTTCGAGGATCCTCGTCGTGCGCGAATCGCCCCAATTAAAGCGGGCACAAAGATAAATCTTCCCGACCCGACAAAGCCAATCGAGAAGTGAACCGGTCGCGCGAGAACGCGTTTGCCTCCTTATCAAAATCGAAAGATTTCTCCTTCGAGTGTGGGGAGGATGAAAAGGACGATTGTCATCGGTCGGTAACGAAACGAATGGATATATATACGTACTGTACGTTCGATTGAATGAGAACTAATGGTCACACTTTCGTGCAATCACGCTCCGTGAGATACACTCGTCAAAATCGTTTTTTGGTTGGCAGAAGAAACATTAGTCTCGACGCGGTGTAATATGATTCGTATTTAACTTCTGGACGAGAAAGACGAGAAAGAAGTCTGGCGTAAAGTCTGGTATGGTGTCTTGCCAGACACTTTTTCAATAAAAATTAAAAAAGTCTGACATAAAGTCTGGCAAAATATGTGCCAGACTTCTGCAAGACTTTATGGGCCAGACACGTGCCTGGCTTTTGTTTACACGGGTAGTTACAGTTGATTCTTCTTCGACAGCCGCAAGATTGATTTCTTTTTATTTTCTCCACAAGCGTACGATTCGACTGACCAAGAGACTACTTGGCATTTGGGTTTTTTGAAAATGAACAAGCTCGGCGATACATCGAGTGACGTTGCGATCTCCTCAAGATGCAGCTGCGGACGGCGCGTAGGATAAAACGGCCCGTAAAATCAGGCGGCGAGCAGCCAAGTGTGCGGTCTCGTGGTCAGACGTTGTTTAACGACAAACTGGTTGACACTTGGGGGGGAGGGAAGCTCGGGATCGAGTCGAGGGTGAGCCCCGGTGAGTATGTTTAGCGGCACTCGCGAGCCCGGCCCACTGCAGCCGGCCGGGACGTAAACACCATCCGAGCTATGGGCAGCGAGTATGTGTATGTAAGTATATATATAGCATACGAGGAGCGAGAGACGCGATGGTCCGGCGCGATCGGCGCACAAACCGGCACTGCAGCTCACGGAGGGACTCCCGCGCCGCGGCCACGCATGTGCGGCGCGCTCGCGAGACCGAGAGCCGGCCGCCGCGCGGCGCCCGCTCGCGGATAAACATAGAGACGCGTCGCTCTCTCTCTCTCTCTTCTCTCTTCACTTTTCGCGCGATCCACGCCTAAATTTAGAAAATCCACCGGGCCGCAGCATCGCAGCCCCCCCTGCCCTTCCAAGCCCGCGGAGCATTTCACTCGCGGGTAACTGTTTGCGCGATGATCGAATGAGTTTCTCTTTTTTAAAAACAAACGAAGAAAAGCTGATTTTTCAAATCTCGGGGTAAAGAGGAGCTGCGCGTTTGGCCAAGGGGAGGTTTTCTCGAGCTCGCTGTGCAACTAGTTACATTTTGCTCGGTTTGCCAATTACACGTGTATTTCCGCCTATGTGCGGTATTTTGCAAGGAAAAATATAAGAGACGTTTTTCTTCAATTCTGAATGATTTTGGTTCGGAGATCCTTATACTAATCTTCAAATTGTCGATACTTTCAATGTGCGCATGAATTTTGAAACATCGAGGGATTACCGATTTTTCACGGAGTTGGCTGTTTTTTCGACCCGAGACTAAAATGTGCTTCGTAGGAGCCATTGATGCGGTCAGATGTATTTCTGTCGGATATGCGCGTCTACCGGCCTCGACACTTGTAGCATTCTATCCGTCATACATCATACGCGAGATTACTCTCGAAATATCTTACAGTAAATTGATTCACTGTAATTCATTGGCCGACTGATTCCACTCGTATGCCTTGCAAAGTGAATATATCCACTGCGAAGCTCACCGGTGAATTATCAATTATTGTGTATTCAGGTTTTTGGCTGTGTGTACCTTAAAATGATACTTCATTACCCTTAAAAGTAAAAATAATGTTAAAAAGTTATTGCAGACTGTTTTCAGAGGACCGTTTTATTGGTCTCAAACGTTAGATTTTGATTCTATATTTTTCAAATTGACTGCTGCAACTCGCTCAATTTTCATGCGATGATTCGATTATTATGACTGCAATTTCTTAGATGGATTATCCCATGGAAATACACATGATTCCCACGATCGACAGACAATCCCATTTACAATAAATAATTGAAGGTCGATTTCTTTACCACAAGAAAATTAAAAAATATTAAAATCAATGTGAATTTGTGAATTTTAAAGAGAAAAAATTAAAATCTTGAACATACAGAGACTCCTACCGAGTCCGACGTTTTTTCCCCTCTAGTAAATTATTGTCTCGATTATTTCGATTAACTGTGCAGTGATTGAGAAAATACGAATGTAGAATAACTATTTTCGAAAAATCAATAAGTTACTCGACCAACTGGAAATCATCATGTTTCGGCTGTACTTTTTTCCTCTCATGTCCGTCGATTTTTCACATTAAGGGAGACATGATTGGGACACGCGATTGATTCTGTTTTCTTCCGTTGCTATACACTTGGAGTAAAGAGCTTTGACAGTTTCTAGGTGCCGACTTTATCATTGTTCGAAATAAAAGTCATATCAGCCTTAAAATGAAAATTTGGGAGCTGCCAAGCTGAAATAATTCTTCTTCTACTCAGTACTTTTCAACAAAACCTATTCGTTATGTTAAAGTTTTGTTCATTCCACTCGGTTCATCCACATAATTCAATAATCTTATTAAAAAACAATTAGTTTCACTGGAGGGAAAATCGGTGGAAAGCATCGAAACTATACTTGATATACGAAACAAGTAGATGTATATCGCAATTGTGTGCAGCAGATTGAAAGCCGGTCAAGTCCGCTGTAATGACATGCTGTCATTGTGTTATTATCACTCGATACACACTATCGCCTCTTCTTGGAAAGAGACCATTTTTACACTCAATTGTTATTTGGGTTATTCAATGCATCAAAAATTCTTGAGCTCGGACTCAACACATGTTACAGTTATAGTCGTTGAAACTACCAGTTTCCCGGAAACCCATTTTTTCTTCGGTGTTCCCTGAAGTTTTCGCTGACGCGGTAACAATCAGCTAATTTCTATATTTGTAACTTTCTTGATGTAGTCGAAAGGAAATTATTATGTGAATTACGATTTGGGTACACTTGAATTAATTGGAGAAAAAAATTTCCTCCTGATGTTTTCTAATGTACCCGATGCGAGCTCAGCAGGTCGGATTTTCTCATCGAGACTTTCTGCGACGTTCGTTCATTCCTATAGTTTTTCAGACTCTTTATGAACAAGTTTCCTGAATAGAATTTTATATTACATTGAAAATGGTAAGGATACACAAGTGTATGATCAAAATAATCCCATTATCTAATAATCATATATTTCTGTACTTATACTTCAACTGTATTTTCTTAGAAGTTTGCATCCAGCCCAGTATAACAAATAGTATATTATGCAACTAGTGCGTGAAATGCGATTTCACGAGTTGCATACCATATTTTATGTTATAAGTGATCAAACGCGAATTTCACGCATCGGTTTCCGTGTGTGAAATATTTCACGCACTAGTGTGTGAAATCGCATTTCACGCCCGGAATTCGATGCGTGAAATGAGCGTTTATGATCACGTATAAGATAAAAAAAATTTCCTCAGTATTCAAGCCTATACGGAATATGTTGTAGATACATCAAAAGTCGCGTGTCATCAATAGAAGAAATGAGATAGGAATAGATTCATTCAGTTGTATATTGTTGTCTTTCGCATACGAATGTATTGAATACAGTCTAGTTTAACAATCGGTATATGCATATACAGACGAAAAATTTGTATAAAAAAAGTTAGTAAGAATTGAAAGCATTACATTTATAAAACCGCCGTATAAAACTGAATAATAGATATTCACTATGTATATAATATCTTACAAATAATTTCTCACGTACGAAAGTAGAAAAATAAGAGAAAATATTTAAAATTTCGACGCATAAGAAATTACAGTGATATACCATGGTTTACGTTATAGATGTATATCTTATGTACTACTTAAAACTACACTGAAGTCATAAAACACAACAAGGATATAAAGCGATTGCGATGAATACACATTAGATAGCTGTTTATCAATGAAATAACAATGGCAAATAAAACGTACGATAACATGCTATGACAATAGCGGTATGGTTAATGCAATAACTCAAAGCGTTTATGCTGCAGAAGCGTTGCGCGAGTCTTAGACTTACAATTAGTGTCGTTTTGAAGAGAAAATATTTGTCCTGTTTTGCATCTACAGTATGAAGTCGTCGCCTATAGTTTTGTGACGCAGTTTTTCACAATTTAAGAAAAAACTGATACTCATATAACTACTCATGGCACAGAGAGAATATATATATATTCAATACGCGAATAGGTTCTTTCGACGCTACTTTAAAAAAATGTAGTGAGAAATATCTTTTCATATCTATAAACATTACAGTATATAGCTATTGAGAGCCACGTATGATTTGCATATGATAATAAAAAAAGTCAACATCTCCAATTGAATTGTCTTGTTGATTCATCTGGAACGAATCATCGACTCCCTCGTTCGATCACATGAGGGCTCCGTAATATAAATCGAAGAAATTTCAACCACAGGTTGACGGGCGTTTCGGCTTTTACAATTATATTTCGCAAGCTTTTTATTTCACGCAAAATAACCAATTTTTTCATCATGCAGACCCAGATAAGATCGATTTTCTTAAAATCAAAAAGATAAACTTCCATCAGTTAAACCAACGCGTATACCTGCTTGAAAATTTAAATTGAAAAATTTAAAATTTTAAATAGTATATTATAATATATGTTGTTTTCAGCAGAAGTTTTCAATGTTTAACAATATGAGTATGCTTTTGTTCGTGTAGTGTTTTGAAATTTTAAATCTTTTTTCGAAGGAAATATATATTCTCCTTCTCAACAAATCTTTCTACCCGATTTTTTTCTAAAGTATAATACTTCAGGCCATAGTTATATCGTATGATACAATTGCGAAATGTTTGAAATATAACGAAATTTCAGAATAATGAATAAATATGGTATTACTGGAAGAATATTTCTGATTACGAATATTTTATCATGATACTTTTCGCATAGTCATCATTGGTAAGGCTATAGATAGGCTCTTGAATCAATATCTTGTTATAAAAATATTCACGACAAACATGCCGACAGACATGGGGACTGAGTTTATTCACAAAAGTTTGAGAATAACTCAGTCATAAATTGATTGTGGTTTACTGTATCGATATATACGAAAATTGCATGTAACTTGTACGTTGCATCAACACTCCAACTGTAACCGTTATTTGTAACTTTGTGATAAGAGCAGATAACGGATGTTTATTGCGAAAAAGCTCATGCGAGAACAATCGATTCGGTCCAGCGCAGGTGGTTGGTCTAGTTGTGGCAGAGAGCGAGGACGGCCGGCTGCCGACTTACCCCGTTGATCTGGGCGGCCAGCTGGTCGGGCCCCTCGGCCACCGACTTCATGTAGCCTACGAGGCCCGTCGGCGAGCTCCTGATCAGCTCCTGCCGGTGGGTTCGCGGCTGTTGGCTGTCTCCGGAGTCGTCGCTCGGCAGGAGGCAGCTTCGCTCGAGCCGTTGGAGCTCGCGGAAGTCGGCGTGATCCTCGTGCCTGGCCGCTTGGCTCGACACCATCTGGTACGACTTCACCCCCATGTGGTGGTCGTGCGACACCCGCAGCGTCGTCGTCTCCGTCACCTCCTTCACGATATTGCCCCCTTTGTCCTGGACGAAAAATTATAAATTTAATCTCGTCGCAAGACACACGCACACTCCGCGAATCCGACGACTCACTTGGATCGTCCTTTGGATGACGGTCGCGCTGTCGGGCTTGTACTCGATCGGTCCCTCGACACCGGGACTCTTGCGTTCCTCCACAGTCGACACGACACCCTCGCATTTGATCACTGGAATGATTTCGTGCTTCTTCGTCGCTTCGTCGTCCGCTTTTACGCTGTAACATTGGACAATTTTTTTAATTCGACGGTTCCTACTGGTCGGAAAATTCTTGATGGTCAAGAAAAAAGAATCTTGGTGATGAAGAAGGAAAATCAGTTTGACGCGAGCCACGACAAGCGAATATTTCTTCTCAACTCGATTCTTCTCCTTCGACCAAGATTCGAGTTTTGTTGGGGGGTTACAGGATCTACGGTCAAGAGATTTGGATCGAGTTTTGAATAAGTGGATGCTTTGTCTCGTGGCTAAAAGACTGAACGATTGACAAGAGGATTCGGCAAAAATATTTTGTCCGAGTAAAGATAAATATAGAAGTGAAACTGTTCGGGTTCGCGAGAGCGCGACTTTCTAATGAAAAACAGATGTCAGTAATTTCAGTTATAAATAGATCCGTACGTTCCAGTTTTACACACATCTTTAACTCGCCATTTGTTATTATAAATAGCGAAATGAATACGCTCCACCATCGAGCTACGCGCGGTGAGTTAATGATGAGGCTTAAGTGTATATATACATTCTTATTTAAATGAACAATCGTGCGTAATTATCCAAAATATGAATACACCCTATTGATTTTCAAAGCGGGCGTTTGGAAAAAAAACTCGCATCAAACGGAGTTGGTTCGAGATAGAAGCTCAAACTGCGCCCAATGATTATGTTCAAATATGCCTGGAAAATTATGCCTAGAAATGGACTGACATTATCCCCATGGCTCTTACGAAGATCACTTGGATCTCAAAATTTGGATTATTCTAGATATAAACAATTTTTATATCAATCTTAAAATTTTCGACCTTTCTAATGTTTTTCAACATTTCGGAATTACACGATTTTTCATGGAATCTACTTCAATCCACCTCGAGATTTTTATGTACTTTTCTAGCCGACATCAATTTAGGTATAATCAATGCATAATTTACATGGACATGAGTTCTACCGGCCTTACATATCTAAGCCTACTAGATGCCCACACGTTCATGTAGGATTATACATCTATTATAGCAAGATAATTTATGTAGACGAGGTATACGTTCAGCAGTCTTGAACAAGACATTGAAAAGTGTAAGACTTTGGTCAAAAAGTATTATGTATCCATGATTTCTTATGTTTTGCAGAAAACAATTTAATGATCAAAATGATAGATGACAAGAATCATTCCAATAAATACTTGATATACAATTATGTTCATAAAAATTTTACTCTTATTATGTGATTGTGGGAAAAAAATTACTTGTTTGAAATTAAAAAATGTACCACTAATCGTATGTTATCAATGAATTTGTTAATTAACTCAATATCAAGGCATAATTTGATTTTCGGTACTAGCGAGCGTTGATATATTACATCTAAGCGCAATCAATGGTGAACTCTAACGTCTCATAAACGGCTAAACGTTTTATAGGCATTGACATAAGACATTACATTACTCATGTCCATACGAACTACATACACGTCTTGATATTACGCCTAGATTATGTCAGTCGATTTTTAATCATAATTTCCGCACAATTTTCCCACTTGGGTCAACCAATAAGAATCATAAAAAAGAAATACGCAGTAGTAGCGAAAATTAAGTGAATAAGGATATATGTATGCGCGTGGAGGGAAAATGAGGTGTGCGGCCGATTAAATCGGGAGTGAATTCGGCGGGCAGCTGCCGGTGTCCGAGAATAGTCGGGCTCGAGTGCGTTGGAGGTGGGCTGGACTTGGTCGGTTAAGCTCACCAGGTCGTTGAATTGAGGGCATCCTCGTACTCGGACGAGAGGAATGACTCGGTGCGCGACCTTGGGACCGAAGAGCACTCGGTCGCCGTAACGTACTCGTCCGCAGCTGAGTCGCCGCCGCCGCCGCCGCTCCTCTCGCTCGCCCGGCTCGGCACATCCAGCCTCTCCTGTGCAAATGGACACACAATTATTACACTACTATATAATGCTCATGTTGTTCTTTTTTACATTTTTCTTCTAACCAAATTCGCGCAGTCGTATTTTTAAATCATTTCGAACTGTGACATACACATGGAAAATGATTGATATACGGATCGAATGAATTATGAATTGTATGTTTGGGCGCATTCAAATCCTTCAACTTGGATAGGGAGTTTATTTTAAGCCGCGGGTCAATCGTACCAGCCCTCGATCATTCTCGAAAACTCCAGTAGACGCGCACTTGTTCCTTGCGAATTCATCATCTCTTTCTCGAAATACGTGCTAGATAAACATATTTACTTACGTCAAATTTACTTTACGTCAAATTTATCGAATCGAATTACGATAAGAAATTTACATGTCATGTTAATTGCGTATTCGGATAGTCAGTGCAAAATTAATTAGGTCGTATTTTTTTATTTTTCGATTCGATCGTATTATTCGAGAATGTACAAGAGAAAAGGAATCCGTGTGGCTAGTCTCTTGTATTTGAAATTTAACTGCAGTATGTATATTAAAAACGCTGAATCTTCAAACGTTCGCATCACTTGAAAAAGTGAATTTGAACGAAAATCACAAAAGAAACGACGTGATTATTTTCCAAATTCCCAACAAATGCACGTGATTGTTACGAAAAATTCAAATGTCCTATCGTTTCGGATTTCTTCAAGTCCGAGATGATTTAATCGTATCCGAATCAGTAATTAAATCTACCCGATGGTCTCGACGCACAACCCTTTGATCAGATAATTTCGCGAGTTTATTTTCAGTGTCGAGAGCCGATTTGTTGGCCGATAAAATGTATTCGGCAATGCTTCCAACTCTCAATGAGTTCATCCTACGCCAATTGGTATATATTATCCCGTTCAGCGTCAGCATTCGCTCGTTAACCGTCGATGCGCCCGTCAACAATACAACAATTTGATGGATTTCTCCCGATGTTCCCCCCGTTGACTACTCGACGCAGAAAGTCGAATTTACCGGGTGATTTTTCAAAACTCAATCGAGGCGCGAAATGAGACTGTTTTCGTATTTCGCAACGAGCCACGAAAATATAAAGCGAAGCTCCCGAATTAACGGGACGAAGATTCGACTGAAGCTCCGCGTCGGCCGCGTTCGAATTTACCCCGGCGGCGAATCGCGAGGAAAAAAAACAAAGTTGATTCGCACCGCAGGCATAAAACAAAACTTTGACGACCAATAAAGCCTCGCGTCTGACGAAAAACCACATTATTGTTCCGTCGTGGACTCCCGTTCGAAAATTCGAATTGTAAAAATGATTTTAAAGAGTCACGTGGGATACGATGCTGGACGGGCCGAGATCCAATAGGATACAAAAATGAAAACTGCATATATTTATTTTTGCGACGTTACGCCAGCATCGATTACTGCCATCTCATCGGGCTGCTGCTTTTTATTGCAACAAAAAGTGAAATATCAATTTGATAAAATATTATTTAATTGGTGGCTGTACAAGACAACGAAGATCCTCAAACATTGGAGCTGGCGGTGTCCAGTGCACACTGCTGCTTATATTTTTGTTGCAATAAAGTAGCAGCCAATGAGCTGACAGTAAAGTAGCTGGCGAAACGTCGCCGAAAAATTAAGATATGCAGTTTGCAATTTTTGTTTCCATTGGATTGGTCCCGAAATATCGTATATCGCATGGGGCAAGAACCAATTCATTTTACTTTCTCAAAGAGAAAGCTTTTTTTATCACATTTCAATGAAAATCAATGTCTATACCTGAGGTGATCGAAATATGGATAAAGTAGTACAGATGATTTGTCTGATATTTCGAATATATCGCGACCGGCATTTATGCATGAATATAAGTAAGCGTTTCGATTATATACGATAGACATCTTTTAATCTCTGTCTCCTATCATACACTAGTTTCCATGTTATATACGCGCTATCCTTCCTTGGGTCCAATCAAGTTTTCATTCGTAACAACCGTATTTTCAAATTTTCTCAAAAATCACTGACACAATAGGACCTTTTTTTTCCCGAGTTTTCAAACTAATCTTTCGTGATTTTCGAACAACGCAGGCCTCGTTGGAGGTAAGGAAATCGACTCGAGCCGACGAGGGGTACGAACCTGCTTGTTGGCGGTCGAGTCGGGCTGGTCGGGGTCGAGCGGCTGGCTCCTGGCGCCGGCGTCGCACAGCTTCGCGTCGAGCTTCTCCGCGAGCCTCGTCACCTCGAGCAGCTTGGCCGATATCGAGTGGAGCGCCGACAGGTTGGCCGTCTCGGCCCTGCCCTCCGGCTCCGACATCCTGCTTTCATTCAAGTTTCGAATTAAAACTATTGGAAACGGACGACGGGCTCGGCTCCCCCGCGCGAAAAGTCAAAGTCGCGCGCGCGCGCGGCTCACGTAACGCACCGCGCGAGAATGAGGCTGCGCGAGCGCGCGCCAAAGCCCCGGACGAATGAGCCAAACAGCAAAGCGGGGGTCGGCCGAGGTGCAATAATATGGAGAGAGCCACATCGTTGGGTGGGGTGGGGGAGGGGGGCTTTCCGATGATCGAGGATGATCTGGATAATTGAAATTTTGATTTCGCGGTTTTATCTTTCGCGGACTCGTGCGTGTACCGACACCGCTCGAGTTTATTTTGGCGGGAACGAAATCGAACAATATGGACCGACCGGACGAAATGCGCTCATCTGGCAACGCCGTTTCTCCACCTCATTTCCTGAACTTATCAGTTTTGCTGCAGATTTATCGTTTTTGAATTTTGAAACCGAATTTGCTTCATTTCCGTTTAATAATAAACAACTAGGATTTCTCGTTTTTTTTCTACATTCTGGTGTTATTATGCTGCTGAAATTCACTTTTTCATTTTACTAGACGTCTTGTCTTGATCAGAGAGATATCCGTATAGCAGTATAAAAACAATCTCTGCTTGTTTTAGCTTGTCAAGCTGATTTTTAATTTCTCAACCAAGATCACATTTCTGGGAGAATTCCCGTACCGATTCGTCCCCGAGTGGATCGTTGTCCATGCTGGTAGTCACTTTCCAAATGGAATTTCACTCGTCGTCTCTACATTCTCGACTAAAATAATTTAAATACTTTTTTAATAGCCCACTAGAGAGGAATGGATAGGTTTGTCGATCCGACCACTCATAACAACTCTTACAGGGAACAACGCGAGAAATAATATAAAGAAATGCTTTTTAAAAAATACGATTTAATTCAAGCGACTTGAACGAAGAAAATTGATTCGTGAACAGGCGAGTTTTGGATTGATTGCTTAAAATGGAGTAACTCGCATTTTTACGAAGAAAGACGACTAGATCATAATCAAGTGATGAAATAATATTTTTTTCTGTCGTCTTTTCATACAATTTTTTTCATTATCTGCTTTTCATGGTACTATAAACACACATGAAATAGTCACAATAGTCACAAATAGATTTTGTTGACCAAAATAATAAATGCAGACGCGTGTATCAAGCGCAAGCGCGTTACCCTCTCGTATATATGTTTCGAGCCGATAATTTTAAATTAAAAAAAAAAACGTTGTTCCGTTGGATACTGTCGCATAACACGAGATGTTTCTAAACAATCAGCATGTATGCAAAATTTTAGATTCTAGCGCATGAGGAAGTAGGTTAAAATACCAGACAGTCAGACAGACAGGCACGAAAAGCAAGTTAAATGCAAGGGTGTAATAAATCATAGCCCACACAAGCCTCGGCTTCCTTTTTTTTCCCAGTCGACCGAAACTCAACTCTCGTGATTTTGTCTTGTACGACGTTTAATAACATCGAAATTCAGGTCTCACGGTGCGGCCAGTTCCAAATGTGCCTCTGTCCGTTTCGCGCTGCACTATGATTCGATCCTAAAATAGATACACCGAATGACGGCGGAAACAGCGCGAGAGCCGTTGAATAGACGGAAGAAAACAAACGATGGGAAAAGTTGAAAGGCCCATTCAAGAGGCGTGTAAATGCGCGAAAAAAAGTCACAAGGGATGGTGGGATAAACAACAGCGTGAGTAAAAAAAGAGATATAAAGAAAGCCGTTGCTTTTCGGAAGTATACATAGGACGAGAAAGAAACGGACGTGTGCACTGAGAGAAGGTACTAGGGATAGTCAATGATTGTATGAAGCGACTGTGTACAGCTGTATACAGCAGCTGGCGAAACGTCGCAAACTACAAATTTATATGGAGTTTTTCATTTATTAAACTTCATATCACGGATTGGTCCTCAAAGATTGACATGAATAAGAGTTTTGTACACAGCACGAGCAAGGTTGGCAGTGCACACACCAACAATACGTGCCCAGCAGCGTTTCTTGTCCAGCAACAGTAGGGTCTATCCTCAGCTGCCGATATAAATATATCTGCAAATGAAACAGCTACACCGAGAGAACTTTATACTAACGAATAAAGTAACTGCCCTCATAAAATTTTGATTCTCACTAGAAACGGTAACTTCGAGTGATCCAAAAACTAAATACTAATTTACCAATAGTCGAGA
Organism: Aphelinus atriplicis; assembly: GCA_020882685.1. Taxonomy (NCBI): domain Eukaryota; kingdom Metazoa; phylum Arthropoda; class Insecta; order Hymenoptera; family Aphelinidae; genus Aphelinus; species Aphelinus atriplicis. The sequence continues at coordinate 69,788,045 of CM037074.1, read as the reverse complement.
GAGGCACAGGCGTATGTTCAATATAACTCGCGTATATTAATCCAATAGAAATGAATCGTTGGTAAAGTGGCATTTGGTATATACATCAAGTTCATACAGCTATATATTCTGCTCCGAGTGTGCGGTTGTGTGCGCCGATCTAATTTGGCCGCGTCGACGGTTCGGGACAGCTTATCCGTGATGCGTGAGCCGGGCGTCACGGCCGACTCGGCACGGGGATGGTTTCGGGCTCGCCCGTAAATCGTCACCGGGTAATTGAATACCCGAGCAGTTCCTGATTCGCGCGCGCGCACCCACGCGAACCTCGCGACAAAAGCAAAGCCAACGAGAGAAAGAGAGAGAGACAGAGAGGTGGTTTCGCCTGTGTGCCACGACATATTTTGCGGTCCGCTCAAAGTACAGTGTTTCGCTCGTAGTGTAATTCATTTTGCGTTGCCCCGCAATTGTATATAGTTGGTGCGCAGGTATATAATAATGGTCGTGGGGTACGTTGTCGCCGAGTCTAGGTGGTACGCGCGCGAGACGTTCGGAAGCAGGAAATGTATCATTCCGAGAGACGGTATAGTCATTAGTGCACTGCGATTCAACTATGATAATGTATTTAATTCGAGAGGCAACTAAGTCAAGGAAGACTCGAGTAATTGAACTGAGTTTCGACATTTCCGTATTGGATTATTCTTTTATCTTATATTATTTTGAAAAATGTACGGGCGATGAGCCTCTTGCAACATAAATGAAAATTTAAAACTAGGTCCAATCGAAAGAAAGAAACAATTTACACATATTTGAATTATGGAGGGTGCACATCACAATAATAATTGCGAAAAAACGTTTTCGTAACAATACGCTTTCATGCAAACGACCAAAAACAAGAGAATAATGGTGGAAGTTTAGTTAAAAAATACTCAAAACATTATTAGAATTTTTATTATCACCAGAAGACCATTACGATTTGGGTCACTAATTCCACTGAGACTTTTGGATACAGTATTCAATATGCCCAAGAAGATGATATTCGCATTCGCTAATTGTTCTTTAATTGATCACTCGTAAAAAAGTATGAAAATATCTTCAGAAAATCGAAGTATTGAACTAATCACAAAGCACTTTCAAAAAGTTTCACTCGGAGACCCAAACCTCAAGTGTAGTTGATGAAATTTGATTCGCCATAAAGGCAGATACGGAGTATTGCGAAGCTGAATAAAAGCGTATAAACAGAAAAAGGAAGAAAAGTGAAGGGCTGTGTACCTGTGCTGAGCAGCGGCGGCAAGTGGCTCCTTGAGCCGAGACCTGAGCAGCCTGCCGAGCCTGAGCATCCGGCCGACCTCCGGCAGGAGCTTCTCGCGGCTCGCCAGCACTTGCCTCATCTCGCTCTTGGCCCTCACGTTCATCATGGTCGCGGCGAGCTCCGACGCCGCGGTCGACTCCTTCTCCTCCTTCCCCTCCTTCAACTCCTCCTCCCCTTGGTCCTCCTCGTCCTGCACACTGGTCGTCGAGCTTGGGCTGGTCCGCCGCGCCCCCGAAAAACACTTCACCCTCTCTATCATCTCGCTAAGCTTCTCGCAGTGCTGCGCATAGTCAGTTCAATTCGTGAAAACATACACATTTTTCGTTAGACGCAAATTCAATATTCGAGGGACAGGAGGGAAAAGGGAATTCAACGTATCGGCCCTCGCGAATTGATTTTGTAAAATTTTCGAAGGATAAAGGATGCTATCGAATATGTAGTGGTAAACTACTCGTTAAAAGATCCATGTTCAGGCCGTGAAATGCTTGATTCGTATAGCAAGGAACGTTGCGCGCAGTAGATAAGGGTCGAGTCTGGACCGACATTGACGATTATTTTTCATATACGCGGGTAAAAATCATAATGTAAAATTTAGTATTTTTTTTTCAACGCAGAGATAGAGATTCATTCTGATGATTGTGACCGCGACAATAGCCGTTTGTCGCTGGATTAGTAAAATCAAAAATAGTCATTTTCACAATACGATTTTTATTCGTGTACGACAAATGAGTATTTTTATCCAAATTTATAGAGTAGACATTATTCTTCAGGAATAAAACTTGTTTTTTCAATTACGAAAGTCTAATCAAACATAGATGAAAAAATTTAAAAGTTGATGATTCGATTCTCCTTTATGATTAACCACTCGCATAGCTGATACTCAATAAGCATTTTCATATGGTTCGTCACGATGTAGAGGGGTTGAATAGAGGTTATCGAAAAAAAGAGCGAGAGAGAGAAAGAGAGAGAGGATTGTGGCTCTCACATCGGTAACATTGCGATGAAAAACAGCGCAAACTCGTAGTCGGGTGAGCTGCTCCTGGCTTACGGAGCGCAACTGGCGCCAGACCTGGCGCAACCGGCACATCAGAGCCGTGTTGCTGGCCAGCTGCAGCTTGCACGAGACCCGCAGTGCCCGGGCCCCGTTCACCAGCCCGCAACCGTACTCGTACGTCCCCTGCGAACAAACAAAACGTCAACCACGTCCACATCATACTCTAAATAGTAGAACAGTAAAAAAGCTACTATTCGTTAGTAAAATATTACTAATTTTTAGTTGAATAACGCTTTGACCACTCTTCTGTTCAGCTGAGGAATTATACCTAACAAGGAAATGGATGTGAAACGGATCATTCCCGATTGATTACGTTAAGAAACAAAAGATTTCTGTAATATTCTGACTCGTTTGTTGAAAAATCGTTTGTTGTCAATGTTGAATATATCCTAATAAACCCACATAAAAAGTATCAAAATATTCTGTGATCTAAAACCTATTCTCGTATTCTTTCTTCGCTGTGTCCAAGGTGTATATAACGCTTCAATTTTTGCGTCATAGACCAACCGCTCAATTGAACTCATCGATTAGTTTGGTGTAAAATTGTTGTTCAGTACCCGAGCAGTTTCTTGAAACGACTGATGTTGCTGCTTCTGACCCTGTATTTCTGCGACGTTGCAGCCGATTTCAACGTGACTGCTCACGAGAACGTCCAGCAGCTCGTTCAGCCATTGTATCGCCTGCAATTGAGAATCGATCCATCACCCTCACGACATTTTGGCTGGATTTTTCACACCCATTACGAGTAAAAAAAATGATGCATATAAGTATAGTGGCTAGAAAATCGTGCTTAAAAATTGACCAACATAATCGTGATAGATTGCGTGGATGATTCTAGTCGCTTTCACACAAGACACGTTAATTTGGTTTGAGTAGTTAGACATACGAGTAAATCAAAAGAAATTCTTCCAAAGCTACACTATAATTTTGATTATGAAATTACTACACGGAGAGAAAAATTAGTATTTAACGCATCAAATTTTTTTCATTCAGGATACATCGGTATACACTCACTTGTTCGGCATCGCTCTCGTACGTATGCACGAGGGCGATTTGTTTCAGGGTGAGCTTCTGCAGCTCGACGCTGTCGTTGAATATATTCTTCCTCGCGTCTGTCGCCTCGAGGATGTCCTGGATGTTGATTATGTCCTCGGCGTAGTCGATCTGCACGTCGCGGCACAAGGCGTCCTTCACCGGCATCGACAGCACGTCCGACAGCTTCTCTCCCTCCTTCACCAATTCGCGTTCCAGTCCTTCTGCCGAGATCAAATCTTCCATCATTCGCGGCGTTTGTTGAGTCTTACAGCGAGGGAAAAGAAGAAACTCACCCAACTTCTGCTGGCTATTTTCGAGCTTGATTAATTTCGAGCCGGCGTTGGAGAAGTTGCACCTCCGGCTTCCCATGATCAGCTTGTCAAACACCTCGCTCGTTCTGTCAAAGTACTGAATTGGAAAATGATCGGCCGTTAGCGAGGGGGCAGTTAATCGGACGGTGGGAGGGAGAAAATAGATGGCTGACCTCGGAAACAAGTCGGAAAAATCTTTGCGAAGTTATGAGGACGTTTCTCCGTCTTTCGAGCCTCGTGGCGAAGCTCCGGCAGACAAAGTCCATGAAGTCTCGCTGCGATTTCAAATCCTCCGAGAGATAATTACTCGGTATGCTGTCTATCTTGTGCAAAATCTCCGCGTACTTGCCGTACGTCTCCTTTTCTCCCAGGACAAAAATCACACGTATACATAATTCAAGTTTGTATGAAGCCACATTTTCACGCGGGTGACGCTGCTATATCAATCGATCAAGAGTAATATCGAGGATTTGCGGACTTACCCTACACTCCAGCTCGAGGGTCTCGTGCTCCCTCCGTAGCTCCTCGGACGAGGCAACGTCGAAGCCTATTTGGTAATGGGAGTTCAACATAGAATCGGCAGGGCCCAAAATCCAATTCGTCACCGTCTCGACTCCTTGCTCCAGGCTCTCGATCTCTTTCAGGATGTCGATGTTCTTGTCCATGTCGGCCCAAGCCTTCTCTATTTCTACCTGCGTCCAAATATTTGATTATAGCTCGAAGAAAAACGACGAGGATACTCTCGAACTCCTGCGATTTGTAATACCTGTTTCTGTTCTATAGAATCGATCAGCTTGTGAATCCTGTGGACGGTATCGAGAACATCTTGCGCGGAATCTCGGCTCGTCGAACTCGTCAAACCTCTGCCTGGATTAACAATAGCATTGCAAAAAAAAATCATACCTAAATTTTCATACCAATCTGACTGATTTACCTGTTTGGAGTATGCGTTTCGCCGCACAGGCCGTTTCCAAATTGGTTTTCCTACTCGAAACCAATTTATCCTCTTGTTCATCGAGATAGAGAGCCTCGCCGTTTGTCATCCTCTCTTTCTGCTCGTCCATTTTCGTAATCAATGCTTCAGCATCTTTTATGAATTCGTCAACGCGCCCTGCAAGCATATACAACCATGAATCATGAGCGTATTCATTCAGGATATACAAATGAAACACTTATGTGGTCGTTTGAGTTACATGTTTCGCCACGATTTTTTTCCGTTCATTTACTAGTCATGACTGGCTTGTATATCTTCCAGTAGTCTAATTGTTGATTCAATGTAATGTCGCGTTTCTCGTTTGCCCCATTGAGAAATTATTCGATTGGATCAACTACTCAATGGTAGCTAATGAGCAGCTGTTGATTGCATTAGCAATGTGCTTTTTTAGAGAGTTTTTGAGTAAAAAACGGTTGCTATGAAGAAATAAAAATTCTGCGCCTTTCACCATCTGCGGATGGGCTTCAAACTGATTTTCCACACAGAGGATATCATATTATGCCCTGACATCGCGTTTTCGCTGTTTTTTGTGTTTATGAAATAAAGAAAAAAGAGGTGCAAAAAAGTGCTACATTTCCCGGTTTTTTCCGGCTTTCTTTCTTAATTACCCGATTAGGTCCTACGGAATCGCATTTTTTCGTATTTCTATAATTCTCTTTCCTAGAGCAACAAGACTGCTGTATTCATATTATTTTATAAGGAAAAAACTATTTATAAGGAAGAAAAATTTTTTGATATCCAAACAAGTGATTTTCGCAATGGTTTGTTAGCCAATGTGATTTGATTCTCCAAAGATATCAACGGATCATTACTCAAGCAACTAGTGCGTGAAATTCGAAAGACACCGAATGACGTGATGAACTATGGATTGATAACACTTGAATAGAATGCCAGTCCATTCATTTCTACGCATAATTAATCCAGGTATACTCATATTCATAAATTTCCAGACATAATTTGTCAGTATGCCCGTGTGAATTTTTGTCACCCGCCTAACCTCAGATCCCAACACATTTTTCTATCCGCGTTATGCCAAGCTTACTACCACCCGGTTGTGCAGCGACGTGCGGCCGCCCAAGTTGCATGGCAACTGGTTCGAATCCACGTGGGTGGACAAGTTGCTCAAACGAAAATACCTCGACTGTAAAGCAAGTCGAAGTTTCTGAACAACGATTATCCAAACGCACTGTATGAGTGAATGTATCGAAAAGTTAGATGTTGATTTTATACCCAAAAGTCTCTCAATGTTCAACTGTGATAAACGCTTCAGGGGTATATTAGATAAAAAAGAGACACACTCAAGTATTTCTGTTTCTTATGAAGAGTAAAATCGCCTTTCTGCTTTATTGAGGCTAACGTAAACTTGACGCGATTCAAAATGCGCATACGACAGTGGTCTACTCTTACTCTCGTGAATCTGACACTCTTGCTGACAACTTCGGCAACGAATTACAGATCTCACAATACAAAGACCTACCGAATGAGCATAAACGAGTCTACTTCAATTATTTTCTCCACTATATACCACTCCGTATTATTATTCATTCCATACCAGGCTTTTTCCCCAACGAAATCTCGATTTCTAAGGAATATACTTTCTCGCGCTAGAGCAGAAAGTGACTAATCCACAACTTCCGTACTACAGATAAATGCAATGCATCCCATATTATTACCGAAAAAATAAAGAAATATTTTGTCTCTAACTAGAGCTCGAGAAAATCTCTCTAATTTACTCTAATGCAATCTGAGTGAGGAGATTAATTTCCCGACAGAATTTCGATCACTTACACGAAGCGAATAATTGAGTCGCATCTGAACGAGCTATAGGTTGGCGAATTAAAACTCGTAAAAGAGTCGATTCTCACGCGTGTCTTGCTCTTGTTGATACCAAAAACCTGTAATTTTCTTTGATGTTGCGTGTGTGATGGCTTCGGGCTAACTATAACTGATCTGCTTTTCAGAGGCGAGAAGTATCGATGATTCTTGTGCTTCGACTGCTACGGATACAACAGCCCGTGAGAAAATACATACCGCCAATGGGCTATGAAATGTGTCATTCCTAACAGAATAATTTCTGCATTAGATCCTAGTCAACGTACTCAAGTCTAGTTCCCTTTACTCTTTCTATTGAATTCTATCATGGGCAATATTCGTTACAATCAAGGATGGTTTCTCATGAGAATTAACTAACGATAATGACCGATTAATTTGAATAAACTTTCTAACGCTTATTGAATCATGATAATTTAGCCGTTCACCGAATAACAAAACAATTCACACGGGGAATTTCCTCCGCGAACCACATACACATATGCAAAGCTTCATCTCAGTGAATCATCCAATCGATCATCAGTGAAAGCTCGAATCATAAATTCGATCGAGTCGCTATATCGTCAACGAATAAGTCAAATTAACGACAAAGCCTCCGGTGACTCGAGTAGAAAGCTTTGATCTAGAGACTTCCTTCAGTTCTTTATCAATTATAAATACACATTTTTCAAATATTCGTATTCCAGATAAATGATTTAAAATATACACATAATTAAGTACTTCATTATGAATATACAAGTAAGATTAGATATCTGTATTCTCAAAATAAACGTCGATTAAATGTCGATTCACTTATATTTAATGTAGCTTCTGATTGAGGTGCTTTTGGGCGATAGGAAGCTCAAAACGATACAGTGACTCGAGCTGGCACGATGCTGAAACTACTGTTCGCGTTGGCCTTCGTAGCAGTGGTCCACGCTAGAAAGGACGACATCCCACAAAACCTGGAGTTGGGGAGGCGGTTGGATGGCGACACGGTCGTCTACTGGGGGCACGTGGGTGATAATCGAAAATGGACTGAGATGAGAGTGAATTTAAATTGGACTTACCAACTGCCCAAAAACACATTGGTCACGTATATAGCCGCGACCAATCAGCAGAACGATAACGCAGTGGTTGTCCTGACCGAAGGCGGCCTCGGCCCTCAGAATTTTGTCAAGCTCAGCTTCCAGAGTCCGTATTTCCACAATCTCAATTACACCGTCGAGGTGCGTGGCTTATTTTACGGTGACTAGTACTCGTAAGGTATGAGCTTCGGGCATTTTCTTCCGATAGTATTCCGTGAGTGGGAGTTTAGACGAGGGGTTCTACAGTGACTCTCAATCTTTGTCAACTTATTTAGTTGTATAAATTTGAATAAAGTCGAATTTCGTACACCATACACGCTTGAGATTCATTTCCCTTCGCTGCCACGGTTTCCCACCAATCAAAGAAATCCTTGTGCTACATGCATGTATAATTTTGTATATTTGATCAATATATCGAGAGCAAAAAATGGATTGTTCTGAGCGAGCGTGTGTATGTGTGTCTGTTAAGATATGTGGGTTATTTCAAGTTAACTCAGACTGTAACATTTTTTTTTCTTTCTTTAATTCTATTTCTTTCAATCAATTATTACACTCTCTAAGTCTAAAATAGTGGTAACATTTTACTATTTTTATAGTGAATATTTCTTATTTCGAGCAGTTGTGCAATTTGTACTATTAAATAGTAGGTTTTTACTATTTTAGATTCAGATAGCGGTTACCCAATACGTATCCCTGAATTCACTTGTATGCCATGACGAGTACGTTTTCTTCGTTTCCACTTCAGGACAAGGATATTTTTTCTCCTCAGTGCTTTTTAAAACGATTTTTCTGCAGAACGAACCATGACCATTGTGGCATTGTTATTATATCTATGGCTCTTACGAACGATTCATAAAAGCACATTTCAAATTTCTCGGCGAAAAGAAAACACGTTTCCCCGAAAATCATAATTCCGTAATGTTTAAAAGCTCGCTATAAGGGTGGAAAATTGTTCCAAATTCAGAGATCCGATTTTTCTGTTTTGGTTTTGCACGCCCGGGCAACGTACTACTTTTGACGAATCTTGGCCAGCATATATTCGGATCCTACGAGGGAAAATAGACGCGGGAATAACCGAGGATGATAAATCAAACACGAATTTATCACTTGCTCTTGTCCGGCCCGAGATTTAAAATGAGCGTACCTTCGTAGGAGGCATTGATATATATGTATACTCGTCGGTTTAGCGCGAGACCAGCGCGAGTCAGGTACATGTGTGTGTCAGCTGCATATATATACCTGAAGACGGCGAGCGAGCGGAGGTTGGATCTGGTGAGTGGAATTTCGACGACGAGGGGCAGCAGGCACTCCGAGTCGAGGGTTTGGTTGCGGTCCGCAGCCGCCGCCACCTCATGGCCCACGGCCCCCAACACCATCATCCCCTCGTTGCGTTACATCCCTGTGTGCACAAACGTCCTCCTTCTTAACTGGTTTCTCACTCGACACACCCCCACATATACGCACACGCGTTTCAGCAGCAAATAACTTTTACTCGTTATTTGTCCAGTCTAGAAATATTAACTAAGGTACCTGTACCCAATATGCGCCACCTAAGCGAGAAAGGTCACTACGCCGCGTCAAATGAATATTTTCTAACATAATTGGTGTCAAATGAAAGGTCTACTCAATACCTACAGAATGAGCTAATTTTTTTTCGATTTGAATAGTTCTACGCTAAGATACCGCGGTTTAAAAAAAAAAAAATTTTTCGGGAAAAAATTTTTAGTGTACCCAATATGGCGCCACCCTGAAAATACTTCTTTTCATCCAATTTGAAGCATGAAGCATGTCTGAATGGATAAATACAAACAAAAAATTATATTTCTGATATAATTTTATTGGAAAATACATTTTGTCTTTGATTAAACCATAGTAAATAGATTATATGAACTTCTAACAACCTAAATCAAATCAAGTTTTCAGTTAAAATTCATGAAAAACCGTTGTTTTTGCATTAACAAAATTAACTTATGCAACATCTAATTCCAATATTAATCTCTCAAATTGATGAACATTCTTATTTGTGTAATTTTAAATATAATTGAGATGTTCTCACTGAAATGGAAGAGTTCAATTTAAAAAATGTCCGAGCCTACTTGGGGCTAGCTATTGTCATGATGGTAGAAAAATTCTGTCTGATGTTTTTTCCTAGACAGTACTTATAAACGCATAACCTCAACATTTTTCTGGTTATAGGATAGCCAATATCTGCTAAGCATTTAATTCGACTACATAATTCTTCGTTCTGTACTGTCGTTAACGCATATGGTCGACTCATTTTGCTTTTCTCGGATATGTTTTGTTTGGCATATCGTTGAAATGTTCGACGAGGTATCTTATATATAGTCGAAGCCATCCTCTGCGATATCTCACCTTTTTTTACCTGCTCCAGAGCTTGAACTAAATTCTCTTTCCGCCATGTTTGGCGGATATTTACCATCAATGGGTTGATTGTAGCTTCTAGAGCAAGAAAATAGGGGTGGCGCATATTGGGTACATTTGATAAAAATAACGAAGAGCTATTGAAACGATTGATAAAAAGGTCATACAAAGAAAAAAAAAATTGGATGATGTAGATGGGATGTCAAGGAATCGAATGATATGTCGCTCGATTTTTTTGGCCCAGTTTAAGGGTATTAAAAAAATTCGCACTTACCTGGGCGAAATTAGATCGAGAATGAAAATTGGCGAAAAAATGGAGAAAACGAGCTCTAACAAGTTGGTGTAAGGGTTTCCGATCGGTGAAAATGTTTTCTTTCTTCATTATTTAGCATTGCCGACAAGATCCTGTGCCGCGGCGATGCTCTAGACGCGCGTATATATGAAATACGAAGGGTGGCGCATATTGGGTCCTGGCGCATATTGGGTACACCTACCTTATTTTTTAATCTCAAATTATCAGTTCGCAAATTGGATCACTTGTAATATAATCTAAATCTCACGAAATAATGCAAATACGATTTTCAAAATTACCTTACGAGTACAGTGAATTTGTGAATGATTCGAATCAGACACGTATACTTTCAGAAACGCGAGACGAGATGTCGATAAGATAAGTGCTTTCTGGAAACTGACAGTATGAATGGAAATCCGTGTATTACGCTCGAAGCCAAAGTGAACTTTGATAAAAGAAAAGATATGAATGAATGAATCATATTTTTCAGTAATCAGTGTGAATAAAACTTCTTGAAATACATTCCAAATAAAAGAATTTGACAATGCAGGACTTATTTTATAAGTTACGATTGGGTGGTAACACCATACGTATCTTCAAGAGACCATAGCACGATGCCAACTTGTAATTGGATATTTTATTGAAAATGATTGAACAACTAATTATCTATAACATCAAATACGCATGTATTCAAAGTACGATATGTCCAAATACTTTGATCGAATACAAATATTTGGTATTTTTTATATGAATCGATCACTGAATTCACTTGTGTCTGCTCTTGGTGCGAAGTCGAGTTGGCGAAAGACAAGTATGAGAAACATGATTAATCCAGTGTACCGGTGATCCCGAGGCAGGTCACCCAAATTAGCGGCCGTCGTGATTTGCAAACGCCCAAATATTACACTTTTACCCGAGCGATCCTCGAAATATATACTTACTCGCGAAGCTCGTCGGACCTGTCGATGAGCGGAGGAGCCTCGATATGCACCGCATATTTTCGGGGGAACGACAAAAAAATTGTGGGAAAAAAAGGAGACTCGTGGGAATTGAGATTGCAGCGCGACGCGACACAACGGTATAGATAATGAGATGATTGCCGGGTGGGGCTCGCGGGGTGGGTTTTATTGTAAAAGTCCCCGTCGAGAAGAGAGAGAGAGAGAGAGAGAGAGAGAGAGAGAGAGAGAGAGAGAGAGAGAGAGAAATAAGAAAGTGCATATAACGGTCGCGTGATCAACCACCTGCTGCCGCGCGGTGGATTGCCGCGGGCATCCGACAGATAAGAGACGTGTACAGCTCGTATACAGCCGTGTCTTAGGCGCCGCGTGTATCGAATGTATACACATATAATATATGTACCCGTGATTTTACAGTACGAGATTTAGACGCAATGGTGCGCGCATTGTGAATTGGCTACAGCGCTGATCTGAAGCGAGGGAAATCTGCCGCCAGGCCGCGGCGCGTCCACTTGGCCGATTTGGGTCGATCGAATCTCGAGCTGAAACTGCCGGTACCGCACCAAGCACATGGAATATCTGATCGGTCGCGCATTCGTCAGCTGACTTTTCGATTTTCCCCAATTTTTCAGACGGATCTATATATTCCGCGTGGATCGATGAACCCAATCCGGGCAAGCATGAAATCAGTTAATCCTTCCAGGAGCAGAAGCTACCACAGTAACAACCGCGTTTTTCTTTCAGTATTTCCTTCGCATAGCAGCTTCTTTGAGCTCAAATTTGCTCGAATGTCTTTCCACTATATCTTAGATACTTGCGATACACATAAAAATCGTATCATTTGTTTATATAATTGATTATACAAAATTTGCAATGAAAAATCTTAGATTCTTTAGGGAAAATTCGGTCACAATTTCATACGCAATCGACTTATATTGGGTGTGCAGGAGTTTTCGGCCTGGCCGATCGCGAAATCGGTTTTCGAAAAATCAACATTGCATAACCATGCACGACTTTTGGCGGTTGTCCTCCGTATGAACGTACGTCACTGAAAGGCTCATAATCGGCCGGCAGACGTTTGTGGGTCAATTGTAAGTACCTGGTGCAAGTGCAGGTAGGATCGTAGCTGCCCAAACGAGCCAAGTCATTTGCTGCTGCGGCTAGTTGTGCAATGGGCGATCGCGACGACATATACGCACATACCAGCACTGGGTCGGGTGGGTCGCGATCGGGAGGTACACTGGACGCACATCCGAGGAACACGTCGACGACGAGTCGCGTGTGCACTGCAGAGGCAATGGGAAAAATCACGAGACACAGTCGTCGGGGACGCGGGCGAGATTCGCCGCACATCGAGCAGAACACGAGACTGCAGCCCCGGAGAGCGGTTGGTGCGCGGCATACCTACAGCTCTCCCTCCACGCCTTTCTCTCTCTCTCTCGCGCGCGCGCCGCTCCTTCTTATGCGCCTCTCTCTATATCCTTCGCTCACTCACACGCGCGCGCGCACGCACGCCTCTCCTAATTCCCTTTCTCCAGCAGCAGCAGCTCTCTCTCTCTCTCTCCTCGAGTCCTCGGAGCGCAGATTCGCAGCCGCGGGTCCTTTGGCGCCTATGCGTTCATTCAAATGATCGCCGATCTGTCGCACGTGTCTCGCAAGCGTGCGGTGTTGTCGCTTGCGCGTTTCACAGTCCGCGGACTATGACCGATATCAAAAAGTAGTGCTCCCATCGTTCTTGGTCAAAATAGAAACGAGAATGAACTCCATAAACCAGTAGTACTCTATAAGAACACCATGGTACTCCCTGTTATGAATTGTACTCGAGTGAGAAATCCTTCGGTCGCGTGTGTTACACCCCGATGTGCCTAGTCATAGATGAACAAATTCAGTATTCAATTTATTTCATACAAAATATCAAATATTTGTATTCGAAAACCGTGTTTGGACATATCGTATTTGTAAATATTTATATTTGGATACATGTAGTTGAAAATACTGATATTTGATCCTGTGTATTTTAATTCATGTATTTGAATGCAATTGTCGAAAAAGTTTCGAACAGAGATGGGTTAATTCATTATTCAATTTTATTAAATGTTTGTACATGATTAAAGTACTTGGACAAATCGTATCTAAATACACGTATCTGAAATACAAATGTTGGAAACATTTGTATTTACTAAACACTTGAATCCAATTACTGTCTATCACTGCGCACAATAAGATCCATCACCCGCTTTTTTTACTCTTGACACACATTCTCGGTTGCGCTATATATGTAGGCGCGACGAGTAGTGCGTGTCGTCACATAATTAAGTTATTTAGCTTCCTGAATCAACTGTCATTCACGGACATAGTTGATTTAGAAACCAAAGCAAAAAATAAACGTTGATTAGCACCGATTGATTGTCTCCGATGATTTCATAAATTACTCATTGCACGAGTAAATATGAAGAGAAAAATAATTTTAAGTTCCGATTATTTCCTCATAATCGAATAATACTAAATAATAAGGAATTAACGAAAAATCCCTATTCGAAGATTTCAGTCCATGACCCTGCGAATCTTCAATCCGTTCTGGAATCAACTGGTTACAGCCGCAAAAATATTATTGTTGCAATATAATTATGACTCTGAAGCAGAGGTGCGCTCACGCGTATCGATTAGTTGGGTTATCTTACACTACTCGCACGATTTTACGCCGGTCGGTGTGTGCCTTGTGAAAAAGTATAGTGAATGAGCCGTAGTAAGCGACTCCTGCAGCCATATATACGAAATAAGAGAAGCAAACCATCTCGGCAATGTCGACGTATCGTGTGACCAGACACACTCTTTCGCCCCTTTCAGCTCCGTCTCTTCAAATTCCTGTACGCGGATTTGCATATTCACGCGAGTCTGCCTCGCGAGTTATTACGTTCAATTCGTCACCGACAGCCTGCCAATTTGACGCTTCTCGTGAGCGATTGTTGAAAGCTCTTATCCAATTATTATAATCAGAGCCAGCGAAATCATCGTCCGTTGGAGAAACATTTGCACGTGTAATCATAGTATTTTGTGCGGGAATAGGTAATTTTCAAAAAAAAACATTCTCATCGGAATTATAAATATCCTCGTTTGTGGTTCAATCGAAAGAGAGTTTACAATTGATTTGATGATTTTGGTTTGGAGCCATGAATTGTAACTTTATTAGAAGGTGGAAGGAAATGTCTTGGATCATGAATGAATCGATGGAAGAACAGCAGTTTCAGTCGAGGCAATCGATTTTTCCTTAGAATCATCATGAATATTCTAATTTTATTGCACTACAAAATCTATTCCCTAGCATTCAATTCAATTGGATATTTATATCTTTTCTTCACTCCTGTATTATCAGATTTTTCAATGTTTTTGTCTGTTCGACCTCGTTAACCTATAAAGAAACATTCATCATTAGCTATAAATTACTATTCAATAAAATGCTATATAAATTACGGAATAAAAAAGGCACATGAACAGTTTCTTTCTTTGATTTTTAATACTATTGAATACACTCAATCGAATGCATTGAGAATTTCGAAGGATTCGGATAATGTGGGTAAACTTACCGAAAAGTGAAGATGAGATGGCAAACGTGAATCGCCCTTATTGATATAGCAATTGTCGAAAGAGAAAGTCGTGAGTAAAGCTGGCCGCGTTAATTCACGCATGTGCGTGAAAAAGAGCCGCACAGCCGAAAAATATACGACACCGAGCGTAAAACCCTATAACGAGAGTTCACCATCTCGACAAAGTGGACGATATAATTTTGTTGAAAATAATGCACCCTAGACTAGACTAGATAACACAGCTCAATTCTGTAAATAAGGGCCGGGCGTTTCGTCGTTTGTTGAGAAAACGCACGAAACTCCGTTACGAGTATGTTATATGTATGTATGCGCAGGTTTGCTCGCGCGAGGCGCAGGCAACGCATGGCACGCTTTTCTTCTACACACTGCAGTCTCGAGCTTGGCGCGGTCCATTTGGATGCTGCAACGGTACCCCGGCACCGATAGCCTCCCCGCGCGTACATACCTGTTATTCCGACTCGCTCCAGTCGGGCCCCGCCACTTTTCCGCGCATCGCTTTCACCTTTTTACTTTTATCCGTCGAGTTCGGACCCCCCCCCCCCCCCCCCCCCCCACCTCCACCCGTGCCGACGGGCGTTTTCACGAGATTTTTATTTACTCCTCCGCGGCGCGAGACATACGTCCGATGGCCCGCGGCCTGCGCTCTCGCGCGAGTTCGGTTCGCTGGGGTGGAATCGAGAAATTTTTAAATTGTCGAAAGCGACTGTTTGATAGGGGAATTGGCACAACAAACGGATATTACTCTCTTTTATGATTATCTTATCAATATCATAACGGTTATTTTGCACAAGAATGAGATGACTCATTAGTAATGAATGACAATAGTGATTATTTACTCGAAAATTAGTAAGATGATCATTATTTCGGGCAGTACATTTTTTCATTCTAACAAATAGTCAATCAAATATAGGTATCGAGGAAAAAATCCACTATACATTACATGTTTCACCAACGAAAAGTGAATATCTAACGTTGATCAGTAATTTTTAACTATTTTTAATTGATAAGTACGACTGACAAAACGATTGGGAATTTTGAATTTCCGATCGATGATCCAAAAACTTCACAGAGAAATAATCAAAAAACTAATCATCGGACGAAAGGATCGCGGATGACCGTCGATCCAGAATGACGCGATTAAACATGAGAGATTGTGACATTTTTTTGTACAGTGACAAACAGACCCGTGGGGGGGAGGGGGGAGGAGGGCAGGGGACCGGAGTTTTTGCCGAGGGCAAACGGGCACCGCGGAATGGAGCCAAATCGAATATGGGACACGGCTGAATATCGGATTATTCAGCAGCTACGCTCGTGACTGGCGCGACTCGCCGACAAATAGTGCCCGGAGCGAGACCCAACACCGGCGTCGGGGGAGGGGGTCAGGGCACACCTTATAGATACGATCCGCGCGTGCCTTCGCTTACATATATATATACCTGCACACGCGATCTTATCTTCATCTCGACAAATTGTTTCTGTTCCTCTCTCTTTCTTTCTCTCCTCGCGCACTCACGGTTTTTCCTTTTCCATTCGCTGCTCGGGAAGGACCATATATTGATTGGCTCGCACTTTTTTTTCTCAACCGTGTCGTGTACAATTGGACGATCGGTACAAGCGCTTGATATGCTGTGTAGCTCGGAGTATTCGGATACGCGTAGGGCCCAAGATTTTTGTCTCGCGTGACATCGTTTCGACCCGAACGTGTTCTTCTTCAAGTCGGATGGCGCTTTGCGACTATATATGCGGGACATAACTTTTTCATAAACGTTTTATCCAAAGGGTGTAATCGTTTTTGAAAAGCGTCTGAAAAAGCGTGTTTTCGAGATCAACATTTTTAAAGTGGTTTTTTATACTTTTTGTTAAGAAAAACATTGACACGTTACCGAGAAACGTTTTCAGAACTTTACGTGCTGTGTGGGATTCGAAATCACGTGGATTGAAAAAAACCATTTAGCCTGCAATGATTTTTCATTCGTCGAAAGATTCCACTCTATATGTTACGTTGTCCATTGATTCTTCATCTTGATGATCGTTCCTTACGGGTATACTAATCGCTTTATCATGTGTTCAATTCCAGAAGGAGTAGAGCGAGTATAGTTGATGGATAAAAATGTTTCCCTGTCGACTGTTATGATGTACGAGCTGTATGGGGGGCGGTGGAGAACAGGTGAAGCGTCGGGCCAACCTAAGCCTCGAACTCGATGTAACTTGGCAGGCACGAGGAGGGGACCGGTGGGGCCAAGATTGGATGCGAACGAGAGAGAAAGAGAGAGAGAGAGAGAGCAGGTCGCTGACCGGCGATGACCAAACCAAGAGAAAATGAGCGAGCAAACGAGAGAGAGAGAGAAACGTAGAGTAGCTGCTCTGCCTCTCTTGCTCGGTCGTAAAAGCGACGACGCATAGATACAGTATTCTAGAAACTCGGGCGCCAAACTCAAACTTACCAGCAGCGGCCTGGGCGAGTTGCAAGACCTAATGAATGACTTACCTCTCTAACTACGTCTTTGTTAGCTTCGTTCAGAGCTCGGTAAAGCTTACACAATCCGATCATTTTAATAATGACACGTTCGAGCTCTCAAGCGGGGTTTCTGCGATTAGCCAAGCGTCAACCGTGGATTGTGTACGCAAACAGACACGCCAGCGGGGCACATTTCCATTGCGATGACTTCTTTTTACCACCACGAAGTCTATGAATTTGACGTCAAATCAACTGTGAGCTTTTGATTCCCGTACGTTGAAAAAGAAGTCTGTCCCATGTGTCGTAGAAGCTTGTCAACTGATGCCACACTTTTATTGATGATAAAATCTGATACTGCTTTCAGACTTTACGCCAGACTTTAGCATCCAGACTTTTTCAAAGCTTTGAAAGTCTAGCATTACATATGAACACTTTTATGATACACTTTTGCCTGGGAAAATTGATGGATTCTTAAATAATTTATAAGTGATTTTGAAAACTTGTTATTTGTCACGATCATGTAATAAATTGCGGAGGGGAAAAATCTAATAGCTCACTCGAAAAAGATTATGAATGGAGATATCTTTCAACTTTAACTCCTAATTTCCAATCTTCATTTTTGCCCAATAATAATTAAACGATTTTCCTTAACAGACAATGTAATGCCGAGGACGATGGTGCTTTGTATTGTCTTTGAAACTGCTCATTTGAGATGGTTTCGTTCGAGGTTCGTTCGCAAAAAGTCAGTTAATCAGCGAGACTGATTAACTGACGAAGAGTCTGACATTCTAGTGTTAAAGCTGTAGCGGTATAACAACAACGAGGATCTTCGGGTGCATTTTTCGAAATGATGGAAATATCCGAGAACAATGGTTATAAAAATAATACAATAATCAATAAGTTATCGAATTAGTTTTATATCATTTCTGAATCCATTGATCGGTCCGGATAAAAGACATGACATTGTCCCAGATATATTTTGCCAGATTTTCAAGATATGAAAGAAGGCTGGATGAAAGTCGGGCATTAGTCCACAATGCCAGACTTCGTGAACAAGATTATTCGTGTGTCCGTGCTATAATACGCGAAGCCAGCTAGTGTTGCATCAGGTGAGATATAATCATATCGCTGGGATGGAATTTCAAGGGATACAAACTGACGATGTGGGACACTTAAATTTAAAGACAACTGCTTTATTTGGATAAAATGAAATCTATGTTACACATTACTTGGTATATATATATATATATTCTCGAGTGAACAAACTTAAAATTCGTAGACGCGAGTCGCGCCTCCCAAGGATCGAACTACGCGACGCTCGAGAAGACGAGTATAAAAAAAAATGAAAGAAAAGGACGAATTAGCTTGCCGCGCGTCGCGTCCGAGTGAAATCAAAACGATGGGGGGGGGGGAGGAAAGGGTAAAATCGGTGGCGAAACAATAGAATAAATGTGTATATAGGGTAAAATCAACGAGTTTTCTCTTTCTCTTTGTGCCTGTCTAAAACGCTAACATAATAATCTCCTTGCGTCTATACATAAAATGTATTTATATATATAATATAATATAATATAATCGTCATTCGATAAAACGTTCGTAAGTGAGCGCGCGCGCAACAATATGTATATGTCGCGTGTCGCTAGAGTTCGTGTAAAGAGTGTGTGTGTGTGTGTGTGTGAGCGCGTGGCTGGACTACTTGTTCCAGAAGGCGAAGGCTCGCTGGACTCGCTCGCTGCGCGGCTTGGAGTCCTTGCCGCCGACTGGCCCGCCCGGCTCCACCTGCTGCTCCGCGTCCAGCTTCTCGAATAGCCTCGCCGTCCGGCTGACGTTGCCTGTCGGCAGGAACCGATTTCGGCTGCTTATCCCTGCCGTCGCCGCCTCCTCCTCCTCCACCTTTGCTCCTGTTTTTTTTTTTTCGACAATCACACAAATCGTACTTTATATTGATCCGATGCTGCGCGAATGAATCCGCGTGGGGACGAATCGTATTGTGAAAATTACGGGGGTTTTCTTTTTTTCGGATAGTCATTACGGCTCGGTTGACAGTGATATTTGGGAAGAACACTAAGGAATTTGAATTTTCCATCGCTTTCACTACCTTCTTTTATACTTTTTCCAAACATTACTGTTAAATCCATCATAATGGCTGTCAATCTATAATGTTACTAGGAGAAGATGGTGAGCCTCAAGTTGCACTTTACGCCCTTGGTATACAAAAATAACTAGATAGGTATAGGTATAGCACCCGGTGGCTAGATTACAAGAATCAAAATTAACATGGGACAAATTGAGACACGAGAGTGTCGAATTATTCTAACGAGGTTAATTCAACGCAAACAAAACAACAACAACACTATTCAATAAGCGATCATGCAAGTGAAAGACACATGCTTATAAAATATATCCCTGAAATAGTAAATAATTAGTGGGACCTATGAAAAAACGAGGCAACAAGACAAACCTGCAAACTTATTGTTAATGTTGCGAAAACTTCGTCTTGTCGGTTCGCGATTGAGGGCCAAATCGTTGTTCGGCTTGAAAACCGTCGGCTTGTTGTTCTCCCTGTCGTAGAGCCGGTTGGATCCCGCCTGGCCATTGCTGGCCGGCTCCTCGGGGTCCAGCGAGGCAGCCTCCGCGGCGGCGGCGGGTGGCGAGCTTTGTTCCGGCTCCGCTAGGTGGGGCTGGGGAGTGGGATCCAACTGGGGACTGAGAGGCGCTGGTGGCGGGGTCGTCTCGACGCTCTCGACCGACTCGTTCAGCGGCTCGTCGCACACGTCCTTCTCGGGCAGGTCCCGCGAGCGTTCCTTGCTCGACATCCCCGAGTCCTCGTGCTCGCGGACGAGCTGCAGCTCCTCCAGAGACTCGGACTTGGTGAGCTCGCTCAGCGAGCGAGTCGACGTCGGCGACAGCGACGGACTGCGCCGGCTCGCCGACAGCATCGCCATCCGGCCCAGGGCTCGCAGCGCGTTCCCCGTTTTCTGTTAGTTCCGCCAAGTTCACAAGCAAAACAACAAACACACACATGCACAACTCGTGTATAACAACAGACGTACACGACGTATCCAACCTCGCGTACTTGATCGAACAAAAGTCTCTGACGATCTCTCAAGATCAATTTTGAACAGCAGTCGAATTTTGGTCGTTTTTCCGGATTTTGACCGATTAGAATATTCAGTTATCGAAATGATCTTTCCTTCGCAGAGGATTATATGAAATCATGAATAATTATTTGAATCCGTCAAGAATACTCTTCGTAAACTCGAAACAGTTCCAAACACAATTTGAGGTTGAATATTCGTCTGTCTGCAGAGATGAAATCTATTTCATACTGTAACTACTTTAGTCAGACCGACTGACGTGAACTTTATTCAATATTACATTTCATATTCCAATTCGCGTCAACCCCGGCCGCGGAGATTAACGAAAATTAACTTCTATTATTTTTCATCTCGGCAAATTTGTGCGAGGGTTATTAGTGAGATCTTTAATTTTCATATCAATTCAAATAACTCGGTCAGTCTGTAACAACCAAGAGCATACAGTTTTTTGTTGATTGTAAAGCTCAAAATTCAATAAAAAAATATCATGTGAATTCAAATCAGAACCGTGCACTATATGCAGAAGTGCTTTTTTGATTGTCGGGGTTAAAATTGCATTTCAATTGCTTCAAAATTAATATATTTCTCGATTAATACATTATGATTTTATCTTATCAATACTTGTTTCTTGTAAAAATTTGCAAAAAAAATTGAAATTTAAAAGAAGAATTTACACCGTTATTTCCACCGTTTTAGAATAGTTACAGTGACTTGAAGTCAGGGGAAAAAAATTTCTTTTCAAAATTAAACTATTTCGATCATCGCTAGTCATTAAAATTGATTCTATCCAATTAAGTACTCTTTAAGTTTAAAAAAATGCAAGCAAAAATTACCATTTTCGCGTTACTTTTCGATTTAAAATCAATCATATTTTTATCAGATTTATCAGAGTACAGTTGAAACCCTCACAATCGAAAGAGCACACCTTTAAGTAGTACAGCCCATGGTTTCGGTTTGAATTCACAAAGTTTTTCCTATTGACATTGGAGTTTCTAAACCAATAAAAAATGGCTCATGGTGATCAATGGGTTAGGATGAACAATAAAGCGTTCGGGTGATTTCGGGTAATTGGGTAATTGATACAATAAAACACACTGCATGTGTATTTAAATGAAAAAATCCACGAGCAAGGCAAGTTCAAACTGTTAAAATGACGTTTTTGACTTTCACGTACCTGCCACTTTCTTCTGACAATGAACTTTTTGAGTTTGTCCGTAGGCAGCGCCACTCTGCTCATATTCTCCGTGTGTTGAGCCAGCCAGGAGTGATTGAGACATTGTTTGGCGGACATCCTCAGCCTAGATGAAATAACAAGCAATCAATTAATCTCATCAACGATGACGCCACTTCCGAGGAGCCGCAATTAACTTTTTTATGTAATACTGAGTGAATAGCTTATGAAGCCGTTCGATGAGTTACCCCATCGATTCCCTCGTACCCAAATTGTAAATTCATAGTACTAATAATTTTGAGAATATTAGATAAACAAAAAGTTATATAAAAAAATATATATACTGTTTTCGCAACGATACAAAAAGTTGATTCAGCGACGTGAAAAAGTAAAATTAATTTCATCTTACTCTTTCTTCTTTTGCAAGAGATTACTGATAAAGTCCTTGGCATCTGGTGATATTGCGTCGAAAGCTTCGTCTTCGAAGTCATAATCCGCTCTGACGATATTCGCAAAAGTTTCGGCATCGTTGTCACCCATGAACGGTGATAATCCAGTCAACCTAATTGAAATATTCATATTAGTGACGTTTCGACATACATTTGATCGATGCTATTCGGTACAGTATTATCTCGAGATTTAAAGAAAGAAAAAGAAAACGTGAAATGAGTAGAGAAAAACAAGAGAATACTCACAAGACGTAGCAGATCACACCAACGCTCCACATGTCGGACTCGGTACCGATAGGCTCGTAATTTATGATCTCCGGAGGGATAAACTCTGGAGTGCCGAACAGTACTCTTACGGGCGTGCCCGGGCTGAGAATTTGCGCCAGGCCAAAGTCGATAAGTTTTATCCGGTGCGACGTGCGCGTGTGACACATTATATTTTCGGGCTGCAACACATCAGTTAGACGTAAAAACAAAATTGATAGAAGAAAGGTTCGGTTCGTCTGTCGTGTGCGTCTGTATAAAAGTATCACCTTCAAATCCAAATGAACGACGTTGTTCTCGTGCATGTACCTCACGCCTTCGCAGATTTGCCTCATGAACAGGATGCTGTCTTTTTCAGTGAGCGTGAAGTCGTCCGCCACAACCCGCTCGAACAGCTCACCCCCGGATATGCTGGGAAATAAAGCCACTCTTAATTTCACTCGTGTACCCTTTTTGCCTGACCCAATGATCAGTGTACGTTACTGGATGATGGGAAGTTATGGGAATATTAGTACATTTCGATACTAGACCCAAAAGACGAATTCTAGGCACGTGTGAGGTTTGCCGGCTGGTAATCACACGAGCCTAGAAATCGTCTTTTTATCTAGTATCGAACAGTATTTTTCATCACGAGTGTAGAAAACTAAGGTTTAATGATTAACTTTTCGATACAAGTGATGGAAAATAGTATTTTTTGGGAAAAAATAGTTAAAAATGATTGGAAAGATGATCTTTGGCCAGGAAATGTTGCTGTCGAAACATGTCGAACAAAAAAGTAAAGATTAGTGATATGTTTCCCAATATTTTCATTTTATTGCATATTGTCTAGAAATGATTGAATGAAAAAAAATCACGTTTCTCAAAATTGAAAGCTGTTGAAGTGCACATTACAAACGGTAGAATTTGTGTGATTATACGACGAAAAATTCCAATTGTTGGATATTGCTTTTTTATATTCAATTGCATTGTCATGACTGAAAGGGTGTGATTTACTCAAATTAATGATATTAAATCATAATAAAACTCAATGTGATGTTTATATGGGGAATACTTACTATTCTGTGACCATAACGATTTCCTTGGGGCTCTCGAAGGCTGCCGCGAGCCGCAATAGTTTTGGGTGCCTGAGCATGTTCATTATCTTCATCTCCTCCCGTACCTGCTGACGATCCGATGCTTTGATCGTTCTGACGAACTTTGCCGCGTACGATTTTTCGCTTTTCTTCTCGACGATCCTTCGGACCACCCCGTAACGGCCTTTGCCCAGCTCCTCGTGCAGTGTGTAACGTTCTTTGAACAGTTGGCCATCCTCCGGTGTTACTATCTTTTCCGCTGAATCGTAATCACCATTTTCTGAAAATTACCAAAAAGTTATCATCATTGCCATCATCAGATGACTCTCCAACACGATGGTTCTCGTGAGTTTCTATTTGAATTGGATATACTAGTGAATTTAACGAGAGCAAAAGTGTCAAGTGGAATTATTTTCTTCGAAATTCACAACGAACTGATGAAATGTGTGAATATTGTTGAAAATCGGTAGGTGAGAGCCCGTGAAATCTAGCACGTATTTGACGATCGGACGGATAAGTTGAGGGAAAAAATCGGACTCATCATGAAAGTGAATATGGAACTTGATAACGAGAATATCTAATTCAAACGGAAGAATTGTTAAAAGTACTTTTGGCACAAACGGAGTAGATGAATAAATAAGTAGCCGTGGCATAATGACGACTCGTCTTCAAAAGTGGTGTGTGCCGTACCAATCTGTGGCCCCAAAACGTATATATGTGCACATATGTCAAATCGTCAAATTCATCAAAATCCAATTTTTTATTTTTTTTTTATTCTGTTTTATTCGGCAACATACGATGTTCTTCAGCATGGTGGGTCATACCATTATGTTATCACAAACAATCAACTCAAGTCCTGTTGCCTAAATTTACATTAAACCGTCAATGTTTCGAAAGTTACTTCCGTTCATAATTGCCACGAATACTTATATTTCCGCTGCAGATTTAATCGATTATCCATGTTATTCGAGCTAAATTGTTCATTTTTCACAGTGTATGTTGTACCTCTTTGGTATGACCCCTCCTTAAAAACATGCTGAAGCCACTTCAAGTCCCAAAAGTCACGGCCGATAAAAACGAGATGTGCAGGTGAGGGGTTGTAATCGAGTGTGGAGGGAAATGGGGGGTTCATACCGAGGTCGGTGTCGGCCATGCTCTCCTCGACCTTGAGCTTGTCCTCGGCCTCGCCCATGTCGGGGAAGGGCAGCCTGAAGGGGCTGGACTCGGGGCTGGGCTGGGAGGGGCCGTGTCTGTTGATGGCCCTCACGCGGAACAGGTAAGACGCGCCGGGCCTGAGCTTGTCGAGCTCGCGGCTCAGGCTGTAGCAGTTGTCCGCGACGATGCGCCACCGGCTCTCGTCCAGCCGGCGCCGCTCCAACGTGTAGCCGCTGACGGCGCAGCCCCCGTCGTACGGGGCCGAGCACCAGCTCACCACCACCGCCCCTCCGCCGGACTCCCTCACCACTGGAGGCTCGCACGGCGGCTCCGGCGCTCCTGTAACACATTTTTTTTGTTTGTTCCATCACAGTTTAGATTTAGATCGTAAGAATACACGTGTTGTCAATCCAAAAAAAACGTTGAGCCATATAAATAATGAGTACACGCTAACCATTCATCCATGCCTACATACAAATTATCGAGGGGTTTTCAGATCAGATACTCTCGTTGCAAGAAGGTAATATCGATGGGTCTTACAAAGAATGACAAATATCGCAATCTGTCCGCGAAGAAAGACACATGTAGGGTCTGACCGCAAAAAGGATACATGGCGCACATCCCACAATTTTCCGACGTAAAAAAATATACGGAATGAAAGCTTAGAATGAGTAGGTTATAATTGACAAAAAAACAAGCCTTTCGACAGTTCGATTGCCGTTTAAACTCTTTCTTCGTTAATATTCACGGAAGAATAATTCCGACATTAGTCTTTCTTCGCGGACAGATTGCGATATGTGTTTTTCTTCGTAAGAGCCATCGATACAAAGAAAACGTCCATCGGAGTTCGATGGACAAACTCATCCGTTGGGTAGTGACTCGATTCGATGGAATAAAAACTGACAACTCACCCCAAGCGTCTCTACATAATTCCGGCACATACGTCATCAATCGATCTTGGTAAATTGTCGTTCACATAACTATCACACTCCCGGCTCGCGCACGTTTATCACCAACGAATCGGAAGAAACGAAAGGGGGTAAGAAAAAAAAAAGTTGAGCGTGCGAGTGCTTTGACAATGGGAATACGTGTGGCACTGCGAGCCGAGCCGCCAGATCCGAGCCCAGCTCCCTCTCGGCGCTGGACGCCTATATATTGTTACAAAGTGTCATCGGAGCTCTCGGGGGAACTGGACCGTGTATACTAACGCTTTGCGCGCGCGACAGCTCGAGCGGACGTTTTCACGCACTTGGCGCTAGTCGCCCACTCAAGGATAAGTCGGACTTTACGCGCGCACGGCTCGCGTTTATTTTGCGCGATGTTGGACGGATCTGGCCGAATCACAATTCGTCAATCGCGAATCGATACAGTTCCCGGATTGTGTCTCGAACGTCTCCTCCATACTAATCTTCAATTTCGTGAATTTTTGAAAATTACCGGATTAAGATTATTCACCGAATGTGCTTTTCATCGCTCTGACAATCGAATGTATTTTCCTTCGTACGAACAAATATCTCAACGGATAATATGAGATGGACAATCGATACGGAGACGGCCCGAGTCAAAGTTGGGACATATTGTCGGGGCGGAGTCGATGCTACTAACCTTCGACGTGAACACTGGCGAATCTGCAGTCGGTTGCGAGGGCGTTCTCCACAGCCACCGCATACTTGCCCGCCTGGTCCTCTGTCACCGCGTGGAGCGTCAGCTTCGAGACACCCGCGCCGCTCTCGATCCGCGTCCGTCCGTCCACCACTATTTCTCGGCCCTGCAACATTTTCACACAAGTCTCTCTTATCATTCGATTCTTCTAGACCACGAACGTGTGCCAAATATCTGTGCACACGTGAATTTTTGATGATTTTCTGCTCTCTAACGTTTCGAATAGTACACAGTGGGACCTGGTACTCGTTTTACAAACCCAATGTGTCACCTGCTTAGGATGAATATCTCAAAGGATTCCCTCAATCGAGGAAGATGATCGATTGAGCTTGATATGGAAGCGTAAAATCAGAATTGGATACAAAATCTTTGCAATATACCAATTTTGAAAAGGAATTAGACACTTTTTTATCCGAATGTCGAAACTATAGGTTCAGAACATTACTGTCTACGAATAACAATTACTTTTACGACCCAAAGCAAATCTTGTGGTTTCAGTCAGTTGGAGCGAGAGGAGATATGAAGGGAGACATAATTCCTTGTTATTGTTCCACCCAAGAGAACGGAGCGTTTACTGCAGTGGACAAGTCTGGTGGAAAATTTTCCCGTGTCGTTAATGTTGTTTCGACTTGTCCCGTGACTTTTGCTTCGTTAACTTTTTTTCCTCGACGACTCATTCCACTGTATGAACCGCCATGGATATAATTCGTTCATCAAAAATGCTACTGTAGAAGCGGCTATGGGGTAACTTGATAGGGTGACCAACAAGGATATAGATCGCACGATCTTTGAGTCACAGAATCTGCTGGGCCTGACATTTGCGATTCTTGATACCGACAAATGACACACGGGCCTTTGCGTTTTGCTAAGTGTGACTATACCGATATGCGACGTCACACGCATTTCATCCCCTTGTATTAGCTCGAGTCTAGATCGGATCGAAAATAGAAAAAAAGTAACAAACGAGCTAGTTATTTTTGCACATGCTATCAATTTCTGTGACGAACAAACTGACGTATTATCCATTGTTTATCCATTTCCCAATATAAAATTTTCTGTTTCGAGTCATTCAAGAAAACTTCTTCACACATCTGACGATCAACCGTATGTTACTACGAAGAAACCGCTGCACGCGTTATGGACCAATCGGCGAAAATCAAAGAAAAACTCGTGACGAAACGGTGCGAGAGCGCAGGGTATAAAAACGGATGAAGAAATGTTGAAAATGTGGATCGTGAAACAGGATCGGTATAGTATAAGCGCGAAGGGCGAAGAAGCTACGGCGGCGCCAGGTCGCGGCTCGTTTAACCTCGGGTAATCCAACACCGGGGTATAGAGTGTCGGCGGCGGCGGCGGCGCGTATCCAACGCGGCCCTCTCACTTCAGTGGCAAGGTCGTCTTGGCTGCACACACCGTCTTGGATTCGTTTTTATCTCGCGCCACCCTCGGCCTACTTGCGCTCGCGCGACCCCTTGTTCTATCGTAGCCTTGCGCTCGCGCGACCCCTTGTTCTATCGTAGCCATGATGCATTCAGACGCGCCGCTCGTTGGATTTTTATATGTTTTCACAATTGTACATTTGAATTGTTGCTCTCGCGTATTTCATTGCCGATTATCTTTTTCCCGCAATATTTGTATCAATTCATTTTGACGTGTCCATGATGTTAATTATGTGTTGATAATGTTTTTCACGCAATCACCAATTCATTCAATTCTGAGCAAAAGCTACATTTATATTCTATTCAGCTTGTGAAAAAGGGATTTGGCGACTAGAACATCCATTTAGTATATATCTTACTCAAATCAATGCGGTTTTTCTTATGAGCATGAATTTTAATATTTATCTGACCCATACTCGCAACTTATTATTATTAGTTTCCATAATTGTTGAGAAATTTTATTGAAACTCTGTTTTCTCTATCCTCACCAATTTCTTCTACAATTGTTAGCCTTGCCCAGTGTAGCCTATACCACCAGCCCATCTCTTACCCCCGCGCCTTCTCTATCTACATCTATATCACACTGTCACGTGGTGAGTCCAAACCAATCAAATCATCGGCAAAGAGGCATCATATCCATTTTCCAAGGAAGGATTTGTTGTCAGTCTCGCGTGTCAGCCCAACTGAATTGTTTTTTTTTAATCACCACCGACTCGAGCTTGATTTACAAGCCAACCGCAACTTTCCTCGTACGGAATAGAGCAGTTCTATAACGTTTTTTATGTTATACGTGATCATAAACGCTCATTTCACGCATCGAATTCCGTGCGTGAAATATTACTCGCACTAGTGCGTGAAATCGCATTTCACGCACGGAAATCGATGCGTGAAATATTTCACACACGGAAACCGATGCGTGAAATTCGCGTTTGATCACTTATAACATAAAATATCGTATGCAACTTGAGAAATGCGATTCCACGCACTCGTGTGACCGCCTAACACTCGTTCGCCGGCGACTCGAGCAGGCTTGTCACACTGGTGCGTGAAATCGCATTTCACGCACTAGTTGCATAATATACTATTTCACTCCAGCACCTACTGCACTCATTCGTCCGATATATTTGTACATCGTACGGAACTCATTGGTACACATGTGCAATGGAACTTATGGTATAAATATTATTTTGTTGTTTTTGTTAAACATGTAAAATTATATAGGAAATACAACTCGGGTTGAGGAGCCATTGTGTCGTCACTCTTGGAACGATATAATTATACACATAAGTGTTTGGGTGAAATCACAACCTCACTCGACTTCACGTCACGACAACAATATTTTAACACTCGCGCTGTATCATCTTCAATTTTTGCCAAATCAAGAGAACAATAGAAGGTACGTGTGGATTTTTCTTTCAAGTCGAAAACAACCGAATATAGTTTTTACGACTTTACGCCAGTTGTCCGAATCCATACGGGACTGAGAAATGCCATTTTTTTAAATTTTCTACGAGTCTGACTTATTACTTTTTCGCGCCTTCGGGGCGAGCTAAAAGTACATACGTTGCTTTTTTTTCTTCCTAAGGCCTCCGGGATATGTACCTGAACATACGTTGCTGGTGGTGACACTCCTCGCCGAAGATCGTTTGAATAGTATATCGTAAAGGACGTGGAACGATTCGATTCGAGCGAGAGCCGATCGTTGCAGGCCGTACGAGAAATATTAATTCCGATACTGATGAATATTAATGAGAATTATTCAAGTCAAATTTCGTGGTCGACACAACGAAAGCCGCATCAGCAACTGTATACATATATGCGATTGTAATTAAGCTTTTCGCTCTCGCATTGAATAATACAATAGGTTTTCACCGCAGACGTCGCGCTGCATATATATCCTCCCTGTTCTTTTGTCCGTAATCGCGATTCATGTGTCCGATTAATTTTTGATCGAATTCAATCGGTCGCGGCCAAGTCCCGCACAACGAATCGTCAGGGATGAATCATACAAAGTGTCACACACAGACACACACAAACACGTGCGGGCTAGACTAACGTTGTCCTAGAAGTGACACTAGCAAAATTCAAATGCCGTCGCTCGATCTTTATTATTTTCTTCCGTAGACATTTGGCGCACTGGATTCTGTGATAGGTCAAGTATCTTCATTGCAAATGGATTTCTATTCGAGAGAAATATCTCGCGAGACAATCGGAAGAATTTGATTAATATGAGAGTTTACTCTTTCAACATAATAGAGAGACCATAATTCATAAATAAAGTTACTCTATTCCCGGTAAAGCGTACAATTATCGCGTAGTAAAATTTTATAATTCCGTTTACTGTGAAAATCGAATGATTTAGTAAAGTTTACTATTCGATCAGCTTCTCACAGAGGCTTATACTTATAACTGCACAGAAATTACTGATGAAACGTTACTGAATTATTCAGCCAACATTATTACGAATCAATGTACTTGACTCAAACTATTTGTGAAGTTTACTAATATCTCCAAACCGTGCGCCCGTATTATACTAAAGAACACGGTAAAAACCAAAAATAAGCCAATTCTGTATTAATTTATTGAATAAAAAATAACAAATATTAGACTTTGATTAAGGTATTTGGATAATCGTACATTTTGATACACGTATATTCAAATACTCTATTGCAAACAGGTATGAAATAAAATATCTGAATACTTGTTCACTGTATGCATTAATTAATGAAAAAATACCTAATATCCATATTTGATCAAAGTATTTGGACACTTGTATTTGGCATACAAGTATCTAAACACGTGTACCCCAAATACATGTAACCCTGATAAAAACATGGCAACAACCTTTACAATATTTTCCTCTCTTTGTAGAAACGAGCGGTTTCTCATTCGTCGATTGCTCTCCCGTACCATATCAATCCACGATTTGTGCTTCGTTCGAGCATTCGCTGCATTCCGCGCGATTATAACATTAGCTCCCGAGGTTCTTGACTCGTAGTATATTTTTCAAAAAAAAAAAAGATAACTAATAATTGTGAAGGCCGGGCCGCGGTGCGTTCCGGTGACAGCTCGACAGCATAAGAAGGACCGAACGCGCGCAAGACAAAGCAAACATGGCGTTGATCAATCAACGCGTGAACCGCGTGCGTGGATGTATAATGCGAGGCTTCGGCGTGTGTGCATAAGCTCGCGCGCGCCTCTGATTACTTTCGCCAAAGAACTGACGCAACAAACTCATCCTAATTTGACGTTCTCGTTTTGGTCACGTATATGACGTGACGAATCGCGCGGCTCACGTATGCAACGGACGTGTGTGTGTGTGTGTGTGTACGACGATTCGTTAAAAATAGCGGAAAAACTTTTTCTCCGTGTGCGTCTGTGTGTTTACACAGTTAAATAGCATCGGAGAGCCATGGAAATACGAGTTGAAGAGGTGAGCTGGTCGAGGTTATAAACCGGTGAACCAGTAATCGGTTATCCACGCGATATGACGACTCTCGCTCGCCGCGCTGCAGCTGCGCCGGAGACACAGGTATGCGCGCGAGCGCCAGATCAGCTGCGCCGGAGCTGAAAGCGCGGGCGAGCAGAGAAAATAAAAGCACCGAGTGTGTGAGTTCATATGTGTATTATACCGCACACACAGAGCCGTTAAAGTGACGGTGTGGTGAATCAGCGAGGCTGACGCGCGGGACGGCCCTGCGCGCGATAACGGGATGCTCTCGACTTCTCCACGTGTTGTTGTTTCTTTTTTTTCTTCTCTAAAGAAGATTCGGTGGCTCGAGCTGCTCCCGAACTTTCACTCGTCGAATTCCCCGGATGTCCCGAAGAGCCTCGTCCGATGACAAATCTTTACCGAAGTCTAATCTTGCTACACCTGCCGCTTACTGCACCGTTTCCCCGTGGATCCGATAACTCGATGGCTCGCGGTTGAAGATGAAATGTAAGCCGTTGTGCTTTTCGCATGGATTTAGATGTGAATAAAACATAGTTCAAAATTTATCACTGTAACTAATTCATTTTATACGACACGTGATGTTGTAAAAGGCAGATAGCGATGAGGATCGTATCAAATCGAAATTATATGTTGTTTTTCGTGAGGGATCGCGAAGCGCGTTGTTCTCGTGCAACCGTAAATCGCGTCTCTTCTTATTGAATATGCTAATAACTGTGCCTTTCATTCGTGAGGGGCGTCGATACGAAATCGATCGTCCAATTCGTTTCGGGACGCAGGTAAAGTATCTTTTTCTTGCGTTGTGACTTTTTTCGGAGTTACTACTTTGTGACTGTTCGTTGGTTTTTTTGATTTACACACTGAGAGAAAATATTGTGATGGTGACTGTACTTTACTATGGATTTTAGGAAAATATGGTCGCACGGCTAGTTTAAGTGTGGATACTGTTTGGTACTATTAATATTATGATATTGTACACGATTTTGACGGGATAAGTATATTGGTTCGTGATAATGTTCGATAAATAATCTAAGTAACTGGTTTCACACGCAATTATTTCAAGATTAAACCGAATTGTATAAAAAATTTAATGTAATAGTGAATCTTACAATGATTTACATGATAAACGGTACTGTCAAATTTGTTGATGCAAGCTTTACTGAAAACAGAGTAGTTTGACTGATAAAGTATACCAAGTTTCTCTCCACTGTATGTTAAGATAGCAGCAAAGTCTCGCAATCAGATTCTCCTCGTCGCTCGATCGGTACGCAGCATAAGGCAGAGTAAACAAGTGGGCGCGTGAGACGAGGGGTGATTATTTCGGTGCAGCATACGATATGATACACAACAAGCACCGTATACCGTGCGCAACATCTCGTAGACACGCGCGCAGGTGAACTATTCCGCTGCCGGTCGAATTGGCGAACACCGTCGTCGACAACAATCAGATATATACCTGCCGATGTGCTACTGGGTCGTCGCGCTGTTTAGCCACTTTATTTCACAGACGGTTCGGTGACACTTTAGCTCAGGACGCGCAAGAGTCGAGCCGATATATCGGGAGAACGAGAGGCGTGCGCGCGCGCGCCACGAGCGACGCCGGGATACTGATTGTGCCGTGTATACCCACGTCAACGCACCAACCGCGGCGTATTATTAATCCGCGGCCCGGCCAGAGAGCAGCGCACCACTCGCGCCGCGTTTGAAATTTTCGGGCCTGACGTACAGATTATATACCTATATACTTGTCTCTTACAGCTCACAAATATTGTCGTGATAACTGTATCTTTCACCTATACTTTTCGGTGCAATATGCTCGCACACCTTGGCGATACAACTATACTATCCTATAATCATTGTAATTATAGTAGCAAAGAATATCGTTCCATTTATTAATTTATTGCAATAATTCAATTTCATAAATTAGATCTTGTAAGGGCTTATATCACATTATGAAATCAATAACTATGCGAAATAAGAAAAGATGTAAAATCAATTTGTATGACATTCTAATTCATTAGAATAAATCAAATTATAGCGTTTCGTTGTTTTTGTGTGAGCCGCGTATGTCGATTAACGCCAAAATTAGTCATTAATTTGCCAAAATAATCATCATCACGATAATAAATATAATCTTTCACAATTTTCATTATTAAATTATATGAATTTGATAATTGCAATCTCATCCGCTTTTTAAATAGAGGATTTCGGGGTGAACAAATTCGTATCAGGTCATCTGATGAACGCTGCTCTACGAATGCTTGTACGATTTTGAGGGGAATGAAATATATTGATTCGCAATAATATTACATTTGAGAATAAAACCTATTATGTAAATTATTGCATTGATTTTAACCTATTCAGTACATTAGAATTTCTATCTCTGTTCCACATTCAAGTTCAATGTTGGAGTCATTGAGAACATTGTAGAAAAAGCAAACAATCCCTTTTGCCCAGTTAGCCTACGATGGCAGATGTAAAACTCAATTGCGAATAGTCAAGTGGAAGACTAACTGCGAGAGAATCGGCTTTGGGTCACGATCGCGATTAAACTGTTATATGATGCGTTTTAGATAATATATGAAAGACATGGTTCAGCACGTTTCACTCGGCTTTGTCGAATAGTCTTGTAATAAATAGTCTTTAATTTAGCTATACTCACTAATTGAATGGTTCTACGTAAAGTCAAAATTTTAATACTAAAATTGATGGAATAGCATCGAATTGGAAATGTTCACTATTGCCAATAGTATTTTTCTCCCTAGAGAATTATTCTGATGATTAGTTTTAGAAAATGGCGTAGCTGCGTACGTGACCTATCGTATATCCAAACCAACGCAATTTCCGTTCACGATGTTAAGTGTCACTCGAGAAGGCAAGTTGATTATTAAAATACTAATTTTCATTTCATGTTTGGAGGACTGCAGAACGTAATACCCTGGGGTTTGGAACGCTGCTGCGAGCTTCATTCAGAAACTTTGATGCGCTTGGTACAATCGGAAATTCCGGTTGATTTGGTGCGTATCTACTGGCGAATTCGATTGATTCAATCGGGTTTCCACTGACATTGACAATTTCACTTCGGGAAAAGGGCAAAACATCTTATTTGAATATAAAACAACTTGAGATAACGTTCGACAGATTTTTTTCGTGCTACGTAATGAGTATTCGACACCATCACCCGGTATAATACTTTTATAGAGTGGTTTAAAATTTGTAAAATATTTCATCGATAATATAACCCATTTGCCATTGGTTTCTGTATAATCCGGATGCAGATGTGAATGATATCTGTCCCTATGCCAAAGTTGGCCAACCAGCAAAATTAAATTAGGCCCATACACTGATGTAAATCAACAAATCCGGTAAATAGTTCGGAATTTTCGTAGTAATAGAAATAAGCCACCTTCACGCTCGAAACAATTGACGTTGATCCATCATATAATTATCCTTCACCCTATATTAATCTTCTAACATTTAAAAAAATTCCATTCAAATCAGACGATGATGAGCTCTTCAATTTACTTCAATCGGATCAGTCCAATTGTACGAAGCATCAAAGTTTGCCCGCGACGGTCGAATCGGATGTGATCAGAATATTACATATATAGATCGCGAGTGGCTGGAAAATAGGGCAGACAGAGGGGCTCTTTGTCGGAGGCGGAACAGCTGTTGCTTTGATGAAAAATAACGCGATCGAGGCTTGTCTCTTTGCGCAACGCGACTCTCTCGCCGCGAGGCGCTTTTCATTGATTAACGCGTCGTTTTAATTGATCGCAAATGGCCCAAGACGCGCGAACGAAGAGCATTTGAGCGCGTTTAAAACTCTCGCGAGCCTCGTTGCTCGCGATGGCTATGACTCTATTTCGAGACTGACTTTTATTTCGTCCTCAGGGTGTTCGTTTTGAGAAGACGGGTAGATCTAACTTTCTCCTGTTTTTTCGAGATCCACAGAATAACAAACGGATAATAAAATGACAAAAGGCTGTGGATTGTAAGAATATATGCATATACTCGAAGGAGTTTCTGATACTGAAAAATTTTATTCGGATTGAAGTAGAATTTGTTTTTGTCTTCAAGCGACAGAAATGGAAACCTTCACAGTTAAATTTCAAACTCAAAATTCGTTTTTTTTTCTCATTTAACTTGGTTCACTCGACATTTCCGATAATCGTTTTTGAGAGCACAGGTTATTTTTCCCAGCTGTATCTATGAATTAACTCGTCTAATATGTATGTTGGGATACTCGCTCGAGTTGTCCGAGAAATTTGACAATTTTTTTCCAAAGGATTTCACTTTAGCATGACGCAGATCAAAAACCGGTCGATCCAACATTTTTTTTTCTTCTCCGAGGCGATGCATTAAATGCATGTCGTTATCAAGAATCGATACAACGGAACCACTCTCATCAGCTCGAGAGCATTTCAATTATGTAATCTCCATAATTATTGGAGCATATAGCGTGTGAACTGAGTTGCGAGGGCTGCCCGATATGAACACCTCTGAAGCATTTGATTCCATAGAAATCCCAGGGCGGCGCGACGGTGCCGAGATGATGCGCCTCCTGGGACTAGCAAAGCCTCCGCGAAGAACTAAAAAAACTGGAGCACACCAGACTGATAGATTGCCATTTTTACAACCTGGTCGGATACCAAGTGTGATGGACAAATTGTAAGCCAGAATCAACATGGTAACAAAATATTCATTGTCTAGCAATATATAGAAAAATATATGTATGGTGGATTATACTCTATCAAAACCTTGGAGTAAAAAACCAGTGTTTGAAAATGAAAAATCACAGTATGAAGATGGACGAATGATTGAGTGAATCGCAGTCAATATCTCATGAAATAGAAGTGTATTTCCACTTTAGTTACATTCATGAGATTTGATAGTAAAAATTTGCAAGTTTGTCCCATTCTTTCGAATTTTTATCAAACTTTTATTCATTTATAAATATTCTGCGGATGAATGAGAAAGGAGTATATTCTAAATCAAGTTCACCATTCAGCATAACACATAATTTGATAAGAAAAATGTATCCGTTTCGTCAAAAGTAGAGCATACGTCTTGTGTTAGTTCATTTTCACAATATTTTATTAGTGATTCGTAGCTTGACCATGAGTCTCTTATCTTCAAAAACATGATTATTTCTCTAGGAACACTCTATCGAGTCATCACCATGGAACGCGGTAGTGTTCTAGGCTCCAAGCAGATCGCGCGCCTGATTTCTATTTCAACTCTAACGCGTATTCTCACATTAATTTGTTAAATAATGTTCTGTTTATTTCTCTGAAAAGCGTTGAAACCCTGAAAAAACCTTCAAGGAAAAATGAAAATGTTGCGTCAAGCATATGATCAAATACACTCGTTTCTCATGTTTGTTTGAACAAAAATTAAATCTATAATTTATTCATGAGTCTCAGCTTTTGCCAGACTTTTTAAATGCAAATTAAAATGTCAGGTATGGAGTCGGGCACTAGTTTATAATGCCAGACTTGTGCCAGACTTTTGCCAGACATATTTCAGACTTGTTCCAGACTTTTTTCTCTTCAAAGTTTTATATAATCTTTATCTACTCCATTATAAATTATACATGGTACGGGTGAATCCGCAAAGCAGGACACTAGTTATTCATAATACACAATAAGGTGTGGTAGGGAAAATATGTATTTTCACATGAATTTTTCGTAGGTAGTAAGACTACTTTCGACGTTCAATGAAGACTCGAGAAAATTACCATGGAACATCTACAATCAATACTCGTCAACAAAACACGCCACCAGAATGCTTCGAAATTTTGGTCATCTGAGTATGGAAAAAAGTCTTCGGACCCGTATGGCTTAGGAAAACAATCGAAGGATATGTGTTCACAAACTTCGTTGCAAGGAAACTATCATTGATAAAATATAATTTGATTTCGTTATAGTTATTTTGTACGGAAATTATGGGTTTATTGTACTGTAACAATTATACGGGAAGAGTTTGACAATTAGAATATTTTTAACATCTTTGGTCTCACATGTACCCTTTAAAAAATAGTGACGCATCAACAAATTTCGTTAGAAAATCAACAAATTCAGAACACTACGAGAATACATGGGAACGAATAAGGATTTAGAAAAGTTTCATATCGAGCACGAGATAAATGTGAAAGGCTCTGAAAATGCTGCCACATCACACGGGTTTTCCCATTCGATTCGTAATCATATACGCGAATTTCGCCGCGACGTCACCAAGCGACTTGTTTCCCGGGGATCGAGTGGTTGGTGACAAACTATACTGGTACTGCAGCGTTTCCAAGACGACGCAAACGGCTTACCCGTACCCGTCGTCGATATAAAGACTTTCGCATTGGACGGGAGTAAAAAGATCATTATGACAAAGATTCTTGATCAGCGGAAAAATGAGTTCGGCGCTTCGGCGAGCTTCGTTGCAGGCGGAGTCGAGCAATTAAACAGAGATTAAAAACTAGTTGATCCAACATTTTTATTTTATGATGATACATTCAATGCATGTCATTATCAAGAACCGATACCACTACATCAGCTCGAGAGCGTTGCGATTATGTAATCTCCATTTATTATTGATAAAGATGGACCATCGGTGTTTCTTTACAATTTTCATCAAATCAAGTCATTATTTTACATGATCTCTATCTGAACGAGTTGGCTGCAAAGGAAATATCTCATCTTCACATATGAGATATTTCCTTTGAATTTTGGAGTAACATTATAAAATCAAAACTGAAAATCGTTCTTTACTTGGCACCAAGCATCGAGGTATTATGGGCGTATCAAAGAGAAAACACGGTGAATGATAGAAAACATAAGATTGAAATTGGAAAATCAAAATCCATACGAGAGAAAAGAACGATCCTAACTGAAATTATCATTATATATTAACCCTTGAGCTGGATTCTTTATGTCGTTCAATTGGAAAATTATTTTTCGCTGATTCGATATCGGACATTGTTTTATTGATAGAAAAGAAAACAAACGAAGTAGCCATTAGTTATGTAGAGAAGCCAACTACCAGACTTTTTTTCTCAGTCTGACGTACGCGACGTAATTGTTTCCTATTACAATCATTGGAATTCTAGAATGAAAATATTTCACCGTGTATTACAAACTGATGACATTGAATCGACACCAGTTCCTGAGTTACAGAAAATCTCGAATAGATTTATACCATACCAATGTTGTTTTTCAAGATGAATCTCAGTTTTTTTTTATAGCAAAGCTAACGATAAGCAATGCCTTTGATGTATACATAAGAGCGAGTCTTTTGAAATCAGGTCGCCAGTCAAGAATACGCAGTTGCTCGAGTACATTCAGTTTTCGTGAAGTGGTTGGTTTTCAGCAAATTCAGTTCTATTGTGCGTGTTTAGAACACAGAGAGAATAAATATATTATTCATTCTAAGACTGTGAGTTGACTGCAAAACTATATCGGTTTAATTTCAGAATGTTGTATTTATGAATTTTTGTATGATTCAAAAATTATATTATATAGAAGGAGTGACTTAGTTGAGGAATATCTATTCACTGTACGACAAACTATCTTAAATTATTGTCTTATTATCTTTTGCAATAGGAAAATCACATGGCAAATTCCATTAATACGTTAAATTTTTAGTCGTTTTTCTTAACATTTTGAGTTTCTGAATATATATTTACCGATTATTGTTGTTTTTATCCACGATTATGTGAATTATATATATATATATATATATATATATATATAGAGAGAGAGAGAGAGAGAGAGAGAGAGAGAGAGAGAGAGATTCTTTGGCAACCATTGACGACCTCAAACGGTTTCAGCGAAATCCAAGACCCAAATCCCAAATGGTCTATTGGCTAGTCTGAATTTGAAATTGTGTCAATCAGAGAGGCAAATTAATTATTCAACTAATGACGCTTTCGGAGTTTGCAAAATTATCCTCATCAACGACAGTTTTCATTCTTTATTCACTATACCCGCCATTTAGAGGTCGCCATATCAAGTACCATGAAAAACTTGTTGCATATTTAGAAAGTTTAACGAGTTTGTGACATTTTTTACTACTTCATTTCGTACTTGAAAATAGTTCTCGGTGGGAAATATTGATAAAAAATATTATAAAGTGACCCTAAAAACAAATATAGTGACTAGTTTTATTAGTCGGTTAGTTTTTCTCTTTTACGCACAACTGCAAATTCAGACTGAGATTTTAGGCATTCTGGGCGTTAATCGGTTGAGCTTCGGGAAAAAAAAATCATTAAAATGTGAGACAGTCATCAACACGCTAAGGTGTCGGGACGCTCTGACGTTAAACCGTATAGGGGTTCAACCTAAACAACCAGATAGAATTTTTAAATTCAAAAAGATACAAGTTTCTCCAATTCTTTTGAGTCGATCAAACTGCCACTCACTCATAAATATTTTGCGGATGAATGAGGAAAAAGTATATTCGCCAATACGCAAGTTTTTTTGTTAATTAAGTACACCATTCAGCATAACTCATAATTTGATAAGCGAAACTGGTCTGTTTCGTCAGAAGTAGAGCAGATATCTCGTGTTAGTTTATTTTTCACAATATTTTACTGATGATTCTCAGCTTGACCATGAGTCTCTTATCTCCAAAAACATGATTATTTCCTCATAAAAGCCTAATTTGTCATCATTCAAAGTGATATCAGCAAAAATGGATCAACTGTTTGTAGTCGGATGCCTTTATTCACGCTAAGAAAATAGTTAGATTTGATACAATCAAGAGAATTTTCTACTTAAGCCAAAAAGTGAATATTACAATTTCATTTTATTTTATTGCACAATGCCATTGCGAGAACATACTATAAAATATGGTACATATCCTGCTTGATGATACTGTAGGCTGTACTAAAGAACTACGTTCAAAAATACTATTCTCTATTGGTCGAAGCACTGCAATATCTGAGTTTGATCTACAGTTAAATAAAATACGAGCCTTTATTGAACAGAATTTATCCTCAGTGTACTGAAAAAAACTCGAACATATTCCACTAAGAATTCGGAGAAAATATAATAGTTCTCTACATTGATTTTCAGAATCATTAGTAATGGCGAGCCGGCATCTACTCTTTACCGTTTTGTTTATCGCACTGGCATCAGTTTCCGCTCAAGAAACTCGACATGACCTGTTTATTGGATTTGACGTACCCGGAACAACGTTGCTCAGAAGAGAGAAGGTTCAAAAGGAGGAAAGTGTCGTCGGCTTGAAGGTGACCCACGAAGAGACATTCGACGTCAAAGGATTCTCGCAGATCACCCAAATCAAGGCCCTCGACCAGCACACAAATGGTCACGGGGCTACTGCGACAAAAATTGCCGGTGGGATCGGCTACAACTACGTTACCCTCCGATTCGAGAGTGAAAGATTCCGGAGCATCGATTTTATCGTAGAAATTTATGGAAAATGATTATTCCGACTTTTGTAATTTATTTATTATAATACAGAAATGTGGTATTAGAGGGACAATTTGTATTTTCACATGAAATTTCCGTGAATAACCATATACAGTATGCGTAATTAAAAAAAAATGAATACAAGGTGTGTCAAGCCGTATCATCCTTTACTGCAAATACTATTTTGAACTAGAGGGGTATCTGTTCGCTTCGCTCGCAAACTAACTTATTATAATTTAATATGTTGATGTACACAAAATGCACAGATTTACACCGTTATGATCGCCGAACCCCACCCGCGCTAGTACCTATTACTTCGAATGTTTTTAGACTTTTCCTACTTTTAAATTATATCGAATGATCGGAATTTTGATCCGTACAGCCTTTAAATGATTCTAATTTCTGGAAAACAATGAAATGAGATTTCACAAACTCCACTTCGAGAAATGTATCATTGATGAAATAAAATTTAATTTCATTCGAGTTATTCTGCGCAGAGATTGTTAATCAACTATATTAACGATGATATGGGAATGTTCGATAAGACGTTTCAACATGAAGTCTGATAGTTCCGCAAACCCGATGAAAACATTCTTAACATTTCTGGTCTCTCACATATTACGACGCAACTTCAAATATCCATCATACCTTATAATCAAGTCGTTGGCGGCTCATCCGTCAGTGAGAAGTAATAATCGGAGAACATATGGAAGCAATACACTTTCCCGGTGGTGCAGATATTTATTCGTCAACTGGGTAAGTATGAATTATTCATAGGAAAAAGTGGTACTTTTAAACATTTCATCAAAGAGTCAACGTGTCTAGAAGACTATGGAATCAGATTAGGATTTCGTAAAGTTTTATTTCGAGCATTGGAGAATCAAATATTTTAGCCTGATAAATAGTAAAATCCTACTCGTGATTAACCAAAACTACTTATTCGTACACCGAATTTTTCACACTTGCTATTGAGATTTAAAATTTACAATTTGGAATAGTTGAAATGTACTATTTAATAGTAAATATTCACTGATAACCCGAGAAGCTTCTCACTACGTCACTCCCTCGAAATTTCGACAGTACTCTCATCGTTTTTTAGTACTCCATGGTACTAAATTTGATGCGGCATTCAACTTTTCATCTCGCCTGCATAAACTTATTGTGTTTTGATCCAGCATGTCCAAATCTAAGGAATAGCTCTTGGTGAACATTCACAAAAATGAGGAGTACATAATAAACTCGCAGTACTCTATAAGAACTCAGTGCGCTAATCACTTATACAACTTTTACTATAACGAATCGTAAATATTATTTAATCACTAGTAATTTTTAACTCTTTCCAATTCAACATTTCATTTTTTACCTGAAATTTCACAGAAGCACGAGAAGATTCTAAAAATGCTGCCACATCAGATTCGTTTGGCCTGTCTAATCGTAGTCATATACGCGAATTTGGCTGCGACGTCACCAAACGACTTGATTGCCGGGGGTCGTGTGGCCGGTGACAAACTACTGATACTGCAACGTATTCAAGACGACGCAAACGTCTTACCCGTACCCGTCGTCGATATAAAGACTTTCGCATTGGACGGGAGTAAAAAGATCACCATGATAAAAGCTCTTGATCAGAGTATGAATGAGTTTGGCGCTTCGGCCAGCTTCTCTGCAGGTGGAGTCGAGCAAAATTACGTCACGATTAGATTCGAGAGCAAAGTTTGGCGAACCATCGACTTTCTAGTTAAAATCTATGGAATGTGATGCGCCATTGGACGATTGATTATGTATGCATTGATTTTTCTCGTGCGTAATAAAGATGTATTCTGAAAATCGACATCGACATGAGAAAATTGTATTTCTTAGAATCGGTTTCATAAGCATCTGTGATATTGATGAATTTGTTTCGTCGGATGAATCACAAGGAAACACAAGTGTTCACCTGATGCAAAAAGTTCGCGATGGAATAATCCGATTGATATGATTACTCTGCTAATGAGTCTACGTATAACGTAGTGAATAATTGATGATCATTTGACGAGAACAGAAACTTATTTCTAAACTATTGTTACGTAAACAGGTGGTATGGAGCAAAATATGAACCACAATTCGCTATATTTGATCCAAGTGTATTCCTCGGTATGAAAAAGATAAATCTCGATTTTGATTATTCAATTAGAATTTCGTAAAAATATAGAAAACAAAAAATTAATTACACATCAGTGGGTAAAACCAAAGGCACGATCATTGACATCAGCTAGCAAAGTGCACATGTTTCTTGTGATTTTGAGAAAAAAATATAGATGGCGTTACTCAGTTGCTGTACACAGTAGCCCTATTCGTTCGAATCGCCGCTTATATGAATGTCAATCGATAACAAAGGCGGCACAACGTGACATCGTAGCTTCTGAAACTATTTCTCATTATCATCGGCAAGTAAAAGTTACTCTCGTTGCCGAATTCAGAAACAATCATAATTTGTCGCCGAGCTGCATTTTTAAGGTCATATTTGAGATAAGTCTGAAAATTAATTACGCATCCCTCTCATAACCTTAAAACTACTTGTTCTGCTAGAAAGACTATTGTCATGTATAATTGACCTGTCGTGTTTGATGTCGCGGTGTAGAGATAGATTTTCTCTTGCATAACAGTATCTAACGATTGTTAATTTGAGTGTATACAACTCTCGAACTACTCTTGAAAAACAGATAATCACACGTCTGAAATTTCGACAGGATTTTATAACATTTCAAATCTTACAAATAATTATTATTGTGATAGTATTATATATTCTATGTTTGTTTGTTTTTGAATAATCTCTCATTTACAATTCCGCACCGGCTAGCAAATAGAAATTTACAAGATGTCACATTTGGGTCACCAAATCTGCAGAGCCTGAAATATATGATTCCTCATACCGGAAAATTGAACGTGTGTTTTTGTGTTCTGTAGAAAGGTTCTTTTTATCCTTGCGTCGCTGATTCACTAATTACTTCGATCGTCAAAATTTTAGCTTTTGATAGTTCGTAAACTGAAAACAAAGAGATTCCGAGAAAAATAATAAATTAATTGTTTTGGGAATTTCTAACATCAAGAAGTTGTTTCAATAATGCACATATCAGTCACATTTGAAATATTTTTTGAAATATTTGACAAATTACATTTTTGCCTGTTATTTTAATTGAAAAGATGATTTTTTTAGGAATCCAATAAATACATCATAAAATATAAGGGGAATTACGTGGATAATATTACTTCTGTTATCAATATTCAAAGTTCGCATAATTGAGTTGTTTGTGTTCAGAATCCCATAAACGCATTTTCTTATCATACACCGACCTTTGAACGTTAATTATAACAGCACTTACAGCAAAAACTACGATGGCATAAGTCGTGTATCTTTTTTATTATTTTCGATGAA
This sequence comes from Aphelinus atriplicis, assembly GCA_020882685.1. Classification (NCBI taxonomy): domain Eukaryota; kingdom Metazoa; phylum Arthropoda; class Insecta; order Hymenoptera; family Aphelinidae; genus Aphelinus; species Aphelinus atriplicis. The sequence continues at coordinate 69,744,171 of CM037074.1, read as the reverse complement.
TTTATTAGATTTTTAAAAACTCATAATTTCGCGATGAAAAAAATTTAATTTATCGAGTTATTTAAGTTTTATCTAAATCTGATTGAACTTTGGATCTTTGCAACAGTATTTTCATGGTAGATATATTCCAAACAAGTAGCAATATCCTTCGCTATTTCGCCTAAAAATTGCTCTATTTTCCATCACTGTATTATCAAAAGTTAGGAGTTTGAAAATCGATGTAATCAACCAGGCTAAGAATCATTTCTTGGTATCCAAAATTGTATATTTATATTTCAGGCCCAACAGATTCGGTGACCAAAGCTCTTCTTTTCTCCTTGCCAGTTCCTGATACTATTTCTGCGTAAAAATAACTTGTAATTCTTTGATTTACAGGTTCAAGTTAATGCTGAAAGATGGATTTGCCGCGGACTTGGGTAATTTTTTGCATAACAGTCACAACGGTGGTCTTGATTACGGCGTCGCCGAACGACGTGATCGCGGGTGGCCGAGTACCCGGGGATAGCTTACTGATCAACCAAACAGTTCAAGAGGATGCGAATATTGTGCCAGTGCCAGCTATTGTAACGAAAACTTTCGCACTGAAAGGGAACAAGAAAATTTCGATGATAAAAGCCCTCGACCAAAGCCCGAACGAGTTTGGTGCGACCGCGAGCTTCATTGCTGGTGGCGTTGAACAAAATTACATCACCATTAGATTCCAGAGCCAAGTGTGGCGTACTATCGACTTTTTAGTTGAGATTTATGGTTTGTAAAATATATCATGGTAATTGAGACTTGTCATCATAAAATCTTGTTCATCATAAAATCAAAAAATAGGCTCATCTAATCATACCTTCTATGTTTGGAGGATATAACAATCTGTAAATGATCTCCGATACTTTTTGTAATGAATCCCAGTATAAATTAAATAAAACATTGATAATATTAAAACAAATAACTTTATTATCATTCCAATCAATTAACTCCTAAGACTCCCGATTTTCTGACTCATTTTCAAACTTCATTCGTATAGCTAAAAAGCATAAATTTTCGAACAAAAATCACGTTTATTAGTAGTTTTATGTATGATTTACGTAATCTGTGGTCAAAATTGATTTGAGTCCAACAGAAGATCAAATATGGCGCAGGATTTGGGAAAAAGAACCAACTTTTTTTTCGGTTAATTTTTTCAAGTTGAAATAACGTTGAGACGCAATTCTATCTATGATCAACGATAATCGATATGTTTAAGGTGAGAGAAAAGTTTTTTTTCGATTACATCCGCTGCTTTTGAGGGAAACCCCGTTAGATCACAAATTAATTCGCCACAATCTTATAAGAAATTGGAATCAAAATAAAATCATCATATCCGCTCTGAAGAGCAAACTGGAGGGTTTCACACAAATTCCCTTGAACATATGTATCATTATTGCAATATTTCTAAAGGATATTCTGGACCACCAATGCCTACAATCCTCGCTTGAATAAACACCATTTTGAAGGGGAGCTTGCGCTTATGCGATACCATAAAGGGAAGGGTTCAGCATGAAATCGAATTGATTTTCGAGGAAGAAGGGGGAGGGAGCAATTTCAACCGTATTCGGTTTGTCCAAGAGTACGACGGAGCAAAATTGATGAGTCAGCGAGAAAAACACTAGATCATGAGGTGTAATTATTTTGATGGGTGCAAAAACTCACCGCGCGCATCCATTTGACGCTTGGCTCCGGCTGACCTTGATACGTGACCTCGAGCGCGACCGACGAGCCTTCGAGGGCGACGACGTCGTCGGGTGGCGTCAGCACCAGCGCCGGCACGTCCTTCCTATCGGTACAGTGGTCTTCCACCGAGCGTCCTTTACCCGACGTTTTGACTTCCTCGTCCCTCGAGGCTTCCTCCTCGTTGTTGTTGTTGTTATTATTATTCTTCTTGTTGTGATTGTTGTTGTTGATGTTGTGGTTATAGTTGTGGTTATTGTTGTTGTTGAGGAGCTTGTCGTCGGGACGGCGCGAGTTGTTGAAGCTGGTGATGCGTTTGATGGTGACGAGGCTCTCCCTGGCCGACTGCCTGACGGGCGACGAGGACTTTGGCCGGTTGTTGAGCTCGAGCGGCTTGACGATGTTCTCCCTGGCGAGTATCTCCACGATGCTCTCGTCTATCTCGTCGGCCTCGTCCGTTTCGTCTACCTCGAGCAGCGAGTCGGGGTGTATGGGCACGTGCACCTTCTCCACCGGCTTGATGCTCAGCTGCACCTTCTCCACGGGCTCGATCGTTATCTCGACGGGCTGCAGCTTGCCGGGCCGCTTGGCCGGCCTCGCCTTGGGCCTCACGCTCTCCAGCGACGAGCTGGCCCGGTTGTTGCTGGCGGAACTGAGCCGGGTGAAGCTGGACGCGCGTTTCTTCGGCTCGGCCTTGGGCTTGAGCAGGTTCGGCGTGGACAGGCCGTTGGGGGGCCGGGCGCGCGGCTCCAGCAGCCTCATCAGCTTCTCGCGGAGCCTCAGCGGGGAGAACGGCTTCAGCCGCAGCTGCGCGCTCGAGCTTATCGAGGGGCCTCGGGTTATCGACGCGGTGCAACGCACCTCGCCGCAGTCGCGCTGGCTCACGTGCGGGATCCTCAGGATGCTCGTGCTGCCGTCTCGCTCGATCTGCATCAGACGCCCCATTCACAATATGATTAAACGCACATTCGTATGTGGGAATAACGAATGTCCAATTAGATTAGTTCGATGTGTACAAACTCCAGAATGTAATTAATTTTAAAGTTTCAATGACTCACCTTACACCTGTAGTCTTCTCTGACGCTCTTTCCATTGATCGTCCAGTCAACGTCGACCGATCGATCGCTCTGGATTCGAGCGCAAAAACATGCTGTTTCACCTTTTTCCACAAACACTGGAACTGGTGTTTTCACAAAGCTCAACATCGAGTTAGATGATGCGCTCTTGTAATCTACAAATAAGAATCATCGTTACTTTTTGATGATAAACATAATAACTAATCTAGTCAATTCAAAATTGATTATACAGTTTACTTAATGGCTCGACGATCAAGATTATCATCGTGCGTTGGACAGTATTCAATCAAATTCTTTATTTTAACTAACTGATCCCCCCTTACATTTTCATCAGTACTTCATAATCAACTGAGGAATAGGTCTCCTGCTCTTGTGAGATAAGTCTAATGAATAGAAATGAATAAAATGGAAATCTAATTCTCTATATGAACAACCAAAAAAAGGGAGAAAGAAGGGGACAAAAGAAAAGGGTCAACCAAAAGGAGAGAGAGCACAGGCTCGATCCCCTAATTGTTCTAACCAGCCGAATATAGGGAATGAGGGAGTCAGGCCTTAAAAATAAACTACAAAAAGTTATTTCACACTTGCGTGATTCATTAACAATAGTGTCACATAGCAAAGATCTCATCTTGATCGTGTTCTACTAGTCAGTCATTTTGAAAACAAAGCTCAGCTCAGTTATTTATCGAGGCTGGGAAAAACTTGTCTAGAAACTAGCATATCGACAAAGTTCGAGCCGGAAGAATATTGGTGGAGCAATTGAAGAGCTAAGGGACTGCTCACCTTGGACAACGAAGAGTCCGCGCGAGGTAGCTTGGCCGTACTGGTTGCTGACGACGCACGAGTAGTCGCCGGCGTCGAGGGGCTGCACGTTGAGGAACCTGAGCGCGACGCCGCCGTCCTCGTAGACGACGTGTCGGTAGTAGTCGCTGTCGACGACGTCGTGGCCGTCCTTGAGCCAGCGGATGTCGAAGGGCGGCGAGCCGGCCAGCCTGGCCTGCAGCTCGTAAGAGTGTCCCTCCATCACCAGAGACTCGTCCGCCAGCCACTCGACGAAACGCGGCGGCTCCTTGTCTTTCGTCGACGGGTCGTCCGCGTCCAGTACCGTCACCTACGACAATGTCACTTTTACCTCCCAACCCAAGGACCAACAGCTGACACCACCTTACAAGTGGCTGATTCCTTCGGCAAGACCTTGTTGGTGGGCCAACTGTCGTCAATCACTGCTAATAATGAAACGTTTTTTGGCCGCTCGTTACGCAGTACTCGAGTAAAGTCGTATGAAGAATTATCTTGGGTTAGGATAGGAGTGAGGTTCGTCTCATACTTGTCTTTCTATCATTCACCATCTGAAGATTATGAATTCAACTAAATTCCTGATCATTCCTCCGAGTGAGTATGTACTTCTCTTGTAAGCTTTCATGTTAAACTGCTATTTGACATTGTCATTTGAACAAATCTCAAGTCGATAGACTCATTTTCGAAATTATCGCTGTAATATAGTTTCTATATGCTGCTATTTAGTTTTACTATGGTATCGTAAAACTCCGTCAACAATAGAAAGATCGGATCTTTGTCATCAAACTTTAACCTAACATTGTTGGGAAGGAGAATCGCAGATTCGGCCAAAAACGTTTTATAATAAAAAGAAAACGGATAGCTAGTTTTCAGCTAGCCACGAGCACACCTTGTATGATTCCATCATTATCACACAACAGGTGACTTTAACATTTCTAATCATTTCGCTATAGTTGCATGAGTGAAACAAACCTTGCAGCTACTTCGAGTCGCTCCGAGTAAATTCTTTGCCTCGCAAACATATTCGCCAGCATCGCTGAACTTGACAGTGGTTATTTCGAGAACCGCTCGTTCGCCAACGAAAGACTTTTTAATCCTCGGCGAGCGTTCAATTCGATTGCCATTCCTGAAACGATATCATAACGTATACCCATGGTGTAATATAATACCAAAGTGTGTGTCTGCTTTGAGAATTCAATCTCACCTGAACCACGATGTGCTTGGACTTGGGGAGCCACGAATGTCGCATTGCAGCTGCAAACGTCCGTTCAGTCTTGTGGTTGTGCTGAGGAGACTCCTACTAAAAGTAGGATACGTCCTGGGTGACGCACTCCTTGTTCTTATAGGTCGAGCTGTTAATGTGTTTCGATCTGAAATCAAATGCGAATCATGGTAAAACATATCTTATGTACGAAATAAGGGGAATTCATGAATTCTTGAATTATGTCTAAACTATGCTTACAAAATCATGCTTGAAAATGGGCTGACATAATCTAGTCATAATCAAGGCATATAGTTCGTATGGATAAGTAATCTATGCTTTACCCATATGCCTACAAAACATAAAGATATTTCATAGAAAACTCAAATCCATATGGATAATATGAATTAAACATGTATTTATCGAGTTTAGTGGAGCATTTTATTCTATTGGAAAAGAAATTGCGAGAGAGTAAAACTAAGCATTGACTATACTCAAGTAGAGTCAGTCCATTTCTATAAAGGTATTTTTTACTGATTAATTCAAAATTTATATCCTAACATCACTACTTCCTCATTACAACTTCCATCAAATATAAAAAAGTGTCGTTGTGTATGTCGCGTTGAAAGTTGCCTTCTCATTGATGCAATGAAGACACGACGATAAAGGAGAATCGATCAGTGCGATGTTAACCTAATTATTATTTACCATTGACCATGAAACTGTGAATCGAAAATTGAGTCTGCGATACATTTCATTGTGCTAAAATGATTTAACAAGGTCGAAGATTTAGCTTAATGCATCCGTTGAAAATGATTTTCCGCTCCCAGTGTCCTTTCCTTAACTTCATTCCAAGCTCGACATTCGATATGAAAGAACCAATAGTGAAATTGAGGGCTGGTAAGCTGTGTGGTTCTTTCAAACGCAGCTCAGAAGGATATGAATATTATTCGTTTAAGGGAGTACCATACGCGAAACCACCAGTTGGTGATCTTAGATTCAAGGTAGTAAAACTTTTCTATTTGTATTCGAAACAAGAAATATTAGACTAAATCGAGTCAAATTTTCCTTTTTGTGTGTTTTTATTCGATAGAGTAGGAAGCAAATAGTATCTGTCGACGTAAATACGGAAAACGCGATTTTTCATATTAGTTTTGGTATACGTGAATCGCGGTTTACTCATACTACTGTTACAGAAAGTTCAATACACGTGAGAGAGTTTATTCTAAGTTCTTGAACAGTTGCATCGAAGTATACCAATTTTTAATAAAACCTGCGTAAGAAATTGCGATTTAAATACATTTTTAGGTAATCTACTGCAAAATAAGTGAGATGCGAGTATTCGTATTGAAAGAAGGTCGTACAAAAAAATTTGCGAACTAGATAGAACTTTGAAATAAAAACAGTTTGCTATACTTCGATTTTACCAACGGACTGGGAGCTGAATGTGAGCGTATGAAAAAAATCGGATTTGAATGAATTTTAGGATCCCAAACCAGTAGAGACATGGAGTGGAATGAGAGACGCCACAGATTTTGGACCAATATGCGCTCAGTTTGACCTAGTCACTCACACTGCGTCCGGGTCAGACGACTGCCTCTACCTCAATATTTACACAAAGATAATCGACCCACACGTGAAGAAACCAACGATGGTCTGGATACACGGAGGAGGATTTTCACACGGCTGTGGAAACGATATATTTTTCGGCCCTGACTATTTGGTAAAGCACGACGTTGTTTTGGTCACCATCAATTACAGGGTTGGCGTCCTTGGTGCGTATTGCAGGTTTTCTAGGGCCATTCTTCTGAATTTATTATAGAAAAAATTTATATCGACGAAATTTCTTTTTGAAAATCAATTAAAAAAACGTTACGATGCTCACTAGATTCTGGGCCAGTTCTTCGGGAAGTTTTTGGTTTTCTGGTCTAACGCTATTTTGTTTTTGAAAATTTTTTTGTGTATACTACAAAACATTTGTAAGCCCAAATATTGGTCGATCTCATTATTTCTTCGTAATAACTTCAGCAAAATGAACCCCTACTATTTCTGAATACAGGATGATTACACTCTAAACCAGCTCCTTATTTTTTCATCGAAAATGCATGTGATTAATCTCTTGTGGATAGGCTTTTTAAATTTAGAAGATGAAGTTGCACCGGGGAATCAAGGCTTGAAAGATCAAGTCATGGCGTTGCATTGGATCAAAAACAATATCTCAAATTTTGGGGGCAATGCCGATAACGTAACGATTTTTGGAGGAAGCGCTGGAGGAGCATCGGTACATTATTTGGCCATATCTCCCTTGGGAAAAGGTGAAAAAATTTTTAGTTTCTTAACTGGTAACACATCATTAAAACTCTTAGCCTCCGGATAAAACACAATTTTTGAATGCAGGACTTTTCCATAAAGCTATTTCTCAAAGTGGCGTTGCCATCAATACTTGGGCATCCATGCCACCTAATCCAAAGAAATATGCCCTCAAACTGTGCTCGGCTTTAGGACGAGATATACAAGATTCCAAAGCTATAATCAATTTTTTACGGAAGGTCGACTGTCTAGCGCTAGTTGAAGCTCAAGAGAAGATAAGAACCCTAGAAGTATAATACTCGAGTGAATTTTGTATTTCTGCGACACACATAAAATCATTTGAGAAAAATACTATTTTAGAAGGTCACAGTGAAAAACCGCTGTATTAAAGAGGAAAGTCACTGTATGAAGGTGGATGAATTGTTGAATGGACCTGCAGTGAATTTATAGTTTAGTTCCATTAGTTTTCAGATTTTTTACATTGCAATCCGCAGAAATTTTTTTTCATCAAAAATCGTGGAAATGAAATGTTAACAATAATTCATCCACCTCCATACAGAGATTTTTCATTTTTCACAGCGGCTTTTCACTGTAAGTTTTCAAAAGAGTATAAGTTCACGAAATACTTGATTCTGTCTTTCAGGAAAAAATTCGTTTCATCTTTCCGTTTGGACCGGGAGTCGACAATAGATCACCAAAACCATTCATGGCCATTCCTCCTTACGTCGCAGCCGAAGAGGCAGTACACGTACCCTTCTTATTGGGCTATAATAGCGGTGAAGGTATATTTTTCCTCTCGGGTAAGAACGAATGCAACAAAATATAATCTGTTCAAACGTAGTTTCTCGATAATAGAGGGAAAAAATTAATTATCTTTTTGGACTTTTGAAGATCTGAGGGAAGGAGGTTTCGATCGAATAAACAATGACTTCGATACGTATCTACACCCGCGAGTACTCGATACGCTTTACAGCAATAATTTGACACCAGAAGACTTGCGACGCTGTTACTTGAATGGCGAAGGCATATCGAACAGAGATGATCAGCGTCTCATTGATTTGTGGGGGGATATGCACTTCGTTGAAGGGATTCACAAAGTTGTGAAATCACAGGTGGAAAGAGGTTCCGCCCCAACTTATCTTTACAAGTTCACGTATGACAAAGGGTTTCCGTTCGTGAAAACAAAAATGAAAGCACTAGCCAAAGGTAATGTGCAAATTTTCGAAAGTCCGTAAATCTGTGATTTTTTCTGCCTTTTTCCTTCCAACGATAACAGGTGCTTGTCATGGTGAGGAATTGTTCCATCTGTTCAGCATGCGTTTACTAGAATCACTTGACGTCAATCCCATACAGAAGGAGAGTACGAATTATAAATTGATGCTGCAAATGACGAAAATGTGGACGGATTTTGCAAAAACCGGGTAAAGATTGAGCTATTTTAATCTTAATTTCAATCTTCCGATATCCTTACACAATTGGATTCTGTCTTGCAGGAGACCTACACCCGTCACATCAAAACTCATATCTCTGTACTGGCAACCAGTGATGAATGAGACTATTTTTCGTTATTTGAACATAGGAGAAGAATTACGCATGGAATCAATGCTGAATCTAGAGCAACGTTTCCTGTTTGGCAAAAATTTTAGGGATAGAATTCGAAAATAAAATGTATATTACTACACTTCTTAATGATTGGTTCTCAAGATCTTCATTCTGTCTTTAATCTTAATAATCTATTCACATAGTTGTTAAATTACTATTAATGAGATTCCTAAATGGTTGAAGAATAAAGCTCACATATGTTGTCATTATTTCTTTTCATTGCAGCCCTTCCCTCGACTGAAAAAACGACTTTCAAATATTCGGATGACTTTCGATGAGCTTATTTTGTTTAATGTTATGCCTAATAATATATTCTGGTAAGACAACGGTGCATTTGCTTTGATGATTTGACTTTTAAAAAACCAAATCATCATGGATATCTATGTAAATCCATAGATTACTTAGCCAATTATGAGAAAAAGAAACTTGTTCAACTCCTGCTTGAAGGAAGGAAAGAATTTCGTAGCAGTGCACAAATCTTCACCGGGACATATTACATAAAAAAAAAATTGTGTTCGATTATCGATATGTTTGATTCCATCATCGTTGAAACACAGTGTGGGCAGCTGAAAGGTGTTGTCGAAAAAAGTTTTGAAGGCTATGACTACTGTGCTTTCAAGGGGATTCCCTACGCAAAACCGCCGATAGGGGAGCTCAGATTCAGGGTACGTTCTATTTTTTAATTATACAAATAAAAGATATGGATCCGAATTTCTTTCTATTTTAAAAAAGTCGTACAGTTTGACCTTTGTTGGTTACGTGTCTACGTGGATTATTTAAAAAGAAATGTATCTACTAGACGGAAAAATATTATTACGGGTACTATGTTTTTACTATATTTATTAATACAATGTGTAGGTATGTTGTAGTACAGACAACATACGAATACATAAATAAATGTCATTGATATTGTTATTTTTTAACTCCATTACTTTCATGTATTACATTTGGCAATGGTCGATATTACATTCGAAAATCTAGTAACGACTACTATATTGAAATAGTAATCTCTCACAATCAGATTTTTCTCAGTGTAGGATCCTATTCCAGCCGAAAGGTGGTGTGGTTTGAGAGATGCGTCCAATTATGGACCAATGTGTACTCAAATGGATGCTATGCTTACTCTATCTGTACAAGGTGACGAAGACTGCCTTTACTTGAATGTCTATGTAAAATCTATAAATCCCAATGATCCGTTGCCAGTAATGGTGTGGATTCATGGTGGATCTTTCATTTATGGTTCTGGAGATGATCTAATGTATGGGCCAGACTATTTGCTCAAGAAAGATATTGTTCTCGTGACCATAAATTATAGAGTGGGTATTCTAGGTGTGTACAACATTCATTGTTCCGTCAGTTGAGGAACGAAATTGAGTCGAGCATAGATTTTAATAGTATGTATGAATTTTGATTTCTCGTAATTAAGGTTTCCTCGATTTGGAAGACGAGGTTGCACCAGGCAATCAAGGCCTGAAAGACCAAGTTATGGCTCTACGTTGGATACAAGCAAATATTAAAAGTTTTGGCGGTGACAAAAATAATGTAACCATCTTTGGATCTAGTGCTGGAGGTGTCGCTGTGCATTATTTAGCCTTATCACCACTGACAAAAGGTTACTTTCATAAATTATAAGTATATGCAGTATATATATGGGTCATTCTCATAGTAACGGTATTTTTCATGGCGAGAATAGAAATATCTAATCATCATCTCGTATCATTTTCTTTCTCCATGAATTAAGTTTCTCGGTACCAACAATCACTCATGGCATCTTGTAATAGCTATAATATATTTTTTTTTCAATCATTTCGACTATGTATGCAACCAGTACTAACATTGCAAATGACTCTTAGCTTGACGAGTTAGTAGTTCGCATCTGCCGAGACTAGTAAAGTACGGTTGAAAATGTGTGAGCCAGTAGATCGGTGTCGAGTTTGGACAGACATGCATTTGATAATCCTTCGCAAACTTGTATATGAGTTGGTGCATGTACACATACAGTGCTCTCTGAATTTAAAATATATAAATACTAACTAGTTAACAGTAGAAGATAGTTTCACCCAAAAATAAGTGAAATATTCGATATATTGGTCAGTAATTTCTTTCCGACTACATCACTAATCACTATATACATAAAAAATTGTAACTAATTTTTGATTTTCTAGACCGAAATTTTTTTTGGAAGTCCCTGAGTATTACATTACTTAACGTACGTCAGAATTTTATCAGATTTTTTTACACGTTCAAAATTTGGTATTCAACCCTTTTAATGTAAACGATTCAAGAGAATTTTTATAATTTTCAGTTTCAGTAGAATTATTTCGTTGCATTTCCGATTGAAAATATATAATGGATCGAAATCATATTTATTTTCAGGAAAAAAATTATTCTTCTTATTTATTAGAGCAAGACAGTTATCGTTTCTTTTGTGTATTTTCAAAAGATCAGTATAATGTACTCACGAAAGCACGTATTTCACAAATATAGTTATTCATTATCATTCGATCGCGACAGCAACGAAGTTATTTTTCTCGAGTTATTTTCTTCTAGACAGGCATTTGTCCAAAACATGAATAAAGCAAAAACGGAATCATGAAAAACGCAAAAAAACAATCCCGATGCGTATAGGAATCAATCAGACGTGCAGTATATACCAGGACAGGAGTTGGAGAAAAAATGACATAAGAACCTGAAAATTCTATACTCAAGCATGAAACAGAAGGTTTATTCCTTACAACGCCGGGTGATAACACTTTTCTCTCTTACAACTAATATGAGCGAGCATCAATGATTTCCGAATGTAACTGAACGAATTCAACCAGCTCCCGGACAACTTCTTCAATCCTGAATCTATAATCGCAATCCGACTGCATGGCATTCAACACAAAATCTCTTCTACTCTCGTACATGTGTCTCCGCAAGGTGTCCTCGTCCTTGGCGAATTCCTCCTTAAATTGCTCATTCAATGCGGTTATCGGCAAGCACTGCACCGCAAAGAACAAACCGAAGATTCTCTTCTCTTCGATTTCTTTGTCTATCTCGTCCAAGCTGACTAGCTGGCCACCGTAGTCGTGCGTCCTGAGGTTGTCGTTGAGTATGGCGTGGTAGAGCTTCACCAACTCCCTCTCGAGTCGTCGCCTCGTCTTCGCGCTGGCGTTCAGGTGGATCAGCTGGAGCAAATCTATGGCGTAAGACCGGTACACGACCATTTGGAAGTCGACGAGTCGGCAGCTGGTGGCGTCTTTGTTGAATAGCATATTGTTGCGCCACAGATCGCCGTGGCTCAGGACGTTCCTCTTGCCCTCTATCAATTGGGCATTGCCCATGAGGTGCTCGTGGGCGATCGACGTGTACTTGGGATCCAGTCCGAGCTTCCGAGCCACAGCCCCGGCCACCTCGGACGCCGAGAGCAGCCAGTTCCAGTTCTCGTCCACCTCCTTCTGCAGCGTCTTCTCCTCGAAGTATCCCTCGTACACCTCGCCCAGTGGCCTCTGCAATTTTCCCTCGAGCAGTAGGGACGAGGCGTGCAGACGAGCCAAACAAGCGACGGCCGACCGCAGCTGGTTGTGCGTGAGCTCGCGGTTGGTCACTCCGAAGCCCGTCGACCTGAGGTCTTCCAGGATCAGAAAGGGCCCCTTGCCGAGGTAGCACTTGGGCGACCAGGCCTCGCCCTTGAAGCCCTCCAGCAGTCGCGGCACGACGTCGCTGAAGAATTTCACCTCTTCCCTGAAGACCTTGCGCTGGAAATCGTTACACGACGGCGACAGCGTCTTCACGAAGAACGAACGGAGCGTCTTGCCGTCGGGCTCGTCGCGCTCGCGGGCCTCGATCGTGAGCAGCTGGTGCACGCCCAGATAGCCGAGCTTCTCATTGGAGAACGGCTTGAGATTGAAGCCGAGGATCTCTAGGCCGTCCGAGGGGAAGGACTCGCTCGCCAACGCGGCCACGTGTTCGCGGGTTATGCAGTTTCGCTGGCGATTCCGGTGAGCCCTCGCGTTTCGGGACATATCGCAATATTTACAATGAAATAATAACGGCTGTCGCCAAGATCAAGCTTTTCGACCGTGACTCGGAAAAATTCTCGAGATAAGATCAATTGTTCAAAGTAATGATGTTTGAACTGACAGTAATGATTTTTTAAAGTAGAATTATAAAAAAAAAAAAATATATGTATATTGCAACATTGATCAATGAATTTTTTCGTTTGTACGGTATAATTCAGAGACGCGAAACATTTAAATTAATAAATTGTCATCGTAATTACGTTTACAATTATAATTATTCGTCAATTAATATTTATATTAATAAAAAGTGTTATCAATTCAATTCTCTTGAGACATCAGTTGAGCTGTTTCATCATTTGCATTTTTTGGCGTCTAATTAACTCCATTCGATGCCTTATATCCTTCCGGTTGACCTAACTCTACACGTGTAGGAGTTGAGGCAATGTCTTCATTTCACCGTTGTGTTTAGTTGAGTTTCCGTAGAATTTAATTGGTCGCCAAGGCGATTATTTCCTTCTCTGAAATGATTATGAAGCTCGTCAAATAATCTTAAAATCGGTTGAAACTCATCCACTTCTAGTCAGTGAGGAGAAAATCTGTTACAGACGACTATCATCAAACATTATGATTTTAAATACTATATATACGAGAAATCACTGATAATTCATTTGAAAATAAATTCTTGGTATATATACACTGAGAAAAATCTGATCATGAGAGTTTACTATTTTTCAATACAGTAGAGAAAAACGTCAACTACATCATTAGACACTAGAAAATTTTTTTCAAGTGTACCGTACCATCCAATATTGGCACTTAAAATAAATTATTAATAATTTTCAATAATTTTCTCTCATTGTATATATACTAGAGTCACTTCCGCCCTTTCGCTTAGAAAGTTGAAGAATTTACACGATTTTCCACCAAAAATACGACGAAAAATGTTCGATGCAACTCAATCACCTTGGTTATTTCGGCACGGACAGCGCTTTCCGCCCCAATCTCTAGTATAACTATAAACCCGTCACGTAACACTTTCACAACCCTTTGAATTGTGACGCAGCAATCTGCAGTATATCTTCAGCGTAGATGATGCTAAGTTCGGCTTAATATCTAGACAGTATATTGCGACGTGAAATAATGTATCGAGAATTTATAAGAACTCTAATATACACATGCTTATCTTTAATTACAATTCTTATATAAACATAGAATTTAAATGACTTTAACGTGTTTTCCCGTTTGAGTCGTCAAATGGACTATTAGACCTCAAATGTATGATTCATTCTATCAAAATTTAAATCATGACACGTGTACTTTTCACCTGCTTTTGCGGATGCATTGATTACAGTGATTTGCTAATTTGTACAACTTTGAATAATATTTGCAGACAGTTAGGGGCGCGTTTCCTCAACGGTGTTTCAGCCGACGGCAAACAGTTTTTTTTCTATGCTCAAAACGTCAAAGACATGGGAAATACCTGTTCCACGAGAATGCGACCCATATATTACTGAATGATTCGGGTAATATAATCAAAATGTATAAATGTTTGTTAAGGACTCTTTCACAAAGCTATTTCGCAAAGTGGCGTCGCATGTAACCCATGGGCTTGCTCTGCGAGTAAACAATATATTTTCAAACTTTGTGGATTTCTCGGTAACAATTCAAAAGATCCAAAAACACTTGTAGAATTTTTGAGAAAAATTGACTGCAAAACATTAATACAAGCTCAATCAAAAGTCAAAATTCCTGAGGTAAGATATGAATTCAACTGTCTCGAGCTAAATTATAGTTTCTTTGATATCGACGCCTTTTGCAGGGGGAATAGACTTTTTCGGAATCAGATATCGGTCAGAAGCCGACGCCACTGTCAACAAGTCGACAATCAAACTTAGATGATGTTGTGCATTAGTGTAAATATCTTTGTAAACCTGCATACTAACGTATACAAACCGAGTACTCTAAAAACCGCGAATAACCTGATTCATCCACTGCATTAGAGTGATTTTCCACTATAAGAATTCAAGAGAGTACTTTTCTTCCATTTTAATGTGTACGCATATACAAAGAAACTTTTTGAATAAGTAAAGATTTACATTAGTGAACAACGGTAATTAAGTTATAACGATCAATATGATAATACGTTATGCTCGCAGACACGCCCACACATTGTACTCAAGGTTTTATTTTGTGAGTTCACTTGCTTACAGCGGCGAAGTCTACCAGATAATATTTCAATACGTAGAGTAGCAGATTTTGCGGCTTCCCGTGAAGAGCAAGTCTTTCAAGTCGAGTTCGTCAAGTCAAAGTTAACTGATCGGAAATATATATTAGTTAGAGCATAATTATTGAAAGCTATCCTGCAATCGAGTCTTCGCGGAAAGTTATGAAATCTGCTAATATTCCAAGAGGCTCCTCGAATCTGTTATTTCTCGAAAAAGGCGTCGATATATTATTGGAATTTCATAAAAGTAACTCAAACACATACGCTATTGGAACGTACTTATAGGACAAGTTTCGCTGTGTGTTGCCTTTCGGACCGGGTGTGGATTATAAATCTAAAGAACCATTCATGCCAATTCACCCTCTGGAAGCCATGAAGAAAGGCGTCCAAATACCATACATCATTGGCTGTACTAATCGCGAAGGAATTTTTATGCTGGAAGGTGGAAGTCAAAAAAGAAATTCCAGTTATTTGTACATATATTTGCAAATGAATAAAAGATCGATTATTTCAGGTGTTTCCCCCAAGAATTATATCGAAATAAATGATAATTTTGAAAAGTACTTGAACCCGATCACCATCAAGGTTCTGAATGAATACGGAACGTCGCCAAATGATCTTAGATATTTGTATTACGGCGACGAGAATATAACGAAAAATTCTGTTGAAAAATTTATAGATTTTTATTCCGATACACAGGTATTGGAAGGAATACATAGGACGCTGAAGATTCAAGTTGAAAAAAGCTCTGCTCCGACATATTTTTATCAATTCCGTTATGATAAGGAGTTTTCAATCCTCAAAAAACTTGTTAATTGTTCGTTCTCAGGTTTGTTTTTGTTTCAAGACACCGAAAACGTGGAGCCGCTCATGATTAATTTGATCGATTTCATTTATGAAAGACATATATGGGAAATACATTCCTTTCTGGCTTCCAGGAGCAGCGCACTATGACGAAGTTCAGTATCTGTTCAGCATGCGATTGTATGATAAAATTAAGGCCAATCGATTGAGACCAGGAACCGAGGGCTACAATATTATAGAGCGTATTGTAGAATTGTGGACGAACTTTGCTAAATATGGGTGCATTTATTATAACTCATTTTATATATGAAATATACATTATACATGATAATTCAATCTAGATATTTTTCGATGCAATGTGAATAATAAATTTCGGTTTTCATCTTACAGAATACCAACGCCTGAAGTTAATAATGTTTCAACCAGTTACTGGCTACCTGTGGTAGATGGCAAAGTTTTCCGGGCATTCATCATCGACGAAGGAGAATTGCGGATGAGCGATATACCAAATCTTGAAGAGCGCCTATCTCTCAGAACTATCTCTTGAATGAAATATTATTTACTGTAAGAAAACCCATTCGGGACTGAAAAATAAAGATGAAATTGACTTGATACGAGAAAGATATTTCAAACCTCAAAATAAAAGGATTTTTCTTTTGCATTTACGTAAGCTAAAACGTATTCGATGAAGATATTTGACGCTTTGAATTCAAACGACGCTTTAAATTTAAGTTTTAGGTAAAAAGTAGTTGTAGAATTCATGTATCCGTGAGGAAAATTGGACCCTGTTCAAATTGATGCCACGTGATTACAGTAACGTAATCGCCAAGCAATGTAGGTGAGAATGTTTGTTCAGTGTAAAATAAAAAATATGAATTACATCTATTTGTGCCATCATACAAGTTGATTGTATGTACATACATACCATACAATGAATTCGAATAAATTTGAACTATAATTAGACCACCTTCAATTTGTATTAACTTTACCTTAAATTTCATTGGAAACATAGTAAATTGGACTATACACGTGTAGAATGTATCATATACATTTATAATAATGTAAATTATTTCTTCTGCAATAATCATTATTATGATTTGAATAGAAAATTTGATTAATATCACCTAGCCGTGACCACATTGCATGTACCAAGAATCATAGTGAAAGTATAGTAGGTGTTACAATACTTTTCTCTCAGTGTGGATGATTAAAATAAAATTTGGGTCAGGATACGCGTCCAAAGGAGTTCCCATTGGTCGATAATGCAGCTACCCCACCAAGCTCGACTGGCTCAGCTGTCGCTTCAAACTTTCGCGGTCGCTCTAATCGCTATGTGCAGGCGCGGAATTGCCGTGAACTCAGCTGCAGACCGGCGAAAGACGCGTGACAGCTGGGGAGAGAGGGGGACGGATAGAGAATCGCGAGGAATGCCAGCAGACAGACCGCACGAGTGTGCAGTATACCAACATGGGCGAGACGGTGATCGTCGACACGCGATGTGGCCGACTACGCGGCGGGATCCAACGAAGTTTCGAGGGCTACGATTACTGCGCTTTCAAAGGGATACCGTACGCCAAGCCGCCAGTTGGCCAACTCAGGTTTAAGGTGAGCCAGTCGGTGCCATTTTCTAGAACCGGTGTCCTCCTCATTACCACTACCGATCGGTCGGTTTGTGAATTGAAATCGTCTATCGTGTGCTTTACGATTGGCTAAGCTGTATGGCTGGGAAAAATTAATGAATGTGTCAATCCGGTGACAGTTGCGATTTTTAATTGTTCAACTCTTAGGATCGAGTGAATTATTGATGTAACCGATATCAATACTTGATCCTAGGGATTCAGAACCGTATATCACAGATTACTTCGTTCCTATATTATATACAAACAAATAGCATCGAAGATGTTTATTTGGATATTGCTGTGAAGGACATTATAGGGCTCTGATTGAAATGAAAAAAAGATAAAAGTGCAATCTCACAATAGACAAATGAGAAAAGGGGATTTTTCTATCTATAGAAGCTCGCTTGTTACGCCTGTTGAGGAATACGTTCTAAAAAATGAATACATTAATTCGAAATCATTGGGAAATATAAGAAATTGGGGGAAAGGGAAGATCTCAGGAAAATGTTATTATTGCTGAAATGGAATTATTATAAGTAATTGTTGCAATAAATTATGCTAGAGTAGGAAAAAATTTGAAAAAATTTATATAACAATAGTTAATTAACAATTTTTATAAACAAATTATTGTAGTTATCTATAAACTATTGTTATCTAAGAAGTATTACGATATCATATCATAATCAACAATAGAAAATATGATAAGATGTGACGTAAATAACAAAAAGAAATATCGGAGGTAGGTTAAAAATTATACGGACTACGACCAACAACGAACAACGAACGGACCGTTTATTTCATAGGGGATGATTATTATACCACGAAATAATAATTTACCATGTCAGTAATCTGAGGAAGGAAGTTTTTTTTTGGAAATATTGACATGATATCGATTATAACCAGTGAATTGAGACACTCGAGCCGTTGTTATTAGGAATCAACTAAAAATTGCAACTATCTGGAAACGCTGATAGAATATCAGCTATATGAATCTTTATTCGTATTGGAGAATAAAATCAACAACTTTTTGATAAAATTGCAATTTCTTAACATGGAGCTGGAGTTAGTTTATTCAATTCCTTTTCCACTAGGATTGCCCCTCTAAGAACAAAACAATCAGTTACTCTTTTAACAATAACGGGCCTTTTTGAAACTATAACAACTTTTGAACATTGTTTTCCATATGTGATTGGATTCACATTGTGGAATATTTTGCTCGAATTAAATTGATCTTCAAAGTATAAATTGTGATATTCTTTAGACACATTTTTAAACCAAGTTAAATTATTCGTGAATTTTTGTCTTTTGACATTGAAAAAAAAAGCAATGATGTTTCATAATTTTTCCGTGTTAGTGAATGTGAAGATGACATAACAAAAATTGGTTTGGATCATTGAGATTCGAAAACATGGATTACAGGATAAATTGAGATGGACAGATGCATAAAAAAGATAAGATACTTTTCATGTACTGTTAGTGGATAGATAACCGAGTTTTTATTTGATGCGAGTACTGTCATAACATAATTGTAGAGTGTCAGAAACAAACACGTAAACGTACGAAATACCGGAATGAAATATAAAGCTACCGGTATCATAATTATTGTCCAAGTAAACTAATTATTTCAGAGTTTTTCTCATAACATGTAATATAATTAATAACTTCTGAAGGACTCTATTCGTTTTCGTTCCCAAGCTTTGTTGCTCATATATCTCAAGCGACGCGCCTGGGTGAAATTCTTCTTGCCAAATGCTTGATTATAGCGATTCACAATCGGATCGTTCAATGATATTCAATTTTTTTCAGGACCCTATACCAATTGAACCATGGTCAGGTTTGAAGGAAGCAACAGAATACGGTCCTATGTGCCCTCAATGTGAGTACATTGATCCGGAAAGTGTGATTGGCAGCGAGGACTGCCTCTACCTCAACGTCTACGTCAAAACAATAAAGCCAAACGCAAGTCTACCGGTGATGGTTTGGATACACGGCGGAGCTTTCCTTTACGGCTCTGGAGATGATCTATTTTACGGGCCAGATTATTTACTCAAGCAAGATATCGTCCTTGTGACGATTAACTATCGTGTGGGTGTTCTAGGTGAGATGAGCAAGACCCGGCGGTGTTGAAAAAATTCGATGGTACTGAGAAAACATAATTTCAAATCGTCAGGAATTTATAATGATTTTGAAATTTCCATCACTCAGGCTTTTTGAATTTCGATGATGAAGTTGCGCCGGGGAATCAAGGTCTCAAGGATCAGGTTATGGCTCTACGATGGATCCAGCAGAACATCGAAAACTTTGGGGGCAACTCGAATAACGTGACGATTTTTGGGGAAAGTGCTGGTGGTGCCTCTGTTAACTATCTCACCTTATCTCCACTCGCAAAAGGTATTCCGTATTGTTTTGCCAAATTGCACTTTGTTTCCAGCCAATTACGACAATTACGACATTGCGATATGTTCAATTTTAATTTGCAGGCCTATTCCACAAAGCTATCTCGCAAAGTGGCGTCGCGTGCAATCCATGGGCTTGTTCTAGCGATAAAATATACGCTTACAGACTATGTGAGTTCTTAGGCAACAAGTCGAAGAATCCAAAAGAATTGGTTGAATTTTTACGGACCGTTGATTGTGAGGTTCTAGTCAAAGCTCAATTGAAAGCCAAATTTCCTGAGGTAATGATGATTAGTTTGGGACATTGAAAACAACTTATTTTAGGTTGAATCAACATTCCTTACGCAGATTTCCAACAATGCAGATGAAGAAACTATTCCAGCTTCCCGGAACGTTGAAACTTTCTACCGATATCTCGAGTCTGGACTTGGCTACTGTTAAAGTTGAAATAACATGATTTAAAATTTTCAAGTAGCATTACTACTACTTCATTTTGGTATCACAATACAAAGCGAAATGCACGCGTCGTCAAATCGCGAAATTCGCTGCACATTTTGCTGGTTAGATGATAATGAAAGCTTCGTTTGCTAGGAAAAATTCCATGATATTTTTTGAATACTTGGTGTTTCTTCAACCATTCACCTAAAACTGAGTTTGCTTGACTTTGACCTTGTTGAAGAGTTTGTTGAAGACTGACTTTTCTCCACTTTTCTAGAATGTTTAAGCTCAACGCCTAACCCAAATTAACATTTTAAATAATGTTTATGTTATTCGCTGCTTGAAACGGAAAAAGGCGTGGATCTTTTAAATGCCCTTTAAGCTCGAGCATTCATAACATAAAATATCGTATTCGACTGGTGCGATGAAATTCAAATACTTGTGTGAACGTGTGACACTCGAGCCTAGAAACCGTCTTTTGATCTAGTATCGAACAGTATTTTTCATCACAAGTGTAGAAAACTAAGGTTTGATGGTCAAATTTTTCGATACAAAAATGAAAAAAATGTTAACGCACTGCTTGTATGATATAATTTCAGTGTATCTATGACACTGGTCGCGCGCATTCCGAAGATGAAAATATAATATTCAAATTGTAAATGATGTTTCATCGCACTTTTCTATGATGCTGATGGAAAATTGTTTCAAAGTTTTCGAGGTTTAATGATGCTTTGTGGGATATTTGCGTGCGGGAAGACAAATGGCTTTGTTTCATTTCAAATCATCGAAATGTTTTCAGGACAAGCTTCGAGGACTTTTTGCCTTTGTTCCGAGTGTAGATAGAAAATCAAAAAATCCATTCATGCCAATTCATCCGTTGGAGGCAATCAAGGAAGGCGTTCACATCCCTTATATGTTGGGAAATACTAGTCGCGAAGGGATCCTTTTCCTTCAAGGTGAATATCGTTTGCAATAACTATTATGAACTGCATAATTCGATGTTTTACACGTGTTCTAATATGGATTTTATTGATGAATTTTTCAGGCATGGAAGATAAGCATTATGAATTGTTGGATCGAAATTTCGTAAAATATCTGAATCCCACCACTATTCAAATGTTGGAAGAGTACAGAACATCGCCGAATCAGTTGAAACGATATTACTACGGCAGTGAGAATGTAACAGAGAAGAATTCGGAAAAATTTGTAGATTTCAACTCTGATATGCATTTTGTACAAGGTATACATAGAGTGGTTGAGACTCAAGTAAAAAGAAGCTCTGCTCCCACGTATTATTACCAGTTTAGCTATGATAAAGATTTTTCGGTGACGAAAAATGTCGCAAACTCGTCAATGTCAGGTTAGTTTCTCACGTAGGATTATAAAATTTAAGAAAATGTGAATAAATCGGTGGATAGTAATGTATCCATATATCTCGTATTGATCCACGACAGATATTCGAATATTAATGAATCTTAATATAATGAATCTTAATATTTTTAAATATTTCTGATAAATTTAGATATAATTATATAGTTCGAGATTATAAGAACTATCGAAGTATACATACAGTACAGTGTACATAGCATTGGCTATGTTTTGTCTCGACTTTGTTTGTGACTGTGCAAATTATTATACTGCTCGCAGGTGCCAGCCATTTCGACGAAGTACAATATCTGTTTAGCATGCGTATATACGAAATGTTCAATGCGGATCGTCCAAAACGTGGAACTACAACTTATAGGATAATTGAACAAATGACAGAAATGTGGGCGAACTTCGCTAAAACTGGGTGAGTTGATTATCAATGCATCTTACGAGATGTAGGACTGTATGATTTGTTTAATTTGCAAAATGTCAAGAGTATTTTTCTCATGAAAAATTTTATTTTTCTCGAACCAACAGAATACCAACGCCTGCTGTGAATGATCTCATAACTACTTATTGGATGCCTGTAACCGATCTTAAAGCTTTTCGGACAATGAATATCAACGAGGATTTGCGGATGGGAAGTACGGTCAATGTAGGCGAACTTTTGTCCTTTGGCAAATATATGACGAATAAACTCTAAACAATATGTATTAATCTGAGCGTCAGTATGTAATAGTAAATAATGCAACTATAGTGCGTGAAATTTTCGAGAAACGAGTGGTCGGTGAACTGCCGGCGACAATTGTTACACGTTCACACGAGTGACTAAAAATGAACGCACCACAAATGCTCGTTTAAAGAGCATTTGGAAAAAAACACTAGTGCGTGGAATGGCATTTCACGTACTAATGACCTAAAAGGTATTATTGATGAACTTGTCTGTTTTAAAGGTTTTTCATATGTTCGCATTCACGTTATTGTTTTGATGGTTGTTGCGCGCGAATGGGTGCGTATGTGTATATAATGTCCATATGTAAATCCATTGAATAAATTTTTTGTAATTGGTTTACCCATATCAACACTTTTTTTTGCATGCCTCATCATTTGAGTTATTTTACATTCCAAATGTCTCTGTATGGTTCGTAAACAGAAGGAGAAAAAGAGTCAACGACGAAGATTGAGTGTTAATATTTTTAAGTGAAAATATATGCACCTCGTGAACGTATCTTTGAGTATATGCGGACCGTCAAAATGCAAATAGCCCCACTGTATGCAAATCTGCTGGCGATGCCTGAACGAGTTTCGAAAGTTCGCAGTCCATTACCAGTTGTTTCGTGTCTTTCAAAATGAATAAGGCTCTCGTTGAAACGCGCTGTGGAAAATTACAAGGATCGACCCAAGAGAGCCTCGAGGGTTTTTCGTACTATGCCTTCAAGGGTGTCCCATATGCAAAACCACCAGTCGGAAAACTCAGATTTGAGGTACGTGCCGTAAATTTGCATCGAGTAAAACGCCCTTGACAAGTTTGGATGTTATTGTGCAAAAGAAACGAAACATTTATTTTGGACACGGAAATAAAACTTAAATTATTATTTTCCAATTAATACTTGTGTAAGGGTTGCGCATCTCCAATCGTCCTGATATACTTTGTGAGATGGTTTTTGGATACGATAACGGTTTTTACAATTCGATAACGGAGACACCGGATAAAGATACATGCCGTACATGCATAGAATCGTTAGACACTTGCATCCTATTTGAGTGTCCGAAGGCTATCTTACGTAGGAGGTTTCACCAAGATTCTATTTTACAATCCTCGTACTCTCTTTGTTAAAAATTACCAGAAGGATTGAAATGTCTTCTCTCAAACGAATAATTCAACAAATTTGGAGGAATGAACGGTAAATTTTAGGATCCACAACCACCAGAACGGTGGACGGGTACGAGGGATGCAACAAAATTCGGCCCAGCCTGTGCTCAATACGATCAAATTTCAAGAACCTTCATTGGTACTGACGATTGCTTATACTTGAACATATACGTCAAATCCATAAAGTCAAAGACTAAGCTTCCAGTTATGATGTGGATTCACGGAGGTGCTTTTACCTTTGGCTGTGGAGACGATTCGTTTTACGGACCTCAGTATTTATTGAGAAAAGACATAGTTCTAGTAACTATCAATTACAGACTTGGTGTTTTTGGTAACTTTGATCTGCCGTTAATACTTGATTCTTGCGAAATGATTTATTACTAATTGAATCGGTACAATTACTTCACGAGGTAGGATTTTTGAACCTCGAGGATGAAGTGGCGCCTGGTAATCAAGGCTTGAAAGATCAGGTTATGGCCTTGAAGTGGATTAAAACTAATATATCAAAATTTGGAGGCGATCCAAATAATGTAACGATTTTTGGAGAAAGTTCCGGAGCTGCATGTGTAAACTATTTAGGTTTGTCGCCATTGGCAAAAGGTTAGTGCGTTACCTTTATTTGGAAAACACGATGAATATCTTGTGATGGAACGTTATTAGAATGCAAAATTTAAGGACTCTTCCATAAGGCTATTTCTCAAAGTGGATCGGCACTGAACACATGGGCTACGACACCAACCCCAACGAAATACGCTCACGCATTGTGTGAAAAGTTAGGGAAACAATTCAAAAATCCTAAGGAAATAGTTGATTTTTTGAAAACAATCGACTGTTTACAATTAGCTGAGGTTCAAGAAAAGATGCGGACCACTGAGGTATGCGTGAATTATGCACTGTAAGGAGCCAGTTTTTCTTTTTTTTTAGGAAAACTCTTTGGGATACTATCGATTTCATTGTATCGATCGAGATTTGGTTTAACGGTAAACGTTTTCAAATTTAGGAAAGACTTCAATTATTATATCCTTTTGGTCCCGGAGTAGACGACAAATCGAAAAACCCGTTCATGCCTGTACCAGTATCAGAAGCAGCCAAAAATGGACTGGAAGTTCCGTACCTTCTAGGTCACAATAATCGAGAAGGAGTATACGCCCTGACAGGTAATATTCTGATTTCATCTGTGGTATGGAGAAAATGGTTGTGCCTGTCAGCAATTGAATTTTAGAATTATCCAGCATTGCAGAACACAAGTTTGGATAACATACAGAACAATTTTGAAAAAATGCTACACCCAAATCTAATACCAGTATTACAACAATATAATCTCACTCCTGGAGACTTGAAACGTATATACAAAAAAGAGATAACCAATGATACGTACGTGGAGTATTATGCTGATCTATTAGGAGATATGTACCTTGTCGAAGGAATACACAAAATGATCAAACTTCATGTCTTGAAAAACCGAAAGCCTATCTATTATTATAATTTCTTATACGACCAAGGGATTTCATTCACAAAACTCATGTTGAATGTATCAATCAGTGGTGAGGCATCATTTATTACAATAGTGATTCAAATTTGAAATGCGATTATGTCCCAATGACCAATGAAATATCTCAAGTACACAAGAATAATCGATATTAGTAGAATTCTCATTGTGTTCCAGGTGCATCCCATTTTGACGAACTCCCTCACTTGTTTGATATGAAATTCCAAAGAACCATGGGCCTTGATCCACTGAAGGAAGGCTCAGTGGATTATAGAATAATGGAACAGATGACTGAGATGTGGACGAATTTCGCTAGAATCGGGTAAGATCACGTGATTCGACATAGAAAAATTTACATTCAATATATTCGATATATGTTTACAGAAGACCAACTCCGGTTGTATCGAAATTATTGCCTAAAAAATGGCCACCCATATCCAACCCCATGCTTTTTAAATACATGAAAATCGATAGAGAATTACAAGTGGGTGATATGATGAACATCGAACATCGTCTGTCGGGCGGACGGCCTGTCAAGAGTAACTTGTAAGAATTGCCGACTCTTCTTGTAAGATTCAAATGCATATGATTCATGAGACCGAGTGATTCTAATGTACTTTGAATAAATTCAGAAAATTGACAACAATGAATGTGGCAAGCATATTATCTTTCAATATTGGAAATCTTTCTGAGCAACTAATTCGATTGAGCATTCAAACATTGATAGCTTTATTTCAATGATAGTAATTTTTAGGTTGTCGAAAAAATTCATATTTTACAATCTTAATTATTTTCATTGTAATGTAATAGTACATTGCGTAACGAGTGCGGAAAGTTGCCAATTGCACACGAGAGCGAGTTGTCGCGCTCAAATATGCTATTGGCAACTGTAGCGTGCGAGTTGCTCATACTATTTTCCATCACAGGCATAAAAAATCATGTATCGTGTGATAGTTTCGTGGATGCAAAACGGGTGACGCTAGAGCGTGACGAAATGACACTATGGCAACGGAGTACACTATATCGCTCATTTTGCATACCCGAAACTGCTAAGCAATATATCATTTTTCGTGCGACCATGATGAATAAAGAATCGCTATAATCCACACGGAGCAGAGTCATTTTGTAAAAATTACTGTTAGTAGTAGTTCTAGTTACGCGAAAACAAATGGTTAATATGACACTTTTATCAATAAAATTTGAAAAAAATCACGGAAAACGTGGTAAAAATCCGAAAATAATTGTAATTTTTACAACATTTTTTTGAATTTTTCTAACATGACTTTTCGTCCGTGTATAATCTATTTTGGGCAAATGATATATGAGGATATAAATATGATTAATCATATCTAATCATGAGTAAATATGGAAAACATATCTCAATCTCATGACGTGGATTAACGATAAATCTGCGGCACTGATATCTCGAGTGGTTCAACAACATGCTACGGGATAAGAGGATTCATAGCATCGAGTAACATCCCAGTCTAGCGTTGGATACAAGTTGATCACGACTGAAATGCAGCAGCAAGCAGAAGTAAACACTCGGCTTGGCCGTCTGCGAGGTTCAGTTCTAAAGAACATCGACGGTGAAGACTTTTATTCTTTCAAGGGGGTTCCTTATGCCAAGCCTCCGGTTGGTCAACTACGCTTCAAGGTAAATTGCGCTAGAGTATCTTGTTCGCGGTGTCGTTTATTTTCCTTTTTCGAAAATTCAAGACTCGGCTTACGTAACCGATATTTATTTTTATGTGGGGGATACGTATTTCACGGCCTTTGGTCCATCATACAAAATCAATATTATATATGGAACCAAGGGATAGGATAAGAACCAGTTGATTACGAGGAATGCAAAAATGAAAAGATTTCATACATACTTTGAGAAAATCTAAGATTTGTCGATTCGGCCATACTAGTTACGATATTGGAGAAAAAGAAGAGAGTTCAGTTTTCTTCCTAGTGATAGTTAGTAGAAAAAACCACTGCTTGAAATAAAAAGCTGTCATAATATTTGTCGAAGAGGCTTTATGAGTCAAGATATCTTAAAATTAAACTTATATTGAATTCTTCTCACTACTTTAAACGATTTATGGAGAAATTTTTAGGGAAGTTACTAGTATCTAAACCATGTTAGATTTTATTTTTTTCTTTAGCTACGATTGTTGACCATTCGACCCGTAAATTACGAAAGTAAATGACTTCCACTCCATTACCATGTTTCTCATTTTAAAAAAGCAATAATGTACGAGGTGTAGAAGTATCAGTTTGAGATGGAGGGGGGAGGGTACGAAAAAAATTATCCATCGATTAAATTGTATCTTATTTTAATTGATCTGCTTTCATGCAGCGTTCTCAAGTTCATGTATAAATAACGAATACGTGCAAGCTATGTCTGTAATAATTCAAGATAACCTTGAGTGTTTGTTCTCATTGCAATTGTAAGTATCAATGTGAAAAAAGGCTGCGACAACGGAATCAGAGCTGGTTACAGATATGGCCGGTTACTAGCTATAGTTTATTATTCCATAGGATCCTATTGCACTCGAGCCATGGACAGGTACGAGGGACGCATTGGAATTTGGCCCTATGTGCGCCCATCACGATATTGTGTCGAAGATAACGGATGGTTCAGACGATTGCCTGTACCTCAACGTATACACGAAATCCATCGATTCAAATGTTCGTCGGCCAGTCATGTTTTACATCCACGGGGGAGGATTTTTCTTCGGTTCTGGAAACGATCTGTTTTACGGACCCGATTACTTTATGAAGAAAGACGTGGTACTAGTTACCATTAATTACAGGTTGGGAGTCCTTGGTAAGCTAATTTGTCCGATAAAAATTTATTCGTCCCAATGATGCTTTGCCGTGATTATTGCTCGTACACAATTTCCTACCAAATAATGTAAATATCCTCTTCATATCTTTATATCAGGTTTTCTGAACTTGCAACACAAAGTAGCACCAGGAAATCAAGGTTTGAAGGACCAAGTGATGGCTTTGAAATGGGTACGCGATAATATAGCCTACTTTGGGGGAGATCCTGAGAACGTAACAATTTTCGGTGAAAGTGCTGGAGGCGCATCTGTACACTACCTAACTCTATCACCCTTGGGAAGAGGTTCGCTATCTTACTTATTTCAATCCAAATAACAAATTTCTCTCAACAGTTTCTTCAATATTGTATGACCCAACGGTTCTGAAAAGATAATGTATAAATTATCAAGTTCCACGAGGGTATCGCATAAGAATAAAATCTGCCCGATTACCCGACACCTCTACATTTTATACAGATTCAATGTTTCAACTCGGCTTGTAAGATGGAATTCAATGTTCGGTAGAATATTCGCTACCATATAGGAGAACAGTTTTCTCCTGTATTTCGAATATAATCAAATGCACGGAACGTTCCGAGTCTATATTCGATAGAGTAGTTTCAACTGTAGCTCACCTTTTAAATCATTATTCTTCAAGCTAAATTTTAATTATGGATGCTTTGGCATGGGTCTCAACCCTGAAAATGCTGATGCTATCAAACCTTGCTAACAGTGTAAATTTCGGTATTTTTTCATGTGTATTTCTGGGTAATCAGTAGCATGGAAGTAACGGATAGTTTTGACTGATAGAGGACATCGGAGATAATTCATCAGATCATTTATTTATTTATTGAATGAGGCTAAATTGTTACTGTTTCTTAATAATATTCACGTGATTTTTTTTTATTCAATGTTTTTTACAAATAATTTCAACATGTTCACGCCCCTCTAGGCCTTTTTCACAAAGCGATTTCTCAAAGTGGAGTTGCACTCAATCCATGGGCATCTGTGCACGGAGATCCGAAGATAGCAGCTTACAAGATGTGCAAAATTTTGGGGAAAGATACAACAAATCCTGAAGAAATTGTTGAATTTCTCCGTACGGTTGATGTTGCAAAATTGATCGAAGTTCAAGGCCAAGTAGGACAAGTAGAGGTATGCGAAAACGATTCCGAAGGAAAAATTCTTGACGCTCGATTAATAAACATTTTGATTCTTCCATATTCATAGATAGCAAAGAAATTGTTGTCCGTATTTGGACCAGGCGTGGATGACCAATCCTCGAGCCCATTCCTGCCCTTACCTCTAGAGGTGTTAGTTGAGCAAGGGGCACACGTTCCATACCTTCTAGGACATACCGATCGCGAAGGATCACACATTTATAAATGTTGGGAGTTGTTATTTGGGCACTATGAAGAATGAAATGATAGGGAAAAAAATTTAACGAACTTTATTCTTCTAGGCTTCGAAGCGGATAATTATGAGGATAGAAACAAGAATTTCGAAGAATACCTGAACCCCATCACTATAGATATGCTCAAAGGGTATGATCTAACCCCCGAAGATCTCAAATATTTATACTTTAAGAATGAAAAAATAACCAAAGAAAGTACAGAAGACCTGATCGATTTAACCGGTGATTTGCTATTTGTTGAAGGCATCCATAAGATAGCAAAAATTCAAGTTGAACTAAATTCTGCACCTACCTACATGTATAAATTTACTTTCGACAAAGGTCCTTCCTTCGCGAGATTATTCAATTATCAAGGATATGGTAAGATTTTTTTCCAAAATAATTCCTCTTGAATCGAATACTCAAGGTTTACGTTGATAATCATCATAGAGTTTGTAGAAAAAAGAAGACCTTTGGGTTTCAAATTTTGCTGAAACATTGTGAAATATTTTTTGGATGGAAATTTAGCTTGTCTAGTTTTCCCGGACATGTTGTGTCGATTGTTTCCATTGTCAATGTATTTATAAATGTATATGCAGATGTTCATACACAAAATGAATAAGGACGTTATAATATCCCCGAGGAAACGAGCCGTTAGCTATTGAGATACCCAAAAACAATTTCAGGAACTTTCAGCAAGATCGAAGACCCGCAACTCGAATACTATCCTTTCCAGTTGTTTTTTTTTTCATCTTTTGTAAGATCATCAATAAACGAAAAATTCGTTCACTCAAAAAAATCATATGTTTTTTTTGTAGGTGCCACGCATATGGATGAGCTTCTGTACCTTTTCAGTATGAAATTCCACGAAACCCTAAAAGTAGAACCATTCAAAAAAGGCACGAAAGAGTACAAAATGATGGATCAAATGCTCGAGCTCTGGACTAACTTTGCGAAAACAGGGTATACATAGTTTAGACACATAGAATCGAGATATTTCACTGTTTTTAAGTATGTATTATAAATTTGCTCATTTTAACAGGAGACCAACATTGAACACTTCTGAGCTTGTGCCTATATATTGGAAACCACTTATCGACGGTACCGTGTTCCGATACATGAGGATAGGAGATGATTTACGAATGGAGAAAATATTGAGCATTGCGGAGCGTTACGCATATAAGAAGAATAGCTATCAAAACCGCTTTTGAGTTATCATAATGAAGAATATTTGTGTGCACAATAATTTTTTTGTGTTCAATATTTGTATCACAGAAAAACTTGTTTTCAATTGTAAAACACACGTCATGGGATGATTAAATGATCATATTTTTCTTCTCATTATCTTAGAAGACTGAGAAATTTATAAATCAAAATACAATTGCTTTTTATTGAAGTTTCATTATTTAGGAGAGAAGAAACTGAACGGGAGTCAGATTTACCTAGTTTGGAAGTTTTTGAATACTTGATTCCTGAAACCATTCCGATGGTAATTAACATACGAGTATAGAACTATTTGAAATATTATCTTTATAAAATAGTCTTCTTCAATCGTAACGTTACGTCCTAATTATCTTATTATAAGACATCTTTCGAAGAATATAAAAGTCAGTTTATTAATTTTTTGCGATAACAAGAAGGGCCGTCCGTTTCATGGACACAAATTGGGGAATCACAGATTGTTCGTTCTGCAGATAACTTTCAATTGTATTGTCTCCATTTAGAATTTCGGAGTCCGAACTGGACTCGGACTAAAGTTTTTAATTTGACCGTAGTTTAGTCAGACCATTTTACCCTCTCACGGCTTAAGATACTAGTACTCACTGATAATCTCGAGTCTGGCGGTGGCCTCTGTCCTGCCCACGTCGTTCTCCAGGGTAACCCTGTAGAGTCCCGCGTCCTCTAGCGTCACTTCTGAGATTTCGAGTATCCTGACATCGTCTCGCTCTTTGATGCTGATGCGAGCGCTGGACGTGACGGACAGGCCGTCCTTGTCCCAGGCGCACCAGGGCACCGGATGTCCGGCTACGGCGCATTGGAACCGTACCGTCTCGCCTTCCTCCGCCACCCGGTTATGCGGGATCGTGTAGAACTTGGGCGGGCACACCTTGGGCCTCCGGCGCGGACTCATCGGATCCGGTCGCCGTGGCAGCGTCATGCTCTTCAGTTCGCGACCTCCTAAATATCGTCAAAATTCATCTGTATTAATCATTCATGGAATTGATTGATTTTTTTATCAAGCCTTAGATATATCAGCACAAATCGCTCAAAGGCATCCTGCCGGGTATGCTTAATTGTAGAACCTTTTTAACTTCTAATAAAATTGTGGGATATTATTATGCTTGATATCTTTTGAGTTGAGTATTCAAGAAATACCGATTTTCGTTCATTATTTCTATGAAACACCCTTTAAAGGAGGTGAAAATACGTTTTAAGGGTGAGAACTATACCAATTGGTATAGTTAAAACTACATTAAGCATGCCAGTCGTCTAAGGGTTAATTTATCATTACACTGTACATTTCAGCTTTCAGTTAAGAAATTGAATAGATCCGAAAAGCCCTTCGATTGGACATTTTTTTCAATAGACAATTTTTTTGGAGCAGGAAATTTAGTAATTCTGAATCCATGTAGATGAAACAGCCACTTCGAGAAATTATAACCCCTGTAGAATAGATAATCTCTGACAAGAATTACAAATAATTAATACGATGTGGGAGTGTAAACATTTTGAGGTCAAAACGTGGTCGAATATATTCTTAAATTGTCTTCAATTATAAAGTAATGTACAATTATCTGAATTATTTTGTATCGTAAGCCATCACAAATTGAATATACTTTGTCAAACAAAAGATCTATTCTCCCCATCTAACACAAACGGCAATGTATGAAAAACTCACGTGGAACGTTTGGAGATAAACTTCTTACTGGAGTAGATCTAGGTGTGGATCTAGGAGTTGAATTCGCTGAAAGAAGACCCTGAGGTCTAGTGAGTCGAGGTTGGCTGAGGACATTCTCTTTTCCTTCTGGTACTGAAAATAGAAGTAAATATTTAAATTTGAAGTAATAAAATAAAAACAGACTATTCTAGTCTGAAATGAATTAAAAAAATTCATCTATAGAACGTTGAGAAATGTGAGACCGACTATGTGAACGATTCCTATAGATTAAAAACAAATGTGAATTTACTTTTCTCATTTTCCAACGAGTTGAAAAATTTAAATTCATTATCCCGTTGTTCATATCAAATGTTTGTATTCTGTAAGTTTCGTACGTACGTAGATCGATCAATTCATCAACATATCAAGTTACATTCAATTGCAATTCAATTCATTTGCATCACTTCAGATTGTTAAAACGATGGCCGGGTATGTTAAATACCCAAATAATGAAGTGCATGAAAAGTTCTGAAACATTCATGAACTCAATAAACACAGCCAAATAAATACTTTCAAAATGACGTTTAATTGAATCAGTTACCAGGAGTGATACATTTTTTTGCCAGAAAAATGAATACAACGATACACGAATCGATGATTCATTGCGTTTTTGATAGAATATCAAGAACCTGGGAAAGATTAGGTAATTTCGGCACGAAAAACATCTGCGATCCGAGCGCAGCTTTGTTAACGAGTTAGCGCATAAGCCGACAAAGCCTGGATGGGCGAGGTGCATGTACTATTTTTCATAACCCGCGGGAGGAAATTCTATTCTTTGCAGACGCCAGGGAGAAAAATTGACACTTTTCTCCTGTTGGGACGAAAAAGCATACTATTTCATCACTTGTATCGCTTTGCTCGGGCGGCAAACCTCCCACGTACGTGCCTAGAATTTATCTTTTGATCTAGTATCGAAATGTACTATTTCGTCCTAGGTGCATAATACGCTATTCCAGCTAGGAGATTTTTGTTACATTAGAAGAAACTGAGAAAGCTAGTGAGATGATACACTCTTGAACCTTAAAAATAAATTCTATCCACACTATTCTAAGAACCCTTTATTTCTAGTTGAAATAACTTTCCTTTCCTCCACATCTATTGCTAGAAACAATAGTTTGGATGTAAGTAAATCGTTTTCAGTTGCTCATCTACATTATAATAAGATGGATCCGTATATTTTTGTGGTCCACTTTTCTTGCTCTCGAAAACAATGATATGACAGTTTAAAGGTAGATTTAGTATAACGGATCGAGAGGTGAGATCGATGACTACATTTCCATTGAAAAAAAATTTTGAGAAATTCGAGTTGTGGTGGGCGTATGGAGAATTTAGAAAACTTTTTACCGATGTCCCCGTGGGATGCCCTTTAAAAGCGTACAAAAGGTTGATTTTTCGAGATTTTGTTCGAGCTGATCGTTAGAGAAGATTGAGCGCTTTCATTATTCATGTCAAAAATTTGAAAACATTGATGCGTGGGCATATTCTCTGTTAACGAAAATGATGTGGTAGTAAAAAAAGATTTTCGTCAATTTTCTTAATGATGCAAAATCGAAATTATACAGTTTCAAGGTACCTCTGGTATTGCGGATCGGAAGGTGGGATCGAGGACTAGATTTCCATAGAAAGAAAATTTTGAAAAATTCGAGTTGTGGTGGGTGTATGGAGAATTTAAAAGAATTTTTACCGATGTGCCCATGGGATGCCCTTTAAAATCGTACAAAGGGTTGGTTTTTTGAAATTTTGTTCGAGCAGATTGTTACAGGAGCTTGAGCGCTTTTATAATTCATGTTGGAAAATTTGAAAACATTGATGCGTCGGCGTATTCTCTGTTAACGAAAATAATGCGGTGATAAAAAGAAATTTTCGTCAATTTTCTAAATGATGCAAAACCAAAATTATACAGATACAAAATTTTTGTTTTTATTTAAATTATTGACCAATAATTCAATTGAAAATTCCAATGTTCATACATATTTATGATAGAGCAAATGAAAGACACGAGCGAGCGATAGCGAGTGAGTGATTCTGGCTAGTTTACAATAAATAAAACTCTCAAGGACTGACTAATTAACACAGCAACTTCTTAATTTTATTCGATTTATAAATAAAATGTATTGTACAGTTTGATAAGTTCGTTGAGGTCACATTAGTCGTAACAGTATTCGGCACATTACAGTCATTGTCAATCAAGACACTAGACATGAAGGAGCCTATAGTTGAAACCCAAGATGGATCTCTGCGAGGTGTAATAAAATACAGTATAGAGAATGACCGATATTATGCATTTTTAGGCGTACCATACGCCAAGCCACCAGTCAGAAATTTAAGATTCAAAGTAAATATGAATTTGTAGCTAATACTATTCTACTCCTTGATATAGTATATCAATGTCTACCAAAGCCTTGCATATCGAAATTGCACTTGATATCAGTAGATAAATCGATTTCTAAGAGGTTCATCTAATTTTTAGGATCCAGAACCACCCGAAAAATGGTCGGGTGTACGAGATGCGACAGAATTCGGAGAGATGTGTCTCCAGTACAACTACTCACTTCGCAGCTTTGAAGGCAGCGAAGATTGTCTTCATATTAATATATATACGAAACGCATTGAAGAAACTAATAAGATCAAAGTACCTGTTATGGTATGGATTCATGGTGGAGGGTTCACATTTGGAGCAGCGAATGATGCACTTTATGGACCTGATTATCTGATGAGAAAAGACGTAGTCTTAGTGACCGTAACTTACAGGTTTGGAATTTTTGGTGAGTCAATGTTCAACGTAGTTAAAAAGTTTATCAACTCTAGAGGACATTCCATCAGTGGTACTTTCTTCAAATCGATAAGCCGATTGAGTCTCTCTCCGTATCCAGTCCACTATTAATTTTTTTATCGAAGATTGTGATATTTTTTTTACTTTTGAAAAAGAATAACCCAGCTGCGAAAGTAATCTTCGGTCCATGGGACATTATGCTACTGACAGATCTCAAATTGAGAATGACAAAAGTTTTGTTCCAGGACAAAATAGAATGAGATTGCATATTTCATATTTCAGGTTTTCTTAACTTAGAAGACGAAATAGCTCCGGGAAATATGGGCCTGAAAGATATTATCATGGCTCTACGATGGGTTCAGGCAAATATAGAAAAATTTGGTGGAGATCCCAACAATGTGACGATTTTTGGTGAAAGTACTGGAGCAGTCTCAATACACTACTTACTCTTATCATCTTTGGCAAAGGGTGAGTGCAGTGATTCCTCAGCTAAATTCCGATACACTGTACGAACCTTTTGTTTGCAGGTCTATTCCATAAAGCTATTTGTCAGAGTGGAAATGCCCTAACTCCGTTCGCCAGAGTGAAGTATCCAAAAAAATCCGCTTACAAAATATGTGAATTATTAGAAGAGTATCCTTTGGACATCGAAGAGCTTTATGACATACTGCGTGACGCAGATGCAATGGATCTAGTCAAGGCCCAGCAAGAAATTGTCAAAAACAACGTGAGCTCGATATCAATAAATTAGTAGATCGATGGTTGTGCTTCACAATTTACATACGTTTACTTCACTGCTTTGAATCTTTTTAGATCAAGTTTCACCTCGAAATTGCTTTTGGGCCAGGCATCGACGATAAATCACCTAACCCTGTCATGCCCATTGCAGTGGAAGAAGCCGCGTTGGAAGGTGTCCATATACCATTCATATTAGGATACAACAGCTGTGACGGGATGTGCTATCTAATAGGTAACATGAAACATAATAAGTTCCGATGCCACGCCCTTAATCAGATCACGCGGATTTCACAGAGCAGAAGAAGAAGGAATACGACGAAGCAAATTATAATTTCGCGAATATGGTCATGCCGGAGAACGTCGAGCCTCTTTTGGAAAGATACAACATGACCATGAATGATCTGAAAAACATGTACTACCAGAATGAGAAAATATCAATATCAAACTGCCATATCTTTGCCAATCTGTCGACTGACGTTCAATTTGTCGAAGCCGTACACAGAGCTGTGAAAATTCAAGTGGAAACGAATTCCCATCCCACGTATGTCTATAAATTCTCTCATTGTGGGGACATGACTTTGATGAGAGCCATACTTCAAAATCCTCCAGCTGGTTAGACACTGTGCACCATTTTTTTGTAATACTTGTGACAATTGATAACTGATTGCCTATTTCTGTTTACTCGTCGGCCCAAGGTGCTTGTCATTTTGACGAGATTGAGTATCTTTTCTTCAGCAATCGCCGGGTACAAGTTGGTTTCAAACCGTTGCCAAAGAATTCTGATGGTTATAGGGTGATGGAAAAAATGACAGAAATGTGGACAAATTTTGCTGCCTATGGGTAAGAATAGATCCACAATTACACTGTACGGTATCCAAGATACTGATGAGAGATCTCTAATATGAATGTTACAAGATAACATTGGATATTATTTGAATGAATGATTCTATTGCCTGAGAAAAGCCGAAGCTTACTTTTGATTTAATTTTATATACCATGCCGAGCTATATATAATAAGTGATCAATTATATTGTACGATACTCCAACACGTTCGAATTATTTCCAAAGAAATTTTATTCCAAAGAGAACATTTATCTCAAAGAAACTGTTGATTCTCTGTGAGCGCGAATTTTTTTTCTGAAATCCGTATTGGATCATCTGTTGCATAGCTCGAGGTGTTTGATAAAATCAATCAAATTCTAAATAATCTAAAAGTTATAGAAAAATGTTTTTGTTTCTTCTAGAGTTTTATCATTTTCTATATAACTATAATTAATTGGACGAAATCTCTAAATAATATTGTTCATAGGATACCAACGCCAGACACTTCGTCAGAAACCAGCAAGATTAAATGGCTACCTGTAGATGATTCACGAAATATCCGTTATTTAAACATCGATAAAGAGATGAGGATGGAAACGACAGTGAATGTGGAGGAACGTTTTCTCTCATACACTCGATCCAAAAGTAATATTTTTGCCTAGAAGTAATTCGCCATTATGAATATTATTGATGTTGCATACGCTTGAAATAAATTTTTCCCCTTGGATATCAATGATTAGTAGAAATATTAACAAAAAAATGTTCAATCAGTAAATTTTCCATCATTCGTGAATTGAACAGTACTCAAATAGTTATTATTGTGATTATTAAAAGTCTCCTCAGCATCAAGATTAGAGAATTTCAAAGGTTTCCTCCCGCGTAGATCTATACTGTTAATCGGATATTTTCACCCGCACTCGGGTCTAACCAGTTCCGCCGAATGTAATAACAAACCTGGTTGAACGTCGGGAACCCTATAGCACCACAACTGGCGGTCCGGCACAGTTATGTCATTACGGACGCTATAAGCTACAGCAGTCCCTTCCCGATCTTGGACCAAGCAACGAGGCTATAACGTGGGACGGAGTATCAAATTGATTACGGGCAGTACAGCTGGCAAGCCCCAGTTTTAGGCCACACGGAGACCAATAAAAACTATTTCTACAACTATTTCGTGTCTGATCATTTCAACATTCCGATTTTCGAAAGAAATTACGTGCTCCGATTGGTCTGCTTGAATTTTCTTTCCGATACATTCCAATTGCTGATCTTACTCTTGGGGTAAATTGACCATGTAAAACATGGAATATTCAAACATTTCCACCACGCTCCACGCTTCCTACAGACACACGTTTTCAGAATTGTATTCCAATTCTTTTTAAATGAGCCTCAATTTATTAACTATTTAATAGTTCAACTGATAGCTAGCTCTGCTCAGTGCAGCTCCATGTTTCTCTCTCGCAATCACTATATCTCTATAATATCATACAATCGTGTGCCACTTTTTTACGGCTGTCTTAACTAATTAAAATGTTGGGAGATGCTTCACATCACTTTTTTAAGGAAGTAACATTTTCATCTAAACTGAACATTTAAAAAGGCTTAATTCACTCAAGCAGTATGTGAAAATTGCAATTTTAGACAACAGTTCGGTGATTCACTGATTTTCGATGATTTTAAATAAGTGACATTCGTTTATTTGGAGAATACTTGTTTGAATTTTTTCGAGACACGGTATTTTCTGTTTCATCCAACGGATCTGAATTTCCAGTAATGTTTGAGAATATCTATAAATCCATCCTGAGACCCTTGAACTCACAAACTTGAAATATGAAAATAACGGTTAGAGGAAATTTAAAAGCTTAATTTGGATTGCTAATTTTGCAAATACCGCTTGAATGGCTAATTACAATTGTAGCCATGCTTTTGGACTTTAATCAACACAGACAATGATACTCTCCCGGATCGATTATACATTATCGAGTGCTACATTTCCTCCTGTTGTGAAAGTGTCAGGAATACTAGCCACAATATACTTAAACGTTTCAAAATTACATTTCAATCATTGTTTTTACATTTAATTGGCGATTTTATTTCTCACAAACTCGACACAATTCATTTCAATGTATGTTTATTCTAGAAACCAACATTGATATTTTTCAATTGTTGAAAAAACGGACAAACCCAACGCATTACTTGTTCAACTAGTCTCATTATTGCTTCTCCCCCTTCTTCACTCTCTACTATAATCTCATGGCACGTGCAGCTTGAACCAATCGAATCAACAGTTAACTGTCTCGCCTAAAACTGCGAATCCATTGCTTGTTTGATTGAGCAAAATTCAATGTTGCATAACAAAGTCATTTCGCATGCGTTTCCTCGAAATAATCAGTTCTCATTTTATAAGGTGAACCACGTGTGTATATATTAACATGTTGAATATTATCTACAACAACTGATTGCTTTCAAAAAACAAATAAAAATGATAATTGGAACGTTAACTTTTGTAAAATCTGATTTTCCTTTTCTACTAATTTTGATGCATTTGAAAAGTGCACGGAATCTCTAACGAAACGGAGGTCAAAACGGTAAAGCCATTCATCGCACGTGTGCTTCAGAGTCAGTGACAGTCGAAACGTCGAGTATGAAAGAACCAATCGTACAAAGTCAAGACGGACCTGTGCAAGGTCTGATAAAAACCAGCGTTGAAAATTACAAGTATTATGCGTTTTTGGGAATACCTTACGCTAAACCACCAGTCGGCGACTTGAGATTTAAAGTAAGTTGTTCACCGTTATCCAGATCGCATTTTTGTAGATATATTTTTATTTGAACAAAAAAATGAGAATGTGAAACGTGATTTTCAATGATTATACGTGTGCAGTGATTGTAGAAACTATTCTTCAATTTATAAATGAAGAAAGTTACATTGAACTATTACCTGGATTGGCGAGTGTGAAGAGCACAGAAAACGCGTAGCAATAGGGATAAAAAATTTCTCACAACACCTAGTTTTGTCACGTGCACTATATGAACAGTTAGAAAATAATTAGATCAAATTTCAGATATAGATATACTTTAAATTTAAATGACGTCACATCGTCACTAACGAAACGAATTTCATCTCCTCGTAGAAACTTGAATTTTGATTGGATCGAAATACAGAAAAATACGACTCAATTAATTTTGCACGTACTTTCAATTTCTGAAATAAGAAAATTAGCATATTCTTGCCTATTATAACAGTAATTAAGTATTCAAATTCAATGTTTTTCGGCTTGGAAAATTATTTTATATCGATGAATGCTCAATAACCAAACCAAATACCACGACACCACCTATTTTTTTCCTTCCAAAGGCTATCACCACCGGGGTATGTGCCTAAACGACACTATATATATATATTGTTAAACGAACTTTCTATAACTGCCTAAAACTTGGTCACTGTGTGATGATAACGAAGGGAAATTTATACTCTTAGTTATCTTATATAACACTAGCCAGAATCAATCGCTCACTGCCACTTGCTCGTGTCTTCTATTTTCCCTATTGTAAATATCATGGAATATCGCCTTTTTCAATTGCTTCGTCGAAAAATAATTCGATAATAGTAATTCGAAAAGTTCAGAAATATTTGTAGACGCTCTTTATGCAAGCAGTTACACATAACAAAAGCATTCACACAGACACTTATTCCGGTTTTACAAATCATTAAAAACATATTTATACTGTCTAATTTTAGTTGTTTTTATTTTCAATTGAATAATTCATAGTCCTTAGTTGTGTGCAGTTTTTTGATCAATACCGATCCGAATGAATAATTTCGCCGAGTCTGTTGCTGGTGATATTATATACACAAACGACAAGAAACGTTTATTTTATTTTTATTGACTTGATGATGCTGACCATCCTATAGTAGTACTAAAATAGGTAAAGTTATTATTGTGATTATTATATTATTATTATTATTATTATTATTATTATTATTATTTTTATAAAATTTTAGAACTGATTTGATAATTATTTAAATTGAAGACTTGAAAAGAGTAGCAAACTAGCCACTGAAATGTCGTTTGTTATCATGCAGTTGACTGATTACTCATCTTTGTAAAATATTGAATGAAATTCAGGATCCTGAGCCACTCGAAAAATGGACTGGAGTCTGGCATGCTACGAAATATAGCGAAAAGTGTTTGCAATACAACCCCATGAGCCGGAGTTTCGAAGGAGACGAGGACTGTCTTTATCTGAATATTTACACAAAATCCATTGGAAATGAGAAAAAACCGGTAATGGTATGGATCCATGGAGGAGGATTTACATTCGGATCGGGCGATGACACACACTACGGCCCCGATTACCTCCTACGGAAAGACATCGTCCTAGTGAGCTTCAATTTTAGAAGTGGAATATTCGGTAAAGAATCAAGCAACTCAACTGTATATCTAAGAAATCACTCTATAGCATACTATATTATCATTTTCTAACTGCAAGGATAGAATAATCTGAAATACGGGAAAAATATATGGGAAAACGTCCTTTGAAATTCTGCAAAATAATAGTATTTTCAAATTTAGGCTTTCTAGACTTGGAAGATGAGATCGCACCCGGGAACCAAGGGTTCAAAGATCAAGTCATGCTACTGCGATGGGTTCAATCAAACATAAATAGTTTTGGTGGCGATCCTAACAACGTTACAATTTTTGGTGAAAGCTCAGGAGCGATGTCTGTACACTATTTGGCTCTCTCGAAGATGGCAAAAGGTATTGCTGCAAAGCTTCATTTTCTTGAGTATATCGTGTAAAAAATTGATTCTAACTGCTCTAGCAGTATACTTTCTCAAAGATGCTTCGTGCGAAAAAAATTATGCCAATGACAGATTGCCTTCTGCCATCAGCAAATGAACCTCAAACTAATTGACCGTTGCTCCGTAGAAAATCTCGATAGAGATATAAATAATGGTTGCTAGGGATATCATTAACTGTTGCTCCGGGAAATTCAGAGATTATGTGTCCTTTATGCTCAAAAGTACTGAAGATAATAATCAATTCCTCTAACAATGGTTGCTAAGAGAATGAAATATCGAGTTAAAGTCAATTTACAGTACTCTTCAGATTATATGACACAGTATCTTTGTAATTTCCATGTCACCTATTATTGATATGCCAAGCAACTGTTGCTATGGAAATGGTTCGGAAAATCAGCTTTATACACATGAAACCTCTTTAAGGCAGCATATTTACAGCAATTTTTACATGGGAATCCTTCATGACTAACACTATCGAATTCCAGGTCTGTTCCATAAAACCATTTGTCAAAGTCACACTGGTTTTTCCACATTGGCGCGAATCAGAAATCCGCGAAGATTCGCATTCCAAGCATGTGAAATTATGAATGATTTCCCTCTAGATAACCAAGAGTGCTATGAAATTTTGAGATCAGCCGATGCTCAAGACTTGGTCAGAGCTGCAGAAGAATGCAGAGTCAGGACTGTAAGTTCGTTATGTATACGTAATCACGACAGTTATTCGTTCGCAGAAATGGCACTTGAGACTCACGTGAATGCATATTTCATGCATAATCAGTAAGAAATCAATGGCTCCCACGAAGAAAAGCACATCTCTTGAAAAAATCGTTATTCCATAATATTTAAAAATTTATAATATTGAAAGGGTCGTAGATTAAAGGTTAACGTGGGAGGTAATGTCCTTTTCTGCTCCCCGATATTCAGGCTGAAATACGTCGTTCTTCGTAAGAGCCATGGAAATAGCATCCTCCATGTCCACTGAATCGTTCAAATTCTCCAAAGTGATTGACCGATTATAGTTTTTGACGATCGAGTGAATTTTTAAACTCCTTTAATATCTCTAGAGTCTATACCTGTCCCGAAGTTCCTTCTATGCAACAGGCAGCGAAATACACCAGCATACATTTGGATTTGATGTGCTCGATAACATTGATTGTTATTTAGGAACAACTGCATCTTAGGCTCGTTTTTGGCGGGGGAATAGACGACAAGTCAGCGAACCCTTTCATGCCAGTCGCAATAGAGGAGGCCGCGTTGGAAGGTGTCCCTTTGCCAATGATGCTGGGATACAACAGTCGCGAAGGGATTTGCGGTTTGATCGGTACTATGCACACACAACGATAAGGCGTGTACTATGAAATAAATCAGATCATACGGTTTTTATAGAACACAGTAAGAGGACGTACGAGAACGCCAATTGCAATTTCGCGCTGATGGTGTGCTTAGAAATCGTGAAGCCAGTACTGGATAGATACGGCTTGACTTTGAACGACGTGAGACGCATGTACTACAAGAACGAGAAAATATCATCGAGTAACACACACATATTTGCCGACTTGATCACGGATATTCACTTCGTTGAATCTCTCCACAGAACTGCAAAAGTTCAAGTTCAAACCAAATCTTTCTCGCCATATTTTTATGTGTTTTCTTA
Organism: Aphelinus atriplicis; assembly: GCA_020882685.1. Lineage (NCBI taxonomy): Eukaryota > Metazoa > Arthropoda > Insecta > Hymenoptera > Aphelinidae > Aphelinus > Aphelinus atriplicis. The sequence continues at coordinate 69,701,330 of CM037074.1, read as the reverse complement.
CGACAAAGAGGTGTCTTTGATGAAGGCCATGCTCAACTCTCCCATCTCAGGTACGGATAGTTTTTTGAAAAAATACAAAAAGCTCAATACGACATTTGAATATTTACCTTGATTCCTCAGGTGCGTGTCACTTTGACGAGATCGAGTATTTGTTTTATAATAAACGACGCATACAGTTGGGATTGAAGCCTTTCGAAAAAGGTTCGGTTCGGTATAAGATAATGGAACAAATGACAGAAATGTGGACAAATTTCGCCACATATGGGTAAGAAAGCTATATATTTGCACTGAAAAAATGATACTCTGACTCAAGTACACGTTTCAACTTGACTTGAATCTTGAATCTCACTAAATAATTTGCAACGTGTACTTCAATCGAAGAATCATCTTTGTAGTGTAGATGCAAATATTCTGTTATATCATATATATCATTACGTCTATTTCAACTCAACAACTGTCCATGATATTGATCTTTTGTTTGTTTTATAAGAACACCAACTCCAGAAATCTCAGAGCTTCTGCCTGTGAAATGGCTACAAGTCGATGATGGGGCTAACATCCGATACTTGAATATCGATGAGGAATTAACAATGGAGACGATGGAAAATATAGAACGACGATTTTTAGCTTTCAAATCAGACAAAAATTGATATTATCTATACTGTCATCTCATTCCCGATATCCTTTCGGAAAATTTTAGTTTCAATTTGATCACCACCGTGAAAAAACTTCAATTAAATCGAAAATGAGTTGGTTATCACCCCGAAACTCAATGATATGGTCATGCTTTAAAATTCGATGTGCAAAATACAATGAAATAGAAAAAATTCATGGATTGAAAATTTGTCGATAATATATGTTTTGAAAATTCATAAATTTCCTGCAATCCCAAACCCTGAGATATACGTAGCTCTAATGATACGAGAATTGAATAAAACAAATATTCCATTTTCGTGTAAGAAATTCGAGCGCAATATTGTAGGAATAATTTTCAGTTAGAAAACTACAAATAATAGGCCAGTGAGTAATTCTTACCGTCCACTACTAGGCAGGCAGAAGTGAAGGCTTTGCCCAATTCGTTGGAAGCAATACAAGTGTATTCGCCTTCATCCTCAGGATAAACGTGACGGATGATCAGTTTTGCCGTTTCCCCGTCAAATTCAGTAGAAAAGTCTCCGTCCAAGTTTAAAGTCTAATCATGAGAAAATATAAAAGACCAGTCATTATTTTATGGTCTCATTCGGATGTTTTGAACGAAGCGGGCGAGACCTATGTTATATTGGAAATATAAGAATAAGACAAAGACAAATGATTGCTTACTTTTCCGGCTTTTTCCCAACGAATATTCGGAGGCTCTGTCGGTGCGTAGACTTTACATTCAAGAGTAACTGCGTCACCGTCGCAGCACCGGATATCTTTCAATTCTTTCTTTATCGTCGGAACACTGAGAACTTCCCTGGATCATAAAGAATACTACGAGTTATTCAGGTCAGGTGATTTCATTCACGTAAGTACTTATTCAAGTATGAAGTACCAACCCTCGTTTTATCTGACTCGTTTTATCCATGCTGTTGCCTTTTCCGAGTCCTAGAATGTACAAACGAAGCATATTATTTTTCTTATTCCCACTTCGATTGCTATTTGCTACTTTATTATTCCACGTTCTATGGATTTCGAATGGATGAAGAATCAAACCAAAAATGAAGGAATATCAACCTTCACCAGAGTCTTTTCGATTATGCCCACCAATATAAAAGATTTCCCGCAGAATATAGCGCTGATTTTCAAAGGAAGACCTGCACAGTAGCTTCACAGAATCGATATCTACGTATCGAATATATCGATATCTATAACATATCGTAATCGATACTACGGGTCGTGTACTAACCTTTGGCATAAATCTGCAAGGATATTACGGCCTTGGCCTCGCCATGCTCGTTCCTGGCGAGCACCGAGTACGTGCCGGTGAAGTCAAGCTTCGCATGGGGTATCTGCAGCTGGTACTTTGGACCCGCTCCGATGCGCTGGAACTGCGCGGCGTCCCGGTAGTAATCTGGCTGCAATCATTCACACCCGACAATGTTATTCTTGTGTAAATTATATATCCCGTTCGATTTCATCGCTGTATACTCGCGCTCCAAACAAATTCATGGGGAAATTCGAGTAAGACAGAATCGCCTTGGTCAAATTCACTATACTTTATAGAGTATGCGACGGAATAAAGTATAGTTCTAACAATTTTTTCTGATGGAATTAATAATTTCATGATGCGGATGAGTTACTGAGTGGATCAACAGTGAATTTTCGGCGTGACACGAGTGAATATTCACTTGAGGACTTGTTACACATTTCTGCTCCTCTTTGATTTTACACAAGGCTGAAAAGGCGAGCTTCACTTAAAATTTCCGTAATGCCTCGAATATTTTTCTTTCAACATCTACAATGCATATTTCATTGTTCGATAATTTCGCAGTACCACTAAAATGATTCAGTTTCCTCTTTTTCGTGGCTTTTTTTCAATTAAGCATCTCGTGTTTCGCGTATTCACCGTTAGTGTAAAATACGCTCAGTATTTTTGTCAAAGCTATACGTGATAAAATCTCGTTGCGATACGCCTTATTCTCGCTTATTCCCAGCCGGTATTCAATCAACAAGAGGAAGCAATTTCTCAGTCTTCGGTTGAGATATGTAAATGATAGCTTTTAAAATCGGATTATCCCCGGGAAAAAGGCGGCGGCGAGTCTGTGTCGATTTCGGACACGCAGGTAATGGATATCGGTATTTTCTCCAGTTGAACTGAATAAATTAGTAGCCGGATGAAAAGTAGGACGTTACATAATTTTGCCCGGGTGCGAAACATAGTTTGTACAATGGCATCTACATATATACGTTTATAGGCATTGCAGGCGCGGCGCCAAAGTTATACTGGACATCGAAATCGTCGACTGCTTTTGAACTCAATGAGGTTTCTCCGCAATATCTCAGACGCGACGAGGTGTTACTTAAGATACGTTATCTTATCTCAAAATTTATTCATCCTGATCTGGGCTTACGATGGTTCGATACCTACTATTTCACTCAATGGTACATTACTTTAATTGTCCAAATCTTTCATTCTACATTACATGTTATCCAACAGTGGTTGTTCCTGTTTATTGTGAAATTTCAAATATTTCAAGGATATGATCAATTTTACTTGCGTATTCAACCTACCCAATGGAATTCATGAGAAATTTCATCCTCAGAAAAATGGTTCTACGCGAGTTTCAATATATGTTGGATGCTTCGAGCGTGCAAAACAACGCTTATTGGGGGAGTGGGCAAAATTATCTACGGCTTGTGATTCAGATTTATCATATTTCTATCGATCTTGTTGCGTGATTCCCCTGCACATTGAGACACGTGGTTTGAAAAATTTAGCTGAACATGCATAAAAACGACCATTAATTCCCATGAAACTGGTTTGATTCTACTGTAATTATAACTTAAAAATATTCAAAAGATCATTTATCATTACAGTGCCGTTAAACTTAAGAGTATTACAATCTCGTAGTTGTGGGTGGATAATTTGAAAATTCATTGAATATGAAAATCAAATAATGCCTGCAATTTTTAGAAATAACTAACTTAATTCAAAGTAATGTAAATCAAGTTGATGGGTAGTTATTCTAAAAGTATTTTTGTTAGAAACAAAGAGTTAGTCTCAAGAAATCAGTACTAGCACTTCAATCGCAGTTGCATTAGTCGCGCCTCAAGTCGAGTATTTTACACTCGAATCGGAGGATCATCGCCGCGGAAAAGTTCACCTGGGCGTTACCATTGGGGGGTTTTTGGCGTCCGGCTGGCGGGCCAAATTCAAATATATGTGTATACATAAAAACGAGGATAAAAAAGAAGCGCGGCGCATGTATGTGTATGTATGTATATATATAAGATCGCAACCCGGCGGCGGAGCATGTCTGGTCGCCCATATACGGGGCGAAAGTGAACACAGACTGCGCGTCTGCGGCTGCAGGAGTTGGCTGGCGCTTTTTTGGCGCTCGCCAACTGTCTGGCGATCGCGACTCGTAAAAATCGGCTTTTCTTTTTGGTCGCGTCCGCTCTGCACTTAGCGCGAGCGCAGCAGAACGGCTGAAACCCGATGGTTTTCCGAGCGGCTCTCGAGCCAATTAACACTCGGCTCTCGGCGCTTGATTGTTTCTCGGAATATTTAGGGTCCCTCGCGCGCGCGATTCACACGATTCATCGCGCTAGCGATTGAGCAAGAGCCGATTGAACGAGTGAGACACGTAGTCCGTTTAATTATGATCGTTTAGAGGGCGAGCCGCTAATTAGCTTTGTCACGTTTCATCCGTCCGCGTATGACCGAAGCGTTCCCACATACATCAAACCGGTCACCCGAAAGTATACAAAACGATGCATCAATTATTCCTAGATATGGACTGGCATTGATTGGGTATAATCAAGGGATAGCTCGTGCGCGGACACCGGCTCTCTGTGCCTCGTAAACGTTCGCACAGTTACAGGAAGTCACGGGCATGTAATCAAATACAAGCGTAAATATTTTATTTCGTGTATGTATATTTGTGATAAAATAATTAAATACATGTTTTCATATGATTTGTCCAAATAGTTTAATCAAACACAAATCTTTTGTATTTTGTATTTAATGAATTGAATACTGAAATTGCATACTTTTGTACGTACGGTTTAGTGTCTATTATACCAAAACTGAGAAAAATCGCTCGAGTAAAATCCGCTATACCGTATAGTATAGTAAAAAGTAGTTAATTCAACAATTTTTTTCGTAAGAAAGAACAAATTTATTAATATCAACATTCTATTATAGTGAAATCAGCTATACTCTTCAGCTATATAATTATAGCCATTTGAATATAATCCATGTATTTATAGTGAAATTGACTATATTTATAGTAACTATAAACTTTCAATTTTCTATCATTTCTCGTAATGTGTCCAACGTATTGAACATTTACATCTAAATTATCGATGGGTTTGATTATCGCTGTTCTATCGGAACATTGAATATTAAAAGCTCTGTGACCTTGAGCTGAGAAAGTCGACATATTGTAAGAACTACTATTTTAAATGTTCAAATTTACAATACTTGTCTAACTGCATCTGCTATTATAAATATCTAGGAACTATATCTATGGTTCATTTTTAGTAGGGTTTACAATATATTTCTCTCAGTGTGGATAATTCATATACAAAAGAAATATAATTTCATTGGGGATAGACAAGAAATTTGAAAAAAAATTATTATCTATCCAAGATTTTTCAACTTTTGCTCCATATCCTTACTGTAAACCTTTCATCGTATCTCTGTCTACTCATCAAATACACTGAATCGTTCCCATAGATGAATGCCTGTGTATTGTACCGTGTTTTTTTCCATTTTATTTTCAAATTTGGTTTGCAAAATTTATGAACATTGAAAGATTTAGCTTTTTCCATTTATTTAAATATACTTATTTCATCCCTTCGTATTAGCTTGAATTTCGATTGGACCGGAATATAAATACAATTATTATCGCACATACTATCGATTCCGAAGATGAAAAAATGTCGTATTTTTTTTTATTCACCCATGGTGTACACACAAATGTATGCTTTGGGTTGAAACGGTTCTCAAACTCAATTTTGGTAATTAATATTCGTAGTGGGACCGATAAAAAAGTGTAGGACAACATCATCAATGTCCAATGCTGAGAGAGAGAGAGAGAGAGAGAGAGAGAGAGAGAGAGAGAGAGGGATGCTTGCTAACGATATTTATTCCACCTGTATCTGCATCATAAATAAGTATTTCTCTTCACTTACAGAGATTTACTGATAAATTGAGATACATCCAGAATCCGAAAGACACACCTCACAAAGTTTCAGCTTATCGCAGCGAAATGTCTAATTGTCCCCCGGTATACGTGGAAGGCTATTCACAGCCGTCTCTGCTAAAAATAACTCGAGAAGCAATCAAAACTCGATTCCTTTTCTGCCAGGGTTTTCCATTCAGTCATACGATTACATCTGTTTAAATGCAGAATTAGTGTCAGAGCTAATCTAATTTGGTGGAATATAAGAAGAATAAGCTTAACACAATTTATAACTGTATAATAAGTATCTAGGCAAAAAAGATCACTCTATGAATTTTTCAGTTGAATTCGTCGTATTATATGAAAATTAACAACTTCGAATTGATTAGTAATTCCTGCGACAGAGTCGTTTTGGCTGATGGTAATAGCCCAGTGTAAAGTTTATCTAACATCTTACTCCTGTCCACCCACTGCGGGTTCGACCTAAAGAACGAAACACTCGATTCCTATTCACTTTTCCGTTTCGTTTCGTTTGCGATTTTGATCAAGCTCATCCCACCTCAAATAAATCGAACTTTGAAACAATTAAATCAGCTCTCGATTCTTTCGCACTTAGTATTCATAATTTCATGCTCATTGTCATCAGAGCCCCTATCCGAGTGTTTTCATTCACTCGTCAGATCCCGTGTGACAAGTACACACAGCTTGCAGTCTTATGAGTTTAATTGTGACGTGCTAATTTCAATTTGTCACCTGAGTTATATCGCCGCGTCGTACCTAAAATAACTTGCACGAGAGTATAATTTTGAAAAAACGCTTCTTCTTTCCTAACTGTAACTCGATTTGACCTCGATTAACCTTCTCGTATTTGAGACCTCGATTAACCTTCTCGTATTTGAGAAAAAAAAATAAATGGGCGAGAAATCAACGAGGCGCTAGCGATTTCGCGGGATGGAAGGAAAAAAGTGCCGTCGAGGTGCGAGACGTAAGTGTGACGACGTGAGTCATGCTTGCATTATCAATAAAGTCATATTTTTTTCGTCCTGGGGCAAAAAAAACGCGGGCGATGCCCAAACTCAATGATAATTAATGGGTTGAAATTCTACCCGACGCACCGATCGAGCGTTACGCAGTAGCTACGACGCTGTTTATGGTATATGGCAGTTTGCAATTTTATAAACGCCCGTTATTCAACTCGTTCGGGTGAATTTAACAATATGCGATCAGTCGCAATTCGCTATTATACTCTGAAATCTGAAGCTTTCACACGGAGTCATGGTTAAATTCAATATTTGAACGTGATTACTATTTTTATTTGATTAAAGGATTTGGACCAATAGTATTGGAATGCAGTAATCAAGTATTGAATAAATAAAATATCTGTATTATCAAACTATTTATTTGGAATACATGTGTGTTAGAATTCATGTATTTGATCGCGAAATTCTATTGTTTCAAAAAATTGAAAGTGAAATTCAAGGCGCCTCAGGTACTTCTGATATAGGGGCTGACCTCTATACAGCGTAAGCTCGGAATTTAGTCAACAGCACTGGTGAGGATCGCGCGATGATGCAAAGCGTTGAGTATGCTGGATAGGGGCAAACGACGGGCTTGCACTTGACAAAACCAAACATTTTATTTGAACTTTAGGAAATACACACTGAAGTTCTATGGGAATATATAGTATGGATTGGATCGCTCATTTTTACGTTAGACTATAGTAATTACTTTTCACACAAACTTAATCTCCAAACTGCACAATTCTATCTATTTTTAGCGATTTCATCATACCCATCGATCTGTTTGTAGTTGATTGCTGAACACAATAAAACATTAAATCATTTTAATTTCACCGAAGCTATGAAAGTTTGACTACTTATGTAACTCATGAATGTGTTCTGAGTCCTTCGCTCGCAACATCAAGGACTGTTGGTGCATCGGTAAAGTGTCAGCTCGTCGCGCAGTCGACTCGAATTGGAATCCTGGTGGGTACCGAGGTTTTTTCGAGATAAAATGTTGTGTGAATAAAATTAAATTGACAGATTAGCGGCTCACCTGGAGACCATTTGGGATTCTAATTCAACTCCTAGAAGAAGGTTTTTTGATACACCCAAATAGGTAATATTTGCAGTCGTTCGTCCTATTCGATTTTCCTAAGATATCAACCGATCATTGCTGATTCTGTACGAGCATATAGTTTACATCTATAGACACGGAATGCCACACGCATAAGTGTCCATTTTTCGTGTGGAAAGGCGACCCACATACTCCGAGTAACTATTATCTGGGCAGATAACCAGCTCTTAAAGTTTCATCGGGATCAATAACTCAAATCCCAACTGTCAGTCCCTGGTCAGTAGGTATCGTACCGAATACGCAACGCAAAGATGAAAACCAAAAACCCTTTAAAAACGACTCTCAAAAACTGAAAAATTGAAAGAAACTCGAGTCAAAATGACTATGGAGCGGCAAAGTATGCGCGCACTGCGAGGAGGAGAAAACGGAGCAGGGGAGGGGCAACGACGCAAGGGTAATATGAAGGCGCGACTCGCGAGCCATCGGCTCGGAAGGGAAAAAGCCGCATCTCCATGCGCGTGTGCCTCGCGACTAATCGAGTTCCGCGGATGAATCAGCGCGGCGATACACAGCTGCGCGCGTCGGTTTCGCCGGCTCAGATCGGCTTGGTTTTTCTCTCGCACTATACTGCCCGTCGCGCGCGTCATTCCCGGCGGCGCATACGCGACTCGACTCGCGAATCGCGTCGCGCCCAAATAGGCGCTCGCTCTCGGTACCACAACCGCGGCGCTCGGATTAAGTACTGTGCAGATATACCCAGGCCCCCGCGGCTCTCCCAATCTGTTATTATTCAGCCGTTCAAGCCGCGACGATGCGTCGCGTTTGGCCAACCGAGAAACCGATAAATATCCAGACACGTATTTTTCGAATGCTCACTTCTTACTGGCTAAGTGATTTTAGTCAACTCTAATACTTTCCAAGTCATAATAATCGTTGCTGCAAACGAATCACATGCATTAGTATATTTTTATACGATATTTTAAAGGTGTGCAGTACATTTCATTGTGTTTTTAGTCAAATTTATGCTGAAGTTAGGGTGAAACGAATCGATGGACCAATTAGAGTTTGAGTTCATGTGTAGTGTAAATATTGTATAATACAGCAAACTCATGAATATAGAAATATATGTCATGATTATTTCCTATCGATTAATTCTTTAACTATTCACTTTCGTAAATGAGATTTGGCAAGGGTCGATACTACATCACAAAATATTATAGTCATTTTCACCCCTCAATGTATACACAATCATTTTTATGACATTTATGGTGTTTTTTTGCTTCACGGGGCTACAAAGGGTATTTCCATTCAATGTCACGTTCGTCAAAAACAACCGATTCAGCGTGATCTAGCATGTCGCGATATACCGCAGCTATGCCGAACGGACCGATAGGCTACTGTATACGCGAAAGATATTCAAGAAGCTCTGAAGATATATAGAGACTCAATCGCAAGCTTCGTCGCTGAAGCTGCAAAACGTATATTGTGGATAGGCCACTTGCTCGAACGTGTCCGTGCATCGGAATGTGCGAAAGCGATAAGGAGAGTGGATTGCAACTCGATTCAGTATAAACTCAATTTTTTTCAAGAGTCGTATATATGTATGTTACACTCGGAGAGCCAAACGAGCCGCGAAGGTTATGGGTTACACAAACAAACAAATCATTCGCGAATGATATGCCATTTTTATAGACTCATACAGATAGTCCAATGTTGCCCCGCTCGATGAAACTCGAGAAGGTTTTCAATAAATATCACAGCCGAGCCGCGGAGGCGGGCATCCAATGCTGAGTGCGCGAACGCGCGTAAAAAGAGGAATCGATGTCGATCTGACGAGGAATTTATCGCACGAAACCCTCGATCATCGGCTCAAAGCTCCGTTTTTCTCCTCGACGAACCTGATTCAGTCGTCAGTCCACGGTGGTGGGAAAAATCGGAGCAACTGGTCTCGAGTCTGATCGACGCAGCAGGGCAGATGGCCCGTGCGGGCGCTGGTGCTGCAGCGGTTTCCTATACGAAAAATCTTGATTTTTTTTTATTTCGGGCTGCCGAGGCGGCTCGCAGGAGCAATATCGCCTGACACACACGCACACACACTTGCGCGCACACACACAGTAGCCGGCGCGATCCTGCTCGCGCCCGCGCGCGCACCCAACTCCCGGCTCGAGAGGCCCGCGCGCCCGCCAGCTCTCCCGCGCACAGTCTCCCCCTCCGGCCAGCTACTCCCCCACACACGCACACCGCCACATTTACCCGGCGCAATGTACACCCGGAGCAAAACCCGATAATGACACTTTGCTATTTCAGCAACGGTATATAGAGAAATAGATCGTTATACTGCGCTGTTCACGAGTCGATGATTTTTTGTCCGGTGAGGCTTTGCTGTACCCGTAGTGAAATTTGATAATATACCCTGTGCTATAGGTCAGATATTGGGAAATTTACTGTTTCATCTGCTTTTCACCGTGGATTCTACTGAATTGTACAATAGCTCAATATCAAACTCGTTACTGAATTACGACTAGGAAAATTAGTCTTTTTCAGCTTAGAAACCATTCGGTGTGATAACCGTCTAGATTCATTGAGAGTCATTATCTATGAAATTGTGTGAACCTCTAAAACCAAAATACCTTACTCTCTAGGAAAAATTTACTACGAATCTGATGTAAAAATGTTTCTCATAGAGCCAGAGTAAAAATTTACTTTGATTATATGGAAAATTAGCTGTAGTTTCACTCAATCCCTCATCCGGACCGTCATACAATGATTTTTCACTTACATCACTGGTTTTACATTATAGGGTTTTAAGAGAGTGTCATAACGCATGACCCGACATTGATAAAGAAATGAGGGCCTTTCCGCTACTTTTAGACCTTGAGCTATGAGGGTTGGCATCGATTATTTAGCCAAGAGCGTAATTCAGTCTAACTTTCTAGCGATATTGGCAGCTTGTTTTACTTTGTTACTATCAGCAGTTGCAGTCTTAGGGCATAAAATTCTCCACACTCATAAACTCTACGCTTAGTATGACTGAAACTTACGTTGGCTTTAATTTGTTAAATTAGAATTATAGTTAAAAACTGATTACATACTAAATTTTCATAAAGATTTGCGTAGTAAAAGGTATCATCGAATTTTACTATGGGATGGGGATAATTTTAATCAGGGACTATGGGATAGTTATAACCTTTACTGGGAATAGAGCAGATACTTCTAGTAACGACTGTACTATGTTGAAATAGCAAACTCTCGTAAGCAAATTTTTTCTCAGTTTGAGCAGACGTTCCATCTATTAGACGCAAAAGTTTCCAGCCTAACCCGAGCGACCCAAAAAGCGGTAGATGGACACGGTACAAAAGTACGCGAGCGGCTTGTCAAGATCCAATCACATCGAGCAAACAGAAAAAAGAAATGTGTAAGAACGATTTAGCAAGGCCGAAGTGAATCTTGATTTTGAGCGTAGCGAGGGATGAATAGTCGAGCGCGTGTCACAGCCGCGCGTGTCAAGATTGCCAATCCCGACTGATTCTTCCCTCGGCTTTCTCCCGTTTAACGGTGTATACAGGAGCCATCTCTCTTGTAGGCCTCGAGATTTCCGCACCTCATAGACAATCAGCCTCTGTGCAGAGGCCCGCGTTCGATCCGACACGCGGTGGGAATAAAAATTAGCCTCGCTCGCGCGAGTCGCGAATCTAAACGACCATCAAAATTCGACGGGTGGAAGAAAAAAATTGTATCGCCGTATCGATCATGAGCGGGACGAGCGATTGATTGACGGTATACACAACTCGGCAATGAGATCCTCACCTGCGCCGCACACACGCTCGAGTTGTAATGAAAGATTTTTACACACGTCGAGGATCATTACGTAAAGACGATCGGCAGGCGTATATAGGCAGCTGCGAACATAGCGAAGCACGCACGTGTACATGTGCGCGAGGATTATTTTACAAGGCGGCTATTCAAATGGAAGATTAATTACGAGTGCGCCCGAAAGGTCACTCGACCCGGCGATCTACGATAAGCTAATACGTATATATAAGGACGTGATTGCAACCTTATATAGCCCTGCTCGCGGGATATATCGGCGGCTCTCTATTGCGTATGTACACACGCTTTGCTTCCTTCTTTCTTGACCCTTTTTCTCATCTCGCCCGCGCCAATTACGTCACCCACGTGAGACGAGGAAAGAAGAGAAAAAAACCGACTCGCGTTCGCGCGCGAGGCTGTGACAATTTATTCGACAATCGACGGGATTTATATCGAGCGACTCGCGGATTCGCGGCTGGCTTTTTTCTATTTCATCTCGCGCGTCGCTACGCTGGGGAAAATCCGATTATGAGAGTTCAAACCATTTCAACATAACGCAGAAAATTATTGTAGTAGTTACTATGGTCCATGGGTCGAAGTACTCTATTACCAGTGGAGGTTTACAATTATAGTATATTGAAATTGTATAATAGCTGAGAAACAAATATTGATATATATTCTCGCCATATTGTATAAAAGAAAAACGCGACGGCTGTATGTGTTTGGCAAATCTCACTAGACAAAATTTGGGAGCTCTTACAATATCATGTGACTAATTTCGCGAATAAATACTGTAAAATTAACTTTGTTTTTAGTGAATTGTTGAACGAAAACCGAGTTTTCTATCTTATTCTCTCGGTCCCTCTAACCAGAGGCTTGAATTGGCTACTTTTGACATTTTTGCAGTTTTAGACCCATTTTTGGCCTGACTTTGCTCATAAACAGACGAATTCAGAAGTTTTATAATTTGTGGTTCTGTAATGCAGAAAAGTAGAATACGTAGGGTTGTTCACTAACAACTAGTAAATCCGACTGTATGCTAGTGAAAGCTTCTTGAAATATAGTACCAGAAATTTTATTTTGTTTAGTGATATGATTTGTGGAGCTTTATTATAAATCAATATATTTTTTTCCTTTTCAAAATTGTACAAGTATTCGCAGAGCAGCGTCATCATGTGACTTGATCTAAATAATTTTTTCACCCCAAAATTCTCCATTCAAAAAACAACGAGAACGGAAGTATCAAATACACAGATGAATAGTATAAAAACATCCCTTGTGAAACTATTGATTTTGTACTATCGACTATTGACAAATATAGTCGATGAAAGTGATAAATTGATAAATAGAGCAAGGACGTAAAGTGCAACTTTAGGCTCCTGGGGTGATCGAATGACTGCAATTTCTATGGTAACAACGTAAAAGTTGCCAGCGTCGCTAAAAGGCTAGACAAGATCACATACTGCGGCTTGTTTACCATAGTAACGGCGTAGGATGTAAAAATTAACTTCACGCCCACAAAACATTACCAAAAACATATACTTTCCACTTTCTATGACAAGAAAATATGAATAACATCTATACATTTCACTAGAAACATAGTCAATTGCACTATAATATTTTTAACGCGTGTTTGATGAATCGCATAAATATTACAATGATGTATGTCATTCGTTTGCAGTAAGCATGAGTTTGATTTACATGGTAAAGTTTACTAAAGTATCACGTAGCCGTGCAAGCACATTGTACTGAAAATCTAGTAACCATATGACAATATTTTTTTTTCGAACGCAAGGGTGCGACGTATGACAGAGCCGATGATTTCAATCGCGCCAGCTGTATTTATCGAGTAATTTGGCACGTGGTACGTGGAACGAGTTTCGCTTTCTCGCGCAATCCAAGTCGCTCGGCTTCCAGCCGAATATTTATAAGCTGCCTCATATCCGAGCGTGTTTTGTCCATAACAGTTGCCCATATACACATTCGACTTATTCGACGGCATACAGCTTAATATGCATATTCCAATCGATTTTAAATCCAAATGCAACTCGTCGTTAATAACATGAGGGTATATAATTAAAGATTGAGACATATTCAGCTCCATATTCATATCTTAATATGTGTTTATGGGATGTAGTCCTTTTTCTTTAATGCACGATTTCACTCGTCGGATAGATAATCGCTTGTTAATAAAACAGAATATCTCTGTTTTCTTAATTCGTAATAAAAAGGTACACCCGAATATTCCTTTGAGTTTTCAATACCCAACAGTTTGAATTTGGGTAACTTCTGTTTTTGACCAATTGGGCATCTTTGAAGCTTCTCCATTTGGGTTGCTGGGTTATTTGTAATGTTAGCTAAATGAGGTGATATTGCCACCGACAGAAAAATCTAACTTGTTGGGTCAACTATGTCGCATAATGAAGTACTTTTATAGCATAATTAAGTATATTTAACTTAGTGCCAACTGAATTATTTCGAAATAATGATAATAGTTGTGACTCTTAATGTTCCACACATTTATAGTTCGAATTATTTTCAGTGTTAATTTTGTAAGTTGAATTCGTGCCAATACTAGTGGATGATATGATTCAAACTATGCTTGGATCAATTAAAAATTCAATAAGTTTGATAACCTTTGTCAAAAAATATCAATACTTTTCAAAATCATATTTGGAATGTATTATGCAAGTAAATATAAGGTACCTGTACCCAATATGCGCCACCTAAGCGAGAAAGGTCACTACGCCGCGTCAAATGAATATTTTCTAACATAATTGGTGTCAAATGAAAGGTCTACTCAATACCTACAGAATGAGCTAAGTTTCTTTTCGATTTGAACAGTTCTACGCTAAGATACCGCGGTTTAAAAAAAAAAAATTTTTTCCGGAAAAAATTTTTAGTGTACCCAATATGGCGCCACCCTGAAAATACTTCTTTTCATCCAATTTGAAGCATGAAGCATGTCTGAATGGATAAAATACAAACAAAAAATTATATTTCTGATATAATTTTATTGGAAAATACATTTTGTCTTTGATTAAACCATAGTAAATAGATTATATGAACTTCTAACAACCTAAATCAAATCAAGTTTTCAGTTAAAATTCATGAAAAACCGTTGTTTTTGAATTAACAAAATTAACTTATGCAACATCTAATTCCAATATTAATCTCTCAAATTGATGAACATTCTTATTTGTGTAATTTTAAATATAATTCAGATGTTCTCACTGAAATGGAAGAGTTCAATTTAAAAAATGTCCGAGCCTACTTGGGGCTAGCTATTGTCATGATGGTAGAAAAATTCTGTCTGATGTTTTTTCCTAGACAGTACTTATAAACGCATAACCTCAACATTTTTCTGGTTATAGGATAGCCAATATCTGCTAAGCATTTAATTCGACTACATAATTCTTCGTTCTGTACTGTCGTTAACGCATATGGTCGACTCATTTTGCTTTTCTCGGATATGTTTTGTTTGGCATATCGTTGAAATGTTCGACGAGGTATCTTATATATAGTCGAAGCCATCCTCTGCGATATCTCATTTTTTTACCTGCTCCAGAACTTGAACTAAATTCTCTTTCCACCATGTTTGGCGGATATTTACCATCAATGGGTTGATTGTAGCTTCTAGAGCAAGAAAATAGGGGTGGCACATATTGGGTACATTTGATAAAAATAACGAAGAGCTATTGAAACGATTGATGAAAAGGTCATACAAAGAAAAAAAAAATTGGATGATGTAGATGGGATGTCAAGGAATCGAATGATATGTCGCTCGATTTTTTTGGCCCAGTTTAAGGGTATTAAAAAAATTCGCACTTACCTGGGCGAAATTAGATCGAGAATGAAAATTGGCGAAAAAATGGAGAAAACGAGCTGTAACAAGTTGGTGTAAGGGTTTCCGATCGGTGAAAATGTTTTCTTTTCTTCATTATTTAGCATTGCCGACAAGATCCTGTGCCGCGGCGATGCTCTAGACGCGCGTATATATGAAATACGAAGGGTGGCGCATATTGGGTCCTGGCGCATATTGGGTACACCTACCTTATATGTATTATATAAATTGTATCTACGATTTTCGATTGTGTCATGCTTGTAAATACGTGTATATATTATTTATATTTACTGCATTTAATGAATAATTAATGAAAAAGCATTCCTAGTTCATTCCTCACCCATCATACAAATAGTTTAATGAAATGCGAGTCATTTCAATAAAATCATTTAATAATATAATAAAACGTACAATCATAGTGGAGAGATCATCAATCAATATTTGGTAATAGCCACTAGTATTATTATAACGTGGACAACAACAAAATTATTGTTTCATTGACTATTAAAGTCAATAAAACAATAATTTTGTTGTTTTAAGCGCTGTCTTAATGTTTTATTGACTATATGATCATATCACCATATTTAGAGTTCTTTTATAGTTAGGACAGGCAAATTCTTGTGGTGGTGCACACCTAAACGATCAACATTGTCGAGACCGGTATTAAACTTGCCAAGTGGGAAGTTTGAGGCTCATAAAATACACTCAAGGCGATTCGGGAAAGATTAAAAAGAGCCGAAACCCGTCGGGAAATTCCAGTCGTCCCGTGCGAATGCGTTCATCTCTCGACAGAACCATTGTGAGCTGTTTCATTTATGGAAGCTTTGTTGCACACATTCGAAACAACGTACGTTTCTCTCCCGCGACGTGCAGCCCGTCAAGGAAGATCACTTGCCCGCACAGCAGCTGAAGGATTTTGGTGACTGCACGTATGCAAATTTCGGAGGATTCAAGAAACTTCTCAGAGTAAACCAAACAGTCTCTGTATACGTGAATATAAACTACCTTCGTTGCTCAAGTTTGGGTTATGTCAGTAGGGAAATATCCTTACATGAAGAGTTATTGGAAAAAATGTTCCTCTTGCAAGATCGAAATATGTAATTGTTCTATATCACGCAGATATTTGAGTATATCGCATGCAACACTTCTCCACTGGACCGGGAAATAAAGAATCTCACGAGGAGCGATGTGAGTAATAGTTAACGGAAGTAGTTAATTATCGCGGTTTACTCAACACGGCGCGTATATTTATGCGTGCACCGCGGCAGGAAATAAATGGCTCTGTGTCTGGGGGGGGGGGGGGATATTGTTCCGAATCGACTAGTCGCGTTTTCATTACGCCACAAGACTTTTCGCGCATTATCAATTTGGAGCGGTTGAGCATTTTTGGTGGAATCGAAGCCGGTGCCATTGGCGCGAATCACACCCCGCGCGAAAATGAAAACTCAGTTTTACGTTGTGGAAAGGATATTTCGAAATTCACATTTCCCGAGTGTCCTGGCCGAGTATTTGAAAGTCACACTTTTTCGAAAATGATGCAATAGTCACCCGGGGTAAATTTAACCCTAGGCCATTTTGCAACTGGATAAATACTCGTAGAATACAATTAGAAAAGAAAAAAAAGTTTCGCGACAAATGTTGAACCTTCTCTTGCTTGATTACTTTGGGTGGCATTAAAATTTCAATTTTGCATATGATATATGCGACAACAAGGTACAGGATAAAAAAAATAAATAGCTTTACAAAAATAGATCTAAGATTTTTAGAGAAGATTTAAGATTTTTTTTAGAAATTATCAAGGAAAAAACGGTGAAATAGTACTAAATGTCAGTCTACAGTCGAAGGTTCAATCTACCATTCGGACGGCAGAGAGCAAGTCCCATTTTCTCAAATTCGACGGGCCGTATTTGAGGTCGAAACGAAAAATCTCGGTTGGATTTGGCTTAACGCAGGGTACTAGCAAGGGTTGAAAAGAGTCGGCCGGTTGGAGACGGCGACTGCGGGTGAGAAGAGCCGAGGCTGAATTACCGGCTGCGTTGCTCGCTCGCGCGGCCAGATGATGAATAGCTGAAAGCGATCGCGAGCTCGCTCGGGTCGGCCCAATACGGGCATAATGAATATCATTTCTTTTCGCGCACTGCGTGGCCACCTTGACCCACATTTAATGCTGCCGGCTCTCGAGAGCGAGCCAACGAGCGACACGTCATTTTGCCCGCGCTACTTTGCGTTACGTAAACCCCGAGAGCCGCGATAAATACGAGCCGCGCGCCAGTACTCGTCGCAACGCGCTTTTCCAATTTCCCGCGAAGCGTCTCCTCCGGCCTGATAAGCGCTCCCTAATACTTCGCAGATCAATTTTTCTCTTTCACTATACGACTTTTTAAGCACGGCAACGTCGTGGATCCAACGGTTTTTAATGGATCGTTTTTTTGGTAACGATTTTCTCGATGAGTCAGTTGTATTATAACCAGATGGTTTCGGCGCGGCTTGGTTTTTTCCACCCTTTTTCAATTCTGCAATTTAGTCATGTAATTGTCGAGTGTGTTTGAATTTATCACAGCAATACTCATGTCAACTAATCATATGAATGATGAGAACATTACTTACTCGTATACTACAGCTATCTCATGATGCGTGTCAATTATAAAAAAGCAATGCTCGGCGTTTTTGTAACAATCCTTTTATTGTATGGATGGTAACACTTTTTGTACTCATATTGTTTTCTCCACTTTATAATTTTCGTTAACTAATTTATTTATTTATCACCTAGTGATTGTCATGGGGTTATTTTCATTGTATTGATTAATTGATTCGAAGTCATACTGAACACTATGGTAAGAAGGAAAAAAGAGACGGGTATTTGAATTTCCCAGTCTAGTTGAATATTGTTACCGAGTCTGTTGATTTAACAGAAAACTGGATCCACTTATTTATTTTATTCACTGCCAGTTAATAATTATTGTTGCGGAACACTTATAAAATTCACCTGATAATCATTTGAATAATTGACAGACTTGGAAAGAGTGGCAAACTACCCACCGAAACGTCGCCTGTGTAATACAACTGACTCAATGAAGATCGTTAATTCTACATATTATCTTAAGAGACTCACAAGAACGGATAAATATGTTTTAGCTGAAGTACACTAATCGCCATCCGGGCAGCATATACTTAGTTGTACATATTGAGTCGGATGGTGGAAAAAAATATTTAGCTGAAGTTGAAATGTTTCATTTCGTCGTTTTGCTACTCCTTGTCCCAGCTCCACATACATGTATGCGTCCGACCTGTTTTGGTGCGAAAAATCTTTACGAAAATTGATCGATTTCTCATCGTGACGTCGCGGCGTTTTTGACGTGCGTCGTGAGCTTCGCACAACACTCGAGTCCCGGAGAAATCGTGACATCGTAATCGGGTCTTGCGCGATTGAATCGGTGTAAGTGTGTGTGCGCACGCGCTTTGTCGGAGGAGGACCAAGTGCTTTTTGGCTCGCAATTATTGCTTCGTCAAACGCTACGCCACAAATGAGCGGCGCCGCGACCTCATTCGAGGATCGCTCAATGATGTATCTTTCATTGTTGGCTTCTTGTCACACGAGCGGCGGGTGAATTAATGAGCTCGCGCACATTCTCGCTTTGGTTTATACTCTCTGAGGGCTTATCCACTTGCTGTCACTCAGTTGTAATTGATAGATTCAATGCGTATCCGACTCTTCTTGATTTTCCATTGGAAGAATCATTTTCAACTTTTTCGTCGATAGCTCAAATTATTTGTTCGTTCGTTTGTTGGTTTGTCCCTTTGCTTTGCGAACAGTTTGGAAAATATTCAAATTCTTATACATTTATCCCAATTATTATATGTGTGTCTGAACTCTTGAGATTTATACTCATTCGAGTCAGGTTGCACTTGAACGAAATAACGTCGTACAAAATTGAATGGCAAGTAGAATATTTCAAGTTAGAAACACTGAGGGGTTGGTTGACTTTGATGAATTGTTTATTCCCTTTTTTTTATTGCCTTAAATTAAATATAATATACCTAAAAATAATAATCCATTCCCATTCTAAGTAGAAATTTTTTCTCAAAATATCCATTTCACATAAAATTTTAACTGTAGATTCTCAGAAACATAATCCATCATTGTACCTTGTTTCTTTTATTCAAAAATATATTCCCTTAAATCAAGTATGCATGGGAATGAAAAATTCGTTTATTCGCGATTGCCAAATTTCAAGTGTGCGGCAGACGAAACGAGCGCTTCAAATGGAACAAGCGTACGATTGTTCCCGAGGCTCGTGTACAGGGCTCGCGTTTTGAAAGAGACGCGTCCTCGGTGACTTTCTCCCGGAGATATGTACACGGAAGACACAGCATGTGGTCGTTGATTGAATTAGGCGGGACCTATGGGCTTATCGCTGGGACAATAGTTCGGGTGATGGGCCGAGTGAGGTTCGGCTAGAGCCAGTTGGACAAGGCTCTGTCTCGAGAGCCGGTCGGACAAGGCCGCTGCCGCGGACAGGATGGCTCGGTGTATACGCATACATACATAGCGGTAATGAGGCGCGTTATACATGCGCGTGCAGTGCTACTCACCTTCAGAAAGTCGCGCAGCCACTTGAGCTCGGGTTTTGGGTCACCCACGACCTCGCACTCGATTATCACTGTGTCGCCCTCCTGCGCCTCCGTCGACAAGGGCTTCGTCAAGAACATCGGCACCTTCGAATACCTGCAGTACATCGAAACGAGCCATTGATCAATTTTTCATGTTTTATTTTTTATCATTTCCTTCTTGAACGTCTCGGACGGCTCGGGCGAGACATTGTTAAATTTGAAAAGCGCCCGATGCGAATTTCAGCTCTCTCGAATAACTATAAGTGCCAAGATAAATATACCAGTATTTCGGACACCCGCGAACTTTCATTATTATTTTAATTGTCATCCATCGAATTCGTTGGAATTTTATTCTAACGATGTTATTATTAGTTATTCAATCTTCAACAAATGGCTGTTTCCATTGATTTCCAATTCACCCAATGGCATGAGTAATACTGGTTAAGTAAGCAACAGTTGATACATGAATAAAAAGACCTCATTACATTTACGTCATTGTCAGAGGTGCTTCGTATTTCCAGAGGTCCAAAAGTCGGCCAAAATAACGACAATTTTACCATTTTATGAGTAATTTGTCAACCGATACCATATTTTCGATCATTAGCAATCATCATTTCATTCAAAGCAGGTCTCCGAGCTTACAATCACTAGTATTTTGATACTTTGTGGTACAACCCAAGTAAAAAGATACCAAATAGATAGGGAATAAATATCCGGGCAGACCTTCTTACTTGGGCGCTCGATATACCTCGAATAGTTATAAATCCGAAACAGACTCACGGAACATCAACATCCGGTGGATTGACAACGACGTGAGGCGAGGAATCGTCGGCCAGCGGGGCGAGCTCGTCGTCGGGCCCGATCACGGACACGCGAGTCGTGGTCTCGGCTCGGCCGACCTCGTTGGTCGCCGTGCACGTGTAGACACCCGCGTCCCTGCTCGTGGCTTTGGTCAGAATCAGCTCGGCCGTACCGTCGTGGCTCAGCGTCATCGCCGCCGTCCTCCGAGGCCGCAGGCGTATGCCGTCTCGATACCTGCGAAAATACCACCACATCTCACCGATCTGTCGCTTTCGGTTGGATTAACCGTCGCTCTGAAAGAGACGTGCACTCACCACGCGATGCCGACGCTGGGGTACGCCTCGATTTGAGCCGCGAGCCTCAGCTGCTGGCCGGCCTTGACGGCGTACGCCACGTCCAGGGCGTACAGGAACTCGGGAGCTATGTAAGCCCTGATGCCCTTGTCGACGACCAGGACACACGCGCACGACACCGAGCCGTTGGCGTTTTTCGCGCGCGCAGTGTACTGGCCGGCGTCCTCGAGGCTCGACCTCGCGATCTCCAGGGTGTGGAAGTGAGACTCGTCGATGTAAATCGAGTGCGTCGCTGCGAACAAGTCGGACGCGAATTCGAGTATTGCCGAGGGCTTTTCCACCTGTCAGTACTCCCGGAAGGCGTAACATGCAGTTCTTGCGGGGTACTGCAGATTTACGAGAGAATAATACCCGTTGTTCTTGGCAATATATTAACCAAGAGTTATTATTACATATGATAACTTGAATGCAGTACCGCGGAGTACTAAAACATGAAGGGAGTACCGAGGTGAGAAGGCCCTCGAACTTTGGGTCGAGTTGATCGGCTCGTTCGACAACTCGTGTGAAAAAAAATCGTACATAATTCGTTCCCGAAAGTAGAATGACATTATTTTGGCGTAATCAATACATATATGGCTCAAATGGATTATGGGCCTTATCTTTACTTATAGTGAACGTCCAGACATTTCATGTACGATTTCTTATCTATTATACCTGGATGAATCATGTATAAAGGAGCTATGTCTTCACTAAGCATGAAGAAGCCATTTCAAACCGATTGAACTGAAAGACTTTGACTAAAATGTAACATCTATTCATGATAATTCTTATGTTTTGCTGTGTGGGAAGAAATTTCAAATCTCTCCTTTTGTGATTCACTCATAATTTCAACTACTTCAATTAAATTACCACACATTGTGCCAAAACGCTTACAATTATTCCAAGAAATAATTGACAATGCAGTTATAATTATTACAATAACATAATACAGTTTTTATCAATGTAATTATGGAATCAATAATTGAAGAATAAAGAATTGATCGTATTGAATTTAAAAAATGAACTGATCGTTCAGGTCGATCAATTTATGAACGAATTCTCAATGATCAATATGCGCGTAAAGAAAAAAATTAACAAATTTATTGCCTACAAGATTGGATAATTTCCTTGTCCTCCTTGAGCCAAGTTACTTCCGGTTCAGGGTTCCCAAAAACTTGACAGGTCAGTCTTACGGGGTACGAAGTTTGCACTCTTCTGTCGCGGAGCCTCATTGTGAACTGCGGTGGCCCATCTTCGGTGAGTCCATCCATGAACCTGTCACACGTTATCGTACAAATATTTATTTGATTTGAAATGAAAAAAACAGTAAATCGTATATATATGCATGCATCGTAATACCTTTTTTTGAGTCGCGTATCGGCGCTCAGGATTTTCGGATCGTTAACAACCAAGACTCTTCCGTACGACGATACTTTGCCAGCTTTATTCGACACTTCGCAAATGTATTTACTCGAGTCGTTCTCGTTGATGTTGTTCAGCATCAGGCAACACTTTGATCTCTCATTCCTGATGACATATCGGGAATCCGCGGAAGGATCGATTTCGGTTGTTTCGCGAAGCCACTTTACGTCGAACTTCGATTCGCTTCGAATCTGAAATTTCGTATAGAATATTATGATGGATTGACTCGCGTGATTCAGTTGCAGCATTACGCAAATTAGTTTGATTATTTAGGAACATCTTAAAAATGCAATTCTCTTTGGAAACGTTGATGACACAACATGAAAATACAAAGAGTTTGGGTGACTCCATTGCTTGCATGGCACGAATCAAGTATAGCCAATGAAGCACTCACTTCGCATTCCAAGCTGACGGTCGAGCCTACGAGTGCCTTCAATTGTCCAGGGAGGATCCTCGTGAATTCGGGTATCGCGACATCGTCGCTCACTGTCGCCGAGCCGCTCATTGTGACAGACTCTCCCCATCCGTAGCGGTTCCTCGGAGTCACGCGGAATTTGTATTCGCCGCCGGGTCGAAGGTTGAATGCGTCGAACGAGTTGATAGGCGAAATGCCAAGCTGCCAGTCGGGTGGGAACAAAAAGAAAAATTCCATTTTAATCTTCGCACTAGGAATAGACAACAAACAGAAAGCCACTGAGATATATAGTAGCTCGAAAAATGTCAAGGGTGGAACGTCCACGAAAATTCAAAATTACTTGACGGATTCTAAAAACAAACTTTCATTTTGGCAGGCCGAGTTAACGAGGCGGAACTCAACTCGAGATTACAAATTTAACTTGATCAACCAGCGTCAACTCTCATCATTTCCTGTGTGCTCTATGAAATGCTCGTAAAATCTAATCTTGGTGTAAGTAACTCGTGCCGGATCAAACAAGTCTGCCACGAATGGTTTATCCGAATCGAAGAATTTTCAATATTCATACACATTACTTATGAAAATTCATTGTAGAGCTGATTCGATCGGCATATTCTTCCGAAGAATCTTGGAATCTTGAGTAACGCGATATATGATTGAAAGGCCTACTGATGATATTTGAATGAAAAATGCTAATTGATGATAGGGTTCACTAGCGAGAAGTATTAAATTATATTTATAACAACCTCGACCCATCGAGCGCCACCTTCTCCTCCCATCTGCCAGGCGTCAACTCGGTACGCGATGACCGGGGCCGGCCCACGCTGATCTGCCTTGCCCCAACTCAGGGAGAGCCAATTTCGCCCACCATCTACGACGATAGGCTCGCTGCTAATTGATCCCGGAACGTCTGCATTCCGAATAATAAAGACCATTAATCATCATTAGATACTCGGGATGCATCCGAATTGATTGACTAATATGAATATTTGTTAGCTAAGGGAAACAATATTTTCCAGTATGAATGATTGTTAATGAATGAAGTAAACAAATATTTATCAATTTTTCTTTCAAATCATCTTAATTTTTATCCAAATTATTATCTGAATTTACATTCATTATATTTCTGATAGATGATTGCACAATTTGATATTTCATCCACTCAAATGAATTCAAATTTCTGTATTCGTACTTTTGACTGTCCGGATGAAAACTTCCGTTTCCACTACCTGATATTACAAAATTACCATCCAAATGACCCACGCTCTAATAAATATATTTACTTGAATCTGATACATTTATTTTTCTCAATTTCAGTACTACAACATCTTTTCCACTTATCATTGTCTTGCGAGAAATTTGTTTTCTAGAAACTTTGTATTCCACCCGTGATGCGCACTCGATACAAACATGCAAAAATGCTAGGAATTCATGAGAAAAAAGGTTCGATTAATCCAATCTTTTTTTCCTCAGGTCCTTGTCAATTGCAAAACTCGTGGACAAATCTCCCAAGCCGATGTACCTTGACGAGCCAGCAGCTCGGAGTCCGAATCATGCCTACGATACCACTGTAACGTCAATCTTCCCACTACTTTTTTTTCATCTTCCAAAAGTCTCTGATCGTCGCAAAAATGATTACCATGAAAACTCATTTCACTTGCGATGTACTCATAACCCGAGGCTCAGAGGCCGTCTACAAAGTAGCACTGTCGACAAGCGAGAAAATTAATCGTGACGAGTCGGACATGTTATACATATGGACAAATCGTGGTAAAATTTCCGCGGGACACGAGACCAAAGTCGCACGTGTAATTGGACCGCGCGCAACGAACTAAATTACAAAATTGGTTGGAGAGAGAGGCGCCTCTCTTGACGACCAGTCGTTGGCGGGGAGAGAGAGCCCGACAAAAATAGTACGCGAGGGGGTTGCCTCTAAATCAGTGAGTGGGTGCGTGGGATGGCTGGACAATAATTTTCAGTTGTTTTGACCTCTTTCGCGAAGAGTAACATTCTTCCCCTCATGTTTATTCCAAGATTTCAACTACGAGAGGCGTGTTGATCATTTTTTCTCTTCTCCTCTCCGCAAAACTAATTATAACCGACATAAAAGTCCAGCAGATCTGTGGATCGTACTCGTTCACTCGGATGATTTTCGAACGAAACGTGCGAGAAGCACTCCATACTCACTTCTGAGGTAAGCTTGCTGCTCTTTGGCGTGTATGTCAGATAGCCGACTGGATAAACTCATCCTCTCGGCTGTAGGAGTAAGAGACCTTGCCCTCTGCCTCACCTGCATCAACACAATAAATAATAAATTTAGTTCTCAAAACAGGATACAACCTCATAAGACTTATTTTACATACACAAATAGGCTGGATGTACAATCATTCACCATTCACGGAATCTCATGTGGAGATTTGACAGTTAGAAAACCAGAGATCGTAAATACCTAGCGTCTGTCCGATCCTCTGGAGATATTTTTGGATCATTATTTACTTTTTGCATCGACAGGACAGGACCCGTATTACAATTTTTATCGAGATTGGTCACTCAAAGTTGAAACCATCTCTCTTTATTGGTCTACCCGTGATATGCATTATTTTAATACCGAGATCAATTTTTCGACTCGATAAATATCATTTTAAAAATTTTAAACGGTGATTCAATATTGTGAAAATCTCGTGACTACATCTCGTGAAATGATGAGATTCGTAAAGCAGAGATAAGTTGGTTCTTTGTTTTTTTTTACAGATCAATGACCTTTCCAAAACGTGAATGATGGAGCTATTCTCGTAAGTTTAGTATGTTGAGATTCATTTGCTTCCTCGTCAATCTTAAAATAAGATAAAACAATTCCACTTCTAATTTCCAATGTTTTCCGCTGTTGTTAGAAGTATTTAAATACTATAACACACTACATTATACATCTTGCATGATTCAGAGAATAGTGACTCTTTTTACCAACCTTTATTGAAAAGAAGGACCTGTCACAGCCATACAAATTTTTCACAAGAATGCAGTAGGTACCTTCGTCTTCCATGTTCACTCTGTTCAGGGTTAGTCTTACGTAATCGGCAATCACCTCTCTGTGAGATCGTGGTCCATCTGTGATGTCTCGCATGCCTTTCATCCAAATAACTAAACATCGATATGAGTTTAAATTTCAAACCCAATAAAAAGTGATCGATAAAAAGTTTATTGTAAAATGATGTATCAATTAATTTGCCATATCGACCTATGTAAAAAAATGTCTGGTAGTAATGGTTTTGCAGTAATCTGACACTCAAAATCTGGCCAGAAACATTGAACACTTCTGCAAGATTCTTGCCAAACTATCGCCAGACTTCCGCCAGACTATTTTTTCACGCGAGGATCAATACATGGTTATTTAACACTATAGATTTCCGTGATGACTGCACCATCGATACAAATCTGTATGAAATTATTCAGAGTTTGATTGCCTTATTGCTACTCAAAAATTGAATGGGAACGCAATAAAAGTTTAAACGGCTAAAAATTTATAGTGCAAAAATTCGGAGTCTTGGATTAGTCTCCGAGTCTCCTGAGTCTTTGAAATACCTCTCGGACGTGGGGTTCCACTGATTCTGAAGGAAATAGAAACGGCTTCTCCATCCACGACTTGCATGACTTTTTCTGCAGGGCGCGAAACAAACATAGCTGGTTTTCCTAGGTCATCGAATTTACTCAGTGGTATCACCTCGACGTTGGCACTAGTATCTACGTGGCCGTAGTCGTTGCTCACCCGGCAAACATAAGTGCCAGCTTCTGATTCTGTAGCCTCTGGTAAGATAAATGTGTAAATGCCGGATTCAGCAAAAGTACGAATTTTCGGACTAGAAATTGGCTCTCTTCTGTCTCCTCTTGCCCGAAGCCACGTGACCGTGGGCGTCAGTGTATCTGAAATGATATTCACACTCAGGGAATTCAATCAGACCCACAAGGGAACATCCACGCAGGCCTGCAGAAGCTGGACTTCTATAAAATTTTGCAAGTACGTTTCTACGTTAGAGAAAAGCTTTGACCAAGCGTTTGGTCTGACGATTCCCTGAGGCACTTCATGAATCATTATTGATTTCTACACAGAGTCATGTTCGTACTTATACTACTGATATTCAAAATAAATAATAATTCATTGAATATTCCATGAAAATCGAAGAATGGGGCAACATTTTTGTACTGAACTTCTTTTCATCGAGGTAAGGAAGTTACCTACTTACAAATTTCATCGATAGTTAGTTCTTGGACTTCGTGTACTTTCTTTGTCAGTCGTACATAAGACATTTTCAATGATCAGATTACCTTTTATTTCTACCTGTAGTGCGATAGTTCCTCCAGCAGGTACTTTATAATCAGCAAGAGAAGTTGATATGTGTGGAAGTTTTTCGCGATCTTTCCCATAAATGTTTTGACGAGCATTAAAAACGTAATCCGGTTTTCGAGTATGTAACCTTCGATTTTCAAGTCCTAAAAAAATTTAAGTCATTGTTAAGATAATCGAACATTGCTTCTTATTATACTCATTACTTTTTTCCACTGTATCAAGAATAAAAGATCATGTAATGTCCTTCGACCATTAATGTTTGAAGAAATTTAAATGGTAATTACAACTCATTTGATATGTAATTTATGACGCACCATCAAAATGAACCATTCGTCGAATTTGGTCGACCGATTTGATACCAGGTGCTTGATAGTTGTACTGTCCAATGTTGGAAAGATCAGGCTCAGATCCTCGCAATTGACAAGAACTATTAGCAAGAAAAGAATGCCTGAATCGATCACCTCGAAGGAGTCGTTCATCTCTTAACCATGAAATTGATTGTGTCAATTGTCCCCCGCAACGTGATCCTGAAATTGTTTCATGATCTGGCTTTAAAGAAAAGAAAATTTCCATGCCTACGCTTTTTTCTTGTCTATATTATGATATATTATGGCTAAATACCATTCAATAAAGTAACTATAACAATCAGTCATCATAAATTTTTGTGAAATGGATTTTGATTCCTTCGATAGGCACTATTCCACCTCAAATTTCGATTTTTTGAAATGGAAGTATGTAAATATCTATGGATTTATTGGTTCCTCAAAGAGAAAGCTTTGTGACGGGGCGAAAATTGACCGCTCGAATCAGATTTCAGAACTTCCGTTACTATGTCAATTCTAATGAAATTTGCTATACTAAAGTAGTGAAGTACTACATCAGTAAAGTACTATACTAGGAAAATTTCCTATAAATCGAATACTGAATATGTTATTTTTTTCTAGTGATGATTTTTTGTACAGTAAAGGTTACTAATATCACTAAGTTAGCCCCGCATTGCATTAGAAAACCTATTAAAAATCTAGTTACCATCACTAAACTTTTCTCTCAGTTTAGCAACGGTTGTTGAGTAGTTTCAAAAAACTAGTTTTAGGTCCATTCGTCGATGGCAAAGTTCTTATTCTACATAGCAACCGCTTTTCACACAAAACGATTAATAGAATTAAAAATGATTAAGGGGTAATATACCTTTGTGACTTTTTTTCCAATTTTTTTTTATTGGCTTACACACTCCATAAACTATCTAAGAATGACATGAAAAGTGGATCAAGTGGGGGAAGAAGTTCTAAGTGCCTCAAAAAATATATTCTTTGATCAAAGTCGTATATTATTAGTATTGTACTCAAAACTTTGAACGCATTTATCTCGGAACCGTCTTTTTTGACATTAGCCTACCGATAGCGCCGTCAATTTTCAACCGATTCACTTCAAATTTAAACTGTAGCTTAGAAACATGATTTTCAAGTGAACGTCTGATATTTTGATTTTTACCGATTTTTTTGCGAAAAAAAAAGAAAAAAAATTCAAATTGACGCCATTTGGCCCCAAATTCGAATTTCGAAAAAATGGCCCGATGTTCACTGAGTTTTTTTATTTTACTTCAAAACCCCGTTCGATTTTTTCTTCTAGGGTCAAAATTGTGACCTGTAGCGGTAGGCTAGTAGAGAAAAAGTAAACAAATTTTTTCTTCTTTGACGAGCTGGTACGCCGCCATTTTGTATTTTTTAGAAAAAAGATAGTGTGTTTCCTGTAGTTGAAGAGTAGTACTTTCATATGCAACAAACCCCATATTCCTAAGATTTTTCGTGCGCTTATGATAAGTGTTTGAAAATGACCTCGAAATCGGAGGTCACAAAGGTATATTACCCTTTAATAGAACATCTCCGCAAATTCAAACTCCAAGTAGACATGAAGATAGCCTATTTGTAACTAAAACCCATACTCCAGTAAATGTCCCAGTAAATGTTTGTAATGAAATTTATTCAAAGATTTTCTAAAAAAGAAAGTGATAGTCTCATTGAATTTTTTGGCAGAATAAGCATAATTAACTTGTTTTATCAAATATAAAACTCTTTTTCGGCTTTTATGGAACACAAGTATGCATATTGGGTCTAACTACTTTATCGAGCCACAATTACACTTCTATTGCGTGGTTCGACAGATCCTTTCAAAACTTCTGTATACAAAACTTAGTAGTTTTGATAATTACCATTAACAGGGCCACTAGGTGCTGAAGGCGATGGTTTATATACAGAATAAACTCTAACAGTAGCTTCTGTCGATGATTGGCCATAAGAATTTTTTGCTTGGCAAGCGTAGTACCCCGCATCTTCTAACTCTGCAGAAGGTATTTCTAAAGTTGCCATTCCATTATCATATTTAGTTCGTTCACGTCCTCCAGTTCGTACTCTATCTCCATTTTTCATCCACGTAACTTGAGGTTCAGGTTGTCCAACTGCTGTACAAATAAGTCGTATATGTGATCCTTCAGCCACTGTACAATCTATCAGTCGAGTGCAGAAAGTTGGAATCCTCCCATGCTGAAATAAAAACCAACTTAAATTCTCAAAATTTCTTGATATTCAAGAAATTTAAAATTAGGGGAGAAATTGAATTTAATATACGTAGACTGTGTTAAAACCATTATTGCATATCATACTCACACCCAACAGTTTATTCTTGGGAACGTTTGAATCCAATACTCCTTCGTAAATAGCAGCATTCCTAGACTCAAATCGTCTGCGAGAACGGCTTAATGCTAAACTATCAGATACAGACATGGAGTAGTCGCTTGAATGAAAAGACTTGTGAGTATATGTAGGATGTTCGAAGTCGATTTTAGTTGTATCATATAATCTTCCATAGGGTCGCCGTTTTTAATCCAGCTTCTAAATTGAGCGATGATGTTGACGAACTGTTATATTTTCTGATGTTATCGAAACCATATAGTGATCTTCCAGCAGATGATAAATCTGGAATACTAGTACCGGTAAAAAGTGAAGAATGAGATGATCTCAGTTCATGATCTGGGCGCAATAAATCTTCCCGGGAAATTGACAAATACTTCATGTCCTTTTTATATTGTAGGCGATTCGAATCTTGTATACTATCCAATTTTAGATGAGATAAGCTGCTACTGGGAAGTGTTTTATAATCTGATCGAATAGAACTCTCCTTATCCACTATTTTATGTTTATTATAGAATGATTCTCCACAGAATTTTGAATATTTTTTCGTTGGTGTTGACCTATCTCGGACATAGCCACTATCAAATGAAGATGAATCAGTATATGTAGAGTTTCCATAATAATCACTATGAGTGGAATCTGAAAACACTTTTCTCTCCCTTTTGAAATTATCAGATTCCGTAGCCGTTGTAATGTCGCAATTGTTGCGCTGCTTATATTTTTCTCTGTGGATTATATTATCTTTCGGTATAGTTTCTACCCTGGGTTTTTCGACGATTTCCAGATTCTTCGCCTTGAATTCCTCCTGTCTTTGTCCTTCTTTCTCTTTTTCATGACCTTGTACATGCCGTTGGAATGATTTATTGGTTTTTTCTTCCTCAACAATCTTTTTTCTCTCAAATGAATCTCCTTTGGATAGATCTATTGCTTGAGCCTGCTCTTTTTGCTTCAAATCCCGTAAATTTGAATGCCGCTTTTGACGAACATTATATCCACGATCACTGATAGCTTCGTCAATCTCAACATTAGGTATTGTACTTCTAACATTTTCACCACTTGTAACTTTAGGTTGAGTGACTTTACTAGTGAGTTTCTCCTCCGTATCTTGGATATTAGTAACTAACTCGATTAACATCGGTTCATACGATATTTGATCTTCTACGATAAACCCTAACTGTTCTTTCAGTTCTTGAAGTGGAGGGATAAGAGTTTCCAATATATTTGCTATCTTAGAGCCTGGAGGTAAGGGTTCGATGAATGAAGTATCAGTGAGTGTTGAAGTTGTTTGATTTGCAAGAAAAGGTAAATGCGACCCCAATTCTACCAAAGATGAAGCCAAGTTTTGCAAAGAAGGAATGTCTTTACCATCGTAAGATATTGTTGCGATAGATTGAAAATCTTGGAATGATTCTTGAGTGTATGCGATGGATAATTGTAGATTTGACAAACATTCAACTAAAGCATGAATTCTACCATGTTGACTTTCTACCTCATTTATTGCTTCGTCTGGGAAAGCGTCATCAACAATGGAAGTGATGGATTGTTGCAATTTTTGGAGAGGTTCTTTTATTTGGGACCATATAAGACCATCGTCGACTGATGTAGCAGATAACAAGTGTGTTCGTTCTTCTCCTTCCCTCACCGATTTCTCGGCAGCTTCTTTCTTCATGAGCTCTTCTTCATTCTTCTTCAAGCTCTTACATTCTTCCATCTGCATTCGATCTGCCTCTTCCCTCGACACTACCTTAGCTTCTTTGACCATCTTACGCTCTTCTTTCTTCTTTACGCTCTCACGTTCTTCCTGTTCTTTTCTCTTTTCTTCCTCCCTCAATAACTTTTCAGTCGCTTTTTTCTTTTGCTGTTCCTCTTCCTGCTGCTTTTGCTCTGCTTCTACTCTCACTGATTTCTCAGCTGCTTCTTTTTGTTTACGATCCTCTTTTTTCTTCTCCGATTTCTCTCGTTCTTCTTCCATCTTTCTCTCTTCTTCTTCCATCAATAATTTTGCAGCCGCTATCTCCCTAAGCCGCTCCTCCTCTTCCCTTAGTCTTTCACGTTCTTCCTGTTGCTTTCGCTCCTCTTCTTCTCTCGCTGATTTCTCAGCTGCTTCTTTCTGTTTACGATCCTCTTCTTCCTTCTTGATTTTCTCACGTTCTTCTTCTTTCTTTCTCTCTTCTTCTTCCCTTAATAATTTTTCAGCCGCATCCTTCTTTTGCTGTTCCTCTTCCTGTTGCTTTCGCTCATCTTCTTCTCTTGCTGATTTCTCAGCTGCTTCTTTCTGTGTACGATCCTCTTCTTCCTTCTTGATTTTCTCTCGTTCTGCCTCCTTCTTTCTCTCTTCTTCTTCCTTCAGTAATTTTGCAGCCGCTATCTCCCTAAGCCGCTCCTCCTCTTCCCTTAGTCTTTCACGTTCTTCCTGTTGCTTTCGCTCCTCTTCTTCTCTCGCTGATTTCTCAGCTGCTTCTTTCTGTTTACGATCCTCTTCTTCCTTCTTGATTTTCTCACGTTCTTCTTCTTTCTTTCTCTCTTCTTCTTCCCTTAATAATTTTTCAGCCGCATCCTTCTTTTGCTGTTCCTCTTCCTGTTGCTTTCGCTCATCTTCTTCTCTTGCTGATTTCTCAGCTGCTTCTTTCTGTTTACGATCCTCTTCTTCCTTCTTGATTTTCTCTCGTTCTGCCTCCTTCTTTCTCTCTTCTTCTTCCTTCAGTAATTTTGCAGCCGCTTCTTCCCTATGCCACTCCTCCTCTTCCCTTAGTCTTTCACGTTCTTCCTGTTGCTTTCGCTCCTCTTCTTCTCTTGCTGATTTCTCAGCTGTTTCTTTCTGTTTACGATCCTCTTCTTCCTTCTTGATTTTCTCACGATCTTCTTTTTTCTTTCTCTCTTCTTCTTCCCTTAATATTTTTTCAGCCGCTTCCTTCTTTTGCTGTTCCTCTTCCTGCTTCAGTTTTTCACGTTCTTCGTGTTGCTTTCGCTCTGCTTCTTCCTTCGCCGATTTTTCAGCTGCTTCTTTCTGTTTACGATCCTCTTCTTCCTCCTTTATTCTCTTACGTTCTTCCTCCTTTTTTCTCTCTCCTTCTTCCCTTAATAATTTTTCAGCAGCTTCCTTCTTTTGCCGCTCCTCCTCTTCTCTTAGTCTTTCACGTTCTTGCTGTTGCTTTCGCTCCTCTTCTTCTCTTACTGATTTCTCAGCTGCTTCTTTCTGTTTACAATCCTCTTCTTCCTTCTCGATTTTCCTACGTTCTTCCTCCTTTTTTCTCTCTACTTCTTCCCTTAATAATTTTTCAGCCGCTTCCTTCTTTTGCCGCTCCTCCTCTTCTCTTAGTCTTTCACGTTCTTCCTGTTGCTTCCGCTCCGCTTCTTTTCTCGCTGAATTCTCAGCTGCTTCTTTCTGTTTACGATCCTCCTCTTCCTTCTTGATTTTCTCACGTTCTTCCTCTTTCTTTCTCTCTTCTTCTTCCCTTAATAATTTGTTAGCCGCTTCCTTCTTTTGCTGTTCCTCTTCCTGTTGCTTTCGTTCTGCTTCTTCTTTCGCTGATTTCTCAGCTGCTTCTTTCTGTTTACGATCCTCTTCTTCCTTCTTGATTTTCTCACGTTCTTCCTCTTTTTTTCTCTCTTCTTCTTCCCTTAATAATTTTTCAGCCGCTTCCTTCTTTTGCTGTTCCTCTTCCTGTTGCTTTCGCTCTGCTTCTTCTCTCGCTGATTTCTCAGCAGCTTCTTTCTGTTTACGGTCCTCCTCTTCTTCCTTCTTCAATTTCTCTCGTTCTTCTTCCTTCTTTCTCTCTTCTTCTTTTTTCAGTAATTTTGCAGCCGCTTCTTCCCTATGCTGCTCCTCCTCTTCCCTTAGTCTTTCACGTTCTTCCTTTTGTTTTAGCTCCTCTTCTTCTCTTGCTGATTTTTCAGCTGCTTCTTTCTGTTTACGATCCTCTTCTTCCTTCTCGATTTTCCTACGTTCTTCCTTTTTTTTTCTCTCTTCTTCGTCCCTTAATAATATTTCAGCCGCTTCCTTCTTTAGCCGCTCCTCCTCTTCCCTTAGTCTTTCACGTTCTTCCTGTTGCTTCCGCTCATCTTCTTCTCTTGCTGATTTCTCAGCTGCTTCTTTCTGTTTACGATCCTCTTCTTCCTTCTCGATTTTCCTACGTTCTTCCTCCTTTTTTCTCTCTTCTTCGTCCCTCAATAATTTTTCAGCCGCTCCCTTCTTTTGCCGCTCCTCCTCTTCCCTTAGTCTTTCACGTTCTTGTTCTTGCTTTCGCTCCTCTTCTTCTCTTGCTGATTTCTCAGCTGCTTCTCTCTGTTTACGATCCTCTTCTTCCTTCTTGATTTTCTCACGTTCTTCCTCCTCCTTTCTCTCTTCTTCTTCCCTTAATAATTTTTCAGCCGCTTCCTTCTTTTGCCGCTCCTCCTCTTCCCTTAGTCTTTCACGTTCTTCCTGTTGCTTCCGCTCATCTTCTTCTCTTGCTGATTTCTCAGCTGCTTCTTTCTGTTTACGATCCTCTTCTTCCTTCTCGATTTTCCTACGTTCTTCCTCCTTTTTTCTCTCTTCTTCGTCCCTCAATAATTTTTCAGCCGCTTCCTTCTTTTGCCGCTCCTCCTCTTCCTTTAGTCTTTCACGTTCTTCCTGTTGCTTTCGCTCCTCTTTTTCCTTTGCCGATTTCTCAGCTGCTTCTTTTTGTTTACGGTCCTCTTCTTCTTTCTTCGAATCCTCTCGTTGTTCCTCCTCCTTTCTCTCTTCTTCTTCCCTTAATAATTTTTCAGCCGCTTCCTTCTTTTGCCGCTCCTCCTCTTCCCTTAGTCTTTCACGTTCTTCCTGTTGCTTCCGCTCATCTTCTTCTCTTGCTGATTTCTCAGCTGCTTCTTTCTGTTTACGATCCTCTTCTTCCTTCTCGATTTTCCTACGTTCTTCCTCCTTTTCTCTCTCTTCTTCGTCCCGCAATAATTTTTCAGCCGCTTCCTTCTTTTGCCGCTCCTCCTCTTCCCTTAGTCTTTCACGTTCTTGCTGTTGCTTTCGCTCCTCTTCTTCTCTTGCTGATTTCTCAGCTGCTTCTTTCTGTTTACGATCCTCTTCTTCCTTCTCGATTTTCCTACGTTCTTCCTCCTTTTTTCTCTCTTCTTCGTCCCTCAATAATTTTTCAGCCGCTTCCTTCTTTTGCCGCTCCTCCTCTTCCCTTTAGTCTTTCACGTTCTTGCTGTTGCTTTCGTTCCTCTTCTTCTCTTGCTGATTTCTCTGCTGCTTCTTTCTGCTTCTTTCTGTTTACGATCCTCTTCTTCCTTCTCGATTTTCCTACGTTCTTTCTCCTTTTTTCTCTCTTCTTCGTCCCTCAATAATTTTTCAGCCGCTTCCTTCTTTTGCCGCTCCTCCTCTTCCCTTAATCTTTCACGTTCTTGCTGTTGTTTTCGCTCCTCTTCTTCTCTTGCTGATTTCTCAGCTGCTTCTTTCTGTTTACTGTCCTCTTCTTCCTTCTTCTGCTTCTCACGTTCTTCCTCCTTCTTCCTCTCTTCTTGTTCCGTCAATAGTTTTTCAGCCGCTTCCTTCTCTTGCCGTTCCTTTTCTTGCTTCAGCCTTTGACATTCTTCCTTTTGCTTTTGCTCTGCTTCTGTTCTCGCTGATTTCTCAGCTGCTTCTTTCTGTTCACGGTCCTCTTCTTCCTTCTTCAACTTCTTACGTTCCTCCTCCTTTCTCTCCTCTTCTTCCTTCAGTAATTTTTCAGTCGCTTCCTCCTTTTGCCGCTCCTCCTCTTCCCTTAGTCTTTTAAGTTCTTCCTGTTCCTTTCGCTCTGCTTGTTCTATCGCTATTTTTTCAGCTGCATCCTCCGTCTTCCGCTCTTCTTCCTGCTTTAACCTTCTACTTTCTTCTTCTTCCTCCAGCTCTGCTCCTTTTGTAGCAAATTCTTCAATTGCTTTTCTTTGCTCGTTTTCCTCTCTTTCTTTTTGTGATCTTATATATTCTTCATTCTGTTTTTGTTCTTCTTCTTGCTTCGCCAATTTCTCATCTGTTTCTTTCTGATCTTTCTTTTCTTCTTCTCTCAACGATCTCTCAACATCTGACTCCACGTGCTCGTCTTCTCTTCTCAGGTTGTCAGCTTCTTTTCTTTGCCGCTCTTTTTCTCCCTCATCCAGTCGTTCACCTCCTTTTTCCTGATCCAGTTCTCCTTTCTCCCTCTGTAATTGTTCAGTTTTCTCTCTCTGCTTGAGCTCTCCTTCCTCCATCGAGTCATCAACTTCTTTTTCTCGACGCTCTCTCTCTTCTGCCCTTAATCCCTCTACCCCTTCTTTCTCCTCTCGCTCATGTTCCGTCTCATCAGATCCCCGTGTATTCTGACGCTTATCTTCCTCCTTCATCCTCTGAACCTCTTCCTCCTGCCTTCGGTCGTCTTCTTCTTTTTTCTGTAACTCCTCGGATTTTTGAATCACTGTCCGATTCTCTGATTCCTCTTCCAATTTATCTTTCTCTACTTCTCGGATATGCTGCTCTTTTTCCCGTAGATTTTCAGTATTTCCATCCTCCATCCGCTCTTCTTTCTTCCTTGACTTCTCATTTTCTTCTCTCTGTTTGCATTCATCTCCTTCTCTCAATAGTTCCTCAGTTTCTTCCTTACTGATTTGCTCGACCTCCATATTTTCTCTCGGTATTGCTTCATTTTTTCCAAATCCTTCAATTTCTTCTTTTCTTTGATATTCGTCGTCTTCCTCCAAGAACCCATCTTCATCAAGTTCTTCGGCCATTGTTTGATCATGTACTTCACTCTCATCTCCATGTTGCATTCCAATCTCAGATGCAGTTTCAAATTCTTCTCTTTCAGTTTGGATCTCAGAAGTTTCTTGTTCAAAAATAATGTGCTCTTCAACTATTAATCCTAAGCGTTCTCTCAGCTCTTGTAATGGCGTTATCAGAGTTTTCAATGCTTTCGCTATATTTGTCTTATCTGATATTCCATCAAAATCTGTAGTATTCTCTTCTAAGATACTTTGACTTGCTATAGACGGTAGATGCTCACCTAATTCTTCAAGTGATAAGGCCAAATTCTGAAGAGCTGGTAAACTATGTTCTTGCCACGTACTTACCGTCAGCTGCTCAGAACCACTACTCACTATCTGTTGCATAGCAGCAATTGACAATTGTAAATTCATCAAACGCTCGATAACGATGTGATCTTTACTACTTTGATTTTCTACTTTACTCGCTTTCTCTATATCAAATGGAGTCTCTAGTATCAATGAAATAGATTGCTGTAAATTATCTAATGGTTCGTTGATTAAAGACCATAAAGCAGTCACGCTCTCTCGTCTTTTTGTTTCAATTTCGGATGCTGATTCTGTCGAGCCAGTCGCTATCACTTCTATCGCTTTGTTCGTTTGAATACTTAAATCAAGTTCTTGTGGAACCAACGTATCAAATGCTACTGTTTCTGAGTCTAATACATTTGATTCTAGGACATTCGTTTCTGGGTGCCTATAGTCAACTCTTGTTTCAACAGTATCAGAAATTCCAAAATGTATATCTCCGTCATGTGTTGTATTTGCCTCAGCAACTTGTAGCATTGTCAAGCTCTCCGTTTCTCGTTTAGACACTTCAATGAATTCGTCGACGATTGTTTCCACAGTTGTCAATACAGTTGGAACTTTAATGTCTAATTCGCGTACTTTTTGAATTTCAAATTCTTCACCAATTTTCTCTGTAACATTTTCTGCAACTTCTCTTTTATCAGTAATTATGGATTGATTTTTCGATTCTTGCATCACTTGTGACGTTTTTTGGCTACCTTCTGAAATATCGGATATTAACTGTTTAATGTTATTGAGGGGCACTAAGACTGCCGTTAATGTTTCAATAACAGAAGCCTTTTCAGTAGCTCCTTCTTGAATTAATTCATTTTGTAACATTAAAAGCGTTGAACTAAGATTTGAAGTACATTCACCAAGTTGTTCTAGAAGGTTCATAGCATCATCATGAATAATAATGCTCTCCGTCTGTTTAACAGATTCTAATGACGATATTAATCTCTTTGTTGGGTACAAGAACCCTTCAATAATCATTTCTTCGTCTAAAGGTTGATCTGATAACTGAGAAAATTGAACTTGTGCTAATTGAACCTGTTTAGATAGAGCTTCCAAAGGTTCTAAAATCAACTCTAAAGTAACTTCGTCCATTTTTTCTTCAATGACCGCAATTTTCTCTCCCAATTCTTGCAATGGTATAGATGTTCTTTGTTGCAAAGTTCCCAAGCAACTACTTCGTCGAATGTAATTAGCTTTGCTATAATGAAATTTATTCATTTATTCAATAAATTATTCTCGTAGTAATAAAAACTTGAATATTAAATTTAAAAAGTATAATTACCTGACTTGATTTTGTACTAAAGCGAGGGCTGCATCCAAATTATCTATTGATGATATTATTAAGTCTTCCAAAGGAATAATTTCATCTTCTTTAGTTACTTCGCTATGTATTTTATCAATTCCATATCTTACTTCTTCAATTGCCCGAAGAATAACATTTCTTCTCTCATCGAGTAATCCAGCATCAGCTAGTGAAATTCTTCTACTACTTCGGACAACTGATAATGAGCTTTGCAGCTCTACAAGAGGCTCAATTAAGTATCTTAATAATAATGCAGCATTTCTGTTTTTATCATCTTGATGTTCACTAGACCCCATTCGATGGAAAAGTTCATTTAGAGCATCTCTGAATGTATTGATTGGTTCATTTAGTATAGTTGCAAAATCAAGCTCTAAATTATTTTCAATTGACGTATCCAATGATATTTCATGAACCCGCTCTCTGATTTGATCAAGAGGTTTCGAAACGTTACGCAAGATACTTAGAACTTCTTGACGCAAATTGACTTCATCTAGAGCGACAGGAATCTGAGATTCAATATCTTCGAGAGCTCGAGCCATCGCATCTAAGCTTGCGCGACTTGACGTTTCATCACTTTCCATTGTATGCGAATGTGCTTCTAGAGCTAATTGAAGCACATTGAATTCTATCGCTCTTATAGGTTGATCTAGTCTGTTGAGAAGAAGTACTTCAGGAGCTCTATGCTCTTGAGTTTGAGCTAATGCTTCGCGGACTTCCAGAATTGG
This sequence comes from Aphelinus atriplicis, assembly GCA_020882685.1. Taxonomy (NCBI): domain Eukaryota; kingdom Metazoa; phylum Arthropoda; class Insecta; order Hymenoptera; family Aphelinidae; genus Aphelinus; species Aphelinus atriplicis. The sequence goes on along the minus strand of CM037074.1, from coordinate 69,662,081 downwards.
TTGTAATAATTCTTTCAATGACAAAGATATCCGTTCAGCACTCTCGTGAGATTCAGCATGTGATGAATCTGAATTAACATCACATACCTCTAAAGCGATTAGAGAAACATTTGAGCGAACGACTAATATAGTTCTTCGTAAATTCTCAAGTGCTTCTGCTAGTCGAGAAACTGGATGTGGTATTGTTGCAGACTCTTGTTCAAATTCTTCTAAGATGCCAGATATTTCCTGCTGAATTTCTTCCAAAGATTGCGAAATAATAGAAGCGAATTCTTCTTTAGGGTATATTACGTGTTTTTCAGCTATCTTTGTCAAGCTCCTTCGTTCATGATCTGGTGATTCTATAGATGTTTCAGTGGCTTGGTCTGCTAATGAATCTGTAACCATATCCGATTCAGTCAAGTCTTTCTCGTCTTGGGAGTAACACAACTCATCCGAATCTTGAATACTTTTGATCAACGCTTTTTCTGAGAGTTCTTTACGTTCAAAATTCACTGAAGAGTAGCTTTCCGATTTGACATCAGATTCTTCTTCGACAGCACTTTTCGTAGCCACTTTTGAATGAAGTAATATATCTTTCTCAATATCGTCTATTACATCGATAATTAAGACAACAGTTTCCTCTTGAACTACTTCTTTTAAAAAATTCGTAGCTGCTGTTTTCAACCTGAAATAAAATCCATTTATTAAATTAAATAATCAAATTCAAATTACACATTTCTAGAATTAATAATTTTCAAACAAACCTTTCTAATGGGTTGAGTAAAGCTGTTATAAATCTCTGTTCTTGTAAGGTACTATGCTCAATTAGTAAAATACTTTGTAATTTCAATAAAGGCTCTTTTAAACTTGAAAATTCTTTAACAAAGTTCTCAATATTTGGTTTTTGAGAAGATGATATTCTATCAATAGCAACTGCAGCATTACCTACATCTTGTCTCAAAGTACTGATTGTTTGAAAGATAGGAGATTCTAAATTTCCTATTCGTTTTTCGCATTCTTCCAAGATAGTTGCTAATTCAAAATGCACTGTACCTAATTCTGAAGCCATCTGTAATTTATCAATTACGTGTTGCATGGGACTTTTTGAATCTAAAATTCCAAATCCGGTTATTTCATCTCCTTTACTTGATTCTCTCTTTCTAAAGTCATCTAGAATGATAGGTATTCGCTGTTCCAACTGTTCTATTATTCCATCAATTGGATTGATCATGGATAGAATTTCATCATCCGTCCCTGACTTTTTGATTGATTGAATAACAGTTTGCATAACTTTTCGCAATGAGTCCAAAGGAAAAACGATGTTTTCTAGTATGGGTACTTCTTCAGGTACTCGTTCAATTGAAAGTGCAAGTTGTAATTCCATCAGAGGTTCTTTCAAATTCATTAAAGCTTTTATTGTTTCTTCTTTTCTGAGAGTAGTGGTTTTATGAACTGCATATGACACAGCATCTCGTAACTCTACTAGGCTCAATGTCAACTCAGAAGATCGAAGAATTGTTGATGCTTCGACCTCCGTTATCTCCTCCACCGCAAGTAAAATTGTATTAACTGCAGTTTGGGCGTCAATAAGCGGATCGAGAATATTTTCTGGCAAATTATAAATCTCGTCTACAATATCAGATCCACCGCTTTTTGTTTTTGAAAGTTCTTCAGCAGCTGCAACTAGTGAGGTCTTCAGGTTTACAACGAAATTCGTTCTATAATCACTCTCGTAACCTTCAAGAGCAACAACAAGAGCATCTAAACGAGAAAGAATTTCACTGAATGATTCAGACATTTTTTCTTTAACTTCAGATATCTGTTCCGGGAATTGTCCTTGTATAATATATTTTGATGCCCTCTCAAGATCTTCTAACGGACGAGCAAGTGATTCCACCAGGACAGCATCAATATTTTCTGTCCAACCTCCAAACTGAAATATAGCATCATTAAATGTTCAATGAATTAAATCCATCTATTATTTGAATCAGTGAAATCATGAATAAGCAAGTAATTATTATTACTTTTCAATGAAATATTTCGAATATCGACTTATTCATCGGGAATTCGTTTGTTTTCTGACACTCACCTGGTTTAGAGTTATGCTGTTCAAGTAAGCACTCAATGTTTGATGAATTTTTTGAAGTGCTGCAGTCATAGTGGTCCCATTTTCATCATTCACTTCATTGAGCGTTAGTCCAAGTCTATCAGTAGTACGAATAGTTCGTTCAAAAATGACTGGACTTTCGTATGTATTTTGGCCCGATAGTTCAAATTCTAGTTTCGCCAATCCAAATAGAATCTCATCGACAGGATCAACCAATGATTCTAATATTGATAAGCTAATTCGAATATTTCCGTCACTTTCTTGGCGTCTAATTAATTCTACGCCTCTCAAAAGTTCTTCTGTAGGTCCCCCAATCGTTTCCAAAATTGATATACGCACTTTTTGAACCAATGACCTATCACCTGCGTTTTTTAATGCTTTAGTTTCAATATCAGCTATTAACTCACAAAGTGTCTGAATGGGCCCTATTATATTATCTGTTACAAATGCATTTATCAAACTTTCATCTTCGTAATATATATCTGAATCTATTAGAGCTTCTCTAATTATGAAAACAGGCTCAGCAATTTTTCTGAGTAAATCCACAAGTCTATCTTTATTATTTCTTGAAGAAGGTCTGCTGTCTTCTTCATCTTCGAATGATATTTTAGACTCCAATATCTTCTTATGTGAATCATCTTCAACACCTGCTGAAGATTCCTCAGAACTGCCTTTTTCACCCAAGCCCCGTTTTTTCTTTGCCCTCTTTTCTCCTTTCGATTTCTTTTTTGCAATTCCAGAAACGGAGTCTAATGACAAATCAGCTGTTTCAAGACTTGATCCTCCACTAATACTTCTCTTCCTAAGTTCCTTTTGACTCCTGAGATCTACGGCCATGCTTTCGGCTTTTGTACGGGCTGATGAAAGAGCATCTCCAAATGCTTCACTGTCAACATCCATTTCAATATCGTAATCATCTTTCACCAAATGCAATGATGCCACAGGTTCTTTGGCACTGTGGAAGCTATCTGATTCCAGATGATCTTGAGTCCTGATAGGAACACTCCCTGATTTTCTTCTTGGTGGTCTCATTGGTATAATCCCATCTTCCAGATATTCAGTCGCAGGGGGGGATGAAAGGGATACACCATCCATGATTGACATATCTTCGATGTCAGCTTCAGTTCGCAAATCTTCACCTTCTTCAACACTGAGAAAGTAGTCTGGCGATACATCAATAACCACAGCCTCCATGAGTAAATTTCCCGATGTTGAAGTCTCTTTGACAAATCGCATAGGGGGTAATTCCACGACATTATGTTCTGAAACAAATCAACATGAAAGATGAAACTTGTTGGTAATTTTTCGATCCCTTGATTTGAAAAAAATGCACTACTCACCTGTTACATTTTCAGACAACTGATCGGCATACATTTCAACTATTTGTAACGCTTCTTCCTCCGTGAGATCAGGTGTTTCGTAAAGACTAACTGAAACTTCTTTTCCATCAAAACTAAATGAAATTTCTCCTCGATCATCAAGAGTCACGGAATGGTCAGTTAGCGCAGTATCTAATAGCTGTGATGTTCTCTCTTCATGAATAGTTGATAATGAGAGATTCCTTGCTAATTCGCGTTCATGGTCAATTTGCGCTATCATGGGTTGATTGGCTTCAAATACTCGAGCTGATGAAACACGATCTGGGAATAATATAAAATTCAATAAAGTACCATTCCAAATTTCACATTACCATGATTTTTATACTCTTATAGTTGACTCGTGAGTTGTATCGATTAATCATAACGGTGTGAATAATAGAGAAAACACTTTGAGCAAATTTGTATAGATTATTACCTTCAAAACCAAGCAGTGAAGCAGAGCTACTAACAGTTCCCATACAGTTTGTTGCTTCACAAGTATAAGTACCTAAACAGCAAGTTCCATCCTGACCAGAAATTATTCTGTGAATATCACCTGGCTTCAGTTCTTCTCCATCTTTATACCACTTCAATACAGGTTGTGGTACACCAATAACTTTACACTCAAGATTTACTGCACCTCCGTCCGATAGAATAGCACGTAGGTTTTCCAAAAACTTTGGCTTCTTGTAATGCTTTGGAATGATAAGTTTCAGAAAACACGATGTAACACTATGACCAAAATCATTACTAGCGACACATTTCCATTCAGCCTGATCAAAAAACTCGAGTTTCTTGACTTCTAAATGGCAAATTCCAAGAGTTTCTCTCTCTACTCGATATTTTTCTTCATCTTCTACAGGATGGTCGTCCCGATACCACGCTAGGCTGGGCTCCGGCATGACGCTGACTAACATTCAAATTTGTCCATTCATTATATAGCTCGATCACGCAAATTCACCAGAAGAGTATAATATCTTTAGGTCACAGGCAATACTAAAACTTTCCGAAATGATCAAATACGTTTACAGCCTTCAGTCTACAAATCTACATTCTATATCATATATTACACTCACATAATTTATAATGAATATCTTCGGAAAATTGGTACGTTAGATTAAGTTGTTGCATTCAAAATTTTAACTAAGTACGTGACATACAAAAAACCAATTTAAGAATATTAGTTCTAAAGATGTAATACCCTACCAATCAGTTATACGCAATATTGTTTTCGTCCCAGCGGCAGTAAAGTGCCTACTTTGCGTCCTGGCGTTTGCAAAGAATGGCACTTTTCTGCCGCGGGGTACGAAAAATAGTATATGCACCTCGCTCATCTAGGCTATTTCGGCACGCGCAAACTTGCAATCCTCGCTGCGCTCAGATCGCAAACGTTTTTCGTGCCGAAATCGCCTAACCTCGCTCGGGTGCATAATATACTATTCATGCTCGTTACCTTGAACAGAAAATTTAAAGTTTTCTGATATTTTCGCTTCGCTGCTACGGAGACCCTTGATGAACTTTGGTGGCTGATTAGTAGTCAAAAGCTGCATCCGCTCTTCTTCGTTCAATTGGTTTTGAATATCTTCAACAGTCAATTCCGCAGTACTTTTTGCTTCACCCATGCAGTTCTTTGCAATACAACAATACGACCCTAGAATTTACAATCGCATACTTATGATTGTCTTCTTACCAAGTGCTACATATTTTATCAATCGAACTCCAGCTGTGTACCTAGTGAATTTGTCCCAGTCAGCTGATAAACATCCCCAGGTTTAAGCTCCTGTCCGTCTTTGAACCATCGTAAAAGTGGCGTTGGGAAGCCAACCACCTTGCATTCGAATGAAACAAGACCTTCCTCTGTCAACACTGCTTTCAAGCTCTCCATAAATCGAGGCTTCCTGTAGTTTTTTGGAACTGTCAAAGAATCCATATTGTATTATTAAGACGATAATATGTAATTAACGTTAATCTTCCATACTCACTGGACATTGCAATAAAACATGTTGTGAATTGCTTGACGTTTTCTGTACTGGTGGCTACACATTTCCACTCTCCTTCGTCGACTGCTTCGACCGGATCAACTTGGACTGAATAACCTCCAAGACCGTCTTCTATGATTTTATACCGTTCATCCGCAACGACTCTGCCTTCTTTATTATACCACGTGATTTCTTTCGGCCAAGGAGGTACTTGCACTGATATAATAAAAATAGTTCAATTTTTTTCACTTTATCAGATCGAATTATTTAAATGATTTCTTCTTACCTTGACAAGCCAGTGAGAGGCTTTCTCCAATTTTGCAAGATTCATCCCTCAAAATTTTCTTGAAAATTGGAGGGTCTCCGGTTACAATCAAGGTATCGGCTGGTTTGAGAGATCCTTCTCTACTTCCTTTTCCGACTACGTGAACCTATAGGTACAATCATGTCTTCTTAATGTGTGACGCATTCAATAAAAATTTGCAGTGTGACAAAAATGTTCACGTTGACTCACTCTTGATGTTGAATAAGCGGTCCCCATACAATTCACCGCTTCACACGTGTACGTTCCCAAGGACGTTGGATCATCGGGATTAGCCGTCAATGCAAATACATCGCCCGCCTTAATTTCCTTATCATCTTTGAACCATTTGAGTACTGGTGTTGGAACTCCAATGACTTTACATTCCAGCGACACAGTACCAGCCTCTGTCAGCAAGGCTCGAAGCTCACTAACGAATTCCGGCCTCTTGTAAGCTTTCGGAACTGCAAACAGAATATAAGCAAATTTTATACATTTCTAAATATTGTATATCTCTTATTATCGATGTCGAGTGTGATGAGTTTTTGAAATGTGATGTTCTTTGAAAATACTGATGAATAATTCAGGAGAAATTTTCTTCAACAATGATTTGAGATAACGCACGAGTTACAAAAATTCTGACTCACAATATACACTTCAAGTAATTATTGAAACAATTGTTAGTACACATAATTTTCATCGGAGACAAAGGCCCGGATTATATATTGAATAAAACAGACTTTCGATAGTCAAAACTGAATGATGATTGAAAGTTTGCAAGCTCAACCTCATCTGCAAGAGGCCCAACAAAGCGATTTCCCATATTAAATTTCCTATACAATTTACAGATCCAAGTGCCTTTTTAAAGAAAAATAAATCAATGCTTCTTTTGGAAATTTCATGGATTTCCGAAATTAGGTTTTAAGGTAACTCAATACTCTTCAAGCACTTTTAAACCTTAAAATTCAAAAAGACCGTTGCTTAGCGAATGAATAGTATATATTACTGAGTGAGGGTTTGTGAATTAGAAATTGTTAAAAATCCAATTTTCTATTAAAAATATTAAGTCCATTAATAATAGTTAGCCAATGAAGGCTACTAACTGCTTAAATTTTAAACGTTTTTCGTGCCAAAATTCGATTGAGGAAGAGCACATTCGTTCGGTCGGAAGAAAAAGAGAGAATTCGTCACGTAATTTGTTATTCCCACCTCTGGTGCCCGAACCATCGGTTAACTACACTTGAAGTTGGGTAAAGAATTATTCGTTCTCACTCTCATCCAATTCGAAAAAATAATAAAATAAGACTTTGCGCCGGCATTATACGGCTGAAAATGTGATTAGCGGATTTAGCGCCTGTACATACCCAGGACATTGAGATGCGAGGTACAGGACGACCTGCCGGATCGATTCTCGGCCATGCACGTCCAGTGGCCTTGATCCTCGACGGTGACCGGCGCCACGTCAACGCAGTAGAAGTTGCCCTCGTGGACGAAGGAAAACCTCGGGCCCGCCTGGATCAGCTCGTCGTTTCTATGCCAACTCACCTAAAATTGCATCACAATCAAAGCCTCGCCTCTTAATAGCCCCATCTCTTTTCATCACTCCCAACGGCCCAAACGGCCCTTTTCCGGACACACTATAAATCTTCCACGCGCCACTCGCCAATCCGTGATTTTAACGGGCCATGCTACAGCAGTACCCGACCTGGCTATCCGCACAATAGACTCGCAGGCTCGCATTGAAAAATAATATAATTGATTGACGGTGTTTAACGAGTCATTGTGTTCGTTTTAGACAGACATATTGGTGCAATCCCTGTTCTGTACACTTCACACTAAACGTTAATTCATTTAATTCATAATATATTTTTTTCACCATCCTGTCATTTTTCTTGTTTCTTAATTCATCAACTCCTTTAACACGTATTGTCATGAAGTAAAAGCTCTCTGAATGGAGAAATTGCTTTTCCATGCAAATAACAATGCTAGGATATTAAACTCGTTGGATTAATGCTCCTAAAAGTGTTGAAATCGTAACGACCCAATGTAACCGACAGTCTGTTCTGAGAATTGAGTCGACGAGCCGTTAAAATGCGGAAGACACTAGATTGTGTCGGAGCCGAACGTGGATAACCAGAGAGCTTTGAACTAAGCCAGTGCGTCCAATATTACTACTTGCCATGGTGCACACTCACCAAATTTAGCCGATTAAGTACGAATTCCACCCGAAATACTCTCTCGGTAATTACGATTCCTTGTATTCGTTGGAGTATTTTCTCATAAATTCGTGTACACCGCTTACCGTTAAATATAATTAAAGTCAAAGGGACGTCTTTGGCGTCTTTAGTTTCATAGCTTGAATTTCACTTATCATTAGCATCAACGATTTAGTTAAATTACGAGTGGAATACGGAAATAATAAAAAATTTTTCTTTCGTGCTCGTTGTAAACTTTCCCGCTGACTATCACAACGATATCATTAAACTTATTCATTTCAGGTGAGCTAATCATTTAAAACTCTCAATTTTTCACTTCCACACGTTGATCCGTCGTTAAAGCTCATTAAATCGCATAGTCCTTTCTTTTCAAATATGAATTTCCCAATTAAAAAAAGTGAGTGAAAAAATTATGCATAAATTATGCCTAGGAAGTTATGCCTAGAAATGGACGCACGCACGTGTGTGTCCCGTTAGTATAACACTGTACGTTAAATGTGCGCCCTCTGCCGGCGGCTCTACTTAGCGGGACTGACACCGAGCGCCGCGGCTGGCATTCTTGTCTTGACCGCCGCGTGAGACAGACGTGCCAGTCTGATCGATCGGGCGGTGCCAAAGACACACACACACACACACACACACACACACACACACACACACGTGCTCCGTTGGTATAGCACTGAACGTTGAATGTGCGCCCTCTGCTGGCGGGATTGACACCGAGCGCCGCGACCGGCATTTTGGCTTGACCGCCGCGCGAGACAGACGTGCCAGTTTTATCGAGCCCTCGGTCATTCGTGGAATTTTCCGTTGCGCTTCACAGTTCCCAACCACCATCGATATATGGGTTATTTTCCACTAACTCGGCGATTCCAATTTTTTGTTTCTTAATTTTTTTTAATTTTTCATCAACTAATTTGTTGTAAATGGTCATCTCAACCCTCCTAAATTTCAAATTCTAATTTAATTCAAATTCTATTCAAATTCTAATTTTAATTTCGAATTCTAATAAATTTCAATTTAATCAACAAATAGTCATAAATTCAAGAATCCACACAAATATTATCAATAAAATTTTCGAACGAATTTGTCAAGAATTATTTGCAAAGCTATGGAGCTAGTCACCATGATACTTTACACACTACCGTACATATCGAAGGACGTACTCTTCACTTTTTATCAATTACATATAATTAGTGTGTGGAGGAAGAATAAGTGCCCCTAGAAATCTGAATTGGTCTTCATGTTACACCCTACGTGGCAGCTTCGGATGGGAGATCAGACGATTTCTTCGAGAGTTATCGCGTGCCAAAAGACAGCCTTACACACACAGGTACATAATTCGTTTCATTGTCAGAAATCGGGATACATCAAACTGCCTTGTCTAAACTTTTGTAAGACTGGACATTAGCAATCACATCTTTTCATAACGTTTTAGTACAATGAAAAGATTCACAATAGTAAATGACTTGTATAGAAAACGGTAGAAAACGGTTGTATTTTCTTATGACCGTCGATTCTATCTGGACTAAAGTCACACCCCCCCCCCCTATTTCATTCTCCTGTGTACCATGATGAGTCCGATAGGAACTCAGAGCTTGACATTAGATATTCTTTGTAGTTTTTCTTATTTATGGGAGGGGTTTTACTCATGTGAAATTCGTATACGATTCGATCAAATCGGCAATTAAAAAACAAAAGGTAACAAACCCATTCGATATATTTTGAATCCTGGGCGAAATTTGAGTGCAGATTTGAATGAATTCAGGATTTACCAATTCTACTAAACTCTACTCAACTGCTATTCAAAATTTATCAATTATGTAATCATTGATAGTTGCAAGTTATAACTGTTTGCATGTAGAATACTTTACAATCTAGTCTACTTTTCCCTATTTTATTCAAACTTCAGTTCACCTCATTTATCGATATGGAGACTTATTAACCCAAAAAACTTATATAGTTAGATTGCAAATGTCTTTCATATCGAGGTTTGACGAGTGATCTTAGTATATGGGACCGAGCCATATAAGAGATATGAATATATATATGAGACCGAGGTATATGAGAGATTTGAATAAATATGAGACCCAGTTTCTACTGGTCTATCTAAATAAATACAAAATCAGATCGAGGTATATGAGTGGTCTAAATATATATGCGGTCGAGGTATATGAGTGGTCAAACTATATATGAGACCTTAGTGGTCTACATATATATGAAATCGAGGTATATGAGTGGTCTCAATATATATCAGATCGAAGTTTATGAGTGGTCTAAACATATGTGGGATCATTGCAAATTCTTACTTCTTCTCGCGTCCGAACAATCTAGAATGCGAGAAATCTAACTAACTACGTTCTTTGGGCCGATATGTTCTATGTATTAAACTGTATTATTAAGTGTCTATATTATCAACTGTCTATATTAAATTAAACTGGAATTTGAGAGAGGTCTGGAAAAGGGACCTTCTAAGTAGCAAAGTTATACTTCAAATGATTTACTTTTTCTGGAATTCATAAAAATCCCACTTCGTTTCATTCGTGAATTTGGACATCAGCAATCTCATCGTTTCATAATGTCTCAGGACCGCGGAAAAAATTTTAAACTTTGAATAGGATGTATAGAAAATGATATAAAATTAGGTATGACTGGAGATTTGATCTGGACTTGAGTCACCCTTCCACATATCATACTTCTCTGCATATGGAAAGTCAAACAGAATCTCAGTGCCTAAGATTGAATATTATTCATCCAGCATGAATTGTATATCTCATACTAATAGATTTTGATTCACAATATATGAGCAGAAAGCACAATCGATTAGCTAGAAAACCCGATTACAGAAGTCACTTAATGTTCAAATGCGATTGTGCTTTCCGAAATGTCTTTCCGGAACTGCGTTGAAATCTAGTGAGAATACGATTGCTCACTCAATGGATAATGCTTGAATTGTTGCGTACATCATTTCAATTGACGCTTCTAATATTGCAAAGCAAAGTTGCAATTTGAGAGTGGAACTACAATCGAGACTTACGAACATGCGCCCCGCCACAGGAACGCAAGCTGGAGTGACTCGTCCGTCATCAAAATCATCCATTATTTTACGTTCAGAGCCCGAGAATCAGTACTTGTCCGATAAGCAGAGCGCTTCGAGAAGGGCAGGGACTAATCGACGACGCGAGTCACCCCAAACTCAAAGATGAGTTCTTATTTTTGATAAATAACTTGATCCCCCAATATCCAATCTATAGAATCGTGAGAGAATCGTCCATGGGTATTCTTTCGAGCTCGCGTTGGAAGGTGGAGTGCCATTCTGAATTTGTATTCGCGGGTGGTTTTGGTTTACGGACCTTGTCCTCTTGCGGATGACTATCTGCTGGCAAAGGGTTCAGCTTTACTTGGTGCAGTCTGACTCCGGTCAGTCAGTAAGACGGATAAGGAGTCGTTCCCGTCAGTGGGTGGCTTCTGTGAACTTTGCCGAGGTTCGTAAGCCTTTTTCTTAGCATCGCGTTACTAGGTGGGGATTTATGGGATGGGTTTTACCCATGTTTAATTCTCGATCGATTCATCCTTATAGTCATGTCAAAGCAGAAACCGTTTTTCTGTGTTGACTCCCTCTGATGATTCCCCGCAGAATTGAGGAGCACTGAGGCAATTGGATAATGCAAATGTTCTCTTTAGGCCAAATTTGAAAGTGTCCCTTGGAACATTCGAGCCTCGCGTCATTCCGCGACAGAACCTCAAGCTGCAGTGGCGCAATCGTGAGGAAAATCACCCAATTTCTTCCATTCGGAGCCCGAGAATCAGTATTCGTCCGATGAGCAGAGCGCTTCGAAAGGGGCAGGGACTAGTCGACGACGCGAGTCACCCCAAACTCAAAGATAAGTTCTTATTTTTGATAAATAACTTAATCACCCAATATCCAATCTATAGAATCGTGAGAGAATCGTCCGTGGGTATTCTTTCGAGCTCGCGTTGGAAGGTGGAGTGCCATTCTGCATTTGTATTCGCGGGTGGTTTTGGTTTACGGACCTTGTCCTCTTGCGGATGACTATCTGCTGGCAACGGATTCAGCTTTACTTGGTGCAGTCTGACTCCGGTCAGTCAGTAAGACGGATAAGGGGTCGTTCCTGTCAGTGGGTGTTTTCTGTGAACTTTGTCGAGGTTTGTAAACTTTTTTCTCAGTGTCGCAGTAGCGGGTGGGGGTTTATGTGAGGGGTTTTACTCATGTTAGGTCCTCCGCCGATTCATTCTTATAATCATGTCAATCCAGAAACTGTTGTTCTGTGTTGACTCCCTCTGATGATTTCCTTCAAAATTAAGAGCTCTGAGGCAATTTGATAATGCAAGGATTTCTTTCAGGCCAAATCTGAAATCGTCCCTTGGATCATTCGAGCCGAGCGTCTTTCAGCGACCGGCTGATACCACGACAGGACCTCAAGCTGCAGTGATGCGTCCCTGATGAGGATTACTACTTGTCCGGTGAGCAGAGCGATTCGTAAACGGCAGGGACCTGGCGAATTCGCGAACCACCCCAAACACAAAGATAAGTTCTTATTTTCAATAAATATCTTGATCCCCCGATATCCGATCTATAGAATCGTTAGAGAATTTCCCAGAAGCATTCTTCCGAGCTCGCGTTAGAAGGTCGGATTCCGTTCTATATTCGTATTTGCGGGTGGGTTCGGTTTACGAACCTTATCCTCTCGTGGATCACTATCTACTGGCAATCGGTTCAGTTTAATACTTGGTTCAGTCTGACTCCGGTCAGTCAGTAAGACGGATAAGAGGTCGTTCCCATCAGTGGGTGTTTTCTGTGTACTTTGTCGTGGTTTTGTTAACTTTTTTCTTAGCGTCGCGTTATTGGGTGGGTCGGGTTCACAGTTTCGAACTGCAACCCATCGTTAGTGCAAGAGCGACCTTATTGTACTGATCCACATGGTACTAACGATTGATGGCGTTCCAGTTTTTTCCTCACGCAAGTGAAACAGCTCTCTGTCTATATTCCAGCCACCTAAACACTCACATGATCTCTAGATTTTATAATTAAATAATAATTAATCAAATTTTGATGAAACTAATGTCTTTTGTCCAGGCATAATTGATGCGTAATAAATGAAGACCCAACGCTCACTAGGCATAAATAAGGCGTAGAGAACTGTACCTTCCGGGTTTGCCTTGATAATGTTTAGACTTTGCGTAGATTATGTCATCCCATTTTCAGGCATAACTTCCTAGGCATAATTTATACATAATTTTTCTACTTGGATTTGTACGAGCGGATGCAAGTTGAATTGAAAGGATCATTTTTGGTAAAGCGACCTTGCTGTCAAATATGAGAGACTATCACAATAAAAAATAATTATTCATAGCTTCGTAAGTCAAACGTGAATTTCGCGATTAACCCAAAGTAGGTCACACTGCATTTTTCAAATTCCTTGTTTAAGTAGGATACAGTGTTCCTGGAGCTTAGAAAACTTCATTCGATTCTACTGAAATGTGACCTACTAGGGTTGAAATGTAAGAATAACAGAGGAATGAAAAGTAACCTTGGGCTGGGTGGCGCTGCGAATCTCGACGAGGAAGCGGGTCCTGGTGCCGACCTTGACGGTAAGGTCAGTGAGCCGGCGAAGAAAGAGGGGCGGGTCGCCCTCATCGGTGAAGGACGGCTCGTCGACGCTCATGTGTATCCGACGGGGGTAGAGTCGGTCGGGTTCGTTGTCGTGGGCCAGCCGCTTGGCCACCAGCGCGTACTGGCCCGCGTCATCTCTGCTCGCGTGCTGCAGCGTCAGCTGGACCACGTTGCCGCGCGCCTCCACACGGAACCGCTTGCTTGGCAGAGGTGGCTCCCCTCCGTGTCTACACACAGGCACACAACAAATCAATCGCATCTTAATTCAATTGTGATGCTCACTAGAATTATACACAATGTTTCTCAGTGCAATATGCTCGCCCGGCTAGATGACATTAATCAACTCTGTTCATTTGAACACCCTCCATTGTTTGAAATTCGTGTCAATTTCAATCTTTGAGAGTCAATCCTTAGTTGGCATGGTTCGCTGGCCTCATCAGGCAGTATATAACCTGGAGTTATTATATGATTTGATATTATATTGGGAAGTGGAAGAAAACTACTTCCACTTCCCACTGACACCGTCAAATTTGCAGTATTGATTTCATCAAGTCACTATTGCTAAAAAACATACATTATTATGTTTATACAACATTCTACCCGTGAATAATATTTTAGTACAATTGACTATCTTTCCAGGAAAATGGATGGTGTAGTTAATACTAATTGAATTGATGGACGAATTAGAGTCTGAGTTTGTGTAAGGTGTGAAAAAAACAACTCATGGATACACAATTAGATGTCATTAATTCCTGATTTTGGTATATGCATGACTTTTTTGAACAAAATTGCTCCTCTACATTCTCAGATACACCCAGATCCGACCCGAGCCCGACCCGCGTTTTCACATTGGCATTCTCGAAATTTCGGCAAACCGCACAATTCTAGTTCAAACGATAACTGGGTCAATTCTGAACAGCCCTGAAAACAAAATCAGGTGGATTTATTGAGTTGGCATTGAAAAAGCTCGCAAAAAGTAACAACACTTACACCGCATACCAGACATTCATATCTCACAAAAGACTCAGATAATTCATCATAGTATCGGCTTGTACAAAGAGAGAAACTACATTGTTAGAATTACTATTTTTTCATCGTAGCGTAGTAAAAGATGGCCGTAATGATGCTCTTTACAAAGACTTTTAGGGAAAATTACTAGTTTCGAATAGACCCTGCAACCCGTGGGAGTAAAGTTCCCTCAGTATTTTTCGCGAATGAGAATATTTCAAGGGCACTCTCATTATTCAAATGTATTTACAAACATTTCAAAGCGAACCAATCAAAATAAACAAAATGATGAGGATGAAAAAAGAAGCTCGAAGGCGGCAGCCCTAGTCCAATTGAACGATTCGAGTAATGATGAACTTCCCAGAAATGTGGCTCTCATTCAAATGAAAAAATTGCGTGCGCGCCCGGCATTGCGCAAGCCCTGATGGTCGATGGCTCGGAATCGCCCGAATTCCAAGAGACTCTGCCCCCTAACAAGTGCCAACCTTGAACACCTGCGGCTCTGTCACGCACAAATTGTACGACCACCCACCTAACCAATCTTCACAATTTTCACAAATGCACATTACCAACTGTCAACTGACTTTCCACGCTGATTCGATATGAACCAAGAAAAAATAATGAAAGAAGGTTTTCAATGCCGAAGGCTCGGAGTTCAGTAACACTAGTAGAAAAAATAAGAGGTATACACGGAAAAAGATCAAATTATGAGAGTTGGCTATTTCAATATAGAAGATAAACATAGTAGTAACTACTATATTTCATGAGTTAGAGCCCTTCATTTACAGTTATTCACTATAATTCTACTCAATTGTGCGATAGTTGCATATCAGACTCATTATTTACAATAAATTACTAAATTATTTATCGAGCATTATTCCAAATCAATTTTCCTCAATTCATATTCATTTTTGCATCGAATTTTCACTCTCTTTGTGTAATCATACAATACGGTACCATACGGTATCCACACTTCAAACGAATTCAAACTCTAATTGGTCTATGTCTGATTTGTCCTTACTTCACAGTAACTCTGGAAATAGTAATGTTACAAACGTAGTAGAATGTACTATCATACTTCACTACATGTGTGTGCATATAACAATATATATAATTTTTTCAAAAATGATTACTATAATTTGGATAGTAAAGCAGTATCATCTAGTCGTGACGATATTTTTTAGTATGCGTGCTTTCATCTGTGATAGAAGTATTTCAGGGTTTTTGTTACATTTCCCAAATCCTGGATCGTCGGATTAGTACAAATTTTGAGTATTTTTATTCGAATGGTTCAAAAATTATTCAAAAATTGTAGACCATTCGCGTTATAGAATTATTAGGAGAAAATTGTATTAAAAAGTATCCCGAATACGAAGAGTATCATTCAGTAGATTAAAATACTGAATCGTCGTCGGAGACATAACTGAGTAATAAGTTTCAGCTAGCTTGTCATGAAGTGCCTCAAATTTCAAATTCCAAAAAATATTATTGATTTTGGGAAAATTTGACTCCCGCTCCCTTTTGATGACGCTTAAATATAGATTCATGCGTCGGCTATTAATCTTCTAACTTTTGTACTAACTCAATGAGTGATTCGAAAATGGCGGATATGTATTTCATTGTGTTCGGTAATAATGATGCAGAAACACACGATCAAAATGGCTCCACCTAAATTTCTCCCAGCTATTTGTAAACTAGTATAATTTTGTCGTGAAAGACAAGCATTTACAATGGAGCGTTCAACCTGAAATTCGCTAGCTCTGGCTCATGTCTGAACAGAGGGATCTTGATCCCTCTTTTATTCCACGTTTCATCTTACTCGGATAGAATTATATACGCATCTGACTTCTTTGGGCGCTGAATCATTTGCAATTAGCTCTTTAGCTACCGACAATATATATTGTTCCACTTGATTAGCGTGAATTTGCGAGAAACAAAATCCCAAACTTAGTGCTGCGAGGCAGGACCGGTAAGTCGATTATTTTAAGAGAAACCGATTGAAGCCTCTACACCAAGCTGGCTTTGGTCTTGCTCGATAGGTTTTACCTTGAGTAACAAAACTCAATAGTGATTAACTCGTTTTTCAAGTAGACTACAATATAGACAATGAATAGAAAATGCGAAATTTTAGAAAAGTACTTCTTGTCTGGTGAGAAATAATTATTTTTTAACGTATTTTTATTTTTGCACGGAATAATGCACTAAATCTCGACTCTCACGAACTTTCCCGATTATTGGTGTGTTTCTCAATTCGTGCTAAATCAAAAAAATACGAATAATATGCTTAATTTAACTATTAAATTTAGAAATATATTTTGTAGATATTTTCAAGCTATGTGACTTTGCTTTACGCCACAGGTCCGAAAAGATCATCGATATCTGAAGAAATAAGCAAAAAACGAGAAAACTGACGGTTTGATGTTTACCATAAATAGATATAGATATGTACTACACATCCCGTAACCAACATCTTCCTCTTTTTATGCTTCTTCCTTGAAATAGCAGTTTTTTCTTCAAAAGAAATGATAAGAAGCATTAGTACAGATCTTGAAATGATTCAAAAATAGTATTCCCGGATCGACATTTTTTTCGATACAAGTGATGAAAAATTAATTTTCGGATGCTTGAGTGAATTTTTAAAAATATCTAGTCCAAGCATTATTGAATGCTCTGTGTTTCCATGAAAAAATACCCGATGGATACTTGTTCCGAATGTAGAAAGCACGTAAAAGGACGTAAAATCACTAGTGTAAATAGAATAATTGTTAGTTTCTTGAAAAAAATATCTGAATCGAGTCGCTAGGTAGAATCGTTGCCCACTCAAGTAAAGTAATTGTGCATATCATATATTATTCTTGGTAAACTATGCTTCTAGGCATAATATTGAAGTAAATAAAACAGTAATCTATGCCTTATCTATGAAACGTTTAGGCATACCTGAATATGGTATATTACTTATTTAATAACAAAAGATCATTGATACGCATTGATACGTTGATTGATAAATTCAAAGACATCAAACGATTAGTTGTTCATTTTCATATAATCAATTTTCTCTTTTGCAATAACTCATCTCACAATTACATTATGATAAACCGAACTACACTGTCAAGTATTTGTTGGGATGATTCTAGTTGTTTCAAAACAATACAGTCATTGATCTGTGTGAACAATTCTGTGTATTCGGCAAGTGGTTAGAGATATGAGTACAACAAATTTATCCAAACGTATTTCTACTATGATTTCAATATTGTGTAAATGGTCGATCTTTTAGGGCCCAACCAGAATCGTTCGTCAATGCGAGGTATGGATCGATTGTACCTAAACAATGTCAATCCTTCCCTATGGCCAATTTTCAAGGCGCAATTCATGCATAATTCTTTGACTCGGACACCCGTGGCGTAAGCGCATTCGGTAGTGAGCAGCAGAAGCTGGCTTCTTGCAATCCTCTGGTCGAGACGTTTCGGGATCATCGGACGTGGCTGAGTTATGTCATGGGCTGGTATAAAGTCGCGGGCTTACGTCAGTTACACGAAGGCGCTACGGTATTTCTAGATCGTCGGCCGAATCCCACGCGACTGGCGCGTCTCTCTCTCTCTCTCTTCCCCCTCTCGAAAAACACCGCACGTGGAGAACCTTATTTACGCTCGCCTCTCTGCTGTTTTTCTTTCTCGCGCACGGTAACCGATGCATTTCGCCCCTGTTCTTCGTCTCTGCCAGCCGCAATTTTTCAACCGTGATTTTTCGCCCTTTATTACCAAGCTCCAGTTCAACGAGGGCGATATATCCCACACGCCAATCCCGTGTAAATCCAACGTTCTCGCACTCGTTCCCCATCTATTCTGTTCCACGCTATACTTCAAGATTTTTCTCCGTACCGTCGCCACTTCCCCGTGTATACAAAAAAAAAATCAAGGTATTCTCTCTCAGAACCCTACAGTGAACAACCAGTGTATGAGAGTGAAAAACCACTGTACAAAGGTGGATGGATAATTGAGTGGGATTGCGGTTAATTTTTAATCTAATAGACGTGAATTTTCAGTTTTGATAACAAAATTCATGGGACTAAAGTGAAAGTTAATTTTGAAGAATTAACTGTAGTTCCATTCAATATTTCATCCACCGTCGTAAAATGACTTTTCACATACACACGATTTCTCGCCGTAAGGTTTCAAGAGAGTTCATCCTCGATCATACCTCAAACTAGTGGACATCGAGTACCGGATCCACGAGTCTGCTTTTCCGATTTCACGCACCGAATTTACGAATATTCTTTCGTCGAACCGACTCGGTAGCGCGAAATGTCGCCCTCCTCCTCCGCCCTCCCTCTTTCCGCTCCGCGAGGATCCACGCGTCAATTCGTTCGAATTAATTAATCAGCAAGTCATTTCGAAGATTTAGCCCGGTGAATAATTGGTTTAAAAATATGATGCTATTTAAGTTGTGCGCGCGCGTTCTCAATGGAGTTATTTCTAATCAATGTTTGACCGTGACCCGTTTTTCACCAGACTGTACCGAGCCTCGCCTCTGTTCTCCTTTGATTGCTCGTCGATGCATACGGACGCGCGAGACGTCGACGACCCCCCTCTGTGTGAATTACGAAGCCGCATCGCCGCCATAGGCGACGAGGGAGCTCGCGACGAAAAAATGCCCCGAATTGGATGCCGACCAAGCAGCGCCGGGGTTTATTAGCGATGATAAAAACTGACCGAAATACCTTTTGTTGTCTAATAATAACGACGGCCGGCTCGCGCCACAGACTCGCGCCGCGGATCCTAACGATGCGCCGATTGTGTATTCGATCCGTTGAACCGAAAAAAAAAAAAAACAAGAAAAAAAGTGGAGAAAAGCTCCGAGCAGATGTCGTTACTCCTTGACGCGGGCGTGTGCCGAGTGAATATTACGCAACCCGTGGCCAAACTTAAAGTTACTCCCGGCGTTCTCCAGTGCTCCGTCGGACTTGGAGTCAATGGCATCCAACGTTTTTAGCCCGTCGGCGTTAACTCATTGTGCCTCGATAAAACTCGTCCCGATCTGAGCTGCGAGTAACTCTTGCACGATAGTGAAGCAAGGATATAAGCAAGTAGTGCCCCTCGACTCGTGTTGTCGGATGGTGGTGGAAGGGTAGGTTACCGGTGGTGCGAGTGTCGGTGATTCGAGCCCCACAGGTGGAACTTGTGCTCCTTGTCGCAGTTGCAGCAGCTGCTGCACTGGCCGCCCATGATCCATCGATACCGGGCCGCTTGGACTGCACTTTGGACACTCGCGCACGGCCTGGCACACGAGTTTGTTTACCGGTACAAACACACACAAGCGGGCACACACGCACACACGCGACACGGTGTAGGCCCGCGCGGGGCACGCGAACAGAGACGAGAGCTAGCCCGCGACGCGCCTCTCGCTAAACGTCACAATAAACGCCCGCGAGCGGCCGCGAGCGCCAAAAGAGTCGGCCGCGCGGGCAGATATTGTGCGCAAGCGCGAGACGCCAAACAGCCCCGGCCTATTTCCACGGCGAACCCAACCGGTGTCTTGTCCCTCCCCTCCAACCGCCGCACGCGGCTTTATCCGCCGATATTCTCGCGGGCGACGTTGGATTTTTGTGGAGCCCGAGAAGAAAGGGAGCTCGGATCCCCCTGGACGAGCACTGCCAGACCTTCGAGGAAGACGTTGCAAATCGAGATTAGAATATACGACGAAAATTTTTGGGCGTACTGTGGTCGTGCACCGAGATGAAAAAAACAAGGTGGTATTTACTGGATTTTATGAGTCAAAGTAGACTATTTTTAGTAGAGCTCAGAAACATTCGATAATTTAATGGGTAATTTATTGTCAATTTATTTATTTCATCAGCTTTCGAATATAACTTTAATTTATTGTACAATAATTACTGATGAAACGATAATTATCGAACCTTATTACGAATCAACATATTTTTCCCTTCAAAATCTTACAAGCATTTGCGGAGAAGCGACATCATTTGACTTGATTTGGTCCATTTGACTCCATACGTTTTTAAAGTAACATCGCAAACTGTACTATATATATTTCACGATGTAGAATAATTATATAAATATATATCAATGCATGTTATTTTTTCCAATAATTGTGATACTGAAATCGTTTGTATCCGTATAATTGAAGAAAGACACGCGAGGTAAAATGGAAGGTTTATCAGATGAAACTTTTATAGACGACGAGAGGTTTCTGTATTCGTAGTATTCGACTGATCTATAAAAGCATATTATTCAAATGATTTGATCAAGCTAATCCCAATCTCTCGCGCACTTTCATACTTCCCACGCAAAAAGGACAAGCGAGTTACGGCTTTTACGGCTGGATTTTCACAAGGTGTCTGGTGAAAATTGAGCAGTAGTGATTAATGCCATGTATACGTGTCTCGTTCTTTTACAGATACTCAATGAGACATTTTCTTTCAAGCTGTCATGGCAATTGTATTATTTCTCATTTCCAGCTTTCCCAAAACTCACATTACTCAAATCTGATTTTCGAACTTGGAGCTTTTTGTGTTGATAGATCGTTGAAACGAGAATGGCGAATTGAAAAAAAGAGGGAAAAAGCGTTGAGTGCAAAGAAAAGTGGCGGAATTGTTGGTGGTGTTGTCGCTCGAGCTTGCGGACTCTTCGGGCTGCCCCGTCGGCGGATAGCTACAGGCAGACATGAATTATCGTGCGTAGCTAATCTTTATGAGTCGCTTGGCGACACGAGCTCTCTGCTGGGCTGGCTCGCGGGCGAAATGGGTCAAGAACCGCTGACGGACTGCAGACGCGCACACACGCACGCACCAGCAATTCACGGGCTTTTGAACTTGAAAAAAGCTTTTATCGCCCCCCCCCTTCTCACTCACCCACCTATACATAATCAAGTGGTGAGATACCACTCTCAACTGTTGCATTGCTCAATCCATCATCGGAATAATCGCACCATACAAGCCTTGGAGGATCGATGGGTTAGTTGACATTGAAAAAAAAAAGATTTTCCGTTTTTTTTTGTTATCTAGTTTTAAAGATATGCAATATAGTTAAAAATGATAATCCATGACCCTTACGACTAGGAAATATTTTTAAACACTTTTACAAATCATTTCCCGATCACCCACCAGGTTAGTCTGAAACGTTAAAATGAAAGTTTAAACTCGACTATCTTAAAACTCGGCTATTTTTAAACTGATGTGCAGCATCTCGGTCATTTTTCATCCGATTTACTTGAAACTTCAATTGTATCTTCTCAAGATACATGAATTGGCGTAGGTTTTTCTATAGTCACTGAAGAATGGAATTTTTCTATGAACAATACTCATGGAGAATGAAAAAGGATTCTTTTATTCATTCCAGGTGCTAGCTGGAAATCTTTCAACACACTCTCAGAAAAAAGACACGGTCGATCAACCTGCTGTCATGACGTCACTTCGACATCCAAATCAAATAAAAAATACATTTCTATGCCTCGAAACATGCATAATAAACCCTAAGAATTTTATTTCGAGTCCTCTATTAGTTGCAAAGTAATTAATACTTAAAAAATAAGTTGTTTTGTATTCAGTGTTTTGTTGTGTTCTTACTTAAGAACTCTAAATTGTTTAACTGTATGCATCAGTGAAATATCGTATTTACTGTTATGCTATAGAAATGAGTTCAGTGCAGTGTCAAAGTGTGTATCTAAAGATCTTTCTACGTTTCTGACATTCAAAACAATCTAAGGTTTCACTGATAAAAGCTCACAGTGAGTATCTACTGTATTACTGCATCGCACGACTCACTATTTTAATAATTAATTTCGCATTTTACATTTTTAACATTCCAATTGTCGATTTGAAGCCGGTCTCGAAGCCGATAGTAAACCCACAGCTGTTACGCTAAGTTTGTACTTGTTTGGACGAGAAAAGCGATGATAAGTAAGATCCTAATTCTTGTTTGCTCTGCTCCCACAACAATCCAGGTTGGTAATTTTTTTTATCTCGTGTGCGAACTCGCTTTCCTCCATCGCACTTACTTCATCAATGGAAAAAAAACGAATCCAACTGATATATATGCCGAATAAACACCGCCCGGCAGCGTCTAGTTCTACTGCTCGCCGCCAGAGAGCCCGAGTCAAACAGTGTCAATTCCCGATGAGCATCGGTGGAATTACAGTGGATCAATTCGCTGTGAGAAATTTGTAGAGTATGCATGTGGTAGGGTGAACGGTGGAGGGGGTGGGGAAGAGGAGAGAGTTTGTCCCTGGCATTGAAGCCGACTGCGAGCGGACCGGTCGGCTGCAAGAGATGACGAGAGCCGAGAATAAGCGCGACCTCGCAAAATTAAGTTGACGCCGGCTTGAAATAACACGCGAGCCGGCCGCGCCGATCCTTGCCAGCCCAGCCACACTCGACCCCACTGCCCCTCATTCGAAGTTCCCACCAAATACTGAGCTCCAGTCGTCGTACGTTATTTCACGACAGCGGAATGATCCAACGACGGGAAAACGTCATTGATCAATTTATAATATCACAATTTTACGAAGTTGAAGAAAGACCATAATCGGGTAGAATGTTCGATTGCTCGTCATTCCGCGTCAGAATCGCTATCGTTCAGTGGTTTTGTCTCATTCGTGGGTGAACAATTTCGGAGATTCAATTTAGGTTGGGAACAAAACGTTACCCAAGTGACTACCGTCGAGAAATTTGAAAAAATCTATCATCCAAAATTTTGTTTCAATTGGAAGCTTATGTCAACTAATTTAATACCGTGCATTCATCTACCGAGTATTACGAATACATCCTCTTATATTTTGTCACACTAGCCTAGAATCATCTTTTTTCCCAGTATCGAATCACAAGTGTAGAAAACTACGGTCCAAATTTTCGATGCAAGCGATGAAAAATTACTTTTCCACGTGCTTTTCTCTCCCTTGTCAATCGCCGTAGGTAAAATCGAATTTCCCGCTTGGACGAATAGCGTGCAAATATGGAATATAAAAAATACAAAAGATTATACAATACTAACATTCGAATTAAAATTAGTTCTCTAATTCTCATTATTCCGATATATCCGTAACACTTTTGAACGCACATTTCCAACTAATAATATAACGTCGTACGTTCACCCTTGTTTACAACTTTGGTCTGATGGAATGACTCGTTGCCTATGGAGGTATCACTCAAAATTCCTCGTCACTCAAAGTTTTCCAACCAAGCCAAGATGGATCTTCCAGAAATATCTTCGGAACATTAATTGCCGTCCGACAGTATCCGACTGTTACTACTGCCCGAAATGATGATTCCGAGGTCTCTTATCACTTAATATCGAATCGATCTTTCTACTCAATTCATTTTTAACTTTGATGCCTTAATGTGTGAAATATATAGTTTGGAAGAGTTCTTACATTATCAACAATACTAGTGATGAGTCGCAAGCTAATCTATATCTGTGCTTTGACAAACACAACGAATTTGTATTTTTAATCTTTGTATTGTACATGTGTCGTCTTGCCTCATGTCAGTCGAGTGGCAGCCACACAGTCTCGACTCGTGTTTTCGTCCATTACACTAAATAAAACTCACATTTCGAATTCGTAGTGTTTGATATCGACAGAGGGGCGCAAGTTGAGTGTGACAAGAAGATCCTCGGCCGATCGGCAATGCGCCTCGAGGGCCACGTCTTCCGCTTCCTCCCATGGTGACTCTTCCGCTCTGGAAGCACGATCTGCAAACGACATTTATCCATCATCACATTGTCCAATACTTTTTTCAATCAGCTGAGCCACGAAATTTCACATTGTCATGCGTATAATCAAACCTCGTTATTTGAATTATTAGTACCCTCTAAAGGCGAGTTGAGGCAGCTGGGGCCGAGGGTGACCCTTATACATTCAATTTCTATTATTCAAATTCAGTATTTAATTGAACTATTTAGTCAAATTGTATTTCAATACATGTATTCAATTGCTTCATCACAAATACATATGAAGTAAAACACCTGCAGTATTCTCAAACACGAATATTTGAAAAAATCGTATTTACTGAATACTTGTATTTAATTACTGCCCATTACTGGTATAATTACGGATTTTTTTAGCTTATAGAAAAACACAAATAGACAACAATATTGGATGATATTTGGTAGAATTAAATTGATTATTTGATTTCCCTAACATATAGATCATAATAAAATTTTGTCGGCAACGATGATCCGTTGCAAGATATCTCGCATTGAACTGCTATACTCAAGTAAATATATTGAAACATTATTTCCGATAAATGCGTTGAACTGATCGACAGTGACATACAGATTATCCACGCACATTGCAACTTTGTTCATATCCTTCGAGGGTCATGTGATCGATCTAAGCCAATTGTAATGTTTGAGCGATTTTGAATAGCTCACTGCTGAGAATTTCGATATGTATCGGGATAACATTGACGCGTAATTGAAAAATTACACTGAACCTTTCGTATGCCGAACGAATCAGCCAAATTTTTTTAGAGAAGAGTCGACATGTTATCATGATGCTCTGGTGTACTCCGATTAATTCGCAGAGATTTCTGTCCTATTTTTCCATCTCTACTCGCACTCAAAATTATCAAAGATGTTTGCAGTGCAATATCAACGCATAGTTAGTTGTACCGACGATCTACGGAATACGCGGCGTCTAAAAGCAATAGAGCAACTATTTTCGAGTGGATTCTTTTAGTTGTTCAACTTGAATCTAATAATAAACGTAACAAGACTTTTTGGCAGCGTGATTCGAAAAGCTCGAGTCCGCCGCGGTTTTTTGAGTCACAACACGAAAATGATAGAACGTCGTCTCGCTCCATTATTCCGCTAGACACTTGTCGGGATGTACGCTTGCGGTTGGTGTTTCCAAATTATCCGATTGAAAAATCATACACCGTCGATTTGACATCCCTCTTCGTACCGCGCAGTATTTATTCTCTTCGTCGGTGTCCATTGCGCATATGAGATATCGAGACGTGTACACGCGGATTTTGATAATACATACGCTGCTCTGGCAAAACGAGGCTATCGGTTATCTAATTTGACTAGCAATAAAAAAAATCACGCCAGCTTCATTGGCAAGCTTCCCAAATCTTATTACTACAACAACAAATCCGCGCGGCGTTGAACAGCCGTTCCCCTGAATATAACACACGCACGCACGCACACGAGTGTCGCGCGTTACCCGAGCGGCCGTGCGCTATTAACGAGGTGAGCTACATTAATTGCAAATATGGAAAGAAGCTTGAACAGATCAAGGAAGTTTACGGAATAGGCGAGGTCTAGGTGAGGTCATATCTAAGGGGTGAAATGGGGTATGAAAAAGTGAACGATATCACCAAGATAACATCTATAATATCGATTATGGTGTGCAAGCATAAAAGTCTTCATGGCAATTCATATTGCATGATTATCAACCGACATCAACTTTTGAAGTATTGTCAATTTAGCTTAATGATTGAGACAACATGACGGGGACTACATGCGTAATTGTCAACACCCCAAACTTTCCGTCAGCTGTTGTCTCAATTTACGTCAATGCGTCTGTAGTTAATTCGTCGGTTGATAATCATATGACAGGCGAATTGCCGCGAATACATGTCATTTGGCAGATTGAATCGATATTATCGCTGTTATTTGAACAATATTGTTTATTTCTCATAGCTTATGCTATTCTTAGGTATGGCACACCCCACCACGTCCGGTTGTTTTCTTCATCCGAAAGAAGTCCGTTTAACAGCTGATAGAGAATCTTTTTGTTGCTGTCTGTCAAGCTACATTATTTCTCTAGAACCAGAACTCGATCTCCGCGAGTACGTGTATACAAACTGTCAGCGTCAATTAGTCCCGGCGTTTTCTTTGTTGTTGCTGTACAGCGTCCCCTTGACAGTCGGCACGTGGACACGTGGCTTTCGCGCACTTTTTTCATCTCCGCGCGGCCGACGTCTCGTCGCTTTGGACCCGTGCGAAAAGTACCCAGGTCAACAGGGCTGAGAGCGAAAAGGCCCGATCGGGGGAAAGGGGCGACTTTTCAGCCGATTCTGCGCCCCGTGTGCGCCCGCGCGTAAGTTTGGCTAAGCAGCTTTTCTAAAAATACGAATTTCAAGTGACCACCGCGTGTTTAACGCGGCGTAAAATCTCGGGCAAAAGTGTGCGAGTCCTGCCCGAACGCACGCGGGGGGCTGCGAAAAGAGAGAGAGAAAGACGAATGTTCGCGCGCGTGTTGGGGTCTCGGGCGAGCTCGGGCTGCGCGCCGCAGGGGCGGCAAATTCGAAAAAACGAGCGCCGACCTATTTGGGCGCGCGCGCGCTCGTCGCTTTGGCACGCGCGAGTCTGTCTCTCGAGAGATTTCGCAACGGCTGGCTTTCTTAAAAAGGGGCCAAATTTTTCGCGCAAACGCCAAGCCGCCCGAAATAACGAGCCCAACTCTCGCCTACTCTCTCTCTCTCTCTCTCTCTCTCTCTCTCTCTCTCTCTCTCTCTCTCTCGCCCTATCTCTCTATTATGTGAAAATCTATGACTTTCTCTGTAGGAAGCTTGCCATCTTGGTCGAGCTCAGAGCGAGCCGAAAAAATGCATGTGATACAACTACACTCAATTAGGTTAAGACAGCCTCGTTGAGCTCGACACATTATCCGTGATAACCAGTCCAAACGAATAATACTCATAACATTGACAACGAAGTGCGACAAACGACTGTGCTTCTCGTTCGATTGGAATCACGTTGACAGATGCGAAATGTAACTTTCTCTCTCTCTCTCTATTTTTCCTCCCTCGGCTTTTGCCCTTATCTCTCGGGCTGGCTGTGCGCGGCTGGCCAGTTTACAATTAGATACGCGCGCGTGAATTGTGCGTTCTGGACGTGGGGGGGGGGGGCTGGGAGACGGAGGAGCCGATAATTTTAGTGTTGCACCGGTGGGGTCGGGAAGGAGGAGCGCGAGCGAGCGAGCGAGCGCGCGCAGTGGAATTTCGTAAATTTAGTCGGAGCTCGCGGGCAACGCGTCGCGCGCGCGCGCTCGTGTGTTGTGTGTGTCCGCGGCCGACGTTGCGGGATCGCTCGCGGATTAAGTAATGCGCGGCCACGAGTATCGGTCGGTCGGTCGTTTCCAAAAATAACCGGCGAGGAGGGGGGGTGGGGTCAGGGGGCTCACCTGTTAGGGTCATCCCTGCGGCTGGGGCCGGCCCCTCGTCATCCCTGCCGGCCGTCCTGCCGCCGGCGACGCGCCACACTCGCCTGCACACGGGGGAGGCCGCCGCGCGCGAGACAGGAGAACACGAGCGCGCGCGCTTGGCCGCGGCGAGCAAAACACACACTGGGGCCGAGGCGCTCGGTCGCGCGCGCGCGACCCACCGTCCGCCGCTCAGTTCCGCCTTCCTTCTCTCTTCCTTCCGTCGCGAGCGCGCGCCCGGCTGCTGCGGCTGCGGCTGCGGCGGTGGTGGCGGCGGCAGCCGAATCCGACCACGGGGGGCTCCGGTCTAAAAGCGTCGCGCCGCCAACACGCTCGACGCCCCCCACTCCGCCCGCTCTGTGTGCGCCTCTTTAAATCCGCCAGAGGCCTTTCCCGTTTCGTGCACCAGTGCGACGCGCGGCCCAGCCGACAGCCGGGTTGGACGGCCAACCAAGCCCAGCCCTCTCCCACTCTGGCTATCTAGCTGGTCCCTACGAGCCGTGATGAGTTTACCCGTAGCTCATTTCTGCAACTCCTACAACACGTTTCAAGTCTACCGATGCACAATGTTCCGACGGAGAAATGCACATTTCCCCGACAAAGAAAATAAAATCTCACAATCTCCCAAGGAAGGGGAACACGTCTGATAATTTTTCGACGAGACGAAAAAATATGAAATCTCCCAGTGGAGAAAAGCACATCCCAGAATCTCAGAATCTTTCACAGTCTCCCGGCGAAGAAAAGCGCAATTCAAATCTACCGCCAAGAAAAGCACAGTCAGTGAAAAATAGTGATTCCGTAATATTAAAAGTTCATTCAAACGTTGAAACGGTCGAGAATTGATAGACTAGTATCATAAGACTTTTTCTATCAGAAATTATTCAATTTTTCAGAAAATCATTATTTTCATGTAAAAAACGTCTTTTTGCGGGAAACGTGCGAGTTTTTGCGGAATTTGATCAAGTAATTCGGATTGACAGGGAAAAATACACAAGAACACATTTAATTCACCGGAGATAAATAGGTATATATGTGCTTTCCTTCGTCGGGAAATTATGAAACGTATTTTTCATTATAGGAGCCGACGATTTCATGTTGAAGCCGCAAATCTCTGGAATACATTACCATATGGAATAATTTCCAACCCTTCATTTTACCAGTTAAAACCGCAGCTCTTCATCCACTTATTAACCAGTGATCATGGTTAGACGCACCACTGGTTATTCTGCCTATCTTCATATCCCCATACCTTATAAGAAGAGTATCAGATCTTCATCAGTTTTCAACACTGTTGTACAAAATAATAAAACATGCAAATAAAACTTTGTCCATTTTCCAAGTTCATTTCTTGTATTCGTATTATGTAATAATACGAGTAATAACACTATATAAAGCAATGAATTGAATCTAAATCCATCCCAAACTACGTCAGAATAAGCACGAAATACTACTTCAACTTCAACTCAAGTCCCTCCTCGACAAGTTCAATTCCATCAGATCTCAAGTCGAAATCAAGTGGAAACCAACCACACGTGTCGTTTGCGTACAAACCCTATATATGTATATTCATGCATCCTGCGTCTTCCCTGGATGATCGATTTCCATGATCAACTAGTGAACCGTTGTCAGACACCTAGTCAGCGTTTCTCTGTTATAAGTGTAACTCCAATCCAGGTTCGAACGTCTTTGCACTGTCTGATACAACTCGGATAATACTACTTGACAATTACGCGATCTCGGACGCTCCCAAACATTCGTTTTTGCAAATCGATCGATAGAGTCAACTTATTATCCATCTCAATTTGTATCTCATAAAAATATATATTTGTTCAATCCTTACTCCAGCTCAAAAGCATTCGATTAAAAAAATCAAATGGTTCATGACTAGTCCAAGATGAAGGTGTGATCATCTTGAAATAGAATAATAACAATTTTTCATCTTATAATAATATTCTCAGTTTCCATAGTCTGTTCCATAGTAAACAGCTACATTTTCAAGAACTTGTAAAAATGTAAGAAATTCGACACATTGCTATACTATCTCCTATGAAAGAAGAGCGTATTTACGTTCACCATGGTAGTAATTATGCAAAAGATGATGAAAAATTGTTTATCCATATCAATGGGATGACTCTCACAGAAACGTAAAAGGAAATCACTATTTTGGATTAATTTTTCAATCTTCAGGATCATATGGATACATAGGACCCACCATCTACTTAAGGGTCAAAAAAATAATAATACGATAGTGACCTATAGATGAACGTTCAGAAATATTTTTTTTTATAACTTTTTTATTACTCTCTCAATCACACTTGCCAAAGATTTTTCCTTGAATCAAGTGTTGTAATTTTGGATACATATTTTACATTATAAATATCTTATCAGCAATAACATATTAATAAATTCCATACAAGTAATAATATTCTTCGATTCCTCGAGAATCTATAACAATCATAAACTTTTCGTACACAGAAAACACTTTGGAACAGGAAAGACACTCGCGAGTTATTTTTCAACTCTCAGAGATATTGATAAGTGTTCATAGAACTATGTACATAATTGAACGGTGGAAGTTAGAATAGCGGGTACATGAATTTGCCCGTATAATTATGAGCACTTTCGACTTTATGAATTTGTACTGCTCCCATCAACATATATATATTTTTTTTTATAAGATACGTATCATATATATTTTCTTCATAATCTTTTAATTTTTCGCAGCATTCTCAAATTCCAGATATTCATACATGCTTTTGATACATTATTTGATAAGTGGAAGAAAATATTTCAATTCTCATCAAAAACTTGTAAAAAAAATCGCTAAACGAATAGTTAAAATTTAATATGTATACATGATAGAGTAAAAAATTGTACTTTAAGAATTTTAATGAAAAATGATTGAAAATAGGTGTATCATCTAGAAATTTTTTAGTCAGTAATCTAAAAAGAGTACTAAAAGGCCAAAAGTGACTAGAGGAATCAAAATAATAATAACAATAGTAACTGGACCAATGATTTTGTGAAAACTGACTGAAAATTTGCGGGGAAAAAGAAAAAACAAAAAAGGCGTCGAGGTGCGAACGAAAGATATGCAGAAAAATAAAAAAATCATTGGTTCTATCTAAGTATTAATGATTTGAAATGTTGTTCGTTAAAAAATTGGAAATGAACAGTGCATAATTGAACGTGTCATTGCAGCGTTACATCATTATCATAACGATAACCACGTCCCGTCAAGATCGACAATCCTCATCATTGTCTTTGGCGCCTGAACCACGCGGGCGTCCAGCCATTGATCTCGTGCACAATATAACGATAAAGCAACAGTGCAATTATGGGAATAGCGAAAATTTCTCTCTTAAACAAGTACACGTAGAGTGCAGCGAGCAACAGAGCCACGTCGGTGAAGTAGCTGAACACCGTTCGAACTTTCTTCTCAGTCTCAATGTTCAGTACGCCGTTGTCGGGCCCGTCTTGCTCGTCTTGCTCTTGTCTGGCCCCGTCCTTGGTCGAAGCGCGTCTCAACCGACCTTTCTTATCATCCAAAGCTCGCTGAAGTCGTTCCATTTTTATATCCGTCGGTGTGGTGGCACGCGATCGGTCCTTCGAACTGGACCTCGACGAGGGTCTGCTGCCTCTTGTTCTGATCTCACTTACCCGCCTAGATTCGGTTCCTCTCGTGGTAGAGGACGATCTGGATCCGCCAGCAACCGACTGGCCTCGATCTCTCGATACGTTTCTCGACCTTGGCATTGGCGACTCATTCCTCGAAGGTGGCCGTCTATCATAATCGGCAACTGGCTTTGCATCTATGGTTCGTCTCCTCGTCGGAGTCGTACTCCTCGAATCCGCGGTACTGCTCTGTCGTGATCGCCTACTTTCGTTACTTTCTTGTTTTCTTGATCTGCCTCTAACGGGTGGCTCTGACTCGATTCCGTTCGCCTTTAGGCTACCTCTCCTCGACTTGTACTCTGATGGATCTATGGGTTTTGCCCTTTGTATGGGTGTTGTCGGCATTACTGGTGGTATTGGCGTTATTATTTTCGCTTGCATTGCTGGGACGAGTGTCGTAGGTGGGATGGGCTCGATTATTTTGCCCGGAGTAATTGGGTGTCTCTCCTTTTGAACTGAGCCATAACTGAATTGGTTCTGGACAGGCGAGGATACTCGGGATTCCGAAGGGCTCTCGAAGCGTTTTGTCTCCCTGTCCCGACTGAGAGATCGTTGTCGGAAGTCCGGGTGAGAATATTGTCGGACGAGCTCGGTGTAGTGGTTCACCACTGCTGCCTTCTCCTCTTTCTCCTCTTCTGTTTCCTCGGCCGAGAGCGTCTTTGAGCCTTGTCGCATTTGCTTTCGTTTATTCACAGCTGCTTCTCCAGCTGAAATCAGTGCATCCTTTTCGGAATCGGTTTCCTTGGGCTGAGTCAGGGGCGAGGGTGAAGGAGGGGGTGTAGCGGTTGGCACTGGTGCAACAGGTAGAGGCATTGCCACGGGTTTCATCGGTTCAGGTATAATCGGCTCGGGTTTAATAGGTGCGGGGGTTGTCGAAGGTTTTATCGGTGCAGGTATTGCCACGGGTTTCATTTGCGCGGGTATTGCCACGGGTTTTATCGGTGGTGGGACAATTGGCAAAGGTTTGACAGGTGCAGGGGCTGCCATGGATTTTATCGGTGCAGGAATTGCCGCGGATTTTATCGGTGCAGGTTCGATCGTTATCGTTTCATTCGGTATCTCTGGAGCCAGTTTGGCCTCTACCACTGGTACATCCGGTGTGAAGCCCATGCTTGATGAAGCCCTCACACTGAAATGATGAAATTGTGATTAAAACCAGTCATCTTACTCATGATACAGCTGCTCACTAGGACAGAAGTATATTCTGAACTTACTCATTTTCCAAAGTCGAGCCGTTGCCATCGAGAAGCGGCAGTTGCGAATGTGACTTGCGGATTGGCTTTTCGGGGGGGACAGGTCGTCCGAACTGGTTGACGGGTAGAGGTTCATTGTCTGTCCGCTTCTTCAGTATGGACTTGGGTACCATGGCATTGTTAGAAGTAGCCGGGGTCAAATTCGTTGGCGAGAGATTGGTCCTGTCCGGAACGGGAGGTGGTGGAAAATCACCAAAGTATCTGTGCGGTGGAACTGGTGGCGGTGTTTCTGTCATCTCTGTATTCATGATCATACGACCACGAGGATTGTACGTATCCTCCTCACCAACAACGGGAATAGACATTATCCTAGCTTTGAGTTGTTTGATGTCTTCGCCATCGGAACTCTCCAGTTCCGAGGACACTCCAGAAGTCTCGATGCTGTCTTCCGCCAGGATTTCACCCATGTCTGGTGCAACTTCATCATACTCTTCCTCGACTTTCGACGTTTCCTGTGAAGCAGACAATGTATTAGAACGAACGTGCATTGATTATAATTTCACGGTACACAAAAATGACACCCGAAAATTGTAAATCATAGATGAGAAACGCCACGAGCCTCGTATAGCTATTATTCGAATGTAATCAACGATAGAGACAAGATGGTATGATCAGAGCTGCAAACACGTACCTCGGTATGAAGCTGAGTCAACTTGAAGGGATGTTGGATTTGAAGGGCGCTGTGCTTGTCGGAGACGGCAGCGATGGACTCTTCGTTGCTGAGGTCGATACCGGGCTCGCGGTGCCACCTGCGCAGGCGTTCGGCGCTGCCACCGAGTTCCCCGCCCACCGGCCAAGGCTCCGCCTTGTTCTGCGCGAGCATCTCGTTGCTGGTGGGCAAGCTGGGGTTGGACAGGACGTTGTGCAGCAAGTCGGGTGCGACCACCTCCGGCTTGCTGGGTTGGCCCTCGCTCGAGCGGCGTCTGTCGCGCCTCGACTGCCACGTGGTCACGGCCGCCCCCGAGTTGGACAGCCTCCTGCGCACCGGCCGGCTTTTGAACATGTCCGCCGGCTGCGACTTGGCGCGCAACTGCTCGGCCGACTTTTGCGCCTCGATCGCCCGGTAGAAGCGCTCCATCGCGCGCTCGTGAAGCAGCTCGCTCGAGCTGACGGCCTCGCGGATCACCTCCACCACCTGGTGCTCTATGCTGAACAGCTCCGGCAGGGAAAACGACATTGGCGGTGGTATCAGGTCTTCCACCGAGTCGTGCGTCTCCGTTTTTCTCTGGTCATCCACCGCACGGGTGTCTGCAGTTCAAAAACACATGGTTAGCCGTTCTGCGACGTTTATATGGACAATGGACAGTCTATTCCTTTCGAATTGCCTTGTAGAGTATTTGCTCAAAAAAAATGAATTTTGATAATACAGAAGAAAAATTAAACCAACGCTATAATAAAGCAGATTTCTTCTCAGATGCTAAACGGAATCTTCTAGGGCCAAGTAAACAGTCTCAATCTATTTGTTATTGCATCAAGCTGATATTTCTCATCCGACCGTGGTCGTAGAACAAAATAGCAAAGTTATGTACATTTTCGTTCTTGCAAAAAGAATATTTCGCTGCCTCCATCCACGGATGCTTCAACCTTCACATGTAACGTTGCTATTTCGTTCTGGTCAAGGTAGATAATGTTTTTTGATTGGCGCTACGTATAGGGAGTATCCGAGTAGAGAGAGCTGACCTGAAGGTGGCGAGTGTTCGGACGGACGTGTACCACGTCTCACCGCCTCGGAGGGCTTCTCGAGCCGCTGCGCGTGGTGGTGGGTGCCGTCCTCCTCGCCGGGGTACAGCACGAGCATGAACTCGGAGCTGCCGTGGAGCAAAGCGGGTGGGTCGTCGGGGACGGCGGCTCGAGGGTCGACGCTGGCGCTGCGGCTCCTACGACGCCGAGGCGGCGGGTTCAGCTGCGACATGCTCTCCACCTGCGCTTTTATCGCGAACTCCGTCGTCTCTTCGAGCACCAGCGGCGACGGACTGTGCGAGCGCAACAGGCTGGGACTCGTCGGCCGACTAAATCCGCCCGAGTCGTCGAAGCTCGGCGTTACCACTACCGAAGTTGTCTCGCGTGTGCTCCTACCTGCGTAACACCCAACGTATTTTTCAAGACGTCAATCGATTTATTCTTGTTCCAATTTCGACCGAATAACAATTGATTGTTTAGATGAATTTAAATTCATCATGCTTCGATTTCTCCTGCGAATGTGAAATCCATCGCCGATGGAGAATGGTAAAAATGATTTGGCAAAACTTGGTTCGTAATAAATCATATTCACTTATCACATTACTGCAAGGCGCATAAATCACCCTTGAACAGCTGCTATAGCAGTAGTTCGTAGCAATTCTGACACGCGCGCCAGGTAAAAATAGACTTGATAATTGACATCAGAATCACGGCTATAAATTTAAATCTATACTTATTAAAGCTTATTGTGCCTCGGCGTGAACTATTTAAAGACTCGAGAAAGTAACTCCCACGAAACTGAATTGAGCCGAACATATGTATTAGATTGGAGGAATATCAAATCAAGATAGATCAACTCTAATTCGTGAGTATTCTATTCACGAACAATATTTTTAGCACACACTTTAACTACAAAACCCGTAAATTTTTGAAAGCAAAATAAGTAACTCGTGTTCTCAGAAATGTTGTCATTGAAAAAAAATATCCACTCTGCAGTGTAAAAACTTCATGGCAAGAGTAAAATCCAAGATTTACATCTATTCTTATCGTATTTGTAACGCCTAATTGGACTTCGTGCTCCCCTCAAAAGAAAGCTCTCTATAAAGATCGAGTTCACCTTTTTCTCACCTTTCTTTTCAAACCAAAATTTCAAAACATGCTAAACATGATGTTTGACTGCTTGACAAAAGACTACTTGGACATGTCTATTAAAAAACTATCTCGGGCATTTCCAAGAAGGTGTTATGTTTTCATTGGTTAATCAATTAGGAGCAGTGGCGAGGGGGGGTAGGACTCACCGACACTGTGGTAATCGGTGGGTGGTGGGAGGGTTTCCTTGGACCATTGTCGTCTGGGCTGATGGCTGTCGGTACTGGTGGTGTCGAGGGCAAAGGTCACGCGACTGGAGCCGCTCGGCTGGAGCCGGTGCGTGGAGGCAGTGCGCTCGTACGCGGCCATGGCCTCTCGGTTCGAGGCCTCCTCGCGAGTCAGACTGCGCGTCCGCTGGGATGGCTGCTCGCGGCGGACGTTCACCTCGCGCCTCTCGCTCCGACCCCGCGGGATGTCCCTGTGACTCGCTGACTTTGCTCGCATGTTCGGCTCCGTGATTCTGCGCAATAAACGTATCCACTCAAACTCACAACCAACTACCCGGCATTTTGTAGATCATCGCATGAAGCTTTGGTCCCATTTATACATTATTTTTACTCGAAGTGAAATTCTGGTAGTAATTAAGAATTTGCAATAAATAAACTGACCCTCTCTTTGGATCCGGTATGAATATCACGTTGCTCTCTTCGCTGGGATCACTCACTCCGTATGGATTTTCAGCTTTGACCCGGAACCGGTATTCCGAGCCTTCAATCAGCTCGTTTAGGGTGGCAGTCGTTTGTCTGCAGCTCGCAGCTTTCAGCCACACGTCCCATCCAAGCTAGAATCGTGTGTGAATTATCAGTTACTCGACCCTAATGTAGCACTGAACGTTTGAGATTTTAGGTACGTCTAATCCAAAACTTTCGGACTTTCAGACATTCCTAGAACGTCTCAAAAGTCCGCAGTTCCTATCTTCAGAAGTTACGCAAAACTCCATGAACTTCTTAAAAACGTTCAAAGAAAACGTATTCAAAACGTTTTGGAATTGGAGTCTTCAAGTTTCATGAATTGTCTTACCATGTTTCTATTTATTTAAGCATAAATTATACTGTGAGACGTTTCGAAAAAATATTTGTTAAGCATAATCGAAAAGTAACTATAGTTGAAACGTCTAGTGAAAAAATGTACAAATATGAAACAATGCTACAATAATATTTATAGGTTGTCGTAAATGTTATAAATATAAAACATTGCATCATAAACGTATTTTAAATAATGATTCATTCGAATTTTTATTCTAAAATGCGACAATTGTATTTTACTGCAACAATAAATTAAATTGAAAATTTGATTAATGACACGCGGTTAGAAACGGGTGAGGAAGTGAATTTTCATACTGACTCTGTAGTACTCGACGATGTATGTACCGATCTTGCAGCCTCCATCATCCTCGGGCTCGCTCCACGCCAACGTAACCGACCTGCCCAAAGTACCCGTGATCATAATCCTCGTTGGGGCACCAGGCCGATCTGAAAGCACAATCCACGATGCAACATCGATTCGTCAGATGTTATTTATTTTGTAAACATCTTTAGGGCTTCCTAATTGCACAGATGAAAAAAATAATGTTTTGACTTTGTTCAACGGTGGGTCTACTTCGATGTGAGTCCATGACCCTATAGGCTTAGTAGACCTAGCATCTAGTATTCTCTTGCATTCCTGGAGGGATGGGTGTTGTGCTACCGTGTGTCAGAGGAGAGGTTGTATGTCGGTGGAGTGAGGGAAGGAGCTGCTCACCTACCTGTGACGGTGAGGAGAAACGAGGCGACGTCCTCGCCAAGTTTGTTGATCGCCCTGATGGTGTACTCGCCCCGGTCTTGTCGCTTCGCCTCCAGGATCTTCAGCACCGTCTCGTTGTCGGTTATCGACTCGAACTCGTGACGCTCGTCGACGACTATTATCTCGCCATTGTGATACCAGGTGATGCTCGGCGGGGGACGACCCCCGTTCGTAGCCTTCAGTCTGATCGTCTCGCCCTGCTCGAACAGCAGCCCTTCGTCGTACTGACGAGGTAGTCGCACGTGCGGAGCAGCTAAGCGATACAATTCATTTGTTGACATTAGTCAAACTCGACTGCTCGGACCAATCGTCAAGATGCGAAACGATCTGGTTCTTGGATGCTTAGTCCGTAACAACAAATACACCGAGGAGTATACTTCAGGATCACGCTTGATTTGACATTTTTCTTGTGATTTTTATCAAACCTTACCTTCTATAATTAGCCTAGCACGAGTACTGATGTGTCCGGCTCGATTCGTCGCGGAGCATTTGATTTCGCCTTCGTCGTCAACGCAGGTCCTGTAGATGATGAGCGAGCTCCTGGTGCTGTCGGTGTTGATCGTCGTTCGTCGGCTGCCGAATATTTCGAAGCCATCCTTGAACCAGCACACCTTCGGCAAAGGTGTCCCCGAGTACGCCACCGTGAACTCCGCCTGAGTAGAGCGTCGATACACGAGTAAATCATTAGGATTTACGTTTGCGAATATTGGTTTGGGTAATAAACCACTGGTACGAATGAAAATGTCACGTATTTGGAAATTCAATAGACAAAGTGTCGTATTATTGATGCAAGTTGCAGATTGAAAACAAAATACCTCCCAAAACTGTCTGCCATCTGATGTTTTCGGATATACCCGAACCCGACCGAGCCCAACTCGATTGGGTTTTTACTTGAAGATTACATTGACATTTCGGGAGGTGTTTGTTCTTTTTTCCAATAATTCATCCATACCAAAATAGTGTATTCTGAAAGTTATGCTCGAAAAAGGAAGTGGAAAAATTGTCAAATTTTGCTTTTAAATGCTCATAATTCACCGAACGCCACACGACCGAATTGTAGGATTCCGGAATATCGCGGTTACCGACTCGATAACCCAGAGGAGAAACCCACTCACAGTGTATATAGATCTTTGGGGGATGAGTTGTCACACATGGGCTTACGCGTGCTCACCTGTTGTCCTTCCGTCGCGACGCAGTCCTGGAGCGGCCAGTCGAACCTCGGCTGCACGGCGGCGGT
The DNA here is from genome assembly GCA_020882685.1 of Aphelinus atriplicis. NCBI lineage: Eukaryota > Metazoa > Arthropoda > Insecta > Hymenoptera > Aphelinidae > Aphelinus > Aphelinus atriplicis. Next base: position 69,623,555 of record CM037074.1, on the reverse strand, counting down.
GGTCTGGAGGGTGACGGAGAGCGGGTCGGAGAGCTCGCTGGGCTCGGAGAGGCCCAGGGCGTTCTGGGCTCGGATGCGGAACTGGTAGCGCCAGCCGGGCTCGAGTCCGCTGAGCGCGAGCTCGGGCAGGGTGCAGAGGACGGGCGCCGAGCGGACCCAGTGCGCCGAGCCCATCTTGCGCTGCTCCACGTGGTAGCCGATGATGGCCGAGCCGCCGTTGTCCGCGGACCTGTCCCACCGGATGCCCACCACGTCCTCCTCGCCCGGCACCAGCACCGGCTTCCCCGGCGGCCCCGGCAGTCCTACCAGCCGGGTCATCAAGCTCAGCGTCCGCCTCAGCTGCTGGTACATGGCGCCCGCGAGCTCCAGCGGCTCGCGGGCTGCGCCGTACCCATCGCCGGCCCCCTGTAACTGCTTTCGTGTCGTCCCCAGGCCCTTCCACCCCCTCACGTATATCCAACTCGCTCCCGTTCACGGGGCACAGACGACACAAAAACATTTACATGATGTCGTGACCCCCCAATACATGTGTCGTTCCAAAGAGAATCTTTCGATCAGCCATGCCACGTCACGCTAGCTTTCTATTGGGGAGTTGGTTGTCTTTGAATAATTGTTCCTCCGATTGCTATGACTTTCGGATTGATTTGATATAGCTAAACGCGATATTCTGTCGGCCTTATGAGTGGCACATTATTTTCAAAATTTTCAAAGCTCATTTCCAAGCACTAGTATGTATAAAATGACGTTTCACGCATCGAGGAACATAAGTAAGCTCTCAAATCTTTATTTCAATTCCTTCATTAGTTGCGAAAAGAAATACTCAACAAGGCCGCATTTTTCAGCCTTTCAAAGTCAACCAACCCCCTCAGCGTTGCGTCGCGTGACGAGTTTCATTGGTAGTATATTCAAACTCGCAATGCAATTGACCGCCAAACAGTCTTGCGTTTAGATAACTTCACTAATTAATTTGAAAACGCAGTCGAATCGTCTGAAAAGCTGACCAAAAGCTCTCGTTGAAACTCCCAATGAAACGTTCATGCAATCAACACAAAGCAGTAAAGGTGTGTGTGTGTGCTCGCGCGTGTGCGTGTTTTTAAGTAGATAACGCCGAGGCACAGTCGGACGCAACAAGCTATTATTGATTGACGCGTGAAAGATGAGGAAGGTAGACACTTGACACGCGTGGACAATGACAAACTGCCACTGATTGATTAACATTGAATCCGATCGATTTACCCGATCGGTCACTGAAGAGAAAACGAATTTTGCGATTGTAGAAGTAAAAGTCAGCTCGACTCGATCTACAGCCAGGATTGACACTAAGTTTTCTCCATCCCAAAGGAGTCTGTCGTTCAGCAGCTGAGAATTAATCTTCCCTCGTTGTACACTGTCAAACTGACTTTCCCTCCTTGGTTCGACCAAAAATCCATTTTCTCGAGTGTCGGAGCTACGGGGATGAATAAAAACGCACACGACGTGATCGGGTGACTTTCCTAGGCTGCCTGTCGCGATCACACACTCGCGGTCCGAGGGAATACAGAAGGAGCCGATTCAAAATCGAGCACTGGCAGGTACGGAAAGCCACCGGATCTCGTCCAACACTGGAGGATGACACAGGTTCGCGAGCAAGAGAGAATTCGGGTGAACACCTTAGGCTCGCTC